>CM053622.1:298183914-298212127 GCA_028646595.1 Phalanger gymnotis
ATACATATACATATACATATACATATACATATACATATACATATACATATACATATACATATACATATACATATACATATACATATACATATACATATACATATACATGTATGTATTTGCTGATTGTGGCATCAGGGATAGAAGGCTAACTTTGGAGTCAGAGCCTGCCTCTGAAGCATATTACCTGTGTGATCATGGGCAACTCACTTAACCTTTCAGTGCCTTAGGTAAATCTTTAAGACTATGAGTTACAGCTATGTTACTGATCTGCAGTGACAGAGAGGATTTCTATTCCAAGAGCTACTTACGCAAGGAATAGTCACATGGGACCAAAATAAACAAATAAATAAAATGTTACCAAAATAAACAAATAAAATGGCAAAATTAGGCTATTTGGTTACCTGGTTAGCAGTGGTGCTTTGGTCCTGGTAATGTGATACAATAACAAATTTGATCCTAGAAAAAACAAATTTGAAATAGGTCATGTCTCTTTTTCTGGTCCCAATTTGTTGGGTCTGGAGTGGAACTGAAGCACTCACATGAACTGATGATATCTGGGTCAAATCAACATGTGCCAAAAGGTATCAGATTTAGAACTCAGGCTAGAAAAAACAGCCAAACTGTTAGAGGGGCATAGAATCCTAGATGTTAGAGTCAGAAGAGACCTCAAAGGCCATCTAGACCAAAGCTCTTATTTTACAGAGAAGGAAACTGAGGTCTGAAGGACTTAAGTGGCTTGCCTGATATCACCCAGGACATAATTAAGAGAGCCTGGATTTAAAGCAGTGCCCCGTACACTGAATGGTTCTCTGTCAAGGATCGCTGAGGAAAGGCAGCAGTGTCAGTTATAAGTCAAGGGAGAGTTGTGTTTTGCTGATATTATGGGTCTTAAGCGACTTGCACAAGGTTACACAGAGAGTAAATGGCAGTGGTAGGTCCCAAATCTAGGTCTTGCGACAATAAATCCAGGCTTCCTACCAACAATTCCTCTCATTCTGTATGTCTACAATTATTTGAACAAATTCAAAAACATTAAAAAAAAACCATCTCCAAACATTTCAAGAAGGAGCTGACAGCCACCTAACTGCCTTATTACTATTATCGGAAAGCATCACCCCTATTCCATACACCCTGACTGTATACTCTCTCTCCCCTCTCAATTTCTTCCTTAATTGTTTTTCATAGGATAGGATAATCAAGTAAATTTCACGAATTGGCAAGAAATGTTCTTGGATCTGATCATGACCCCAGATTGGGGGCAATGACTGGAACCTCCCAGCACTATGGAAATTAATCAGTGTGGGTTGGCTAAGGAAGGGGGTGCCCCCCACCAGTTTCCAGGAGCCTCTGGATGACAGGAGAGCTGAGGTGAAGGCCTCTCATTGGCTGCCTCTGGCCTGGAAATCAAACATGATTTATCCATATTAGTGGGTTTCGTCTTTGTCTTATTATCCCAGGCCACAGCTATGCGACCCGAGCCGACATTCCTGCTTTTTAATAAACAGATTTAATAGGTCTGATAGTTTGGCAATTTGTAGAGTAAATTAGATTTAATTCAGCCTGAATGCCACTGATTTCTCATATTGTTGAAAACAATCCCAGCCAGTTCTGCGCATCACCCTAACACTTTTTTTTCTGATGCCGATGAAAACAGTAAGCTGACCATTTAAAATGTATCAGACGTGACATTCATCCAGGACTTTCCAGACCAGGACTTTCCTGCCCAGGACTTTCTCTTTTGCTTCTTTTTGAGACAGTACACTCAGGTAACAATCCCAAAAGCTTAATGGGGGGTAAGGGTGGTGATGATGATGATGATGATGACAATGAAAATAGCAATGAGTCATAAGTTCATAAATCAAGAGCAGGAAGGTAGCCAAGAAGCTACTTTATGTAATCCTTTTATTGTACAAATGAGAAAACAGAGGCCTAGAAAGTTCAAGCCATTTGCTCAGCATCACACAGATTATAAGGATCAGAATGGAGAATTTGAACCCAAATCCTTTGAGTCAGTGATCTTCTCACTGTACCATGTGAGGATATAGAAGTAGCACTGTTATTCATCATCACATGTGAAATAAACTAGGTTATTATTTTCAAATTACTGTAGTTTACATTTTTTAGTCTTTAAACTTCCAAAACAAGTCCTTTTAAAAAATTCATCTTAATAAACATGTATTGAGCAAATCTACTGTGGGCTTACACCAGCATCCCATCTCTCTCTAATATTCAATTGTCTCCTTTTTACAGGATCCTTTCTTGCTTCCCATAAACACTTTTGATTCTTCTCTGTCTTCAAAAAACTCTGTCCTGACCCTACTTTCTCTAGTGGCTACCATTCCATATTTGTCCCTTCCTTCTCAGTTCAACTCATTGAGAAAGCAAACTGTCTATACTCAATGTCTACTTCTTCTTCTCTTTCTCTCCCACAGCCTTTTATGTCTATCTTCTGACCTCATCACTCAACCGAAACCGCTCATTACAAAGTGATGAATGACCTCCTAATTGTCCATATAATGACCTTTTCACATTCTTCACCCTTCTTGACCTCTTTGATGCAGTGGCTCACTTAACCTCCATGAGCTTCAGTTTCTTCATCTGCCAAGTGGGGGAAATAATACTTTGCCCTGACCCCTCCCAGGATTGCTGGAAAGATCAAATGAAATCATGTCTGTAAAGCACTTTGTAAAGTGCATATATTTGTGTCAGTTGCTATTATAGTTATCATTGATAATCAAGGAATGGCATGTCTTTAGGCAAAAACTAGACTTTACTCAAGCCCTTCCACTAACCTATAATGGCTTCTACCTTACTCTCAATCCTTCTGAATCCTATCAACTTTCCAAGGGATAGATCCCATTCCAGGCCCTCTGTGAAGCCTCCTCTGACTCTGTCTGGGAATGATCTCACCCTTCTCTGACTCTCAGCAATGCACATTGTATTATATATTGCTTTGTTCTCTTCTCTTTCTCTTTCACTAGCTCAAGCCTTTGTGTTCACAACTAAACAACACACTCCTCATGCTGCATGCCACAGTGTGAAGATAATTATAAAATAATAACTAAAAATAGAGATCATTTCTATACCACCTTAAGGTTTCCAAACATATATATATGTATATGTACATATATATACATATATATGTACATATTTTTTTCTGTTCATTTGATCATCAAAAAACTCAGGTAGGTGCCATTATTATCACCATTGTACAGATCAGGAGATTGAGGCTTACAGAGGTTAAGTGACTTGCCCAGGGAAGGAAGGAAGGAAGGAAACTTCTACAGAGTGGTATTTCATATCCTTCCTTCCTTCCTTCCTTCCTTCCTTCCTTCCTTCCTTCCTTCCTTCTTTCCTTCCTTCCTCTGCTCTCTCCTTCCTTCCTTCCTTCCTTCCTTCCTTCCTTCCTTCCTTCCTCCCTCCCTCCCTCCCAGTTTCTCTTTATCTTTCTTACCTGTGATTTCCTGAATACTTTCTACATATATTGATCAATGAATGATCCAATTAGTTTATATTACTATGCGCCAGGCACTGTTCTAAGTCCTGGGAAATACAAATACAAAATATGAAATAGTCTTTACTCACAATGAGCTTATATTCAAATGGAGAAGATAGGTACACATGTAAGCATGTACGCAATAAATATGCAGAGGATAAATGTAAGCAAATGCAAAGTCATTAAGTAGAAGGTAGTATAGAAGGGTGGGTGCTACCAGATAGTGTGCATGGGGAAATCAAGAGAAGTTTCGTGTAAAAGGTGGTGCATGCATTCCATCTTGAAGGAAACTAACGTACATCTTCTAGTCTTAAAGAGCTGCTTGGGTCACTGGGAGGTTAAGTGACTGGCCTATGATGGTTAAATAGCCAGTATGTGACAGAGGCAAGATCTGAACTCATATTTTCTTGACACCAAGGGTAGTCCTCTAACTACTATACACACTGTCTCATGGAATAAAATAATGAATGAATCACATTTTGGACACACAATTCTTGTGATTCCTAGGGGATAAGAGATATCTGTAAGAAAGCTGATTGTGTTTAGAGTTCGGGAGAGAGATTAGGCCTCATTACATAGATTTTAGTATAAGCTATCCAGCAACAATAATTGAACGTTTGGATGTTGATGACATTGAAAAGAAAGACTATATGGAAAGAAGACAAAGAGACCCAAGATGGTGTCCTGGAGAAGCCATGCTAATAATCCAGAGATGAGTGAGACCAAGTGTGTCAACAGTAGTGTACATGTCAGAAATTCAGAAGAGTCAGACAGATGAAACTAGGAAGGAAAGATTAGGGAGCCCTCAAATATTCAATTGTGAAAATACAATTGTAGCTTCATGGAAGGTAGTAGACTTGAGCTGAGCCTTGTAATCCATAGTCCTAGGTAAGATGCTTATAGGAGTGAAGAGCAGAAAACCTAGAATGACAGTCCAGAAGGGAATTCCAGTCTTTGTGTGTTCCCACAGCTAATGCTATAGAATGTCCTAGCTACTGTGTCAGATTTCTGCTTTGTGAGAGAGGAGGTCAAGATTTCCCTAAGGGCTTGCACAGTTCTCTGCTTAAAGTGGGGAGATGTAGAATGGTCTACAACTTAATTCATTGACTAGAGACATTGAAGGGGGAAATGTCAGACCATGGAAATATCTTCTGGATAGTCATCCTTCTGCCTCTAGGCAGGACTGGTATCTCAGCCATCACAGATAGATGGTTATTTCCCCTGACCCAGAGCTTAAAAGGATGGTCCTGAGGCATCCGATTTTAGCTCCATAGGGTAAGGTCATTGGCTTGATCACTTTGGAGGGAAGCCCAGTTCAACCATTTCACACAATATCAGGCCTGAACCTAGTAAAGCCCTTGGGGGAGAAGCAGAGAGGAGGAGAAGGATTGCTTGAAGTAATCCAAATGGGTTAGCTTCTAATTAGGAGTGATGGGAGGAAACCGAGCGAAGGAGAATTTAAGCTGAATTGCAAGAAAAAAAAATCCCCAACAATGAAGCGTATTCAGCTGTGGAGAAGGATGACAGAGACAGATCGGCAGCAGTCATTCATAATTTCTTTATTGGTAATTTGGTCTCTATATTTTGGAATGAAATACATATCTGGGAACCATGCCAGGTCATGCGAGGCCTATCCTCTAACAGGCATCTAGGGCTATAGCATTAACGGCTTGGTGAGAGAGAACCAAGACAATTTTGAGAGCAAGAGGGGAATGAAAACTGGAGAGAATGAGGTTTTCTTTCCCAGTCATGTCACAGCCTTAGGAATCACGCTAAAGGTATAGATACAAATATGCCCTGGAATAATCTGGACTGTAGATTGACTATCACTTTTCCCTGGAGGTAGTGAAGCTGCAGACTGGGGAATAGGGACACTTAGCAGGGAATGGAGGAGAAAAGCATACTGGGGGAAAAAAAAAGGCATAGTACAAGTTCTGGGACAACAACCAACATACTGAGTCAATGAAGTCAGTGTTCTTGGTGGGCTAGGTTACCAATTCTGTAAGCTAGGCAGGAGCTAAGAATTTGTAGTGATTGCTCAAGGCCAGGAAGGTTAACATAAAATAAGGAAGTATAATTGGAAGGAATCAGCGGGCAGTAGATAAATGACTGGTTATCTCATCCCCTCATCTCTTCCTGAGATGGCAAACCAGGCCTTCTTCTCTCTTCACTCCCACTGTTGTCACCTTGGACCTGGGCAATAGGAGACATAACATGGCAATACAAACATTATTAATCCCTATCTTCACTAATTATTCAGAACTCTCCAGTTACATTTGGTGAAAAAAAAATGTCCTAGGCCTCACTTTTTATTTTATATAAAATTTTGGCAGGGGTCAAAGTTGTGGTGAAACAAAAAACAAAACAACACTGTAATATTATACAGTCATCTCCTCCCTTTGCCAAGCCATTCTCACAGTATTATACACTGGCCAAAGCACTGGATTTTCTGTTGGGGGGAGGGGGGAAGGATACCTGAGCTCTGACTCCAGCACTGCTATTTCCTAGTGATTTACTCTTATGTAATCTCTTAAGCTAAGTGGAACAGCTGACAGAGTGCCAGGTCTGGATTCAAAAGACTCATCTTCCTGAGTTCAAATCCAGCCTCAGATACTTACTTGCTATATGACCTTGGGCAAGTCACTGACCCTTGTTTGCCTCAGTTTCCTCATCTGCAAAATGAGCTGGAGAAGGAAAGGAAATGACAAACCGCTCCAATATCTTTGCCAAGGAGACCCCAGATGGGGTCACGAAGAGTCAGACAGGACTGAACAAAACCAAAAATCACTTTATCTCTCTACACTTCAGTCATCTCCTCTGTAAAATGGGGATAATAATCTTTATGCTATGTACCTTTGAGGATAGGTGGAAGGTAAGTGTTTTATAAGCCTCAAAGTGCTATTTAAATATGAGTTATAATCTGTTCCTTTCAATTCCCACTGCCAGGGACCATAAGCCAGGCCTTCATTGCTATTTAACTGAACAATTGCAGTGGCTTTCTAATTGATCTCTTGCAATAAAGACTCCCTCCTTCAGTCAATTCTACCTATGATTTTAAGATGAATATGCCCAGCCTAGAAGATGGTCTCCTCACTGCAGGGCACCTCCCACCCCACGTCCCTTGCAATCCCCAGACACAAACACACGTTGGGTGCCCTCACACACACACAAACACACACACACACACCTCTATCCTTGCTCCCTATTCTCCCCTCACCTATTCTATTTAAAGATTTTTAGCATATCCATTGGAACCTTCTTTGTTCTCTCATTATAAGTCTTGCTTCCACAAACTGGGAGCACTTCAAGAGCTAGGATGGTCAGTGGAATCTCAATTCAACTCAACTCCAGTCAGTTCCAAGCAGTTTTAACTCAGAGTGGAAAGTAAACAAAATTTCCTATTACAATATCACATACTTGAAGAGAAATATTACAGCTATAGCTCTAACAGCCAGGTGAGGAAACAGTGCTTCTAATGCAAGATTGTTTTCATGTCAGTTAGCTGGTCAATAAACATTTATTATATGCCTACTATGTGCTAAGCACTAGAGATACAAAGAAAGGCCAAAAAAAAAAAAACAAACCCAAACCCAGTTCCTGTTTTAAAGGAGCTCACAAACTAATTGGAGAGATAATGTGCAAACAACTATGTATAAACAAGATATAAACAGGATAAACTGAAAATAATCAGCAGAGAAAGTACTAGAATAAAGGGGGATTGGGAAAAGGCATTTTACAGAAGGTGGGATTTTAGCTGCGACTTACAGGACTCAGGGAATCCAAGAGGTAGAGACGAGGAAGGAGAAAATTCCAGGCTTGGGGGCCAGCCGGTGACACGGCTTGAGCTGGGGGATGGCGTGTGAAGGATGTTAAAGATGCACTTCTGTGACATGTCTCCTACAACCTCTGAGCACAAGGAGGCAGGACACACTGTTCATTTCTGTGAAGGCTAAACCCAGGGGATGTGATATCATCTTTAATAGTCTACATTGGCCAGGACCTGAGGAAAGCCATGAATATGCAGGCAGCGCTATCCTGTCACCAGGCTCCTAACTCATTTCCTCACCAAGTAGATGAGTCCTGGCCTGGGTGATTTTATTTTCCAGATGTCTGAACTCTGCCAGCTTCATAAATCATCAGCACTAGCTACTTGGTAACTCCATCAAGTAATGGTGCTTAACGAGGTTAATTTTCTTTTTAGAAAAGGAACCTAGGTTATGAAAAGGAAAGCAGTGTAACTACCAGCCTAAAACTCATTTCCTCCGCTTCCAGCTTTTCTAAATGGGTGCATGTACACACAGATGCATGGCAGCTGTGTGGCACAGGGGATAGAGCGCTGAGCCTAGAGTCAGGAAGATTCAGCTTCATGAGTTCAAATCTGACCTCAGACACTTACTAGCTATGGCACTCTGGTTAAGTCACCTAATCTTGTTTGCCTCAGCTTCCTCATCTGTAAAATGAGCTGCAGAAGGAAATGACAAACCACTACAGTGTCTTTGCCAAGAAAAACCAAATGCAGTCACAAAAAGTCAGACAGGACCGAAATAACTAAACAACACAAACATACTCATATATCCACATAGGATATATGTATATATCATCTAAGTCTCCGTGGCCTACCAATCCTTCACACTTGGGTGTGAGAAATTACAGAATCAAAGAATGTTGGAGTGAGAAGAACTCTCAGAGGCCATCCAGTCAAGCCTATACCAGAACAGAGACGCTTCTATGATATACTGTATAAACTCTGCTTAAAGAATCACATTGAATATCGAGAAGAATTCGTCAATTAGTATGATACTTGTAATCTTGGGGAGGGGGGGATAAACTTTAGGGGAATTGGAAGCTGGGGAGAAAATGGAAACCATATTTCAAGGAGTTGAGTCAGTGATGAAGAGTTGGAGGTAATAATTTCTGCACCCCCCCCCCTCCACCTCAGTCCATCCCCTTTTTTTTAAGTTTGGCAGGAAAGAAGGTGGGAGAAGAAAGACAGAATGACAGCTTCCAAGACAACTCATTTTATTTTTGGGCAACATTGTTAGGAAGCTTTTCCTGAAGTTTGTGGTGAAATTTCACTTACTCTATTTTGCATCCCTTGCTCCTAGTTCTGTCCCCCAGGACCAGTCTCAGGAGGACCAGTCTAATTCTTCTTTCCTATGAAAACACCTCCTACACTTGAAGGCAGCATTCATAGAATCATAGGTTTAGAACAAGAAGTCCAAGTCATTGTCCCAACAGATGAGAAAAATCATTCTCATAAAGGTACAACTTGAACATCGTCACACGTCTAATAAGTGCCAGAGTCAGGATTTAAACCCAGGACTTTCTTATTGTCCAGCACTCTATCCAGAGCTACCACATTGTGCTTCTCCTCTCACGAATTTCTTAGATGGCAGTCAAAGTCATTGGAAATCTCCATTGAGAATAGAAAAGTGACTCAGCTAGTCACTTAAATGAGGCTTCTGGTATCTTGTAGGATCAAGCATTTAGGACAATGAATACCAGGATGGACATCTAAAATGACTTGCTAGTCATAGAATCACAGAGAATTATAGTTCCCATTAGACACAAATATGTATATATGTGTCTATGCACATATACATTCGTGTGTATGCATGTGTGTGTAAAACCATTCTATACATACTTCTATGGAGGGGGTAGGGATGAGAGGTGAAGGAAGAAATGAAGGAAAAAAGAAAAAAAAGAAAAAGTTACATGATAACTATATACTACTAGTACATAATAGATTTATAGTTTCATGTACAATCATCTTTTTTTTCTATCCTACTGTCATGGAAATGGTTGTTTTATTTCTTAAGTTCAGAATAAAATAAGCAAAATTGAAAAAAAATACACAAAAAAATTACTGCTAGATGGGACCTTAGAGATACTACTTTTTAGGAATGATAAAACTAGGCCCCAGATAGGGACAGTGACTTGTCCAAGGTAATACAGACTTACTGGAAGAGTGAGTCTCAAAAGCAAGTTTCCTTATTTTATCTTAGTACTCTTTTGACTATGTCTTAGTGCCTCAATAATTTCTCATACTTGAAAAGACACAAAAGTGAGGAACTAAACCTCTCTGGGCTTTTGCTTTTCTTTTTGCCAGGTGGTGATAATAATACCTGCTTCAAAGGGCTGTGAGGGGAAATTGAGATGTCAATTTGAAGATGATCTGAAAAATCTTCTTTAAAAAGAACACCATATAGATATTAGGTACTTTCATAGTTTTAGATGTAAACATAGTTGGAAACAAAGTGCAGTTTGGAGGTGGGTGGATGGTAGCCCTTAAAAACCAGTGAGAAAGGACAACTGAAGGTACTCATTTTTTAAAGGTACAAATAATAATATTTAGCTGTGGAGTCATTGGGATTGAGTAAGACACTTCAATATGGTAAATTCAAGTAGCAATATCTCACATATAAAATGGAAAGACTGTCACATTTATGGTAGCATACTACTCATTCATAACATGTCACCTCCTGTGTCCCTACCTTTGTAGTAACTTTCTCCAATGCTTAGAATGCATTGGCTTCTCATTTCTTTCTTTCTGGATTGTGTTAGAATCCCACTTTTTCTGCCCAAAGGAATGGTAAATTATAATCTCTGAAACCTATGTTTTTTTCTTAGAGACCAGCCTTAACCCCAAATCACTCTGGCTCCCCATTGATTGGCCAACAATCAGTCCCAGGCAAACCTTTCTCGGTCATTTTTTGGTCTCTGATTGACTCAGAATGAATGGAAATGGAAATTGTCTCTATTTTAGTCAGAAACCCTGAGGGTTTTTCCCTCCCAGATGGATTAAAAAAAAATAAATAAATTTTTGATTAGGTAATGAGGCCATTCTCCACCTCAATTCTTATTAACTTTAATTACTGAATGGGTGTTGCCTCAGTCAAACTGAGACCTGTTAAAAACCTTAGCTGGAAAAGGCCAAGGTCCCCCGCTGCATCCTGGGCCATCTCCAGTACTCCTGATGTATAACCGGCCACTGGATCCGGATGACTCCAGAGGAGAAAGTGAGGCTGGTGACTTTGCACAGCCCTCTCTCCCTCACTTAAATCCAATTCACTTGCATGTCATGCCATCACCTCAGTGATGTCATGGTCCTCTTTGAGAAGGAAGGACAAATAACAATAGCTCAAATGCCAACCTCTATCCAGTAATAATTAACATTTACATAATAATTTAAGATTTATAAATATTATCTCATTTTATCCCCACAACAACCCTCAGAGGTAGGTGGTACTATTATCCCCATTTTACAAGTGAAGAAACTGAGGTACAAAGAGGTTAAAATAATTGTCTAGGGTCACACAGCTAGTAAATGTCTAAGGCTAGATTTGAACTTAAAAAAGCAGAATTTTAAGACCAGTACTCTATCTAGTGCCACCCAGTTGCCTAGCTATTAGCAGAGCGTCATCCCTGATCTTCTCATATTTTTTTAGAATATTCTCTATATACTTATTTATATACATGTTGTCTCTCTTCCCTCCCCACCCCTCCACCAAAAGAAGTAAGCCATTCAGGGGAATGTTTGTTATCATGGAAGGAGCAAGGGTTTGGGAGTCAAGAAACCAGCCCTGGTGTCCCTGCTTCAACTCAAATGCACTTAGGACTCTGAGTGAGTCATCAAAGGCAGGGACTCTTTATTTAGCATAGTGACACACGTATAAAAGATACTTATTAAATGCTTGTGAATTGATTAATTGATAATAAATGCTGAATTGAATTGAATAGGATAGTAGAATGGATGCCAGGTTCAAAATGATACTGACTTTCCAATAACCCTTAGAGAACTTAGAAGGTAGAAAGCTCAACACGGAGTTAAGAAGACTTATATTCAAATCAGCCTCAAACAGTTACCATCAGTGATGGGATTCAGTCAGTTCACAGTGGTTCTGGAGAACTGGTTGTTAATTTATTTGAATCCCACCACTGCTCACATCCATGTGACACTGGACGACACCGAACTGTTCTGAGCCCTCATCTCTAAAATAGTAACAATATCTTTTAGTGCACATTTCACAGGACCGTTGTGAAGTTCAAATGAGATATTATTTCTGCTTGTGTGTAGATGTGTGTGTGTGTGTATACTCATACCTACACACATGCATACACACTTGATATTCCAAAAATCTTTGTACAGTTATAAACTATCAAAGCTTAAAACTGAACTAAGACTTTTGGGACACACACACATATTACTGTTCTTGTCGTTTAGAGTTAAAGGAGATGTTGAATAACACCTAGTATAACCAAATCATTTTCCAGGTGAGAAAACAAAGTCAAAGACAGTAAATGACTTGTGCGATGTCCCACATGTAGGAATCAGAGGGATTTGAACCAAGTTAGACTCTGATTCTTGGTCTTTTTTTTTTCTCACTGTATCCTTCAATTTGATTCAGAAATAATTTCTTAAGGAAAAGGAAATGAGTTTCTAAACCTTTGTTTATGGTCTGGTTGTTAATAGTCTATTGTGCCTGAGTGTTAACATTCTGTCCTTCATAGGTAGGAGAACAGCTCCTGAAGTTAGGAGAAGTAGAGAAATAAAAACTTAACAACCTATCATATGGCAGACCAGAAAGGGGCTATTAAAGAGAACTGACCTGTCAGTCAATGGGCAGAGGAGTGGTTCTTGGGACAGGGTGGAAAAGGCAGAAGGCAGAAGGCAGAAGGAAAGGGGAGCTATATATGGAAGGGAAAACAGAGGGTCGTGAGTCACACAAGAGAGAGGAGGATTGTCACTTTCCTTAAAGGAAAATATGAGTTTGAAATACAGAGCAGTCATGTGGGAAATACTTCAATAACAATATAAGACAATGCCCATTCAAAATGAAATGAATTCAATGCATCCTAATTAATATATTTTTAAGAGCCTATTCTGTGTCAGGCACTGCAGAAGTGTGGGGAGAGTGGTGGAGAGAAGGTAAGGAAGGTATTCCCTACCCTGCAAAGACTTACAATGGAGTTTAATAGAAAATTCATATTGAATGCGGTTTGTTATCATGGAAGGAGCAAGGGTGTGAGAGTCAAGAGACCAGCACTGAAGTCCCTGCTTCAACTCAAATGCACTTACGACTCTAAGCAAATCCTCTCCAAGACTCAGTTTCCTTACCTGTAAAATAGGAATAGTAATATTTACATTGACTATGTGCTTGTGGTGTGGAAAGCATTTTGTAAACATTAAAGAAAATATAAATTGATGTATTAGTATCACAATTTAGTAGCTGATAAGGCATGCACAAGAATCTATAAATCTATTTAGAATAATATTAAGTGTATAGGAGAGGTTAAGCAGTGTTATAAGAGATTCACTAAGAGAGGAGCTGCTTTTTTTAATCTTTCAATTGATATCATTTGTTTAACCTTATCCTTATTTCTGAATATCTACCCTTTTTCACTCAGCAAATTGTCTTTTTATGAAAGAATATAAGAGAAGGGGGGTGGGGGGGTGAAGGAAGTAGTCAATCAACACAATAGGTATATCTGACAGTATATGCAATAAGACACACCAATAGCCCCTCACCTCTGCAAAGATGGGTGGAAGGTATATGTTTTCAACTTGTTTCTAGGGCCAAGTTTACTCATTATAATCATACAATGCTAGATTTTAAATGTTGCTGTTATTTCTTCCATTTACATCTTTGCAGTCATTGTATAGGTTATTTCTTTGGTTCTGGTTCCATTTATATCTTTGCAGTCATTGTATAGGTTATTTCTTTGGTTCTGGTTCTGCTTACTTCACTCTGCATCTGTTCATATAAATTTTTGTAAAATTTGTAAAAAATCACTTCTAAGTGGGAAGATCAGGGAAGGCTAGGTAGAAGAGTTGATACCTGATGTGAACCTTAAAGAAAAAAGAGAACGATTTCAAGAGGTGGAGATATAGGGGGTATCTAGGGCAGGTATGTATGGATAACCTTCTGCATAAAAGATAAGATGGGGAAGGATGAGACTGGGAGGCAGCAAGTGGTACACTTTGGTTGGTGTCTCTAGTGTGAAATAAAGACTACAAGAGTATATTGGAGCCTGAGTGAAGAGAGTTTTGAATACCAACATAAGAAGTTTATGATTTGTCCTGTGGTAATGATTGTGAAGGGTAGTATTGCCTAGTGAATAGAGTGCAGGCCCTAACGTCAGGAGGACCTGAGTTCAAGTCCCATCTCTAAAGCACATCAGATTCAAAGTAGCCTATTTAACATGACTATTCACTTAAGCTCTCATTGCCCCAAGAATCTCTATAAGACCATGTGTCTGGTCCAAAATAGAAGTATACCAATATAGTGTCCAAACATTTATATTATGCTAACAATAATGCCTCAATTATGTAGCACCTTAAGGTATAACAAAATGCTTTCCTCACAAAATATTCACTGAAATAGGAAGCATAAATATGATTTCTTCTGTTTTCTAGATATAGAAACTGAGCTTCAGATACTATGACTTATACATGGTCAATAGATAGTGAGAATCAGAGGGACAGTTAGGTGGTACAGTGGATAGATCGCCAAGCCTAGATTCAGGAAAACTCACCTTCCTGAGTTCAGGACACTCAGACACTTATAGCTGGATGACCTTGGCCAAGTCACTTAACTATGCTTGCCTCAGTTTCCTCATCCATAAAATGAGCTGGAGAAGGGAATGACAAACCATTCCAGTATCTTTGCCAAGGAAATCCCAATAACGGTCATGAAAATTTGGACATGACTGAAATGAACAAAAATCAGACTGAAAAACAAACAAAAAAACCCAACTGAACAATAAAATTAGAGCTAAGAGAGCAGCATTGCATATTTTTTTTAGCAGAGAAGTGATTTGACTAACCTTGCAAACTGCAAGATTACTTTGACAACAGTATGGAGGATGGATTGGAGGCATGTTGACTAATCATAAATATTTGTATTTGACCATTGTATGTGATGGTCTAAGAGAGAGAAGGAAGTAGGCAATAAAGAGAGGGAAAGAGATATGAAATATACTGTTAAAAATAACAACAATAATCCAATCCATAAGGTGTTTTAAGGTTCATATAGCACTTTACCCAAACAATTTTGTGATGGCGGCAGAATCATCATTATATTGCCATTTTAAAGATGAAGCAGACTCAAAGAGGTCAAAAAATTTTCCATTAGTAGCACATGTAGTATGCATCTAAGATCAGAGTCCCATCAGGTCCTTTGGTTTCAAATCCAATATTCTGTCCTCCATATCATACTCCTTCTTTGGAAATAGACTTGTCAATTAATTGGATGTGAGAGATGAGGGAGAAGGTTCTACCAGTAGCTTCATAAGAATTAGAGGGAGGGGCCTAGGGGGTAAGTGATACTGTGGCGATGCTCATCAACTAGACTGGCTGTGGGGACAGTTGAAAGTTCAGCCACAGAACCTGTTAATCTCTAAAGTCATAAAGGGCCTGAAGTCTGCATCAGTGAAAGGTGTTCCTACGCAATCAAAAACTCTAAGTGTGTCAGCTAAGGAGAAAGGGTAGCTACTGGGAGGAAGGTGGATGCAATTCTTTTGAAATGCTGACAAGACAACTAGTTAGAGAGAGTAAGTAAAGAGATGAAAATGAGGCACTGAAACTCAGTGAAGACGTCAAAAGTAGAGATAGATTTGAGATCCATCTGCATAGAGGTTATAGTTGAAGCCGTGTGAAACAGAACCACTGTTAGGAGCCATAAGAGGGATTAGTAAAAGGAGATGGTAACAGTCAGAGAGGTAGCAGAGGCAAAGGCATAGGGAAATCTGTAGGGAACAGTGAAGAGACATACCCAATTACATATGGTTTTTCTTTACTTCCTATAAATTCATCTTCCCAATATCATGTCTTCAGGCTGAGTCTGAACATGATCCCAGCTGATGGCAGCAGTATCCTATACATATAGGGATAAAGTATAGAGAGAAAACAAACTGGGCCAATTTTTCTTAATTACCATGGATCGTCCCTAAGCAGGACAATAATAATAAATGCATACTTCAATATCAGTTTACAAGTGTTTTCATATACATCATCTTGTTTGAGACTCATAACAATTCTCTAATGTTATCAGGGTAGTTTTTGCTATCATACCTATTTTTCAGGTAAAAAAATAGAAAAATTGTGACTTGCCCCAGTTTATACATGTAGTAAATGGTGGGGCCAAGACTTGAATTGAATTATTTAATCCAGGGCTGTCCAAAGTGCAGCCCGTGGGCCGCATGTGGCCCGCAGTGCAATTTTATGTGGCCAGTCTGTGTTTACTATGGGCATGGAAATTGACATAAATGCTTTAACTAAAGCATTTGTGTCGATTTCTGTGCTTGTGGTGGACACAGGCAGACTGCACGGGGGTGCGTGGCCTGTGTTCTGGACAGTTCTGATTTAGTCAATAGGAATTTAGTAAGAATCTAGTTTGTGAAGGGCACTACGGTAGGCATGAGAGATGTAAATATGAAAGTTAAAGAGTTCCTGGATTCCAGGAGCTAACGACATTTTATTAGGTTAGATGCACTCACAGTTAAATAAGTAGGATTTATAGAAAGTATGGAAGAAGGTGATACTAATAACTGGGCAATCAGGAAAGGCTCTCTGAAGAAGGGTATGCTTGAATTGAGCCTTGAAGAGAGCTGGGGATTCAAAGAGACAGATAAAGAATGAGAGCATTCTACATACCAGACATAGTTTCTATAGAGGAACAGAGCCAAGAGACAGAATATTGTGTATGGGCAACAGGAAGTTGGGCTGAAACTCAGAGTTTGGGAGGAGGGGAGATGTGTAATCACTCTCCAAGAATACGCTAAGTCCAATATGTGAAGGCTTTTAGACGTGAACCAGAGGGACTTTTATTTTCTCCTTAGACACAATGGGGAGTGATTGAAGCTTCCTGAGCAGAGGAGAGACATGGTCAGACCTTTAGGAATATCAATTTGTCAGCCATGTGGAAGATAGATTAAAGAGGAACCAAATGGAGGATAGGTTAAAGAGGAGAGACGTTTTCAAGTGTGTTACTAGGTGAGAGGCAATGAGGTCTTGAACAAAAGCAGTTGTGGTATGAATGGAGGGAAGCAGATCAGTGTGAGAGGACCCAGGCGTCCTAAGTCTAACACCCATTTCTAGGACACCTTGCTGCCTGGAGAAGTATAAATAGCCCATGACTACCAATGTCAGCTGACTGAGCCTATTGCCTATCCAGGACAAGGATCTGTGGCTCAAAAAGAAGTTAAGGTTATCCTTCCCCAGAGGACGCTACCTGTCTCCAGTGAGGGAGTGAAGATGCTGTTCAGAATGAAGAATGTTGTCTATGAATTGGGCCACACCATTAACCTTATTCTTGCTAACTCTGGTGTTAATTAGTAATTAGAAAATCACACATTTGTTTTCTACTTGGGCCCCTGGGCCCCTTGAAATCACCTCATATTTTAGTTCTAATGGGACACACTAATGGAGGCAAGAACTGCAGATCCACCAGTTTGCAGAGTTGGAGAACTTTTGAGGGAAAGTCATGACAAGGACGAGCTTTTGCCGCAATAACTGACAATTATCCTCAGAGAGGTTTTGGAAAACTGCCTTGGAAATGCAACATACCAATCACATCTTGATTATTTAATGGAGAGATATGATCATTTAGTTGACAGAACTGTCATCTCTAGGACTCTACATTCATCTGATCTGGGGCACCAAAGACACTGCCAGGAGGAAACACTCACTGTGACACAGAGCATGCTGGGTCAGGAGCCTTAACTCTAGACACACACACACACACACACACACACACACACACACACGTGCACCTGTGTGTGTATACATAAATATACACATACACATACACATATACACACATATATACATATACATATGCATATACATATACATATACATATACATACACATATACATATACATGCACAGACATAAGGGTATGGCTGTTTGTGTATGCATTGAGCACCTATAATGTGTGAGACATCACACTTCCCTGCTTTCACATCTTCATTCACAGTGACTTCCTGCAGTATGGGACTTTCCCTGTTCCCACCTATCCAAATTTTATCTATCTTTCAGAGCTCATTTTAAAGCCTGTCTCTTCCAGGGAGGCTGTCCTGACTATATCAGTTCATACTAACTTTTCTGACCTCCTACCCTCTTTAGAATCCACAATGTAATGCTTTCTTTAGCTCTGTGTTCTCATCATGTATCCTGACAATATTATAATTTTAATATGTATTGTATAATTTGCCATCACATCATGTGCACAAGTCTTATTTTCTTGACAATATATACTAGTGGAAAGATCCCTTAAGGAAGGACTCTGAAGTGGGAATGCCAGACACCGTGACAAGTGGGAAAACATTCCTGGGCAAGAGCCCTTTCATATACATCATACAAAAGACAAAAGCACTGACCTTGATGTCAGATGTTGCTGTTGATTAGTGGTGTCTGGCTCTTTGTGACCACATTTAGTGTTTTCTTGGCAGAGATACTAGGGTGGTTTCTCCAGCTTATTTTATAGATGAAGAAACTGAGGCAAACAGGGTTAAGTGACTTGTCCAAGCTATTTGAATTCAGGAATATAAATCTTCCTGAATCTAGGCCCAGTGCTCTCTGCCCTGTGCCACCTTGCCGCCCTGGTGTCAGAAGACCCGGGTTCACATCCTGACTCTGCCCCTAGCTAAATCAGTAACCTTGGGCAAGTCACTTTATTATTCTGAATTTTAGTTTTCTTCTCTCTAAAATAGAGATAAGAATATTTGCTTGATCAACATTACAGGGTCATTGTGAAAATTAAACAAGAAGATGCAGTAAAGTACTCTGTATGCTTTAAAGCTACTTCAGCATAACAACAAGGCAGATATAGAGATAGATATAGATATGCAAATGGAAATGGAAATGATGTGATGGTGGTAATGATGATGCAGTGGTGGCAGCAATAGTGATGAAGACAATGAGCAGGCAATCATGGTACCCCAGACTTAGAACTAAAAAGAATCTTCGAGGTTATCCAGTTCAATCTTTCCATTTTAGATGAAGAAATGGGGCATAGGGAACAGAAAATTTAAGTGACTTGCCCCAGGATCACACAATCAGTAAGGTATTGTTTTTGTTACTAACCCAATCTCGCCTGCTAAGCTCTGTACTTTCGAAGCTTCACAGGTGTGGATTCCTGAATCATAACCATCCTCTGGTAAGAATTAAAATAATCGACTAGATGCCAGGGGGCATTAGAGGTTAGCATCAGCCTGCCACTAATTTGCTATGTGCTTCTCCATAAATCCCATAATTCTCTGGGCTTTGGTCTCTTCATCTATAATATGAAAACAATAATGCTCATTTGATCATAGAGTTACTTAGAGGATCAACTAAGAGAAAACACTGTGACACTAAAGGCGCCATGAAGGCAGGTTCCACAATATATCTATTTATATAGTGTTCCAGACACATCACATTTACGATAAATGAATCAGCTGTCTGACGGAATTTCCACTGAAGTGGAAAGTGAATTGGACAGTTCTCTAAACACTTAAGTAGTTGTTAATAGCAACACAAATATATTATTTAAGATGAACAGGTTTGGTAGGGAAGTACAAGTTTTTATTTGTTAATTAAAAGAAGTTGAGTACCTATCAGATATTCAATTAGATTGACTGCTTAAGGTTGTTCTCTAAGCCATGAGTTGGTTTGACAAATAGTATATCTATCCCAGTCAGGGGAAAAAATGATTATTAGGCATGGTAAAAAATAACACCAAATGGTTTTTCTACTTCTTTAGATCTAACCAAGATAAAAATTTTTTTGGAGGAGTGGGGAGAGGGTTGGGAGGAGCTATTGTTCCTACTTTGCTCTTGTTAGTCCCCTGTTCAAAAAACTTTCAAACATCCATACTTCCTGCAGAATGAAGTCATTGCTTTTCTTTTTGACTTTGACTTTCCATCTTGAAAAATGCTTCCCAGTTTAGTCTCAGCACATTTTTCTGGTTGTATCTACTTCCATTTCTATTCTACATGAGCTACTACACTATTCTAATTACTGTTAAACATACTTTGCATTCTCCACTCTCCATCTCTGTTCGTGATGCCCTTACTTCCCACCTCACTTGCATCTGATATGTTATCCCTCATTTGTCTAGATTTTAACCATTCTTCAGAATCTAGCTCAAGTCCTTTATCTTCTGTGATGATTTTTCTGACTACTCCCATTCTCCAAAGTCATACTAACTCCATTATCTAAGCCACTCAGTCAACAACTAAGCATAAACTGCCTGGCTATAGCACTTGTATTATTATTTTTTTCATCATTTTGTCATATATTTGTCATTTTCCTGAGACAGACTATAAGCAACTAGAAAGTAGAGGCAAGGTATCACTTATATCTCTCCCTCCCCTACTCACCTAGCAACTAGTAAAGGGATTATTCTAGAATATGTAGCACTAAAGAAATGATGTAAAATAAGAAGGGGTCCAGGTCACATTGAATAATCTAGTCTCTTCTAAAGTTTTCTTTATTCCTCTCTAACCCCTCAGAGGTGTTAGTGGACAAATAATGCAGTGTCCATTTCTTTTTCCTCCATTAAGATAGGAAAACCCTTAGGTAGTGACCAAATTCTTTTTCCATTCCTTCATTAGGGTTTTAGGGGACCCTGCCATTCTTCTACTCTGGTTAGGTAAGGATTAGGCTAAATACTAAAATCATCATTTTAATACTAGAAGGGACCTAGGAGGTCATCTAGTCCAACCATCTTATGGTACAAATGAAAAAAATGAGGCCTATAAAGGTTAAGTGGCTTAAGTGACTGTCAAAGTCACGTAGACACTAAGCATCAGAGACAGGTTTATGAACCTAGATCCTCTGGTCTTAAATCTATTCACCTTTTCATTGTATCATTCCGCCTCCAAAGACCTTGTGATACCTTCTGACTTTGTGATTCTATGATGTAGTCTCCATTGACAAACAATTTACCCAGCCAGTATACCCCTTTACCATTTGCCTCCCTCTCCCTTCCTCACTGCTGAACTTCCCATATAGTTTATTTTCCCTCGTTGTTGGATTTCACAGGCCAGTTTCTGCTTTCTCTCCTCCATGCAGCACCACAGGTTTCAGAAAATGGGACCTTGCTTTATTAGAGAGCCAGCAAAGAAAATCAGTAGACCTAGTCAGGGCAAATCACTGAGTGGCGGTCCTTCTTTTTATGCCTGAGATCTTTTTTTTTTAATAATGTTATTATTATTTAATTGAAGATCGATTGACTTCACTTTTTTCCCTCCCCCATAGTCCCACCTCTTTCTGTTTACTCGGGCTCTACTGGACACATCTGGACATTACAAGTTTGTTAGTATTGCCAAGGAAGAAAAAAATTTACAACCTGAAGGCTTTTATTATCTCCCCCACCAGGCTGCAATAGTTCCTGAAATCCACCATTAGGATTATTCATTTGTATTAAGACATTATGTTTCCAGGAGGCCCCTATTACAATACAAATAAGTGTTATGTCTGGAATTCTCAAATATGCCCCGAGGTTGATGGTGCAAAGTTTCAGACAGTGCCATATCAGGGATGCAGCCAACACTGGCCCAGAATAACTTTATCATCCCAAACTCACCTGTACAGGCAGACTGATTTCTCCTCTACCTCCTCTCCCTTCCTCCCCCTTTTGTACAACTGGAGAGGTATCAGTATAGCCATAGTACTGGGATTCTGAATACAAAGGACAGACCCCCTATCCTAATTTTGCAGATGGCTGGGCTGAGATGAAGGAAAGCTTTCTTCTCTTCGTAATGTATGACTCTCTCCTTACATGTTTCTAGATTTAACAATGAGATCCCCAAAGTGAGGGATCTCCAGATCACTTTCTTCCATAATCCAACAACTGCCTGGACACCTAGGCTATAAAATGATTTTTTAAAGAAAGCAAGGTATATGTCCTATTTTCACCTTAACTCTATTTCCCAGATTACAATCCCCTAATTCTTAACTAAACTCAAAGTAAAGCAGATTGACCCTGTAGTGCCACTATTTGGTGCAGGTGTTCATTTGTGATGGATCCCTTCGACAACATGATACGTCCTGTAGAATGCTTCTTAGAATAATTTTAAAAGTGCATAACATAAAATATGTAGGATTTCAAAAGAATTCAGTGATCTCCAAGTACTATTAAAATACTTTGAGAGTAGTCAAATGAAAAAAATTATCAAAATATTTATTTTTAAAAAAATGAAGCTGAAAGATGCCAGATTAGGTATTTTTGGAAGAGTCCCAGACTTGCAGTTTGAGAAGACATGGGTTTATGTTCTGTGTCAAACAAAAAAATCTTAATACTAATACTATACTCTGTGTTTAGGCACCATTCTTTTTTTTTACCTTTAAAGCTTTGAGTTCCAAATTCTATCCCTCCCTCCCTTCCACCCTCCCTGAGGTGGTGAGCAATCACATCTAGTTATACATGTGCAATTATGTAAAACATTTCCATATTAGTCATTTTGTATATGAAGGCTCAAATAAAAGAAAAAAAAGAAAGAAAGAAAGTGAAAAATAGCATGCTTCAGTCTGTACTGAGTCAATATCAGTTCTTTCTCTGGAGGCAGATAGTATGCTTCATCATTAGTCCTTCGGTGTTGTCTTGGATCATTGTATTGCTGAGAATAGCTAAGTCATTCATAATTCTTCATCGAACAATATTTCTGTTACTGTGTACATTCTTCTGGTTCTGTTCACTTTGCTATTTAGGCACCATTCTGCTAGAATATTTAATTTATCCTTAATCTAAGGATTTTTAGCTTGGGGAGAGAAGGGCTGAACTGGTACAAGTCTCCCTTGCCTTCTCACATTACTTTCTGGCCCAAGAAAATTGGGGTAACATTTGTAGCTATCTTAGGTTGGATTGTAAGATTTCTAAGGTTCTTTGCAGTTATAACATTCTGTGAAATTCATTAGTAGATATGAGGAAAATCTTTACTAAGATTTCATCTTTACTAAGTAAAGAGACATCTTTACTAAGAAATTGTTCTGTTAGGGAAAAAAATGCAAATGACTGGTGTTGGTTTCTCTCAGCTTAAATCTCAAGAAGATATTTCCCATAGACCTGATAGCACCTACCAAAGTGGCAGGCATAGACCCTAGGAGGAAATCATGAAGTCATAAAAGTTTAAGGTTATAAAGGACCTTAAATATCATATAATCCACCTTCTTTATTTTGCAGATCAGGAAAATGAGTCTCAGAGAAGTGAGGTACATTTGCTTAAATTTTACAAAGCTACTAAGTGGAAACTCTTTGACTAGATTCTAGGGCTCCTGACATAGTCCAGTACATTTATTCTGGAACATGCTGTCTCCTTAACCGATTTCTATAGGTTTGGCCTTATAAAGCCCTATGAAGTGATGGTAAATAACATGACAAGTAATTATGATTTTTAACAAATTGCCCACTGACACTAATAAAATGATGGCCCTGTTTGACAGCAACCTGATAACTTGAACAGCTAAGAGTAAATAAATAAATGAACCAGGAGTGCCTTTCATCAGACCTGAAACTTTCTGTTGATGCCCATTTAACTCACTAATTCTGTTTGGCTGTTGATCTGACACCATCACCATAATACAATATGAAGTGCTAATTACGGTCGAACCTGATGATACAATTTACCGGGTGAGAAAAGGTTTCCTTTCCTTATTGGAAGCTACTTGCTCTAAAATTTGATCAGCATTCACTGTGATAGGAGAGGAAATCACATTGCCACATTGGCCTTCAGCCCTAACTAATGGAAAGAGCAGTTCACTCTCAATCCATGTTATTTTTCAGATAATTCAGCACATCACTGGCTACTTAAGAGTTTCTCTTGGTAATCTAAGAAGACAAAACAAATCTGAGATTCAGTATCCTTTCAAATGGGCAGCTTGGCTGGCTAGGATGATGAATAATCAGAACCAAGGACTTACTTTTCTCTTTGTGCTCTGAATTCATTTGTGCATATAGAAGCTGGGGAGCATGTTTCCGGGGCCTTGAATAAAATGAAATGGTCAGTTTCAATATTCTCCCTTGCTCCAGATTTCCTGCAAAGCCAACCACTACCCTCAAGAGACAGTCTCAGGGGAATGGTTGTAACTCAGATAAGTTAAGGAGCATTGGTGCCCCTCCCTCTGGCAAAGCAGTGTGTGAATGGTCCCACACTGGTGCTTGGTCAGCTTCCCCTGAATGCCCATGATGAAAGGCAATGTTTGGTGTTTGTTGAAGATGGATATTATCTGTATAAACATATATGATGTACATTGACTTTTGTGCTACATCCCTGGAAATACGTATGTTTTCAGGCAGTTGAGACTGAGGCAGTATTACATTCTCTTTGTATATAATACAATGTAATGAAAGGCAATGAAATGCAGTGCAGTGTAATACAACAGATAGTTGAGGTTCCATTGTATGCAGAACACTAGGCTAGTCAACTGGGGAGAGATTAAGTTTAAGCAGGACGGGTCCTTTCCCCAAAAGAGCTTTCAGTCTAATAGGAGACAAGACAGCAGCTAGGTGGCATAGTGGATAGAGGGCTGGGTGGTCCTAGATACAGGAATTTCAAATTTGGCCTCAGATATTCATTAGCTAGGAGACTCTGGGCAAGTCACTTAACCTTGTTTGCCTTAGTTTTCTCATCTGTAAAATGATCTGGAGAAGGAAATGGCAAGCCATCCCAGTATATTTGCCAAGAAAACCCCAAATGAGGTCACGAAGAGTCAGACAGGACTTAAAACAACGGAACAACAACAGGGTTCAATACAAACACATATCACGTGGATTTCTGGGAGAGGAGAACACAAATAAATGACCAATAAAATGCCCTAAACTGATTAGTCAGGGAAGAACTACTTGTCATAGCATTACCAACAGCTTATAGCAAGTTCTAAGGCACAGAAACTGTTATAGGATGGGCAAACACCTCATACAGGGTCCAAGGAAGACAGAATTCTTTTGAGTTTGAGAGCTAAGTGGAAAACAAAAGTGTATCCATCAACTGTTAAGTTAAGAATGAAGCCAGGCAAGACCCACTATCCTACCCTACTCTACTGTCAATCTCAGGCAAGAAACCGAGTTTCATGCAGTTATTTGCTTTCTAGCATAATGGAAAAAGTCCTGAATTTAGAGTCAGAAATCCAGCATTTGATCCCTGGTCCCCATACTTACAAGCTGTGTGACCCTGGTTCAAAATTAATAATAATAATAATAATATTGCCACTGCCCATTTGTTACAAGAAAGAAATATATTTTGTAAAACTTCAGCATTCATCTAAATATGAATTGTTGTTGTTTTCATTCAGCCCAGTTCAATTGGTAGGACTGGATAGGAGTTGTGTTAGTTTTGTTGGCTGATTAGTGACTTCTAACTTTATCATTTTGCAAGTGTTTGCAAATTGCCACTCTTCTCCTTGTAAATAAATAAACCCTTATTAAAATTCTTTGTTGCCTTGGGGCTGAAAAAAAAGGCAAATGTGTGCGGGGTTGGGTGGGGGGACAAATAATCAAGGTCATTTAGATAGCAGGTGTCATTAGGGACTGTGAAAGAGGTGGGCAAAACCAAGGTTACTTTAGACCTTGCTGTCAGCAAGAATTTGGTCAGCCCTGCATTGTAATAATAACTCACACTTCTATGGCTTTGTCCGTTAAGCACTTTCTTACAACATCCTTATGAGTTATATACTGAATGCTTTCTTACCTCCACTTTGCAGATGAGGAAACTGAGGATCATCGAAATGAAGTGATTTGACTGATATGATTCAGTTTGTCAATGCTAGAGTTGGAATCCAGACTCAGGTTTTTCATTTTCAAATTCAGGGTACTTTCAGTTGTATTTCTTTCCTGTAAAAGAAGGAACCTGGATGGGGCCTCATGTGTAAAATGAAGGTTTGCGATTTTCACAACTCTTCTGCTTCTAAGTTCTATCTATTGCTATATGGGACAGATTGAATTTGGATTGGCTTCTCTGGAGTGACAAGAAATCAGATGGCCATACATAACTTTTCTTCGTGAATCGTGGGGCCTTCCCCCACATCTGCGTCAGTGTCCAGTGACTACCATCAAGTTCTTAAGTACTTTTTCACATCAAAATTAATCTTCTACACAAATAAATGAGCTACATTTATTTTTCTTTCTCCTAGCCCAGAAAAAAAGTATTTGTTCACATTCCAGCAGGTGTTTTCATAAGCACTAGCTTTCCTTCACCCTCATAGCCAGGCCAAGTAGCCTTTTCCTTTTCCTGACTGACCTCTTTCTCTGCTTAGTTCCAGCACAGGTGCCTTCTAGTGAGGGCAGAGCCTGCTGGCATGGGTCCGGGCCCAGGCACTGGTGAGAGGAGAAGCTAGCTGGTTCCTCTGATGCCTCTGCTTATGCACCACCTGCTCCTAGAATGAGCCCTCTATCTCCCAGGCTATCAATCTCCTTTTGAATTTCAGGAGCACTAAATTTACCTAAATCCATATTCCTGGAGGTCATAAAACGCAGCCACGGGAGAAGAAAGGAAAAGAAATTTTTGAGGGCACAAGCCTCTTAAAAAGTTCACTTTAACGGTGTCCAATGAATGAAATATTGAACAGCAGGTATATTATTTTTAAAAGGGACATAAAACAATAGTGTGGCACTGTCTGGTTATATTACAGTATCTATCTTCTCATGTATCAGCAAAAAGTAAGGCTGAAGTAGGCCTAATTATCATATTTACAGTGGTACAGGTAGTAAAACAGTTATGTTTTGCATTGCTCAGGATGTTCAGAGCTGAAATAGATAAACTATGTAGGAGACTAGTAATAGGTAATTATTCTCTACTTACATATTCAGCCTCATAATTCTAAATTAAGGTAAGTGGAAAAAGCTTATAAAATATTCAGAGCTCCTTTATCTTTCCTCCTCCCTCTTATTAGAAACTGTGCATGAATTTGCATAGAATAAACTGAGCTCATAAATCAAAGCAGAAACTGCAGGAATGCTCTTTGTAAGTTATAATTTAAGGTTAACTGTAGCACATTTTGCTTACTGTATTATTAATGACTTTCGTTCACTCATGACAAGATTACATATTAAAAATTGTTGGTAGACAAAACTCAGTTCATAATCAATTTGCTTCTTAATGTGAGCAATCGGCGTGCATTCCTGCGGCGCGGGCAGGTTTAGCGAGGATAATGGAAGGAGTGTCTCGGGAAGGAAGGGGCTCCCGCGGTTGGGCTCTGGTGGGGGGCATGATTGACAGCGAACTCCAAACGGGAATTAAGTGAATAGTGAAGGGCAAACAGCCGAAAGCTCCAGCCTCCAGCCTGCTTCCCTGGGTCCCTAAGCTTTCTCCGCCCTTAAAGCGTTCCATCTCTTTGTTCCTTCTCACTTCTATTTACCCAGCGCCTCTCACTTTTCAAAGTGCTTTCTTCTTTCTTATCTCATCTGCTCCTTTCCCCCTCCATCATCAAACACATTTGCAAAGTATACATAGTTGCAGTTCTTTTCCCTACAGCAAATAATGCTCTGCCCAATAAATTTCCATGCTTCAATCATGTCAATTTATTTTCAATTCAATAAGCGTATATTCTTCTTTCCCCTTTTGTTTTTCCTTTCTTTTCTTCTATAATATGCTTTACTCTTCTGGCTAGTATCTCTGCTGACGTTTTTATCCACTAGTATCCTTCAACATTTCTTTTGCATTTGCCTATGATCATAATTTTGTTCCTTTTCTCTTTCCTTTCTAAAAAAAGAGACTAAGCTCCCCCCCCCCCCCGCCCCCAAGCCCCTTTCTCCATGGCTTATCCACTCTTTCATCCCCTTGGCAATCTGGCTGTGAATGTATCTTATACACTGGCACATCGGGGTCCAGATGTCCTCCGAGATACGTGGGACAGATGTTGTTATCCCCATGCACAGAGGAGGAAAAAGATACACACGGGTTTTAAGTGGCTTTCTCAAAGTCACACAACTAATTAGTAACAAGAGTTGAGAAACCAATTCTACTTTCCTTCAAAGTATTATTTTTTGTCAGAGAGTCCTCTTCCATCTAGCCTCCTTAGTAACAAACAGCCCTCAGAGTACAAAGGTTCCTAAACTTTTTTTGTGTCATGTCCCCTTTGACACTCTGGTGAATCTTACAGACCCCGTTTCACAACAGTGTTTTTAAATGTATAATATAAGTATAGAAGATTACAAAGGAAACCAATTTATTGAAATGCAGTTAGTATTTTTTTTAAGTTGCAATTTAGCCTATCGCTAAATAATTAGTTTGCCAGAAAGCACAGTCCATCAGGAATCAAGATATCCCTGTTCCTCATAAACTGGTTGTATAAACTTAGGTAACTTTCTTAACTTGTTCCCTCTTCTATAAAACAAAGGGGTTGGACTAGTCATCATGAACTAGTCCAGCACAGAACTATGTGTCTAATGATACATTGACTTCAATGTGAATCTTCTTCCTAAACGCTTCTAACTTACCACTCAGATAGTAGAGGTAAATTATCAGTAGAGGAGAAATTATCAGGAGATACATTTCTCCTCACTTTTCTGTGGTCAAGTATAATGGGTTTGGGGACTGGGGCACATGTAGAAGAGCTGGAAACTATGGTTACCCAGGCTTTTCAAACTTGTAGACTGAAGACCTATGAATAAGTATTTTCACACCCTTTTTAGATGAAGTAAATTATTAGGCTACAACAGATTAGCGAACTGTCCAAGGCCACATGGCTACTAAAGATTAAAAGTGAGATTGAAGCCTAGATCTTTTAATTCTAAA
>CM053622.1:298212627-298227824 GCA_028646595.1 Phalanger gymnotis
AATTAATATGAATTAGAATTAATTCCAGTAGTAAAGATTTTGAGAATTTTTAAAAACTCTTGAATTAGCTGGATATATTATGGGGTATCCAGTTAACCTGAGTTAGGAATCACCCTCATTTTATACGGGAAGAAATTGAATCCCATTGGATTAAATGAATTGCCCAAAGTCACATAGGAAGTAAGCATCAGTTGTGGGATTTGAACTAGCTCCCCTGACTCCAGTGACAGTATCTTATCCATCCCCACTCCTACCTCACCCCACCCACACAGGCATCACAAGGAAGAGGTAAGGGCAGCCTCTCTCTCCCTGGGAACAATTATTCCTTGTTTGACTCCAGTTCTCAGGGGATGGCTCCCCACCCCTCTTCACCTCGTGCATCCTCTACTCCTGATGAAAGATTTCAGAACTGTTCTGTAGGAAAGAACACAAAGCCAGGACAGGATAGAAGATGAGAGGGAGTGAAGTAATGAGCTTGAAGGGGTTGGAGTAGAAAGAGAAGAGAACAGAGAAACACAATCTGGGGTGAGACAGCACAAAGACTTGAAAGGAAAGGTGACGAAAATTCAGATGTGAAAAATTCAGGAATTAATTAAACTGAAATTAAATAAGGAGAAAGAGGAAATTAAAAGTCTCAAGGGACTAGCCAAGCCTGTCACAGATATTACAAAAAGGTCTGCAGTGCCTGAATTTTTAGCTATTTCTCTTTGCATACCTCTTTCATCAGACAGAGGCAGCTTGAACATTTCTGCAATACTCTGATATTTTAATCAATAGACTCATTCATTCAACAAATACTTAGCGATGAGGGTTTCTGGTTAATTGGATATTCTGGGTAGCAGAAGGGTAATCCACAGACCTTTCATATTTACGCTTTGGTTGATGGAAATTTTGTTCAAATTCTCAGGTCTTCTCTCCTGTTTTAGTCTACCTGGTGACCATAATGGATTGTTTTTTTGCCAAGTCACAGTCCTTTGGTGCTGTGCATTATTTCTCTGTATTCTGGACTATAAATCAAACTGGAGAAGCTGGAAGACTGGGCTGAGCCTAGGACATGTTCCAGAACTAGAACTTGGACTTTTGAATAAATCAAATGATTTTTTAATTTTAATTTTTTTTTGTTTTTGCAAATGAGAGAGGGGTATTTGCTTTTCTTTCTTCCAAGCTGAATTATAGGGAGAAAAACCACAAACTTTGGTCATTAGAAGCTATTGTTAATTGGGTTCCAAATAAATAAAATTTTTATTTATTTATTATTTATCTATCTATCTATCTATCTATCTATCTATCTATCTATCTATCTATCTATCTATCTATCTATTATTACCCCCAGGCATCGCTTTTATGGTGATTATGTGGTAGAAAGATCATGGAATTTAGACCAATTTCTTCATGTAAAATAGGAAAGGGGAGACATTAGAAGGCGTTTGAAGTACCATTCAGCTTTAGGGATAGGATAGGATAGGATAGGATAGGATAGGATAGGATAGGATAGGATAGGATAGGATAGGGCAGGATAGAGGATAAGATAGCATAAAGGATAGGATAGGATACGTTAGGGTAGGGTAGAGGATGGAATAGGTTAGGATAGGATAGGATAGAGGATAGGATAGGATAGGATAGGATAGGATAGGATAGGATAGGATAGGATAGGATAGAATAGAGGATGGAATAGGTTAGGATAGGATAGAAATAGGAATAGGCTAGGATAGGTTAGGATAGGATAGGATAGGATAGGATAGGATAGGATAGGATAGGATAGGATAGGATAGGATAGGATACAGGATAGGATACAGGATAGGATAGGATAGGACAGGGCAGGATAGAGGATAAGATAGGATAAAGGATAGGATAGGATACGTTAGGATAGGATAGAGGATAGGATAGAATATAAGATGGAATAGGTTAGGATAGGATAGGATAAGATAGGATATAGTATAGGATCGGATAGAATAGGATAGGATAGGACAGGATAGAGGATAAGATAGGATAAAGGATAGGATAGGATAGGTTAGGATAAGATAGAGGATAGGATAGAATAGAGGATGGAATAGGTTAGCATAGGAAAGGATAGGATAGGATAGGATAGAGGATAAGATAGGATAAAGGATAGTATAGGATATGTTAGGATAAGATAGAGGACAGGATAGAATAGAGTATGGAATAGGTTAGGATAGGATAGGATAAGATCGGATAGAGGATAGGATAGGATAGGACAGGATAAAGGATAAGACAGGATAACGGATAGGATAAGATAGGTTAGCATAAGATAGAGGATAGGATAGATTAGAGGATGGAATAGGTTAGGATAGGAAAGAATGGGATAGGGCATGATAGGATAGGATAGGATAGAGGATAGAGGATAAGATAGCATAAAGGATAGGATAGGGTAGGGTAGGATAGGATAGCATAGGATAGGATAGGATAGGATAGGATAGGATAGGATAGGATAGGATAGGATAGGATAGGATAGGATAGGATAGGATAGGATAGGATAGGATAGAGGAGGAGATAGAGGATAGGATAGGACATGATAGGATAGGATAGGATAGGATAGGATAGGATAGGATAGGATAGGATAGGACAGGATAGAGGATAAGATAGCATAAAGGATAGGATAGGATAGGATAAGATAGAGGATAGGATAGAATAGAGGATGGAATAGGTTAGGATAGGAAAGGATAGCATAGGATAGGATAGGATAGAAGATAGGATAGAATAGAGGAGGAGATAGAGGATAGGATAGGATCAGGATAGAGGATAAAATAGCATAAAGGATAGGATAGGATACGTTAGGGTAGGGTAGAGGATGGAATAGGTTACGATAGGATAGGATAGAGGATAGGATAGGATAGGATAAGATAGGATAGAGGAGAGGATAGGATAGGATAGGATAGGACAAGATAGAGGCTAAGATAGGATAAAGGATAGGATAGGATAGGTTGGGATAAGATAGAGGATAGGATAGAATAGAGGATGGAATAGGTTAGGATAGGAATAGGATAGGAATAGGATAGGATAGGATAGGATAGGATAGGATAGGATAGGATAGGATAGGATAGGATAGGATAGGATAGGATAGGATAGGATAGGATAGGATAGGAATAGGAATAGGCTAGGATAGGCTAGGATAGGTTAGGATAGGATAGGATCTATAAAATAGGTTTGTTTATATTTATATTGCTTCACAAAATTATTTTGAGTAAGAAATTTTGTACATCATTATGAACTCATTGTGTATGATTATCTTTCTTAAAGGGTTGTGATGATATGCTCAGAGTGTTTTGCAAACCTTGAAGCTCTATATAAAGTCAGCTATTATTAATCTAACATTGAAATTAAAAACTTTAGCCTCTACAATTAACCACTGATCAATATTTATTGAGAACCTACTATGTATGACACTCTGCTTTTTAGTATGGAGAATGAATTAGTCTCAGCCTTCAAGGTTCTTATAATCTTGTTGAAAAGCTAGGACATATGAATGTGAAAAGATAATAACCAGATAAGCCAAGGACTAGGAACAATGAATTCAAGTTGCAGGGAGAGACACTTAGGACATAAGGGGAATAAAAAAACTTCCTAACAATTATAGGTAAACAAAAGTGTCACAGGTTATCTCATCAGGTAGTGAGTTCCTCATTTCTGGAGTTTTTTAAGAGATGACCACATATCTAGGATATTGTAGGGAGGATTTTTCATTCAAGTGCAGGTTGGATGGGATGATGTCTGAAGTCCTTCCCCAAACAGATTCTGTAAAGAAATAATAAGAATTCAATTTAAAAAAATACAAGAAATAGCTTTCACATGATACGAGCAAATACTAAGTAAGTAGCAGGGACAACAGCTGAAGGGCATTTCAAAAGCAGAAGAAATCAACGTGTGCTGAGGTGGTCAGGGAAGGAGGGATACTGGAAGGAAGGATAGGACTTCCACAAATGAAAGATGTGAGAGACTGTAAAGTGTAGAAAAAGCAGAAAATTACAGCATTTGAAGTCATAGAATCTGCACATATTCCCTGCCCTCCACTCCACAAACAAATTACTCTGTCTTTACTTTGCATTTGTCTTTACCTGTCTGGGTATGTTACTTCCCTACGTGCGGTTTTACTAGGATAGCCCCTATTCGTACCTCCTCTTGGGCAGCTGCTGTGCCTGTGGTAGTCAGATTTGCAGAGGCCAGTATTAAGCAAACAAGGATTGCTTACTGGCTAGTGGCCTGACTTCAATGATGAGAAAGCCAGGGGCCAGAACTTTTCTCTCTCCCCAGGTCTCTAATGACACCAGGGCCCCCACACTCCCTGCATGGCAAGATGGGGACTTGCCCAGTTTCAGCCCCCAAAGCCTCATCAGTCTTTCCAGAGGCTCCATTGCAACAATTACAATCTAAATCCAGAGTCAATTACTCACTGTGTGAATCGCCCCCAAAAGATTGCTTTTCCTTTTCCATTAGTATCGCACATAATTGCACTCTGTGTGGTTCCTGGACTCTCATTCCAGACTTCAACGTCCAAGAGGATCCAGATGGACTATTAAGTCCCTTCACCTCCCATCTCTGACCTCACCAATGTCTCCAATGAGATTTCTTTACTATTTTCTCCCACTACTCATTATGTGGCTCCTTGTGAGGGGGAGACCTTGATATTTTTTCCCTGTTGATTTTTGCAGAGACTCACTCTTTTTACCTTCCCAATTCCTCTTCCCTAATATATGTTCTTATTGAATTGATGCTTTTCAGCACTCACATAGCCTTGACAGTTGCAAGCATGTCATTTAAAGGGCCCTTATACCTCTTCTCTCATAACTGTCCATGCCATTTAGATAGTGGAAGTGCTGCTGCCTAATTGCACAGGATGCCCTGTCTGGGCCTTCCTTACCTTCCCAATGTTCCAAACTGCTGTGACTTTCTTCTTTTCCTTAGCCACCAGCATCACAGGATCCTTGGCCACTTCTCCAGGGCCCTTCTAAATCTAATACCAAAATTCTAGCCTTCTATTCTAGAAGATCCACGTTCTATGTATACTGGGCAAAAGTGTTCAGTGGGTGATGACTCACTTTCAAATAGGACATTTATATTTTAGCTGTGAGCTCCTAGAGGTATAACTTGTTAACAAAAATAAGTCCTTTGAGTGGAGCCATTTCCTGCATATTGACAGGCCAACTCAGGAAATAAGTTAGGAAAATCTATCCCAAACAAGTAGTGGTTTAGTCTTTGCTTAAAGACCTCGCAGAGTACTGATTATTGCCCAAAGCTGCCAAATCTACTTTTCAATATTTCTGATGTTTAGGAAGATCAATGATTTTGCATCTAGTCTGTTTCCCTACAAGAAACAGAATGTGCTAGGATTGTGTTTCCTCGTTTATACTACAATTGGAACTAAAGTTTGCACTGGGTCAAATGAATGGCTGCTAATTTTTTCCCTTGCAAGCTCATCCAGGGTCAGAATTTGGGTGTTGTTTCAACTGATCTTACAGGTTTTGCTTTTTCTCACATACATACAAAGTATGATTACAAGGTAATGAGATAAACTTTCAGCTTAATGCAAGGGATGGACATCTGGTGCCTGTGCTACGCTAAGTAGTATGTGTGACTCTAATTGTTGGTGGAATTTACCATTTTATCAGTGAAATAGGACTTATATGCACATTTTAAATGTAATTCACAAAATGATATTGAAAAGGATCCATAGGAAGACCACTAGAATGGTGAAATGTCATCTGAGAGATCATCCAAAGAACACGCAATGTCCCAACCTTGGCGACCTCCACAGCACTAGGGCTACGGCACCAAGAGCTTATCTCTAATGACACTGAAGATAGATAGTCCATACAAAAAGCACATTGTCTTTCTTTTTCTTTTTCAAGTGTCATTAAGCAGCAGTAGAATCTGAAACTTTTTGGGCAGCATGAACAATATACAATGAACAAATAACATGTAACAAACAAAGACTTGGAATTTGGAATGAGTAAAATAAGAACCATACTGGAGATGAGGCCATTTTGGTACCTAGCAGTTAAATGGGAGAAAAAATAAGTAAGAGGAAGACTAAGGTTGTTAAAATGGAAAAGTAACCTAGCTTCAGGAGACTGAGAAACAAAGACCCTGAAGGCCATTCTACAAAGGAAGAAAATGAATCTCAGAGTTGAAGAGATTTTCCTAAGATCACACAGGTCATAAAGTATTAAGCCATAAATTAGAAGTGTCTGCCCTGAACACCAGGGTCCCTTTTTACCATACTGCGTTTCCTCCACCAGCCCTGGAATGTGGATGAGTCTAATACAGCAGGGTGGTGTTGGGACACAGTGAAATTGAGCCTAATTCCTGATGCTGGGCTGATAAGCAAGCTTTATGTCAATCTTCTCCATGGTGAGCTCAGTGATTAGGCTCTCCCAACCTCATAATGATAAGTTGGATTCCTCTTACATGAATGTAACACTGAACACACTTAGGTGGTCTTGTTTGAACTTTCATTCAATGAAACCTGTGAGAATACAATATCCATAAGTAGTGGGCCCTAGGAAGAGGACCCCACTCTCGAAATGTGCTTATCATTCAGTCAACAGGCCAGGCATAGTACTTCTAGAATATGAAGAAAAAAAAATCCAACATCTCCTGCCCTCAAGAAACTTGACAATATGTCTATAATATGTATATGTATAACTGTATATAAGTACATATGTATGTAAATACATACGTATATACATATGTTAATACAGTGCATATAAAATAGCATGATACATGTATAAAACACATGTAAATGCATATAGGTATTGTATATATGTAAGTATATAAGTAAATATGTGTGTATGTACATACACTTATGTTCACAATACAAATACATGTATATGTATGTACACATGTATTTACATACATATTTATATGTGTTTATATATACACATACATGTATAAGCATTTATACATACATATATCTAGATCAGCCATATGTAAAGCAAATACAAGGACACTTTAGATGGGAAAGCACCAGCAACTGGAGGGGACCAGGGAAGGCCTCCTGAAAAAGAAGATCTTGAGTTGAAACTTAAAGAAAGTGAAGGTCTCTTGAGAGACAGAAGTAGGAAGGGAGAGCATTCCAAATATGATGGACAGCCAATAAAAAGGACAAGAAATGAGATATGAAGCATCCTGTCTGAGGGATGGCAAGCAGAGCATTATAGTTAGGTGGCTGAATGGTAGAAAATGAAAGGAACACTGTATGATCAAGCTGGTCAGAGAAGAAAGGGCCAAGTGGCAAAGATGTTTCCATGCCAAATAGAAGAGTTGTATTGAATCCTAGTTCCCCAAGGGACATAGCTCCCATAGTTCAAGGTTACACACTGACACAAAGCAAGAGGGCAATGCAAATTGATCATCCTAAAGGGAGGCAGAAGAGTAATGATAATGATAATAATACACAGTCATTAAATCAACAAGAATTTACTAAGTTCCTACTATGAGTCAGGTATTTTAGTAGGTATTAGTGATACAATTTAAAGAATGAAACATTTTTTACTTACAAAGAACTAACATTCTAAAGGGGGGGCAAAATAAGTATATCTAAAATATATGTAGCATAAATAAAAATTAATAAATATTAATATATACAAAATATCTAAGTACAAGGTGGTTTGGGACAGAGGGCACTAACAGGAGGGATAGTCAGGAAAGGTGTCTGAGCCACATCATGGAGAAGGGAAATAGAGTGAAGTACCATGTTTGAAGCACAAAGAGAAAACCAATTTTGACTATATACAAATTAGATACAGGATAAATTGGAGATGATCTAAGAGGGATGACACTAAGATTAAGTAGAATTGAGAAAGGCTTCTTGCCTTTGGAATGTTAACTGAGAGTTGAAGGAAGCCAATGATGCCAGGATATGGAGATGAGGAAGGAGAGATTTCTGCATTGGTGGGGGGGAAGTCAATGAAGATGTCTGGACTTGGTAGACAGAGTGCCACGTGTAAGGAAGATCCAGGAGACTAGTGTCACTCGATACAAAGCATGTGCAGGGGGATAAAGAACATAGGAAAATAGGGGAAATGTCATGAAGAGGTTTATTTTGATATTTTATTTTGGAGGAAATGGGGAGCCACTGAAGTTGATTAAATAGAGGGGTTGACATTGTCAGACTGGCAAATCTATAAGATTAGTTTGACAACTGAATGGACTAGGGAGTCAACTATGGCAGGGAAACCAGTATACCAGGCACAAGACTTGCACCAGGGTGTTATTAGAGTCAAAGGAGAAAAAGGGACATAGGTGAGAGATGTTATGGAGATAAAATTGACAAAACTAGACAATTGATTGGATATGGGGTCAAGACAGAATGAGGGGTCGTGTATGACACCAAAGCTGAGAGTCTTTCTTGGAGGGAGGATGTTGGTGTTTTCAACAATAATAGGAAGCTGGGGTGAGGGGAGTTTAGGGGAAAATATAAAGAGTTCAGTTTGGGAATGTTGAGTTTAAGATGTCTATGGACCACTCAATTCAAGATGTCTAATAGGCAGTGGAAAATGTGAGACTGGAGGTCATGATTGAGGTTAGGACTGGACAAGGAGATTTAAGGGTTATCTTCATAGGAATGGCAATTTTATCCATGGGAGATGAGATGCCAAATGAAATAGTATAGAGAGAGAAGAGAAGAGAGCCCAGGATGGCGACTTGAGGGTCCCCTGTGGTTAGTCATTGTGGCCTGAATGAAGATTCAGCAAATGAGATAGAGAATGAAAAGACCGATAGAAGAAGGACTGAGAAAGACAGTGTCACAGAAGCCTAGTTAGAAGAGAATGTCAAGAAGAAGAGACTAATCGACAGTGTCAAATCCTGCAGAGAGATAAAGAAGGATTCAAATTGGGAAAAGGTCATTAGATTTGGTGAGTAAAAGATCATTGGTAATTTTGGAGAGAGCAATTAAATGAGGTTGGAAGTCAGACTTAAGAAGGGAATGAGAAGAAATGAAGTAGGGTTTATAGGAGTCATAAAGGGGCTTTCCTGGATAAGGAAATATTAGTCCCCAGAAAGGGGTGTGTGTGTGGGTGTGGGTGTGGGTGTGGGTGTGTGGGTGGTAGGGGTGGGGGGAGGCTATGATAATAATGATAATAGTAATGATAGCTAGCATTTATATAGTTTCTACTATATGTCAGGCACTGTGCAAAGCACTTTACAAATATTATCTCATTTGATCCTCACAACAGGTAGATGCTACATTTTACAGATGAGGAAATTGAGGCAAAGAAGTTAAGTGACATGCCCAGGATTGGAAAGCTAATAAGTGACCAAACTCAGATCTTCCTGACCCCAGGCTCAGCGCTCTATCTACTGCAACACCTATTCGCCATGAAGGAATAAGGGGACCTCAACAAATAGAGAGAGAGTTAATTGTAGATGCAGCATCCACAATGGCTTGGAAATGGGAGAGTACAAGATAGGAATCAAGAATGGAGGGCAATCTGATTTAGCAAGAATGTAAAGTATGTGTGGAAGTGCCAAGGCAAGGTTAAGAGGTAGATGGGAGCCAAATTGGGAATGCCTAGAATGTCACGATCAGGTGTTTATATAGGCAAAGGGGAATCATCAAAGGAGATTTGTAACGCGAGGAGAGATGTAAACAGAAGAGTGAAAATCATTTAAGAGGTAGATCTGATAATGAAGGTAAGGCTTAAAGATGTTTCAGGACAGCCTGATCAAGAACCCCTATACCTTACTCTGTCAGAAAATTTTGTCAGAGTCAATCTCTCTCTTAAGGTTACAACGGGATCAGAGACACCTAGAAGAGAAAGGGTTCTTTAGAGGCTACATCACTGACTCTGTGCTCTGTCAGATCCTTCTAGTTATCTCGGAGGAAAGGGGAAGGGATCATGCATTTATCAAGCACCTACTTTGTGACAGGCACTATGTTAAGCACATGCCAATTATACCGGTAATAATCCTCTAATAATCCTATGAAATCATCAATCCTAGCTAGATAAGGTCTGGTCAAGAAAACCAATGAATAACTAAATCGACAAACATTTATTAGATGTCTCCTATGGGCATATCACTGTGCTGTAAAGAGTGTTCTCCATTCAAAGTGTGCTAGATCAGGGGGAGAACTTGTGGCCCTGAGGCCATATGTGGCCTTCTAGGTCCTTGGGGGAAGCCCTTTGACTGAATCCAAACTTCACAGAACAAATCTCCTTAATAAAAGGATTTGTTCTGTAAAACTTGGACTAAGACAAAAGGCCACACCCAAGGACCTAGTGGGCCACATGTGGCCTCCAGGCTGCAGGTTCCCCACCATTGTGCCAGACTATTATGGTTAGGTAGGAGACTAACTTTGCCCCACAGAATCATTCACTTATTTTAAGAGACATCTCAGGTACCACCTTGTACCCAAAGCCTTTGCTAATCTCAACCAGCAACCAGGGCAGTCTTTTCCTAACCACCTTGTTTTAATTTTGTATTTATCCTTTGTATATTTATTTGACATAGATATATGTATACATGCTCATACACTTACTTGCTTCCCTCAATAAAATGTTAGCTCCTTGATCACAGTGACTGTCCATCGTTGTCCTTCTGTCTCTAGAGCCTAGTAGGCAGTGCCTGGGACATATTAGGCCCTTCATAAATACTTGTCGATTGATTGGTGGAGAAAACAAGCAGCACAGGGAAATATGACTTTCTATTTGAAGTCCAGGGGCAGCTGGTAAAAAGCTTAGAGGTAAGATTAAGTTTAAGCTACTGGCAGGGCCAGAGAAGAAGACCCTCTAAACAATAGCAAAGGGTGGACTGGAGATGGGGCAGAGAAAGGAGATGGTAAGATTTTCTAAGGCTTCTGTAATACTTTTCTGTGCAGGAAAGGATGAGAAAATGTCTGTCTGGATTGGAATTGACAAAGCTAGGCAGCTCAGACAGAGCCATCTTAAGTGCAACCTTTAGCCACAGAAGAATTATTGAAGGTGATACAATCAATGTCAACAGAGAGGACACAAGAGGAAGATAACTAAACGCATCAAATCTGATTATTAGTCAAAAATAGCTAGTCAGCTTTCCGTGATAGCTTGATTTGATGTGATCTTTATTCCTGGTGGTCATCTTCATCTACTTCATCTACTTCATCTACTGTTTAATTCAAAAAGTCATAGACTCTCTGAGCTTGGGCGGGAGCTTTAGTGGATCACTAATTCAGCCTTTCTTTCACCAATGGATTACATTCTCCAGAATCCCTGACAAATTTTTATAAAGTCTCTTTTTTAACAATTCCAGTGATAGGAGAGTATTACTTTCTGAAGCAACCCATTGCAACATCTTAGTCTCAGAGAATCACTAATTACAATGATCCCACATATGCAGATTAAAGCATCATGCTAATAATCATGTTTCCCCAGGAACCGGAGCCATCTTTTTATATCAAAATGCTACACCAATATTGCGCCATAGAACCAAAGTGACCTTGTGTTTCTGGAGGGTTGCATCATAGAGGACAAACTCTTGAAGGTCTTGAAGAAAATGCCTTGGTTCAAATCCTAACACACAGACACTTATTTGGTGTATTACCCTGGGCAAGTCATTTGACCTCTGTCAGCCTCAGTTCTGTAATCTATAAAGTGGGGATGATGATAACAGTACTTACCTTACAGGGTCATATATATATAAATCTCTGTGCAAATCCTAAAGCAATTTACCTTTAAGGTAAAAATTATATCAATGTGAGGTTTTATTACTAATTAAATTTAATTAAATTTGCATAATTTTTCAATATGCTTAGATGGAAATGGTTTAGGGACAAGTTGCTATCCTATAATCTAAAAGAGTAAGAGAGGCAGAGATAGAGACAAAGCCAGAGACAGAGACTAGCAAAGAGAAAATAAGGGAGAAAAACATACAGAGAGAAGTAGTAAGGCAGACTCAGGTAAAATAGAACGGAAGAAGGAAGGGAAAGTGGAAAGAAGGTAACAGTGAAAGAGAATAAGGGGAGAGGAATAAAAAGAAAGAGCAGAGAGAGAAGGGAGAAAGAAGCAGAAGGAATGGGGTGGGGGGAATATTGCTTGTCTGAGGTGGGGCCTGAATTGTCATGTTTACAGGCAAGGGGCTGGACTAGGTGACTTATTAAATTTCTATAGTACCTGATCTATTCCTTCTATGCTAATAATTTTACTTAATTGGAACAATATTTGCACAGAGAATACAAGATTTGGGATGGAAAATTGATAATCTATGTAAACTGTATACATATGATTTTCAACTGTATTCTAGGGGTTGGCAAATGCTTTACATTTCTAAAGCACTCTAAGGTTTACAAAGTACTTTTTTCACAAAAAAATCCAGTGAGGTCAGTAGCATGATGCATATTTTTCTGACCATTGTTGAGCCATTTCAGTTATATCTGACTCTTTGTGACCCATTTAGGGTTTTCTTGGAAAAGACGGCAGAGTGCTTTACCATTTCCTTCTCCAGCTCATTTTGGAGATGAGGAAAGTGAGGCAAGCAGAGTTAAATGACTTGTCCAGGGTCATATACCCTGTAAATGTCTGAGGCTGGATTTGAACTCAGTTCTTCCTGACTCCAAGCCAAGTGCTCTATCCACTGCACCACCTAGGTGTCCTGTATTTTACATATGAGGAATTGAGGTTCAGAGTTATTAAAAGCTCTCATGGGGCTAGTAAACAACAAAGCCAGAAGGTTTTCTGGCTGCAGGCTCAATGCTCCTTCTCTATTCCTCTGATGCCTCAGACATGCAGGATATCTTATGGATGGCAAATTCTCAAGTCATAAAAGTCGTAATGATAGCAAGCAACTCACCTTTCTAGAGTATGTTAAGGCTTCCAAACAGAGCCAGTGATGGACGGTGTGTCTTTTGAATGAGGACCAGCCTAGCTGTGCTTGGACAGGTTCATCATAAGGTTGGCCTCAGGGTGATGGATTTTTCAGCCACAGTAATTCTCAGAGACCATCTACTAAGTCATAACTGGGCCTCTATCAGGAGAGGAAAAGCTCCTGTGGACAAAATTGAAGATTCTTGAAGTAAGTTATAGCTAACAAAGTGTTTTCCTCAAAACAACCTCATGACAAAGGTAGGTCATAGGCTTATAAGTTCATAGGTTTAGAGGTAGTAGGCACCTTAGAGGTCTACGAGGCTATCCCTTCATTTTACAAGTCCATCATTCTATCCGCTATACCAGAGATGTCAAACTCTGTGTGCAGGATGCATTTGATCCATAAAACTATTGTACTGCAGAACCAGATTGAAATGTAATTGAGAAATGTGTAACAAAATAAATAAAAATACAATACAATCCATTTCCATGTGAGTTTGACACCATTGAATTATACCACATTGACTACCCAGAGTAGTTCCTTGGCCTTAGGATCCATACCCAGTAACTGGGGAAACAGGAAAAAAAACTCCCTTTATCTCTCTTTCTAAGCTCATCACACCTCAGACAACTAGTGCCCTTCTGTCCTCCAACCTTCCCCTCTCTTCTCTGCTTCTCTAATCTGCTTATTAACTCCTCCATGACTGTGTGCTGAGCAGCAAACTTGGAAGTAGAAGTTTCCTCTCCTTAGGGAAGGGGATAGTATTCTAAAAGAGTGCACTGAAGAGGGCCTTAATTAACAGAAAATAGTGAAGCTCTGCTGAGATCCTTTGCTGGGCCTAAAGGAAAAATTACAGAAGTTTATGAAGAGTGAGTAAATGCTGAAAGCCCTTTTATTTGATTCATTTCAGGCAAGCCCATGTAGGATGGTGATCCTGAAGACACAGGTTCAAGTTGCTCCTGTCTCATTTACTATCAAGATGGACTTTGCAAGGTCAGTTAATCTCTCGGGAGCTTAGTTTATTCATTTGTAATCAATATCAACAATAATTTATTAAGTGCATATTATACGGCAGACACTTTAAGTACTAGGACACAAAGAAAAAGGAAAACAAAACAGAACAAACAAAAAAACAGTCCCTACCTTCAAGGAGTTTACATTCTAACAAGAGAGACAACATACACAAAAATAGCTACATACAAGATATAAAAAGAGTATAAGGAAAATAAGATGAGAAAGGAAAGTTCTAGCACCTGGGGGGGACTGGGAAAGGCTCTTGCAGATGGCGCATAGGCTGAGTTTCAGAGGAGGCCAAGGATTCTAAGAGGCCTTTAGGAAAGGAGAGAAAACTTTGCTTTGGGTTTGAAGGATATTCGATGCAAAGGCATGATGATGGTAGATGGGGCAACATATCTGAGGTAAAGCTATTAGACCAGTAAGGCTTAACCACAGAATATGTAGAGAGAGGTGATATTTAAGTATACTGCAAAGATCAGAAGGGAACAGATTATGAAGTTCTTCAAATGCTAAATGGATGATGCTATCTTTGTCCCTTGAGTCAGGGATTACTAGAGTTTATTGAACAAGGGCGTGACCTCATCAGACCTGCACTTCAGGAAAATCACTTTTGACAGCTATGTGGAGGACAGATTATAAACAGATATTTGAGAAAGGGAGACTTATCTGAAGAATATTGCAGTAGTTTAGGTGAAAGGTGATGAGGACCTGAGATAGATTGGTAGCTGTGTGACTGGAGAGAAGCAATGTATTCGAGTTGTTGTGGAAGTAGAAATTAAAAAAAAATAAAGATTCGATAATGGATTGAATATGTAGGGTGATTGAGGATGATAGGACAATACCAAAGTATCAAACATGGGTGACTAAGGATAGTGGTATCACTGACAATACTAGGATGGTTTGAAAACCTATGAAATGAGAGTAAAATAAAATAGGAAAGGGAACTACTGAATCCTACATCTAGCAGCTAAGTGGCACAGTGGATAGAGCACTGGACAGATTCATCTTCATGAGTTCAAATCCAGCCTCAGACACTTACTAGCTGTATGACCTTGGGCAAGTCACTTAACCTTGTTGTCTTCAGTTCATCATCTGTGAAATGAACTGGAGAATGAAATGGCAACTCAAAATGGGGTCATGGAGAGTTGGATACAATTGAATAACAACAAAACAACAAACTCTACATAAAGATCAGTGCACATGCATATTGACTCAGAAAACTACACATTAACATTATAGTTGCTCTATTATATTTTGTATTTATTTTGTTCAGTATTTCCCAATTACATTTTTTTTAAATTTATTTTTAATATGTTTAGTTTTCAGCGTTGATTTTCACATGCGTTTGAATTACAGATTTTCTCCCCATTTCCACCCCCCCC
>CM053622.1:298228324-298254831 GCA_028646595.1 Phalanger gymnotis
CCCTTTGTGGGTTCTGTAGTTCTAGAATTGGTTCAGAGCCATTTTTTCATAGGTTTTTGGAGGGACTTGGTGGGGAGCTCACGCCAGTTACTGCTTTCCAGTCGCCATCTTGGCTCCGCCCCCCTCCCAATTACATTTTAATTTGGTTCAGACTGTTCTTGGAAATGCTGCTACCACAATTCAGCAGTTGTGTGTTTAGCATCTCTGGTCTAGGTGGCCTCTAAGTTCACATCCAGCTCTAATGACTAGAGGACTCTAGGATATTATGGTTTAACTGGAAACATCCAAGCATGGATGGAGGGAATGGGTGCAGGGGCAAGAAGGTAAAGATAATATAGTGGTATTAGCAGCTGATGCTTCAACAGGAGGACCAACTGCCACCCCACCTTCACTGGAGCCAAAGCTGACACCTGAAAAAGGCAGAAAAGGGCAATGAACAGGGCTACCTGACAGATGCCTTAGGAGTGATGGTCTGCAGATTAGGGCAGGAGGAAAGAGAGTCTGCGATGGTCTACTGTAAGACTGTTCCTACAACCTGGTGAATTGCAAAAAATGAAATTCTTGCTGGAATTTTTGTTGTCCATCTTGACTCATTCCATTCATAAGATCAGTAAAGGCAGCTCTAGGATTAGGGTAGCTCAAATGTTTTTAAAGGAAGATTCAGATCCTGCTCAGCTAGGATTCATTGGTTTCCCACCTCTGAGGTAATGGAAAGGAGGGATGACAATAAGCTAGGGAAGTGGATGCTTCTAGCATTGAAGATTAAAAGCCTAGAAAATCCAGATATGAGGAATTTCAGAGAAGGGGCCAGAAAGGAGAAAAGAATTACCATACAGTAGGAGAATGGTTATGATAAATACAACCTGTTGAATGGAAAGAGACCAGGTTAGAAAAAAAATAGGTTGTTTTTGCTTTTGTTTTCTTGAATTGCAACAAGTTCTAGTGGAAGAATTTCATGCATCATCATGCGTAAGTAGAGGGTAATTCATTGGGGGGAGAGGGAGGAAAAGAGGTAAGAAAACCTTAGTAGGTATGTAATAAATTCTTGTTCAATGAAAGAATGAATGATTTAAGGTCCACTCAGATCCCATCTTGTGGGTGGCCTTTTACTATCCACAAACTCTTTCTTTTAAGTATTTTATTGCTCCAGAATATCATTGGTGTTTTATCAAGGGCCTTTAATGCCTCAGCTCCAAAGGACAACTAATATAGAAATGGGAACCATCATGGTAGGTCAGTTGGGTAGGAGTTATCTTTGGGCTAACCTGCTTTTTGGAGATGTCTAAATACGAAGGTATTGTGGGGCTCAAATGAGAATATGGATGTAAAGCACTTTGCAAAACTTAAAGTGATAAGTGCTTAAAAATTATTATTTTTATTATTTGTTAACCTACAGTCCAAAGGTCTCCAGTCTTGTAATCACTTCATTCTCTGAGTCTTCTTTCTACTGCTTTTACTGCTGGAGGTCAGCAGAAGGCTGACCTCAAGTAATGATTATAGAGGAATGCAAGGGTGTGATGATAAATATTTAACAACCAGGCTCTTTAGGAGAAAAAAATGCATATACTTTTAAAATTTTAATCTTCATTACTAATACTTCCTTAAGTCTAGACAATGTAGGAAACAATAAATCAAAGTCTGATTTTAGTGATTGTTAATTTCTGAGGTGTAATTTCTCACACTGAAAATTTAACAATGAGCTCTAAAAACTGGTTAGGCCTGGCTCCAGCATACCCCTGTGTTTAAATTACATCTCGTCAGCATCTAGCGAGTCCATTAATGCCTAACACCAACACTACTTGGTCTAGTAGCTTGTTGGAGGCTACTGGATTGCTACACATGCTTTCAAACTGACCATTAACTCTGAAGAATCCTAATAGTTCAATGGAAAGAACATATGACTAGGACCGACTAAGGATTGTTCTGTACCAGGCTTAGTCACTGACCAGTACAGAAACTGGGAAAATAACAATCTCTCTGAAGTTCAGTTTTCCTTGTTTTTCAAATGGGGTTGGTAGTTGTGGTTAAATCCCAAAGGTTTTACAGATACAAAATGAGATGAATTAAGAAAGAGTTTTAAAAATGTATAAAGCCCAGAGCTAAGAAGGTGGAGTACAGGCCAGGACCCATCTAAACTTTCCCAATATTCTCCTCCAAACAGGTTTAAAATAATGTCTAAAAAAAATTTGCAGTGGCAGAGCCAACAAAAGATTGGGGGAGACATTTTCCCAGCCTAAGACAACTTAAGAGTTCTTTAGGAGAGGTCTGTAATTCTGGGGTGAGCTTGGGCCTGGAGTACATCAGGGACACCAGTGGTGAACCTTAGGGGTGGCGGCAACAGCAGCTTTGGGAGCTCTCAAGCCAGACACAGTAAGGAGGTCAGACAGCTGGTCAGAAAGAGAGTTCAGGGAAACCTTTCCTGGCCCTGTGTGTGGTTGGTGCTGATTTGCAACTCTATTACCCATAAGCAGTTCTGGGTTGCAGTCCCAGGGCAGAGAGAAGCACTTGTGATTGGTCACAAGGGAGCAGAGGACTTAGTCGCAGTTCCAGGGCCAAGAGGAACACTAGTACTTATAGCTACATAGGAGCAAGGGCCTTTCCTGTGTAAAGAGCAGAGGACAGACCCCGAGATCAATGACCACACCTCTCCCAGGCGAACAGGACTTTGGAAGCACCAAAAACTTGTGGGCCCCTCCCCACAAATAGCTCTGAAAACAGCAGCCCAAAAAAACCTAAAGCTTGGCACAGCATCTCTCCACCCCAAAATGAGCAAAGTCCAACTTTAACATGGAGTTCAAAGTGAAGAAATAGTCTGGGAAAATGAGTAAACAACAGCAAAAAAGAACTCGACCATAACAAAACCACTATAGTGGCAGGGAAGACCAATATATAAACTTAGAAGAAGACAAGTAATGTCAAAAATAGCTGGAAGCACTATTCATTACACATCCCCTTATCTTCTTTGTCCTCTTCCAAGGACTGAAATATTCCTTCCCACCCCTGTCCCTTCTCCCCTTGAAGTTGAGGAGGATCTGGGCCAACTATCCTGGAATGTTGAGATGTCAAAAGGAAGCTTTTTCCCTTCAGCAAATAAAATATTAAGAGGGCTCAACGAAAGCCATTGGGAAGTGGCTTGGGGAAGGAGATGAAAAATTAATTTTAATGCATGGGAGACTAAGTAATTCACTTATTTCACAACCTCAATCAATTTTAATATTTTAGTATTTAACGTGAGTGTAGTGATTCTCCAATAACATTTTAGAAGTTTTTCCTCTCTCTTTGGCTCATGACCTAAGAGAAGTTGTTACTTTCTCTGTCACTTTCCTTGGTTACCAGAGATGATGGGAGAATATGAGTGTTTGGCCTATATGCTTCTTTCAGGAGTTTGGACCTTGGTGTTAGAAAGCAAGAACATTACTGAAAATCGAACAAAGACAATGTGCTATTTGAAGAGCAGCCAGACCTGGAGTCACATCTAAGTTTGAACGCTGTCTCCAACCCTTGCTAGGTCTGTACCTGTGGGCAAATGCTATGATCCTTAATTTCCTCATCTTTAAAGTAGGGATAATAATATTTTGATTACCTGTATCATATGATCACTGTTACGAAAAAGCTTTCTCAATCTTTAAATTAATATCAAATGTGATGATGATAATGATGACAATGATGGAGAAGGATATCCACTGACATCATGACTTGGCTGCTTACTGTTCAGTTGGCATTTGCCCTAAGCAGCAGGCTCCTCATATTTACTTCTTCTGTAGAAGAATAAGAGAGAGGAGATTAATCCTTTGTACCTTGGTTTAAAAACCTCTAGGGATATATAATTCACTGATGTTAACCAATTATGTGAAACTTCTTACATTTTCTTTGTCTGCCTGATATTCAGTTCTTCCCATTTTCTTGCATTCCCTTGATTTGTTGGTGCTGATTATGCTCTCCCGTGTGACTTGTTTCTGGTCCTTTTCCTGTATTCTACTTGATAACCTAATCACTGGTTTCTTCCTTCTTACAATCCTTCATGTTCATTTCTGTCCTTCACAGGTTCAGATTATTTCAACGTTAGAGTCAGTTAGAGTCAGAGGAAGTGAGTTCAAAGCCTCTCCTTGTCATTTGCTCCCTGTGTGACACTTAGTTTCTTTTACACCCAGTTTTCTTATTAATAATTTGAGGGATTTAGACCAGATCTAACCAAGGTCCCCTCCAGCTCTAAATCTTTGATCTTGTTTTCGTGTTGGAAAGACTTGTGATCAATGCTATACAATAAAAAGGGATCTCCAAGATATATTAAGGCTAAGAAGATATCAAGGAAAATATGGGAACTTGGCTTAGGAGTAGATAGAAAGGATAGAATGAAAATATGATTTGAACTGCAAAGTAAGTGAGAAGTACTGAAAGACACTGAGAGAGATAGGAGGTGCCATAGTGCATAGATTACTGGGCCTAGACTCAGGAAGACTCATATTCGTGAGTTCAAATCTGGCCTCAGATAGTTATTAACTATGTAATTCTAAGCAAGTCACTTAACCTTTCAGTGCCTCGCTTCCTGATCTGTAAAATGGGGAATAACTGCCTCTATTTCCCAGGACTGTTCAATGCCTGTCTCAATAGGAAGCAATTAATAAATGCTTGTTTTCTTCCTTCTTTCCACTAAGCTTCCATAAAGCAATTAAAATCTTAGGGCCCAAGAGAATGTGTAGAAGTGATTGCTGAGCTATTGTTGGGGATCTTCAATAAGCACCTGTCCTGGGCCAGACCCAGTGATTTCTATCTCCTCCCTTCTTCTCTGACCCCAAATGAAGATTAGGAGCCAAAATATTTCTCCTATGTTTTATCAAAGAATAAAGTAGAACAATTAATCACAGTACATGATAGCTGAGTGCAGCACCCTCTTTGGGTTGTCTTTATTTCTCTCATGAACATACACTTCTAAGCGTCAGCAACCTTCAGGGAGCAGGGGCTGTGTTAGGTCAGAGAAGCCACTTCCTGGGGTCACTGTCACTTTGGTCTTCTAGTCCTAGCCTTGGTCTAATGCTAATGCATGAGGTAATACCACCTACCTTACTGGTTTTGTCTTCTCTTCCATAAGATTCACTTTATTACATCTGTGGCACAGTCCTGGAGGATTCCAGTATGCCCTGAGTGTTCCCTACTAACAGAACTTTGAAGAATCACTGAGGAGTTCAGCTAGCACACTGTTTGCCCTTCAGCTCCCATAATATGTGAGGAAAGGGGAGCAACTCTGAGGTCTTCTTCAAATCCACCATTGTGGATAAGGACACTCTTATGACCTTGTTATTCAAACATGTGATTGGAGCAATGGAAGGACAGCTTGTCACTGTTTCAAGGGACTTCAGAGGCTGTTTACACATGATCTCAGCCAAAAGGCAGAAAGGCAAATTTAAAGACCATTCAGTTCAACTCTCTCATTTCATAAATGGAAAATGAGGCCCAGGGAGGTTCAATGACTTTTTTCCAAGGTATCATGGGTGGGATTCGAACCCAGGACCTCTAACTCCAGAGCCAATGCTCCTTCCACTGGATCACATTGCCTCCTTCAAGCAGGAGTCTTTAAGCAGACCTTGGAATACCACTTGTCATGTATGTTGTAGATATGTTTCCTGATCATATTTGGAGCACTTACCTTGGACATCTCCTTTGGCTTTGTGAGATTTGCCTATGAAAGCTTTGACCCCCTGAGAAAATTGATGTGAGTTAGAAACACAAGCATTTTCTAAGATCAGAAGGGATCAGCAGAGATCATTCATCTGTTCCCCTGGTCAAAGAATGGCAGTTGCTGACCCGTGGAAGCCTGTATTTTCAAATTGCTCAAAAAAATTGTGACTAGGCTTGCTATTCCCTGCTTATTCCATCTCTACACATTTTCACATTTTTTTACACAAAATGCTCTCTTCTCTTTTCTCTGTCAATCCTAATCTTTCCCCTCCTTTTGTAGGTATAGTTCAAGCACAGTCTCCTCAATGAACCTTTCCCTGGCGATCTTAGCCCTCAGTCATTGCTCCCCCACTTCTGAACTCCTGGAGACTTACTTTGCTTTGCATCCAATGCCCTGGTTTCAACTCCATGGAACAAGATGCCCCCACAATGGGTACCTTCTAGTGTCCTCCCCTACCTTCCCTCCTTTTAGATTATAAGGTCCTGGAGGGCAGGGTTTTTCTCTCTTTTTATTAATTGTATCCCCAGCACTTAGCACAAGGCTTGGCACATAGTAGGCGCTTAAATTTTTATGGGATTGGATTGGATTGATATGTGCCATGGACTGCGCACTTTTCGTGCATGGCCTTGAATTATTATTTCAGTTTCACATGATTTATCTTATCTCTACAATAAACTATAAGCTGAATGAGGACAGAAGCCATGCCTTAAAATTAACCCATTTATCTGTCATGGTTCTAGACACATAGTAGATACCTAATAAAGTACTTGATCTATCCTGGTTGGGGTTTTCAGTGCAATGTTTATTCTTCTAATTCTAGATCTCTCACTTTCTCTCTTTTGTCCGTGAAGACATATGGCTTAGTGAAAAGAGCTATGTGCTTGAAGTTAGAAGACTTGGGTTGACCTCCCAGCTACTCTGCTTATTACCTGTGTGACCCTGGGTAAGTTGCTCCCCTGTGCTTGGCCTTGACTTTATCAACTTAAAAATGAGGAGGTTGGGCTGAATTATTTCTAAGGATCCTTCTGGCTCCAAAACCAATGCGTGATCAATAAAGTTCTCCTTCAATGTATTCTCCAACCATGGGTTGGCTTCTGTGCAGTTCACCAATCAAAGGGTTTCTGTTTCTCAGTCTCACTTTGCCAGGCCTCTGTGTTCAGAGGTGGGACCGTAGGTCTAGATTAAGAATGATCTCATAGAATGTCTAATACAACTCATTCATTTTATAGTTGAAAAAATTGCAGCTTTAGCAGAGTAACTTGGCCAAGGTTATACAGATAGTGGATCTAGGTAGTATGCAGAGGATAGAGTGCCGGGTTTGGAGTCAGAAAGACTCGAGTTCAAATCTAACCTTAAACACGTATTAATTGTGTGAACCTAGGCAAGTCATTTAACCTCTGTCTACCTTAGTTCCCTAAATAGTAAAATTGGGAATAATAATAACAACTACCTCACGGGGTTGTTGTATAGATAAAATAAGATAACGTCGCAAAGTCCTTAGCAAATACCTGGCATGCAGCTCTTATTAAAATATGGTTCTTACTAAATGATTGTTTCCCTTTCTCCATCCTAGTATCAGAGGCAAGATTTGAACCTATGTCCTCTGATTCCAGAGACAGCCTCTTTCTGAAGTAGAATATTATCACACTTCAAACATCTGAATGTCATAATTCAACCCAATATTTCCAGTTTTTCACAAAGCAGTGTGATATAACACAAAGAACTCCGACATTAGTTAAAATGCCTGTTCGAAATCTTAATTGCAACACTCATTAACTGAATGGCCGTGGGTAAGACATTCAACCTCTGTGAGCCTCAGTTTCTTCATCTTTGAAATGTGGAATATGATACATTATCAACTTCACAAAGTTGTGTGGTGAAAGGTATTTTATAAACCTTAAAGTTCTAAACGAGTATGAGTTATTGTGGAACTGATATATATCCCGCTTCAGACTCGATTGTAAGCTATGCTTGCTGAAAATCCTGAGCTGGAATAATGTATAGTGAGATGGTCATTGAATGGCAGATCATGACTGCCTCCAGCTCCATTTAGGGGCTCTTCATTCCACCGCCCCAGGATAAGCCCCTTAATCATTCAGTACCGTCCACATGGTCTGGCATGCTGCTTCCAGTCATAATCAGATCCATTTAGAGAGGAGAACAGAGCTTGTCCCCAGCTGTTCTTTCTCTCTCAGTGCTGAAGAACAGAAATGGTACTTTGAAGCCTGACAGTTGGCTTGCAGTAAAAACGTAGGGTAATGGTGGCTTGTCTGTGGAGGCTTTACCCACCTTCAGCATAATGGAATGATCTGACCTTCTCTAAGCCATTAAACCAAAAGAAGAAAAAGAAAAAGAAAAGAAAAAAAGAAAAAAGAATCTACTGAAAATTATTTATAGGTATAGTAAAAGTATTGTCCTTTAGAGGTAAAAAGGCTCTTGCGAATATCGATATATACCTTTCTTCAAAACTGAGGCAGGTTGCTGAAAAAGATATACTCATAAGTATATACAAATAGTGGCATAAAATTACCTCACATATTTCTAGAAAACAGTTGACAATATGAATGCGAACTAAAGAAAAAATTCTGAGCCGTCAAAATAGATGTCACCAGAAGTCCATAGACTAAATAAAACTTAATGCACTTTGCTGCTCATAGGAGACAGTCTCAGTCCCTCAGGGCCTATTTGCTGTTTGGTTTTGTTTCTTTTTACAAAGAGTTGTAAAGGGCATGGATAGCTAGTTTCCAAGGACACAGTAAGGTATAAGTAAGAAATTGTAAGGGGGAGAAGGATTGCTTTTTCCTGACCAAAACCAAACAAAAACACCTCACCATTGAATCCAATAGATATGTTCAAGCAAAAGAAATTCACATATTACTCATGTCTGAAAATGCATGCTTCTTTTTACTCCTGTTGTACCCCAGCTCTTTGCCAAGAGGTAGGAAACATACTTGATCATCAGTTTCCTGGAGTTACAGCAGGTCACTGAAATAATCATGTTGTTGTTCCCGACTCTGTGACCCAGTGGACCTTACTGTTCATAGACTTTTCTTGACAAAGATACTAGAGTAGTTTGCCATTTTCTTCTTCACTGGATTAAGGCAAACATAGTTTAAGTGACTTGCCCAGGGTCGTACGATTGGTAAGTGTCCAAAGCTGGTTGAACTCAGGTCTTCCTGACTCCAGACCCAATATTCTATTTACTAGCTACTTAGCTACCTCCTAGGTACACAGGATTAAGGGACTTGCCCAAGGTCTCACAGGTAGTAAGTGTTTGAGGCTGCATTTGACCTTAGGCCTTCCTGACTCCAGGACCAAGGGTCTATCCACTGAGCTATCTAGCTGCCCTGCATTGATCATAATTCTTAAGAATTCAAAGTTATTTACTTTACAATGTTGTGGGCATTGTATATATTGTCTTATTCTGCTCATTTCATTCTGCATCAGTTTACACAGGTCCTTTTGGGTTCCTTGGAATCTATTCTTTTTGCTCTGATCCCTTTTCTCCATGCCACTACTATCAGTGTGGTGGAAGAGGGTCGTACAGGACAATTTTCATGTTTAGAGTGTTGTCCTGGCCAAGAATAGAACAAAACAAAACAAACAAACAAAAAACATGACCTAATGGATAACCAATTCCCTGTTCCTATCTAAGCCATTAGGCAGAATTCTGTTATGAGAAACAAACTCAAAACCATTCCAGCTCTGTTAAAGCTTAACTTTCCACTGATTCATGGCCAGCTCTATGCCAATATGACACAACAAAGCAATACTTTTGTCACTCTGTAAAAAGGACACATGCGAATCTGTGTCTTTGTGCTTATAGTTAAAGGACATATAATAAAAGACAAGATAGGAAGGATATGGAAAATAACATTCATATGTGAGTTTGGACTAGAACACAAATTGCCTAGGACAAGGATTGGACTCAGTTGCCTCTTGAATACCTTCGAGCTCATCATCTATGATCTTACATAAGTGTAGGGGCAAGACTGAGTGTCCTTCATGGTGCTCAATAGATTCATTGCTTGACTTCTTTGAGACCCAAAGCATGAAGTCTCAGACATGAGTTTACAATTGTATTCACGGTGGTTTACTATTTAGTTTTCATTATTCCTAAACCATAGAAAGGAGGGCAGATCAGATGACCTTGAGGATCATATTTTTTCTCTGTGATTGAGTAATGTACTATATAATTGGAAATGATAACATCACACTATTTAGAGGAGAGAAACAGGCATACAGAACCATAAAAGCCTTAGAAGTAGAGGGGTGTTGGAGAATATCTGTTCACACTACTTATTCCTTATGACGATTTTTATTTTTGCAGTTGCTATATTATGGAGTTAGAGACTAGGCATGTGATTTTATTGATATCAGGAACCCCTAGATGAGGGAATTCCCTTTACTAATATCATTTTCTATGAATCTATTGTCTTAGAGTTGCCTAGATCATTGAGAAATTATGTGACTTTTTCAGGGTCACATAGCTAGTATGTATCAAAGGTGGAATCTGAACACAGGTTTTCTGGCTCTGAGTCTGGTTCTCTATCCATGATGCCCCAGCTGCCTCTATTGGTTTGTCGTATTAAATCTAATCTCCTTCTCCTGGCTTTCAATGCCTTCAATAATCTGTTCCCATCTGACTTGTCTTCTACCACCGTTCTCTGATATACATCCTCCACTCCAGCCCAAAAATGATGAACAATGTCCATTAAAGAGTTTTTCTGAATATAAGAGAAAGAAAGACTCTCCCCAGTATCTTTCCGGTGCTTCTTCATCCATGGGAGCTTATTGGGTTGCTTCTGGAAGCTCTCCTGAGGCCTCCCAGGTTCCCATGTACGAAGATAAGGAAGAAGCAGCACCTCACAGTGCTGAGTGCTGAAGCGACTCATTCTTGGAGTACTGTATACAAATAATACGTGTTTGTGGGCCAAGAAGCCTCTGGGCCTCGCTTTTCCTTATATGTAAACTAAAGGGTTTAGATTAGCATTTCCCCAACTCCCTTCTAGTGCTTACATTGCAGAGTTCTAGGATTCCAGGATCATGTCATTCTGTTTTCCTGTTTTTTCCTTGATAAATCTACGATCTTGCACTTTTCCAATTATCACATGATTACACGTAATAGAGTTATAGAGGAAAAGAAATGATTCTTGGAGTTATCTGATCCACCCTCCCTGTGATGATCTAATCAAAATACAAACTAAATGGATCATCATAATACATCATAAATATAAATACATAATAAATATATATATTTATGATGTTGTATAATATAAATATATCATCAATGAAAATATTTGTAAACTCGTGACTGAGACCTCACTACTTGTATCTCAGAGGAAACATGCAGTGCATCTAATGAGAACCATGAAGAATGACCAGGTTATTCCTAGACATATAGAGATGCCTATATATTGGAATGTTAGTAAAAATGTTAAAAGACAATGTTGTATTTCCCTATCAGTCTTCCGTGGAGTATGAAATACCTACGTCTCAAATGTGAATTTTCTAGGCTAAGGTATAGTCTCCAGAAGACTTCTGTCATAATGTACAGATATTACTAAAGAGAAGAAACATGAGCACATTAGTGATCATTAATTCTCTTTATTTGTTTATGCTGAGGCTTAGCTGAGGCAATACTTCCTCTGAAAATCCTTCTGTGATCTCCATCCCACATAGATTTTTTTAACCATGCCTCAACTTACCAAATTAGTTAGCTGTCACTTGACAGAGAGCAAAGACTTGTGGGAAATGACATAAGATGAGCTATAGGGGTGGGACATTGAGGAATTTAGGATTGTTTCATATTTGTATAGGTGGTCTCCCTAACTGGACTATAAGCTTCTTGAGGGGAGAGACCACGTCTCCCTATAGCACCTTGACAGCAGACTTATGCATTTAGTCTGGAGGATCCAATAATGTACTCACTAACAAGAATAGGTATGCCCTGCTTAAAGATGTTCATTGGCTTCATTAAAACATGAAATTAGGTAAATCATTGTTACAGGAAGATAGTTTCATAAGTAAAGATCTGAAGCGAGGGAAACCAGAATTGCCTAGGCAAGGAAGAGGGCCTAACGGCTCCTGGAAAAGGAATACGTAATAGGAAACAGTTGACTGATTGGGGAGGCTTATCACAAGGAATTACGGTGGGATGAATTATTTTGCCTTATCTTACAGAGAGTATCATTAGATGTTAATTGTGGTCATGTTATGTAGTATATTACTTCAAAAAACCATATATTTAAACATGAGTCCATTTATACCCCTTTCTTTAAACCACCAATTACCTTAGAAAAATCAGACTATATATTGACAAAAAAATCTTCATAGTAGAGAAATGAGCTACTTGTTTTATCCTTTGCTGCCTTTCTAATTTGTCCCTCAGAATAGTTCAATTAGGGCTCACAAAAGGAAGTTTAAAAAAAAACTAATGTCTTCTAATTGTCCAATTATTACCTCCCACTTCCCACTAGCCATCCTTTTGCTCATGGTTCACATGGGTGAAATATAGAGGGGAGCTTGAGCAAAGATTTTTCTGGAAATAGTACAAGCGGTTAGCTTCTACTGTTGTAGGGATGCAGGGCAGTCCTCCAAGACAGTACCTGATCTTTGTAAGGTTCAGGTGCTATGTTTGTGCAATGCACTCCCTACCACCACTTTGATATCCTTGAACACACAGTAACATTTATACTCAGCTATTATACTGGAATGTTTTAGGAATCCAAGAGAGTCCTCATCTACCAGTCTGGGTTCTTGGGGCCAGGATCTCATAATAACAGTAAGGAGTCAATTAAGAGTGAAGCAAGGTGGGTGGCAGTCTACCTTGGGCATGACATGAGTCTCCTTATGTACAGATTTTTAGGGCAGCATTTATAAGATAAACAATTCATGGTAACATTGTGTGAAACAAAGAAAAGAAAGATGGCTATTCATAAAACATGTGGTTATACAAAGACAATAGTATACTTATTTGGAAAAATAAATGTGTATTCTTAGCTATAGGAGAGAGATAAGGGGTTTATTTCCTAAATATTACTAATCTCCATTAAATCTAAGAAATTTGACTATTGGACCAGACAGGAAGGAGAATTTTCCTAGGACTCTGGAATCCTCTACCTTTAATAGCTAAGTCTTTTAGTTCCAGTAACAGGTGAGAATGAGACATTGAATGGCACAGCTGTAGCAGCTGTATCCTTCAGTTCACAACAAAAAATATAGCAGAGAGTGGGGGAGACAGGGATCTTTTTCTACTTCTCCCACACTGTATGGAAGCATTGTGAAATGGTTGGTTTTACAAGACATTATTTCACTGTGTAATGGATATTGTGGTGCTAATCTTGATTAAAGATCTTTCCCATCCATTTAATAGGCCTCAGGTGGAGATAGTTAAGGGAAGCTTAATTAGGTGAGGCTTGTTTGTAGGTAGGCCCATACTCTTTTGCTACTGGGTGCTAAGCTCCAGGCCTGCACCCTTTGCTAAGTAAGTGCTAAGCCCCAGGACCCCAAACAAGGTACATATACCCTCTGGGTAGCCATTAAGCTTAGACTAGAGAGCTGTGGAGACTAGGGAACTGGAAGAGGCTAGAGAACTGGGAGAGATGAAGAGACAGAGAGAGGACTGGAAGGGCTCTCAGAACTACAACCTTTCAGAACTATGGTAGGAGAGGACGAAGGTAAGCAGACGGTATTCGTGAGTGAGTGTTTACAGGAAGGCTCTAGCAGAAGGGAAGGTTACAGGATCCCATGGCTCCTTGCCGTGATACTGTGTTTTAATTTCTTTGCTGTTACGTTAAGGTGGACTTACTGGTTTGAGGATACAATTACTGCTATGTCGAATTGGGGTCATTGGTTTGGGGATTTGATCCTATGGTGTCTGAATAAATGTTCTTCTGCCTTCTATACAGAGAGTCTCTTATTCTTTGCGATTCCAAACTATACAGGCATATTCATGGTCACCATTGATATTACAAATCTTGCCTTACTGATACGGATATACATAAGACATTCAGTAGCCAGAGGGAATTACTGTAAGAGGGGGCAAGTAGGACTTGCATAGAGGTTGTTAGTATCTAGCTAGACTTATCACTTCCATAGATCTATAATTTTATCATTGTGTATTAAGATCTCACAGTTATATGGCCATTTAAGGCTTGGAAGTGTTTTCTGACCCTGTGAGGTAGGTAACATAGTATAGTATTATGATCCCCATTTGGTACATGAAGAAACTGAGGCATAAAAAAGTTACATGACCAATAAGACCACACAGCTGATACCAGAGCCAAGATTAAAATCCCTTTCCCATAATTCTAAGCCCAACCATCCTTCTACTAGTGCATGCTGCAACATTGATGCAGAAAACTTTTCTGCGTCTTAGTAACAATTTTATAATTTGATGAAGTAAAAAAAAAATGCTAGGGGTTATGCTTTGGATGATGAACCCCTTCAAATATAGCTTGGCTGGATCTCAGCTAAAAGGTCCAAATTCTCTTGCCAACCCTTTACCCAAAGTCCCTTTGTTTCAGTGGGACATCCCTGAAACGGGGTTCTGCAAGCACAGGCTTTTAGAATCAAAGATCGCCTGCACATCGTTGCGTGGAATTTGGTATACAAATACCACTGAAAAGAATTGCAGTATGAATGTGTTAGGTACCTTGAAACTTCTTAGGTTCTGGGGAACTCCGGAGGACAAGATACTGGCATTGTTGGGCATGGTTGGAGTAGTGATGAAGAGAATTCTGGACTTGTAATGATTTCATAATTGTAGGTAACTCTCAGGGAAGTGAAATGACTTGATCAAAGTCACATAATCAATATCAATATGTGTCAGAGGCAGGACTTGAATCCAAGTGTTTCTAACTCCATGGTCAGTTTTCTATCCAATTTACTAGGCTGCTTTTTTGTGTGTATGATGTCTATTTAAATGATAGTCCTCATTTGAGTTATCAATACACTTCTTCCCTGTTTTGCCTTCTAATTTTTTTCTTGCTCTGTCCACTTCCCGACTGGCCTGCTTGATCGATTTCCTCAGGGAGCCTGCATGCATTCACCTCATGCTGCAAGAGAACTGCTCGTCTTTGGGGTCTTCATCTCAACCATGTCAACTGCAGAGGACTCATAAAGACAGAAGCACATCCTGTGGGTCTGAGTCATGTTTTCCCATTATTCATTGTACTTTCATTATTCTTATCATTAGGACCCACCTTTGGTATGTAGGAATGAAAATTTAGATCAAGTAACTTTCAGCAATGTCAAAGTTAGATTAGATGATAGATTAATACAAGCAACTTTTATAGTGCTGAGACTGTTCTTAGAATACCGTATGGGTCTTGGTGTCTCTGGACACACTCCAAGGATATACATGAATTTAATGGAATTCTACCAAAGAGAAGGTGGCGGGGGGAGATGTCATGGTTCTAGTTCTGAAGGAAATGGCTAATAGGGAAAGATTAAAGTAGAAAATATATAAACTTAAATCAGTAACAGCCAATCAGACAATGAAAACTATGTGGGTAGATCAATGAAAGGTCTTGTGATGAAAGAGGACAAAGAAGGCACCAATTATCATTGACTTTGGTTCAGGGATTTAATCTGAAAAGAAAAGCTAAGTAAATTTATGGGGGGGAAAAAGGTGCTATTTGTACTAAGGGTGATCGTAAATACTCAAGCTTTATCACTCTGAGTTGCTACGGGATGAAAATATAAATAGCTTCAAAAAAGATTTAGTGAAATCCCTTGATGATAAATTCAAAGGGAATTGTTAAGTGAAAATTGGATGTTAGGGCCATGTCCCATTCTTGTGAGGGAGGGTAAAACTGGCCTGCCAAAATCTTCCCAAACTCAGCCCTCCCAACAGAGTCCTAGACTGTTTTGTGGCTATCCCAAGGTAGAAATTCTCAAAACAGTTCACATTTATATCATATTTAGCAATTTGCTTTCATCATAAAAGCTCTGCAAAATAAATATTAGAAATATCATTGTCCTGTTTTACAGATGAGGAAACGGGCATGAAGAGGTAAAGTAATTTGATAAGTGCTGGAGCCAGGATTTGAACCCAGCTCTTCTGACTCCAAATCCATTCTCTCCCTGCCTCCATTTTCCCTCACTACAATCATTTGTATCATGTTAATGTGCCATGTTGGAAAGTCCCAGTCAGGATACTGACCGAATATTATGTAGAATTATTAACAAAGATTACCGCTAGGCAGAAAACATGAATAGTTGTCTGAAGTTGGGTTAATATTGACTTTGGAAAAATAAATATGAAGCATTTACTAATTTCTGACTTCAAAATAGTGTCACTCATAGGCTTGAATATTTAATCATTATAATTACTTGTTAACATTTATAACAGTTCATTTTTAATTATTATAAGGCAATGATATGAATATTGCAATAGTGATTTTTGCTCTCAAGATATAAAATTAGTAATTCTTTGACTTCAGTTAAGATTATTCAAAAGGATCAGGATATTAACCCTACTTTCTAGCCAATCTTTATAAGAAAAGTACCTATATCATAAGTAAGCGTGCTAAGGAGATTTCGTTGTTGTTAGTGATGGTAGTGATGGCACTTGTTGTTTGCCTTTGGAGACTCGCATATGTGATTTTAATACTACTTTTTTTGTGTGACATAGGAGAACTTGGAAGATTTTGGTGACTTTTTTCCTTTTGGTTTTGTTTTCTTGGCTGTCAAACTTTTTTTGAGGTCATTGGGCTGACAGTTCTGGGTCATATGGAGTTTAATCTTTTCTGTTCCAATCAAATTATGGAGAAAATGCTGCAGAAATGGCTCCCTAAAAACTGGCATTTTTCAGAAATAATCAAGGTCTGTAATTTTGTGAGATAAGTATCTAAGTGATGGTGTGATGGGAACAGCTTTGCCTCTTGGGCTGATCGTTACAGACCTAATGGCAAGATGACTTAAGGAGGCAGCATTACGCAGTGGAGAGAGAGCTAAGTTTAGGAGTTAGTGGAACTAAGAGTGAATCCTGGCTCTATTTTTTACTATTTGTGTCATCCTGGACATGCCAGCCTCAATTTCCTCATCGGTAAAATCAAAGTATTGAGCTATGTAATGTCTAAGGTCCCTTCAAGTCTTACATCAATGCTCCAAGGACTTAATTGTCTTTTAGAGATAATAATTGGGCCCAAAAAGAATCAAAAGAGGATAAATAAATTTGGATTTCTATTCGAAATTCAGGCCACTTAAAATTTGGGCCTCCTGTGTCTGGTGATTGGCAGTAGATTCAGAAAATGGTGGACTAGGAATCTTCTATTATACCTACTGAGGTCTAGAGAGGCAGGGGAATTTGAAGGGATCTAAGGGATTATCTATTCCATAACACAAACAAAAATTTATGAAATGTCTACTATGTGCCAGCCACTGTAATAAGCAATGAGGAGACAAAGAAGGACAACAGACAGTCCCTGCTTTCAAGGAGCTCACAGATAATGGGGGAGACAACATAGAAACAACTATCTATAATAAAGATATGTATTAGATAAATTGGAAATTGTCAACATAGGGAAGACACTAGAATTGGAGGGGATTAGGAAAAGCTTCCTATGAAAGTAAAGATTATAGTTTTTACTTGAAGGAAGACAAGGGACCTATCTGAAGCACAGATCCCCACTGCAGTATCTCTGAAAAATAGTCTCCAATCTCTGCTTTAACTTTGCTTTAACTGTCACTTTCAGTGACAGAGAATTCATCTCACGCTTCTCAGACTTTTTTTTATTTACATATAACTATTAATAAATATTCTCATATCAAGACAAAATCTGTAACTTTCACCTATTACTCATGACTCTATGCTGCTAGGCCAAAACAGAACAAATCAAATTAGTCTTCCATATGGAAGCTCTTAACTTGATTTCTTCATTTGTAAAATTAGGGACTTGGACCATATAAACTCTAGGGTCTTCTTCAGTTCTACATATATGATTTTGTAAATTGTTTGAAACCAGCTATCTCCTCCATCAAATTTTTTTTCTTTTCTGAACACCCCCAGTCCCTTCAATTCAGCCTCATATTGCATGATGTTAAGGACTTTTTCCATTCTTGACCACCTTCTTCTGAGTACAATCAAGTTTTTAAACAGCCCTTCTTAAAGTTAGGAAACAAAACTAGAGATATTATTCCAGATTTTTTTTATTATGGTAGAGTTCAATGGAATAATCATTTTTTTTTCATTCTAGACATATACTATTCCTACTTAAGATTTGATTAGCTTTTGATAGCCCACATTACACTCCTAATTCACATGGGTTTGCATTTTACTAGAATACCTAGGTCTTTCTTCCCTGAACTGCTTCTTGGACAAGTCTACCACATTCTGGACTTGTAAATAGTTTTACTCATCCAAAATACATCCTCATTAAATTTCATCTCCTTAGTTTCATCCCACAGAAGATTGGAATCTTTTTTGGATCCTACTTTTGTGATCTAGGAGAAGACACTCTTCCCATTTTCTTAACATCTTCCCTATCTTAAGTACATAATCCATCCCTTTACCAAGATACTCATAAAAATGTTAATGTGAATAGTATCAAGGGCAGAGCCCTACAGAACTCTATTAGAGACCTCCCTTCTGGTTGGCATCAGTCTACTCTCTGTGTCCTTATGCTTAATTAGTTTCGTATCTTTGTGCACTACTATGTCATGAGACACTTTGTCAGATATCTTTCTGAGAGCTGGATATTTTGACTTTATTCTATTAATGTTTGACACAATGCAAAACATTTTAAATATCACAATGGATTTGGCTGTAAAATTAAATGGGTGGCAATCTGCAGAAGGCACAATCGTAAAACGATCAAAAGGGCATTAAGTCAACATCTGTTTTGAAATGCATTCAGGGAGCACTATATTCATAAAATTCCCCTTTTCTATAGATATCCTATAAAAACAGAGAGAGAGAGACAGAGAGAGAGACAAAGAGAAAGACAGAGAGAGAAGTAGAAGAAAAAAAGAGGTTGGTTCAGCATGTACTTACCTTATAAGGGTTTTGACATTATAAAATTATAAATTATATATAGTATTACATGAATAGTGACTGTTGTTGCTAAATTGGATTAGAAACTTTCATAGCTTGGCTAAAGGCTAATTCTGTTATTCTTTCTTATCTTTTCTCCTTCCTCATTTAATTCAGTTGTTTTTCAATTGTGTCTGACTCTTTGTAACCCCATTTGGGGTTTTCTTGGCAAAGATACTGCAGTGGTTTGCCATTTCCTTCTCCAGCTCATTTTACAGATGAGGATACTGAGGCAAAAAAAAGTGACTTGCTGGTCACACAGCTAGTAAGTGTCCAAGGTAGGATTTGAACTCAGATCTTCTGATTCTAGGCCCAGCACTCTATCCACTGTGCTACCTAGCTTCCCCAATGTCCTTTCCCTTTCCCCACGCCCCTAGTTAAACACATTTTAATAGAGAAATTGACAAAAGATAAAGTATCCAAATGGGGCTAACTAGATATGGTCTGAGGTCTAAAAATATATCTTATTTTTGAAAGAGTTAAAGAAGGCGACAATGTCTAGAACAGAAAAGAGAAGACAGAATAGACATGATGGATATCTTCAAAAATTTAAGGACTGCCATATGGACTATGGGAAGACTTCTGTAGCTCTAGATATCATCATTAGAATGGATTAGTGAAGGTTATAAGGAGGCAGATTTTGATTCACCATAAGAAAAATTTCCTAACAATTAGTACTGTGCCTTAATGGAATAGACTGTCTCCTAATGTAGTGAGTTTCCTATTACTTGTGCGTTAGCCAAGGTCAGATGACCACCTGACAGAAATTTTGTAGAGAGACCTCCTATACTGTGGGAGAAGTCAGACTCGATTGATCTCTATGGTCCTTTTCATTGTTAAGATTTATGACCTCTTAGGTTGTCTAATTGTAATATTTTATGGTTCAGCGTATAAGGGCAAGGATTATATAATTTATTGCCTTCCTATCTCAACAACACTATATATGACATTAAAATACTAATTGTTGACTGAACAATGGCCCATAACTCCAGCAACAGGACCTATCCTTAGGAATTCCTCTGCTTTTTAGACGATTCCTATATAAAGTGGATGGGAAGGGGTAGAATGAAAGACCACGCTTGAATGCATTTAAATCCTAACCAAAATTCTTCTTCTTTCTTAGAATTCAAGAATACTATCTCTCTTTTGTAATTTTTAGTATTCGCTTGTAAGCATTATCCTTCTCTGTGGCCTTAGTTTGGTTTTAGAAGAAGTTATGTATACTAATATTCTGGGCCAGGCCTAACTCAGGACAGTCCAATGATTCAGGCTCAGGATTGGAACTCAACGAGACCCTTGGGGATAATAAAATGCAATAAAAATGACTTGACTTACCACAAAGGATTAAAAGTTATAATTACTAAAAACTGATTTTACCTTTCTCAACTTCTAAATTCACCGAGGCAGTAATGTTGAGCAGCATTCCTCCATTGTAGCAGAAACTCTGCCAAACCTCAGGAACACCAATTCCACAGAGACTGTACTTTTTGTGCCCCCAGTATTTCAGATGACCAAATCCTCTGGATGTCCTCCTTGCCTCCTGAAACAGGAGCTTTAGGCCAAATAAACACCATGCTCCTACCCAGTCAGTTTAATTCAGTTCAATGCAACAACCTTTTGTTAAGTGTCTACGTTTAACTAAGTGTCTAATCTTCTAGACACTATTTTAGGTGTAGGGTATTGAAAGAAAGAAATGATACAGTCCCAGCCTTCAAGGAGTTCACAATTTCCTGGAGAAACAGAACATGTGCACACATAGAGGGTGAGGGGAGACCGACGCCAATTCTGCATTTTAGGAGAATGTGAAGAGAAAGAATACTTTTATCTGGGGAGAGAAGAGAAATCCTTACAGAGAAGGTGATGCCTGAACTCGTCCTTAAAAGAACGCAGAAATTAAAAAGGCATAGATGAGGAAGAAATGTATGCATTCCAGACATAACAAATGGCCTACATGATTTCATGGAGTCAGACTTGGCAAGATAAGATCAGGAAGTAGGAAGCAGTCCAATTTGGCTGGAATATAGAGTGTGTAATGTGGAAGAGGATGAAGCTGCAAAGGTAGGTGGGAGACAGATTGTGGAGGGTCTTAAAAGGCCAGAACAAAGAATTGGTGTTTTATCTCTATAGGCAATATGGACCAAAGTTTTTTGATCTAGAGAGTGACACAATCTGGTCTGTGCATTGAGAAGATTATTCTATCAGTTGTATAATGGATAAATGAGAGAGAGGAGAGGAGAGGTAGGGAGATCAGTTAGGATACTATTATAACAGTTGGGGCACAAGGTGATGAATATCTAAATTGGGTTGCTGTTTGTGTGAGTGGAGAGAAGAGAAGAGTTCAGGAAATAAACAGATAGGAATTAATAATTGATGGAATGTGGAGCCTGAGAGAGTGAAGAGATAAAGATGACTGAGATTTTGTGCTAGAGTGTTGTAAGATTTGTGAAACAGGTAAATTGAGAACAGGAGTAGGATTAGAGTGGAAGATGACAAGCTTAGTTTTGGACAGGTTGTCTTTGAGATGACAAAGAATACCTTAAGAGAGAGAGGAGTCCTGTTGCAAATTAGAATGTTCCATGCATCTAGGTAAAAATCAGGTCATAGCTAGCATTAAGGTAAGCCCTGACAGGGAAAGGAAGTTGAAACAAGCAAACTTAGCATGTGTTTAGAAGGAGAATGAAAGCTCTGCATACTAGACTTTGTCCTTCACGGGGCATCTATGGATTGGTAATAGAAGTATGAATCCCTGAGTCTTTGCTAGTGCCAGTTGATGGAGTAACCACCTTCTCCTTTGCCAAATGCCTTAGTAATTGTTAACTCTTATATGGAGTTTAAGGTTCATATGGGGCATTACATATGCTATGTCATTCGATCCTCACAGTGACACTGTGAGGTAGGTGTTATTTGTACCCTTGTTTCACCAATGGGGAAAATTAGGCTGAAAAGACATTTACTTGCCCAGGATTACACAGCTAGTAAATGTCTGAGTTGGGATATGAATCTGGTTCTTTTTTCACACTGATTTCTAGCTTGGGAGGACCTGAGAGATTTAACACTTCATTCTCTATCTTACTATGTTCCAGGCCCTATGTTAAGTATGGGCAATGCAAGACAATCCCTGCTAACACAGAGCTTGCATTCTTTTTTGGGAGACTAGCAGAAGAGGAGGTAGAAGGGGTGGGGGTGGCAATGGTTATGGAGACCTGACTCTGGATAGGGTAAGGTGAAAGCTCACCTATCAGAGCCCAGGGTGAATTCAAGGGCAGAATCCAAGGTTTCTGTGGGTGAGAGGTGAAGAGGTTGAGGATATTGCACAGAGAGTAGGCAGTGTACTTTGTTTCGAATGATATAGGTGGAATTCTTATTCATTTATGGGTTGGAGTAGATGGCATTTGGGAAACAGAGTAAACTGTCACAGGAAGTTGGGGACTAGTAGTTTCATTTTCCATATTTTCTAAATCTCAGATCTGGTCAGTCTGGGTATAGATTCTCTACCCAATAGCTGAATAGGGAGGGAAGTTATTCTAAGCTGTGGCCCTGGTGTATAACCTCATGCTATAATCTCCCCAAGCACAGGGACTACCTTCTCTGTTCCATCATTCAATCCACTATAGTATCTCCCAGAATCATTTACAGTGTTGACTCTAAATAGGTTGAGTCATTTCTGTTTCCAAGAATCTACTACAGCTCCTCATTATTTAAGTTAGATCTTAATTTATCCTGACATTTCAACTCTTCCCCATTTTGGCTCTGTCTTTGCTACCTAACCCATTCTCCTATTCCTTTGTGAAATGGAGCATTCTTTTCAGCCAGCCCTGCCTCCTTCCTGTCTCCTTTGTAACACAGGTTTATTATTGCTTTCTTGTCTTTTTTTCCCCTGGTGTTCTTCCAGTAGGCAATGTCCATTCCTCCTTTCAACTTACCCAAGTCTTACCTTTCCTTCAAGGTCCAACACTTTTCCTGCCTCCTCCAGGAAGCGTACCCTGAAAAGTCCAGCCCACATTGTTCTTCATCTTTTGTGGAAGTTTATTTTTCTCCATACTACATTTTAGCACTGGATCATATTCCATTTAAAGGCTTATTTTGTATTTGTGTGATGTGTGTTGTTGCTGCAATGTGGTGTAATGGAAATTACGCCCCTGCTATATGATGTTGGACACAACCTTGACAAGCCCTAGCTTCCTCGTTTAGGAAGTGGACACCAAACTCTAGCTCTATTGTACCTCCAAGTATTGCTGAAAGTGAAGTGCTTTGTAAACTTCAAAGTGCCATAGAAATGAGTTATTTTAAAGATAATGCACTTCTCACTCAAGGGCCAAGATATTGTCATATGTCTCTAATACCCCATCTACCCCATCACCTGAAATGGATATTGTGAGAGTGAGCAAAACAGCAAAGGGAGGTCGGGAAAGGTTTTTAGGCTTGGTGAAGATCCAGTAGCTATTTTTTTTCTGAGTAGAAGAATGACATGAAAGTTTTGAGTTTCATATGTTCCCCCACCCTTCCCATGGGTGCTCAGGCACCCTTCAGAATTCTCATCCATCAGCCAGCAAATGGACATATTTTAACGAGCACAATCTCAACCAAGCAAGTTCTGGCAACAAAATATGCCTCCACTAATGATATTCAATTGTTCTAAGAAGACAAAACGGTCTGAAGTATAATGAGATGCCAAACACACACAAAAAAAACCCGGCTGCTCATATTTAAGCCCTTCTGTTTCTTGAAGTGAAAACTCATTTTAAGAAGATTATGGCGCATATATTATAAAATGGGATGATATTCCACATTCATGCCCCACTGGGGCCTTGACTGTATTAAAAAAAAATGAAAACAAAACCAACAACCACATTTTGTTCCCACACAAGTACTTTGCTAATAGGACATGTGACTCAATAGTCATTCATTTGGGTTATTTTTAATGCAGGCCTTCCTCATGCATCTCTGCTTCTCTTTGCAATATGCATTCTGGGAATTCTGTAGCCAGGCCTCTTGAATAGAGGACCCTCTAGAGCTGAAGGGGAGTGGGAAGGGTGGTGGTAGGAGGTGATCAAATGGGGAATAGGGGAGATTGTGAGAAGACAAAGAGAAAAAAGAGTATTACTTGGGTGCTGACTACACAGGAACAGGCTGAGATTGACCCTGCCTGTACCAGGACAATTAGACATTCACCTCGGGTAAACCAGAGCTTAGTCCTATCTTGGTCCTTTCCTGATCAACATTTTATCAACAACTTGGATGAAGACATATAGAGCATGCCTGCCAAATCTGAGGATAACAGAGCTGCAAGAGAGAGTTTTTTGGATAGCAGAATAAAGATTCAGAAAGATCTGAATATAGATGAACACTGGACTGAATCAGATAACATCAAATGTAAATGGGATAAATGTAAAGTCCTATGTTTAACTTAAGGGGAAAAATCAACTTTTTGTATATAGAATAGGAGTGAAGAGGGAACATGATTTTTTATGTGAAAATAATTTTGGAGGTTACTAGATAGTGAGCTCTATAGGAATCAGCTGAGTAGCATAGCAGATAAAACAGCTGATGTGACTTTAGGTTGAATTAAGAAAAGGATGCTGTCTATACTAGTGACTATCACAAAAAAGAAATGATAGTTCTGCATACTCTGCCCTAATCAGACCACATCTGGAGTATTACATCCCCTTCTGGCCTCCACATTTTAATATAGATGTTGACAAAGTAGATTGTGTCACCTGTGTTCCCAAAGGACCCTGATGCCATGCAGATAGTTTCATGGTCTTTGACTCATTTGCCTGGCAGGTGGGGGTAGCATGTACCTTAGCTGTCTCAAGAGCAGAAGGCTATTGAAATGGTCAGTCAATCAACAAACTATGATGTTCAAGCCATTGTGCCAGGCACTGGGGATACAAACAGAAAAGTAAACCAGCCCTGCCCTGAAGGAAATTTCCTGGGGTGGGGGAAGACAACATGTACCTATACAAATATATTAAAAAATATGTAAAACAAATACACGGTAATTGGTGGTGGTGGGGGGGTATTAGCAAATGAGGTAAAAGGGAAAGGCTTCATAAGGTTTGAGCTAAATTTTGAAGGGAGCAAGGGATTAAAAGAGGTGGAGGCATGGCCATAAGAGCTATAGGAAATGAGTATAGCAGGTAAATAGGCTGAGACAAGTAGTAGGGAAGAGGAGTGTGCCACCTATAGGCAGGTTCAGAATCTACCTCTGGTGGTGGGACATGAAAGACAGCAGAGGGTTTGTTTCCCCAGTGGTCATCATCTCTGTATTTACAAATTGCTCGATATAGAGAATATGACCAACACAGGAACAATGATTTGGTAGATCTCTGTTGTGATAAGACTTGCAGCTGCCATCAACCCCCCTGAGCCACCAACCTCTTTTCTTCTTTTTCTATGAGTTGTGTATATTTTGCCCAGGTTCCAGCACTTTAGTCTCTGGTCCAGGACAGGGATGCTTCGTCAGAAAAGTTGGGAAGGAGTGCATTGTGGCTCTCTGTGGGGCTGTGTGTGAAAATGAACATGGGAAGGTCATCTGGGGGTAGCCTTTCCTCAGTAGAACCAATTAGCTTAGATTCTAAGCCTGCAATGAGAGGAATTCTCCCTACGAAAGGAACAAAAGGTAATTACATACCTATAAAGCCAAACTGCAAGTGAAAAGATCTTTCCTGCCCATTGAATAGGCTTCAGGTGGGACCAACAAAGGGAGGTGTGTTTAGAGATAAGCCCACACCCTTTCACTAGTTAAGTGTGAGGCCCCCAGGTTGGTTAGCAAAGTAGTTCCCTAGTTTGAGAGAGGTGGGAAGCCCGCAGGGCCCTAAGGGGAGTTGCTAACACCAGAGTCAATGGTATGTGCCTGAGCTCTAGTCAAGCAGATGCCATCTAAGGATTGCATAAAAAGAAAGAACAGAGCTTGGAAAGGACAGAAGCTGAAGAAGATGAGAAAGTGAGGACTAGAAGCGAGAAGCTGAAGAAACCAAGGAACAGCGGGCAGCAGGATTCAGGAGCCGAGGGCCAGCTTCCAGAGCGTGCAGAGCGTAGAGTGCTAAACACAAGAGGGAGTTTCAGAACTTGGAGTCAGTGGAGCTGAAGGAGAGAGAGTAGTGAGCAGGGAGTTAGGACTTGTGAGTGATGTTGTTATAGGAGGGCCCTAGCATTGAGGGGAAGCACAAGTATGGTGTGGCTTGCTGCTATAATATTTTGTTGTAACCTCCTCATTATTATAGTGCCATGGGTTTATTGGTTTTGGAATGTTGCTGCCATGATATCAAATTGGGGGCTTTGGCCCTTGTGTCTAATCCTTTGGAGTCTAAATAAATGTTATACTTTCGGAGGCGGAGCCAAGATGGCGGCTGGGAAGTAGTGACTGGCATGAGCTCCCCACCAAGTCCCTCCAAAAACCCATAGAAAAATGGCTCTGAACCAATTCCAGAGCTGCAGAACCCACAAAGTGGCATAGGGAAGCAGAGCTCCAGCCCAGGACAGCCTGGATGGTCTCTGGGTAAGGTCTGTCCCACACGGAGCTCCCAGCCCCCGGCCGAGGGGAGTGGAGCTGAGCCCAGCGCACACGGCGCAAACAGACCAGACGCGGACCTACCAGACCAGGAAACAAGCGGAGAGTGCCCTGGCATCCTGAAATACTGAGCTGTGGCATCCACCAGACCTCTCAACCCACAAAGAGCAAAGACATCAGAGAAGGTTAGTGGGAAAAGCTGCGAGACTGAGTTTGGGGTTCAGCCACCGCCCCTGGGGCAGCAGAGGTGGGGCAGCTTTAGAACTACGGCTGCAGTT
>CM053622.1:298255331-298280043 GCA_028646595.1 Phalanger gymnotis
AGCCCTGCTTCCCTCTGCCACTTTGTGGGTTCTGCAGCTCTAAAATTGGTTCAGAGCCATTGTTTTATAGGTTTTTGGAGGAACTTGGTGGGGAGCTCACGCCAGTCACTGCTTCCCAGCCGCCATCTTGGCTCCGCCCCCGGCAACTCCTTTTTTGCTGCCTCAGATGGACAACTCAAGCTCTTACCTGCTTTCTGGTCTGGATAAAGAAACTTCCCCTACCCTAGTCTCACCTGAGCTTGGTATCAATAAGTGACACTAAGAACTTCTCTACTACATCTTAGTCTGATTAGGAATGTTACCTCCTACATCGGCAATGATTACCTGTTCTCCATAAGGCCGCTTCTTAGGGTATAAATCTTTCCTTGCTTGGTCATTTTTCAGTTGTGTCTGACTCTTCATGACCCCTTTTAGGGTTTTCTTGGCAAAGATAATGGAGTGGTTTGCCATGTCCTCCTCCAGCTCCTTCTTACAGACCAGGAACTGAGGCAAACAGGGTTAAGTGACTTCTTCGGGGTCACACAACCAGTAAGTGTCTGAGCTGTATTTGAACTTAGGTCTTCTTGACTCCAGGCCCAGCTCTCTATTCACTGTGTCACCTATCTGCTCATAAAACTTTCCCACATGAACCCTCATTTTGAGTGTACACTTTCCCTGATGTCACTCCTTCCTTGAGCTGTACAAGTTTCTTGCTTTTGTGGGAATGAACCTCTGTCTGTTTATATTGTTGCTTGCTGCTCTTATGATAAAATTTTTGTTTGTACTAGCTTCCCAAAGTACCAATTTTCTATAAATCCCTGAACATATGGCTTTGCTTTAATCAGAGCTTTGAGGCCCCGAAAAACAGGGGACTTAAAAAGGCTTCATGAAAGAGGAGTAGTCTAGCAGCCAGAGGTGTGAAGGGAGTCTCTTCTAGGCATGAGGCACCCTATACAAATTTGTGAAAGCCTCAGAGTCCAGAACAATATTGAAGAATCACTAACATCCAGCTTAGTTGTAACATAAAATGTGCCAAAAAGAATAGAATGAAACAATGCCTATCAAATAATGAGATTGTTGGAGTACAGGAGGCCTTGAATGACAAGAAAAGGAGTTTGAATTATATCCTATAGGAAACTGAAAGCCAATGAAAATTTTTAAGCAGGTAAGTGATATAGTCAGACATAGAATTCAGAATGAACACTTTGGTATCTATGCAAAGATTGCATTGGAAAAAAAAAGGAATCCTATTAGTAGGTTATTGATGGACTCTGAAAAGGTAGCAGCTGCATTCCAGAGTTGAAGAGGGTTCACAGATGTCCATAGTTAAGAATTAACCTCTGGGCTATGGAAGGTCAATAAAGATGTTCTGCTGACACTGGTAATAGTGGTAGTGTGTGGCACGAAAATTGGCCCCTGGGCTTGTGGAATATGGATAGATAGTGCCGTGTTTAGAATGATCAGAATTGTGTGTGTGTGTGTGTGTGTGTGTGTGTGTGTGTGTGTGTATGAGTGTGTGTGTATGTGTGTATGAGAGACAGAGAGAGGGGCAGAGAAAGAGAGAGAGACAGAGAGAGGAGAGAGAGAGAGAGACAGAGACAGAGACAGAGAGAGGTGAAGAGTGGAAAGGAGAAATGGAGAGGAGAGGAGGAAAGAAGGAGGAAAAAAGGGAGGGAGAGGGTAAGAGGAAGGAGAAAAAAGAGGAGAAGGGAGAAATGAGATAGGGAGAGGGGGAAAAGAGGACAAGAAATTGTGGGTGTGTCTAGGTTTATAACTTTGACAGTTTTATGTATTTTTGGACAAAGGTTCATAAAAACTTCAGGTTTTCCCCCTTAATACACTTCAAGTTCTTGGATCATTGAAAGAGTAAGAATTAAGGTGTTACACGTAGGCAGATACCAGCACAGGCTGGAGTCAGCAAGACCTAATGTGAAATTTGGCCTAAGACATGTAATAGCTATATGACCCTGGATGAGTCGCTTTACCTCTGCCTCAGTTTCCTTAACTGTAAAATGAGGATAATGATAACACCCACTTCCCAGGGTTGTTGTGAGTAACAAGTGAGAAAATATTTGTAAAAAAGTATTTAGAACAGTGCCTGGTATGGAGTAGTTGCTACATAAATGTTTATTTCCTTCCTTCCCCCCTGCCCTGTGAATATGATTTGTAAGATGAAATGGGTGTGGGTCCTAGGGTCAAACCCAAGGAGCAATTCCAAGCTGAGAGACGTTGATGGCACAGCCCTGCGTCATGTCAGATACCTGAATGGATTTGTTCTAACACTCATATAGTCTCCGTGTGGAAAAGTGAAGATGGAAGTGGTTGAAGTGGAATTGGACCTAGATTATTCAAGTGTGAACCTGGACAGCTCTGTGACTGCTGCCCTGCTAGTCTAAACAAGAGGTAAGGAGGTCCTCCTTGGATTAGGGTTATGGTAGCAGAAATGGAGAGCATGGTACAGATGCATGGTGTATTACCAATTCAGAATCAACAGAACTTAGAAACTGCCAAAATGTGAAAGGGAAAGAAGAGAGAAGTCAAATATGACTGTGAAATTTCAAACCTAAGTGACTAGAAATATATTTAATGCTTTCAACAGAGAAGTTACCAAAACGCGCAGGTTAAAGAAGAGAAGATTATTTCAGTCTTATGTCTAAAAGTAAGGTACTGCAAGAACATCCAAGTAGTTTAAGGGAGAGATAAACACAGGGCTGAGAGGCACCATCAAATGCTACCTATAAATCAGTAAATAAACGTTAATTAAGTACCTACTTAGTAGGTACTTACCTACTTACTAACATAGTGCCAAGCACTATGTTAGGTGCTAGGCTTATAGATTAAAAAAATGAAGTAATCCTGCTCTCAAGAAATCCAAACCTTTTCAGATGGGGTAACTGAAGTCCACCTTAGTGGTCAATCCTCTGGCACAACCCTACCCTAAGGGACCAACCACGGGCTTCTGTTCATGTGTGTTCTTCAGCAAGAGATCAGAGCCCGTGTTTCACTGGAAGTGCCCAAGACATAGACTTAGCTCTGAAGGAAGCAGCCCAGTCCAACAAATCATGGCAACTCCCCTTATTTTCCTATTATACCAAGGAGTATTTGAGTCCAACCAGCCTAGCTGGTGGTGATTTTTATTCGATGATATAGAATCAGGTGTGCTAAAACATCTTCCTTCCCTTCCTCCTTCCCTGGGATTCTAGGATACTAGAATTTCATATATCTGGCATATGCCTCAGATTCCTAACCTAGGTTCATTGCTTGGAGCAGCAGTATTTGACATCTAAACACCAGTCTTCAAGCCTTGCTTCTTACAATCTCTGGGTTCCTGTTTTAGATGCAAGAGATTCTTGTTCTGAGCTCTGAGGATTATCCAGGGATGAAGACAAAGGAAAGTTGAGCCTAAGATTGTCACACATAATGCCCATCTCTGAGGTCCTGTTTGACATTCAGTCCCTGTCCCAGGTTCAGTTCTTGAATCCTCTATTCTTCCTTGGACTCCAATTTGACAAATCCTATGTTTTTCCAGCTCTTACCCAATCTGGTAACTTAGAATTTCTATTTCCCTTGTCATGTCATAGAAATTCTTTGGCACCCTAGGCACCAAGCAGGCATGGAAGAAAAGATTCCTGGCATCTTCTGGAAGATCCGTGCTGGCCTCATTTTAGGCAAAGTTGGCCAGTGTCTGGGTGGTATGCTTTCAGGAATCATGGGAAATTCCCTTGCCCTAGAACTTCCCCCCATCTGCTCCCTAAAACCATTACTTCTGTCATTGATACCTTTCTCATTCTATCTGCCACCCCTAACTACTCTCTTGTGTACACTAGCCCCCTTCTGCCTTGGAACAAAGTAACTTATATTCACCTTCACATCTAAATGGATAATGGTAGAGTCATTCCTAATAGTAGCTATTTATAAAGTTATGTAGAAAGCAAATGATGGGAAAGCATGTTAGAAATAGGGAGAGGGCACCTCCAAACTGAGGAAGGGGAGGCTGGGACTGCTGAAGACGAACTTTTGATTTCACTATTTTCCCAACCGTGATGTCCTGTAAGTTTTGGAGTACACTTTACCGATGCTGGGTTGCAGAATCTTGAGGGCATCATTGCCACCATCATCCTAGTTGCTCTTAACCAAAAGACAGAGTATCAGCATCACCATCATTACCATCACCATCATCTCAATTTGCATTTGTATAGGCCTTGCTGCATTCAAAGTACTTTCCTATTCGTTTTCCTGTTGATTGAAAATGGGCTTTCCTTTTTGAGATCTCTATGGCAATTTGTTCTTCTCCCCTCCATGCCATGGACTAAAGCTATATTTTGTGAAAAAAAAATAAAAACAAAAACAAACCAATTAACACTAGCAGCAACAAGAAAAACTAGCTTTCAAGTCAAAGAACCTGAACTTGAATTCCAGCTTTGCCAGATCTGCTACCATGGTGACTTTCAACATGTCACTTCAATTTTCTATTCTCAGTGTCCTCATCTATAAAATAGGGCATTGGACTAATGACTTTTGACCAAGAGAACAGTCAAAATCCTATGTCTGAGAGAGGACCAGGAAGAAGAATGAGAGTCTTTGTACATTGAACTGTTTACCTCTTATTTATTACCTTCCACTATGTTCCCACTCTAGGGCTTCTTTGTAGGTTCCCTATAAATACCCAAGTGTATGCTGAAGGGGGGACGGATGACTATTATCATCAAGGAGAAAAAGATATTGTAAGATGAATGAAATCCCAAGATTTTCTCTCTACAGGGAATGGAAGGATTGGAAACCCAATGAACTTGGACCAGTTTGAAACCTAAAGTGGGTACCAGTAATCAGAGACCTGAATTTCCTGATGAAAGAAGAAAAAGTCATATTGTGGGATTTAAGAGGTACTTTCAGCTAATGGAATAATATCATCTGCAGAAAAGGCATTCATGGTTAGGGTAATAGTGTGAGCAAAGGGTTGGAGTCAGGAAAGTGCAGGTAATGTTAGAGGGACAGTGAGTGGCCTTCATTGTAGGGGGGGAGTGGATGATAATGGTAGAGTGGAACTAGAAGATAGAGGACTTAGAGGCCAGGCCAAGGTGTCCTGAAACATAACTGGAACACAAGGGATAGGAATCCGGCAACATCCCTCTGTTGCAGTGCCCTTGATAAAGTCATCCAGTTAATCTAGGCCTCAGTTTCTCTATCTACCAAATGAATATATTGGAATAGATGATTGTTGAGTTCTTTTTCAGTTCTAATGTGTGCTATGCTTCTCTGTCTTTATTCTGTAGGCAATGGGGAGCCACTGATGGTTAAAAAGAATCACGTCTAATATGTATTTCAAGTGACGAAATAGCAATTTCACCAAGCACTCACCAAATGATATGCTCCCTTTGTAACACCCTATATTTGAATATCATACAATCAGCAGAACATGATTATATTCTAGCAGTTTCTGAAAGTTATGCAATTACCTTGATATTTTTGCACCATTAAATGGGAAAAAATATCCTTGTTTTCTCTCCTTCTCTTTTTTGGGTTGCTTTTAGCAGTCTCAAAATCAGCTTTCATTTTGACTGCTGCTTAACAGAATTTGATTAAAAAAAGTAAACTAATTACAACGGAAATGCAGCCCTGCGAAGCTTTAAGAAAAACACATTATTTTGTTTTAGGGTTCAGTTACTATACATTCATTTATCATCTTTATAAGCGATGTGCAGGCGATGATGAATAGGCCCTGGCTTTGAATCAGGAAATGTAAATTATCCTCTTTCTTTTTTTTGGGCGAATAATGAATACTAGTAAATTTGAAGCTAAAAGATGTGCCAGGAAATCAGAGATGATGTAATGCCATGTAAGCAATCCTATGGGCCAAGCATCTGGGAATCAAACCCAAGAAGGAACCCTGGGTGAGGGGATTCCCATTTGGAGTGTGGCTACATTGTCACCCATGAGTGTGGTCCAAGCCAACTGAAGAAAATCTTACAAGTCGATTGGAAAAGTCCATTGTTTTTTGCAGAAGTGAATGGAAGTTTGATTTATTGACTTTTATTGGGGAGAAGGGATTGGGAATTAAGATTAAGAATCCCTGTGATCTTTGCCTTTCAAAGGACATCAAGAGGATAATGTCTTGACTAGCAAGGAAACTGGATTTAAGGGAGGCTGGGCTGTGTAAAATCTCATTCTCCCCTTCAGTCACTAGAGGCCACATAGACAATCTCACTTTGATTTCTTTGCTGGTTCTATTCCTCCAAGCTAGAATGCTCTTCTCAGATTTCCTGTCCACATCTTACATGGCTTTCAAGGCCCTATTCAAATCCTGTCTCCTACATGAATACTTTTTTATAAGCATTCAGCCCATAGCAATCTCTTATTAAACTATTTTGACATTCTATTATATTGGAATGGGGCGAGGGGAAGAATGGGTCATATTTTACAACAATTAAGTAAGGTAAAGTATTTTGGAGAGAACCTTTAATATATAGTAAGGATGGCTTGAGTTCAAATCCTACCTCAGATACTTACAGTGTGGGCCTGGGCAAATTCTATAACTTCCCTGGCCCATTGTTATCTCATCCGCAGAATGGGAATAAAAATGGCACCACCTCCCAGGGTTGTTGTGATAATCAAATGAAATGACAGATGCAAAGCAATTGGCTAAACTTAAAGTGATTTATAAATGGGAGTTATTCATATTTTAATATATCATAATAACAGCTAGCATTTATGTAGTGCTTTAAGGTTTATAAAACACAAATGTCTTCTTGAGTCCAGGTCCAATTCTTTATTTACTGAACCACCTAGCCACCTCCTCCTGTATCATAATGTAATAGACTGAGACAGCCTGAAAATCAGCCTGGACTGGACTTGGAACATAGTTTCTAATCCTGACTCTATAACTTATTAGCAATATGACTTCATATTGTCATATATTGTCAATATATTTTCAACATGTTCATATTGAGAAATCAATTAATTTCTCTGGGCCTCATTTTCCCTCTTTAAAAAATTTGGGAGTGGTTTATTGTATGATGTGAGCCTCTCTACAGTGACTTCTTGGCATCCTGTGCTCTCTAGAGTATCTGGTAGTCTTCACAGAAGAAGTATCACTTAAAATAAGCCCCAAGGGAGAGCATTTAGATAGGTGGACAGACTGGAGGAAGCTATTTTTTTAATCTGGGGTAAATTGTATGACAAGAAATCTAAGACTGAAAGGTTGATTGTGTTAAGTATGGATAGACAGAGTCCAGCTTTATGTCATACCTAAATTTCTCCATGTGCCCACCTTTGGGCTTTTGTCCATCTTGTTCTCTATAATTGGAATGTACTCTTTGCTTATTTAATTCCTACCATTCTTTAACCCCAACCCAAATCCCACCTCCTTTATGAAAGCTCCCTTCTTATCACTCAAAATCAGTCCTCCCCCAACCTCACACAGCACTTGGTTATATCTCTCTCATGTAGTATTGCATATTCTATTAGTTCTGTGTCTGTGTATCTTGCCTTCTCACTAGACCACAAAGTCTATGAAGATATGGAATGCACCTTCCCTAAACTTTGTGCTCAGTAAAAGTTGAATCGGGTATTATATAAAAAGAAAAAGATGTCCAGAGTGTTCCCACTAAATTGTCAGTTTATAAAATGTAAACTTCTTTGAGGCAAAAGTAACTGCAAACCCCAACTTAAGGAACAGTATAGCATGGATGTTGGTGCAGAAAGTTGTACAAACTCATTTTCATTTTTAGGGATTTTCCAGTATATTTTCACTAACATGCATATGGAAAGTTTAAGTTGTTTGTGTGCATTCTGAGAATTAATTTTCAAATGGCAATTTACACCCATTTATGGATTAAGACATTCACTGCATACAACACTCACAGAGAAAGTTATGTTTAAATCATTAGTTCCCATACACAGTATAAAGTATGTCAATTTGATTTCCATGAAGTGATTTTACACATATCCTGTTTCCCTTTTTGGAAATCAGACCCAAGTCTCAGCTTACCAAATCACAGCAATAGTATTTTGCACATCACTTTAAAAAAAAACAACACCTTTCATTAATTCTTATTTCTTCTCATTTCCTGTTTGGAGGGGATTGTTTTTATTATAGTTTCCATTATGGTAATGTCAACCCACTGAAGCAAAGATTAGGTACACTGACCTTGGAAAAATAAATAAAACTAGGCAAAATATGGTGTACTGTCGCTTTAAAATGTAGTCCATTTCCCCTAACATATTAAAAGTCTAAATATTTTATTGTCCAGGAACAATCTCATTTTTATTGCCCAAATCACAGTTCATTGGTTAGCATGTGCCGGGCAGAGAAGCTAGCTGGTCAGCTAATAGCCTCCCCACTGCTAAAATTAACTAATAGTTAAAGTAATAACCATAGACCCTCCTGGCCTGAGTTAATAGTCAGTAGTAATCTAGGAAATTATTTTGCTTCTTTCATTTCAATAAGCCTTCCCGTTGGCTATTTCTGCCCCCTCTCAGTGCTCTTAAATGCCCTCTAGGTAGCAAAGACTTGCATGAAGGCCCACAGGGAGCTCGGGTAGTCACTCCAAGTTTCAAATATGGAGCTGTGCTTCTCTTCTGATGATGTGGAATGAATCAGCTACTGTCATGTTTCTGACAGTCTATAATCTGGACCCATCCAACTTTTCCAAATTCATCTCAGTCTTGTCTCTATATGAATCCTCTATTCTAGCAAGATGAAAATGCTCAGTAGTCCCCCATCCCCCCCACAACAACTCCATTTGCCATACGCACATCTTTTTTCTCCACATCATTGCTTATGCACTGCTCCCCTGCCCCATACACACCTAAAAACCTTTCCTTTTGACTTCTCCTATCCAAAATGCTATGCCTCAAGGCCCAGCTCTTTCCTGAAGCATCTTTCTAAGATTCCTTTCGACTGTGTTGATTCATTCCTTTTCCTGATTTCTCCTAGAATTTACTCTCTCTACCACATATTTTGACATTTATAATAGTAATATTCTGTTGTTCTTGTTTATCCTTCATTCTTGAAATGGACTAATGACATCAGGGAGGTGATGCCATGACATGCAAGCAAATTGGGTTTAAGTGAGGGAGGGATGTGCAAAGTCACCAGCTCCCTTTCTCCTCCAGAGCCATCTGGGCCCAGTGGTGAGATATGGATCAGGATGACTGGACATAACCCTGGATGCATTAAGCTCTAACTAGATACCCAAAATATAAAATGTCATGTTATAAACAAATGAGAAACATAAGGAGAAAAATTCCTTTAAGAATTGTGGCTAGGGGAAAAATCTGGGATTAAACTAGGAATATAGCAGATCACAAAACATAAATTAAACAATTTTGGTTATAAAAAATTGAAAGTTTTTATACAAATAAAATCAATTCGATTAAAATTATAAAGGAAAAAGTTAACTGAGAAAGGAAAATCAACGCAGCAAGTTTCTCCCATAAAGGTGTGATAGCCAAGATCTATAAGCAACTGACTTAAATATATAGAATAACAGATATTCTCCCAATAGATATAGTCAAAGGATATGAAGAGAGAGTTCTCAAAAGAACATCAGCCAAATGAAAAAAAACAATTGCTCCAAATAAGTATTATCATTGTTTACCTTCATACTTGAAGGGGACCAAAATGACATCACAATGTTGAGGTCAATATATGGTGTGTCCCTAGCTATGGCTGATCAGACCAACATGAGCTCAGTAGACTCTACCACAGGTTGGGCACAAATAGTCTTTATGAATATTTAAGATGATATGCCTCTAAATTTGCTCATCTCACATTTCTTTTGAGCTACTGCAATTCTGTCTAGTGCACATATCACAGCGTCTTCTTTGATGTCGGCACGCCATGCTGCGTGGTCCTGTGACAGTGTCTCCCACATCTCACAAACAGCATCAATGTTCTTCAGAGAGACCTTGAGAGTGTGCTCGTGTCATTTTTTCTGACCTTTGTTTGACTAAGAGACTATTTTATAGCAAACTCCCACAAGGCAAGCATTCAACAGCAACATTTCTAGAGGGACTTTGGAGGTCATAGTATCTAGAACTATAAGGAACCTTTTTTTACACTCTCTTGACAGAATAGGATAGAGAAAACCAGAGGTGGTAGTAACTCATCTTAAGCTAACGTAGGATATTAGTCACTGATCTGGGATCAGAATAAAGGTTTGTTTTTCTAATATAACAGCTTATCTTTGCAACTTAATTAAGTGCTCTATAGAATGCAGCATGGTACAGTGGAAAATGGATTGCAAAGTGGTGCTATAGTGCATAGAGCAGTGGGCTTGGAGTCAGGAAGACTCCTCTTCCTGAATTCAAACCTGGACTCATACTTTCCATGTTAGCCTGGATAAGTCACCTAACCCTGTTTGCCTCAGTTTCCTCATCTATAAAATGAGCTGGAGAAGGAAATAGCAAACTTCTCCAGTATTTTTGCTAACAAAACCCCAAATAGGGTCATGAAGAATAGAACACAATTGAAATGACTGAACACTAAAACAGTGGAAAGTATACTGAAACTGAAATCACAAGAACCTGCCTTAAATCTTTGCTCTGCCACTAGTCTCCCAAGTGGACTTTAACTTCTCAGATTATTCATTTGTAAAATGAAGTTGGACTAAATCATCTCTGAGGTCTTTTTCAGCTCTAAATCTATGATGTATGATTATATATATGTATATATATATACACACATATGTATATGCGTATGCATATGTATGTGCATAAATACATATTTTATATAGTATGCATGTACATTAAGTATAATGTATACATTTTTACATGTATATATTTATATCCCCTGACAATAATATCTTATTTCATAACTGCTAGTCTTATTTTTCCAATGAGAATATGAACTCTTGAAAGATGAAGGTCTTCTTTGTCTTCTCAACAGCAACTGGGTTGGTACTAGAAACACCAAAGGAAATCAGTAAGCATCTATTTAGTTGAAAATTAAAATCTATGTCAGTTGGCTGCTGGGTGGTGCAGTAGTAGAGTGGTATACCTGTGGTCAGGAAACCCGAGATCAAACTTGGCCTCAAATACTTCCTAACTGTGTGATCCAGGGCAAATCATTTAACTTTGGGCTGCCTCAGTTTCCACAAATGTAAAATGGTGACAATAAAAGCACCTTCCTCCAGGGTTGTTGTAAGGATTAAGTGAGATAATATATGTGAAGTACTTTGCAAACTTTAAAGTGCTATAAATGCTAGCAACTACTACTACTACTATTACTACCGTGTGGAAATATCTGATATCTAAGAAAAAATTCTGATTATAAAATAATGGAATAATTTAATCTTAGTCTTAGTGGTATTTTTTCTTATCACCAACTAAAAAAGATGGGCTTGTGATTGATAATTGTAGTTTAAATAAGATTACAAAATTAGGGTGCAAAATGGTATTAGGAAGAGGGTAAAGGAATTTCAGTTCCTCTTTGGCCACTAACTAACTATGTGACCTTTGCCAAGTTATTTCTATTTGGACCTCTGTTTCTTCATTAGGACTAGAGGGCCTCTCCATTGGAGATAGATAGGTAGGTAGGTAGATAGATAGATAGATAGATAGATAGATAGATAGATAGATAGATAGATAGATAGATAGATAGACAGACAGATGGATGTAGATAGAACATTTATTTATTAAGTGTTTATTATGTTCCAGGCATTGTGCTAGGTATGGGAGATCCTATTAAAAACAAACAAGACAGCTCCTCTCCTCAAGGAGCTTACAGTCTGTGGGAGAAGATAACAAATAAAGGAGTGTCAGAAAGGAGGAGATAGTAGCACAAAGAAGAATGATAAGGAGATTACAGCAAGTAAAATGATGAACTGGTTTTATGCTAGATAAGGTAAAAAGCACAAAAGTCAGGGTGGAAAAGTTGGGGTCCAGGATTAAAATCTGAGTTTCTGGTGGGATGAGAAGGACAGGTGAGGCCATGCTGGAGAAATTTTCAGAGAAAGTCAATGATAGGCAGGCAATGATAGCAGGATTAGTTCTCAGAAAAGGTTTGCTTGTACTCCTCATCTGCCACTAGAGTCATCAGTCTAAAGGTTTTGGAGGAGTCCTAAACATTTATCAGATTCGTAATCAATTTATCTGTTTGGCTAATGATATATATTATGTCTTTTTGCTTAGATATCTGAAATTTGAGGTCAAAGCATTATTTTTACCTTATGTGCACACTTTTCCATTTATACACAAAGAGGAGTTTCAAACACCTCTTTTGCCTAACCATAGCAAACATTGATTGAATGATACTTTCATGCCAGCTAGGTGGCACAGTAGATAGGGCAATAGACTGTCTGTTGTCGGAAGACCTGAGTTTAAACGTGGCCTCAGAAACTTACTAGCTGTGTGACTCTTATTAAGTCACTTAATATCTGTCTGTCTCAGTTGCTTTATCTGTAGAATGGGGTCCACAATAGCACCTACCTCTCAGAATTGTTGAAAGGAGAAAATGAAATATTTGTGAAGAGATTAAGCCTTAAAAAAATAATATAATTGCTTATTATCATTATCATTATCATCAGTCTATTCTATATTTAGCCCTGCCTAGGCAGTGTGAGGGACAATCAACAAAAACATAGGTTTAGGGGAACAGATTTGGAGAGATTTCAAAGAACAGCCCTCACCAACATGGCTAGGGAAAAGAAATTTAGTTGATACCAAGAAACACTGAGAACATAGTAATTGGAGAGAGTTAAGGAGAATGACAGATACCCTGTAGATAATGATCCACTAGGGCAGTAATGCAAATATTTGTAGACTTTGGACTATGGACCCTCTCATTCTGTCACTTTTTCTGCTTCCCAACTCTCCTTTTTTATGTTCTCATGTAATGTTTCATAGTGAACCCATTTTGAGTATTAAAGACTTGTTATTACCATGGAAAGGGAAAGAATGAGGGGGAAGGAAATCCTGTGGTTTTCTCCCCACAAAAAATCTAGGAGTTCGTTGTTTTTCAGTCGTTTTTCATCTGTGTTTATCTCTTTTTGACTTCATTTTTATTTGTTTGGATTTTTTTGTTTGTTTCTGTTTTGGACAAAGATAGTGGAGTGGTTTGCCATTTCCTTCTCTGGCTAATTTTAGGGGAAACTGAGGCAGATAGGGTTAACTGACTTCCCCAGGGTCACGCAGTTAATCAGTATCTGAGGTTAAGTTTGAACTCAGGTCTTCCTGACTCCAGGCCAGACCCTCTATGTACTAAGGCACCACCTAGTTGACTGTGAAGTTTGGGGACCCAATTAAGTAAAAAGTAAGGGCTGTAGTATGAAGCTATCAGGGCAACCAGTGATCTGAGTCCTGGGCTATCTAGTTGAAAAAAATATTGAAGTTATGGAGTGGACATACCTCATGACATCACAAGGAGCCACTGAATGCTCTTGAATGATAGAATATACTGTACAAAGAACTATTTTAGAAAATTCACCTGGATATAATGTACAGGGCCTTTAAAGGCAAGGAAATCAATCTTGGTGAAGTACAAACTTGAATGTTGAGGCTGCTTTTCTACAATTGAACTCTTAGACTAAAAAAAAATCCTACCTGTCCTTCAGGGATGAGTTTGCAACCATTCTCTTCCATGTGCGTTTCGTAGACCCTTCCATCCCAAAGTGATTTCCTGTAGCGCTTATGGTCTATTGCTCATATCTGCAGTATGGTATAGTGCAGTGGATATAATCCTGCTCTTGTAGTTAGGAAAACCTGGATTTAGGTCCTGCCTTTGACACAGAGTCATTGTTTGGCTCTGTTCAAGTCTTTTGATTTCTCATTGCTCTAGGCCAGAGGTGTCAAATGCACAGTGGCCAGGCTGGAACCAGATTAAAATGGAACTAGGAAATATTTAACAAAATAAATAAAAATTAAAAAGAACATACATAGTGTTTATATATGTGGTTTTCTAAGTAAATCTGTGACCCTCAGGGGTCTTTATAAACTGTTTGCTGTCATCTATTTCTATTTGCGTTTGACCAAACGCAAATAGAAGATTTGACAGATCCCTAGAAAGAGGCCACATAGTGACTTAGAAATCTACAAATTCATATTATCTATGTTCTATTTTGTTTTTATTTTTTTTGTCCAATTACATTTTAATCTGGTTGGGCCTGACTCAGGAGTTTGACATCTCTTCCCTAGGCATCTATCTCTTTAACACTAGAGGTTATAAACAAAGGCCCAACTTGTGCTGATACAGGACATTTCTCACTAGTAAATCTCTATACCAATGGAATCAGAGTCCCTCTCAAGTACCTATCTTGTGTTAGATAGAATTACAACCTACCACTAAGTGATCAAAAGGCAATGGTTAATGGCCAGCTCTAACAGGTTCAAGACCTTTCGGGAGCTAGAAAAGAAAGGAAGGAACCAAGCATTTATTAAGGAACCACTATGTGCCAGGTACTGTGCTAGGTCCTGTACCAAAAAAAAAAAAAATCTCATTTGATCCCCACAACAACTCTGGGTGGCAAGTGCTATTATCATCTCCATTTTTGTACTTGAGGATGTGATGTGACTTGCCTAGGAATACACAACTCATGTCCAAATGCAGATTTGAACTCATGCTCCAGTCCTAGCGGTGGCACTTGGATACCAGGTAAAATGTCAATATCATACCAAAGAGTGGCAAAGCTGAAATATTAATTTACAAAAATTTAGTGATAGCCTATACATGCATATATATACACCTATACATATATACCTGCATACATATGCACACATACATGTACAAATGTATGCGTGCATATACATATATACGCACATACATGTATGTATACATGTGTATGTGTATATTATGTATGTATATGTATGTGTGTGTATGTGTGTGTCGAGAAAACACGGAGTAGTAAGACCCATGGCCTCACAAAGGCACGTACCTATTTTAATAGTGAGTGAATGAGCCAGTGCCACCAATGCTTCCTTGCCCTTTCAAAGAACCAGACATGTTCTGAGACAGCCTTAATAAGTATGGGGGATAGATGGTTATAGATTTAGAGGAGCATGTAACCAGCTGTGCTGCTAGGTAGATTGCATGAAAGGGGGTAATGTATAATGAGCCTAAAAGGGTAGGTGGGTGCCAGATTATGAAGCCCTTTAAGCATCAAACGGAGGCGCTTCTCTTGTTTTCCATTGTACCCTAGAGGCAAGAGGGAGTTGCTACAGGTCTTTGAGCATTGGACTTGACTAGCCATGGTCAGAAGTGTGCTTTAAGAACATGACTTTGGCAGTTGTGTGGAGTGATGAGCACCACCGTTCACTGGGTCGATGACATTGAGAGGGGGAGAAGGGGCTAAAATGTCAGATGCGTTACGGAGGTAGAAACTTAAGTGGAGTCAAAGATAGTGAAGAGTGGGAATGATTTCCGTGGTTGCGAATCCTGGATACTAGGGTATTATTTATTTCTTGTAATGTTTCACTTTATAAGTGCTGATCTTGTGTCTCCAAAGAGATAATAAGTTGCTTTAGAATGGGCATTGTTTATGCTTCTTTGTCTCCCTGCCCCGCCTGTGTAGTATAAAAAACAAACAAACAAACAAAAACAGCAAAAAAAAAAAAAACTTCAATACATTTTTGAATGTATTGTTAGAAGAAAAAAATTACCATTGTCTATTTTCTTCTAGATTTTCAAAAGATATTTTGCATGATCCTGCTAGGGTTCCAGAGAAATCTTTCTTTTCCATGAAAATCATGAATCTATAAAATAAAGAAATATTCTCTGAGATAAGTCCTCCCGCATCTAAAAAAATCATTTGAAAGAGGTAATGAGCCTAAATCAAAGATGGGGTTATCCTATCCTCACTAAGGCAACAACAGATTTTTCTCTAAACACATCTGCCATATGGGAATTTAAATCAAGCACTCTTTTTTTGAAGAAAATATTTATTTCACTACAGGATGTAATCTTTGTGATAGCATATCCTTGGAATTTGCCTTTAAGATATACTCCAGTTGGCAAGAGCATTGGACAGTAGATGTGGGCAGGTGTTGTGTAGAAGAAAAATCTTCCCCCAGTAGATACATAATTTTAAAATAAAAAGACAACTCCCCGAGGCTTTGGGCTTTAATGATTCTCTCTGCAACTTTTCAGAACAATGGCCCAAAAACCCCTTTAGAAAAAAATTTCCTCTTGCAGGTCAGCACTTTTCCCTCTTAGCCTTACCTTGGCCAATGGCATTAATGCGTATTTGTCAATACTGAATTTCATTTGCTGCATAACAGCTCTGGGAGCGAGCACATCTTGTTGAATTTTCCTTGCCTCTTAAACCGGAGTTCCTACTTCTCTCTAGCTTTGTGTTGTCAGCAAAACTTAACGTGTTTACAATCGGTCTCTTGATCTGGGGTAATTACCTGGAGGAGAAAGAACGAGGGTAGAAGCCTTAACAAGAGGAGCGTTGTGTTGTCTCGTGGTGGGCTCCCGTCCTGAAAGTGTATCAGACTTGTCAAATTGGTTCAAATTAAATTGACACAGTGCTCTACAAGGTATCACCATGTTATTATATCTCTCTGAGCCCTTTTGGGCAGGAAATGCCTTTGGAGTTAAAAAGGAGTGATGCAAAGGAAACAGACTTAAATAAAATAAGTAACAAGGGCATTACATGAAGGACTGAAACGTTGGTCAGAACATTGTCATGCACCTAAAATTTGCATCATATCCCTGAGGCTGCCTGCGTGCTATTAATCACTGTGGATACGGCCTACATTTAGGAGCTCTTTCCTTGAGAAGTTCAACACCAGACCCAGGCTTAGGCATTAGTGAAATAGATAGGTGCCTGTATAACATGATGAGGAAGTACCAGCCTACGCCCATATATCATGCATGTACACACACACACACACACACACACACACACACACACGAGCGTCCCAAAAGTCTTAGTACGGTTTTAAACTCTGATAGTTTAAAACTGCACTAAGACTATTGAGACACCCAATATATAGGTAATATCCAAAGTGATTAATACCTAGTACCAGCCCAGAAGCCTCATATGTCTGATGCTACTTTTAGTTTTATGATTATGTATGTCATACATGTATAAACACATCAGTATAAGACTACACATTTATTACACATATATACATATACATACATATATGTATACCTGTGTGTATAGTGTATGTGTGTGTGTGTGTGTGTATATACATATATTTTTGTATCTACCATTCATAGGGACTGAAATTACAGTGTTAGAGCTTCAGTCCTTGAGGATTAAGAGCTTTTTTCCATTTTTAAGATTCCCTTGTTAATGTCAAGCTATCCTTGGGATGGCTCACACTTTAATCCCTTATCATCTAACACCTTCAGGAGAATAAGTTTATCAGTTGTTTTCTGACTGAAACAGATGAGAAGAAGGCCCTGTAGGAATAGGATGTAGGCTAGCTCTGCGTGAGAGCAAGGGGAAGCTACGAATGTCCAAATAGAGAGGAGAGGGGTCAAAAGGATGAAGGCTGAGAGAGAGGAAGAATTCATGAAGCTCAAAGTGAGCTGAGGTTTACAAGGAATGGAAATGGACATATTATTTTTTTTCAAATTATATTCTGTATTAAAGGGTGAGATCAAAGAGGAACTGGCCTACTGGTCAAGTTGGATAGCACAATGACAATGGATAGGGAGAAGGCAGAACCGCTCAACTCATTTTGCTTCTATTTTCTCTGCTGAGGAGAATAATCTTTGATTTGGAAAGAATGGAATAAAAATGACTACGAGAGAAAATGATACCCAAGATGCAGAAAAATATAAGAGAAGAGTTAGCTATTTCTGACTACTCAAACAATAGTTTATTTAAATGCTCACTGTATGCTTGATGCTGGGGATACAAAGAAAAAAAATAAAGTATCCCCTGCCTTCAAGAAGCTTATAGTCTACCCAAGAAGACATACGCATATTTTTAATACATAAAAATACAAGATAATCTATAGATGGAACATCACTAGTTCCTGAGGAGATTAGGAAAAACTACATGGTGTAAAGGAAACAAAGAATCCCAAGAGGCAGTAGGGAGGAGTTTGTGCTATATTTTAGGCATCAGGTGCAGCCACTGCAGACACTGAGATGAGAGATGGAGCATCAAGTGTGAAGAAGCCAACTTAACTGGATTGTAGCATGCAAGCGGGGTATTAATAATTAGATTAATAATAATAATCAATAATTAGAAAGGAACATTAGATCCAAGTTGAGAGTGTATTAATTGCCAAATAGAGATGTTTATATTTGATTCTGTAGGTAGTAGGGAACCACTGAAATTGATTGAGCAAGGGGGTGACATAGACCTTCCTGTTAGGGAAATCAACTTGACAGCTATTTGCAGAATAAATTAGGAAAGGAAGAGACTTGACAGGGAAACCAAAGAGAAGGCTATTACAATTTATTCAGGTGAAAAGTGATGAGGGCTTGAATTAGAGTGGTGATAATATGGAGAAAGAGAACAGATAAGAGAGAGGTGGAAACATTGGCAGAAAGTATAGTGGAGGCAGAAACAACTGGATTTGACAACTGATTTATTGAGCGGAGGAGAGTGAGAGTTGAGGATAGCACCAAGGTTGCAAAATTTGATGAATTCAAGTCACTAGGTCCAGACTGACTATGTACCAGCTTTCTAATAGCACTGATGGATATGACTGCTGAGCCACTCAGTGGTTTTTGAGAGAGATGCTCCTGGCCTGGAAAAGGGCCAAAATGTACCAATTTTCAAAAAAGGGAAGAAAGTGGATTCTGCAAACTGTAGACTTGTGATCTCAACTTTGATCCCTGGCAGAATACCACTAGATGATTTTAAGAGGGTGACTAGTGAACATTTAGGAAAGTAAATGGTTATCAGATAGAATCAGCTATTATTCAGGACAAGTCATACCAACCTAACTTAATTTCCCTTTTTGACAGTGTTAATAGAATAGCAAATCTGTGATTATTAAAAGAATAGCTAAGCTATCTTTCAGCAAAGCATTTCATAAAGTCTTTCATATTTATCCTTGTGGACAAGATGAAGAAATGTATCCTGGACAATGTATTGTCAGGTGATCTTCGTGGAACCCGAACCCTTTCATGATGTCCTTGCCTGCTTCTGTGGCACTCCACAGTTTGTTCTGCCTGATGCAATGTGTACCCCATTTCCTGAGCATTCCCCTTATTCTTATCAATATTAAGAGGAATTGTTGAGTGTCTCATTTGTGCCTAGCCTTGTATTAGATCTGCAGAAACTTTTCTCTGTCCTGTCACACCACTACTTCTTCTTTCCAAGGAGACATCTAGATATTTGATAAACTAATTTAAGCCATGTGTCAATGACTGGCAATGAATCAACGTTAACTCTTTGGGCATATTTTAACTTTCATGGACCGGTCAATTTGAAAAGCCGTTAGGGGCCTCTGAATTCATCTATATCCTAGTTAGCTAAGATAAAGTATCAGGAGGTGGAAAATTCCCTAAACTTTGAATCAGAAGATGTAGGTTTAAATGTTAGCTCTGAAATTTACTAGGTGGGTGATTATAGGGAAATCATTTCTCTCTGAGCCTTAATCTTGCCATTATAAAATGAGGGAGCTGGATTGTTTCTTCCATAAGGTTTCTACTCACCCTAAAATTCTAAGATCTAGGTTGATCCTGACTTTGGTGAAGATACTAGAGTGGTTTGCTATTTCCTTCTTTCATTCATTTTACAGATGAGGAAATTGAGGCAAACAGAGTTAAGTGACTTGACCAGGGTGACCCAGCTAGTAAGTATCTGAGGCCAGATTTGAACTCATTAAAATGAGTCTTCCTGAGTCCAAGCCCAGGGTTCTATCCGCTATATCTCTGCCAAAAATACCCCTTAAAGTTACTTTCCTTAGAAGAGCAGATCAAAGAACCTATGCTAACAGCCCTCCTGTGTGCTGGTGTTGTTGGTCTTACACAGCAACAATAGCAGCAAGTCCCATTGTTGTTACATGGAGTGACAAAGAATCAGACCCAGCTGGAATGTCTGAACAAAATTTACAACTAAGTCTCCGACATTCACTATCTGGAAGTTAGACACCTCCACTGATGGGGAGGAGTTCAGTGTATCACAGGAAAACTTTTTGATGCTGCCTGGGTGAGATCTGTTCTGCTATAGATGCTTTAATTAAGTTAACAATATCTATTAAATACTTATTATGTGGCTTCTTGTGCCAAGATGGTAGAGTGAGGAAGGAACCTTCTCAAGCCCTTGCAAATTCCCCTCCAAACAACTAGAAAATTGCCTCAGAATTGATCTAAGGAGCAGGGAAGCAACTCAAACCAGCCTGGCAGGAAAGGTCTGTCTCACTGGGGTGGGAGTGGAGTGAGGCCCAAGAGCAGCAGTATCAACAACCAGCCTCACAGCAGGGGGCCTGCGGCAATGCTCCAAGCCTGAAGGATTCCACCAGCAGAGCCCCATCCTACTGAAAACCAGCAGCCCCCTAAGCAAGTTAGCAGTCTGTTCAGCATAGCAAGGCTCCACCCCAGAGACCCCACCCCCAACAGAAGACACCAGTCAGGCCTGGACCCCATTGCTGACCAGTAGTGAAGCACTGCTCCTGGAGACTGCCGACAGAGAGACTATTTCTATAGCAACCCAGCAGCAGGGCCCCACCCCTAGGGTAGGCTGGCAGCTAAACCCCACATCTAGGGGAGGCCAACAAGGAGGCCCCATCCATCAGGACAAGCCAGAAGTGAAGCCAATCCTCCAGTGAAAGCAAGTAGCTAAGCCCTGAACCACAGTGAAAACCAGCAGTAAGACCCTGAGCCCCAGCATAAAAAACTTGGGACAGTGCAGAACCAGGGCCCAACTTTCAAATAAAAAACATCAAGTGACAAAAAAGAAAAAAAAAGTGAGCAAAAACCAAAAACAGAACTTGACTATAGAAAGTTACTATGGTGATAGAGAGATTTGCATAAACTTAGAAGAGGAAAATAGTGTCAAAATGGCTACGTGTAAAGCCTCAAAGAAAAATGTAATTTGATCTCAGGCCCAAAAAGAATTCCAGCTTAAAAAAGATTTTAAAAAGCAAATTAGAGAACTAGAAGAAAAATTGGGAAAAGAAATGAGAGTAATGCAAGAGAATCATGAAAAAAGAGTCAATAGCATGGGAAAATATATACAAAAATTTACCAAGGAAAATAACAACTTCCAAGAAAAAAGAATTTGCAAATGGAAAAGGAGGTAAAAAAGCTTGCTGAAGAAAATAATTCGTGGAAAGTTAGATTTGAGCCAAAGGAAGTTAATGACTCATTGAGATATCAAGATACAATAAAGCTAGAAGATAGTTTTGGGGGGGGGACAATGAAATAGATAAACAACTGGTTAATTTGACTTAAAAAAGGGAAGAAGAAAACCAAATCACTAGTATCAAAAATGAAAGGGGTGAATTTACTATCAATGAAGAGGACATTAAAACAATTGTTAGGAGTTATTTTGCCCAATTATATGCCAATAAATTTGACAGTCTAAATGGAATGGATGAATGTCTACATAAATATAAATTACCCAGATTAACAGAAGAAATAAAAATACTTAAATAACTCAGTCTTAGAAAAAGAAATTAAACAACCCATCAATGAACTTCCCAAGAAAAAAAATCTCCATGACTAGATAGATTCACAAGGGAATTCTACCAAACATTTAAAGAACAATTGATCCTTATATTATATAAACAATTTGAAAAAGAATTGGTGAAGTCCTATCAAATTCTTTTTACAACATAAATATGATGCTAATACCTAAACCAGGAAGAGCTGAAATAGAAAAAGAAAATTATAGACTAACTTCCCTAATGAATATTGATGCATACATTTAAAATAAAATAGCAAAGAGATTACAGCAATATACCATAAGAATAATACACTATGACCAGGTGGAATTAATACCAGGAATGCAGGGCTGGTTCAATAATAGGAAAACTATTAGCATAATTGACCATATCAATAATAAAACCAGCATAAATCATACGATTATCTCACTAGATGCAGAAGAAGCCTTTGACAAAACACATCATTCATTCCTATTAAAACCACTAGAGAGCATAGGAATATATACCATAAAATGGTAAGTAATTTTTTGTGTAAAACTATCAGCAAGCATTATCCGTAATGGGGATAAGCTTGAAGCCTTCCTAATACAATCAGTGGTGAAGCAAGGAGGCCCATTGTCACCTCTATTATTTAATATTGTACTAGAAATGTTAGCTATAGTAGAAGATTCAGGGAAGATGGCAGAGCAAGTCAGGAAGTTCCAAGCTCTCAAAATTTCTCCCCACAAAAGAGATGAAATAGCACCTTGAGGAGAAGATAGAGGGCTAAAAATAAATAAGAGCAAGGGTAAAACAGGAGTCCTCCTGGGACAATCAGAGATCTAAAGAAATATCCTAGAACTTTTACCTCCAGGACAGTGAGGGGAGTTGGGCTTCTGAGCCAGGGAAGATCAAAGGAAATTCTGGAAAAGGTATGCCAGATCAAACTGTGCCATGGAGATACAATATACTGGGAAGGAATACAATACTCAGGCTTATTTTATTAAGTTGCCTCAATCAAACGAGTGCTGTCTAAATTATACTGAGACCTGTTAAAGACCTTAGCTTGAAAAGGCCAAGGTCCCCCACTATATCCTGAGCTATCTCTAGTTGTCCTGATCCATATCTGGCCACTGGACCTAGATGGCTGCAGAGGAGAAAGTGAGGCTGGTGATTTTGCACAGCCCTCCCTCACTTAAATCCAATTCACTTGCAGGTCATGGCATCACCTCCCTGATGTCATGGTCATGTTTGAGAGTGAAGGACAAACAGCAACTCTATGAGTAGAGAATTTTCTGTTGGCCAACATGGCTCCTTCCCTTCCCTTCCCTTCCCGCTCTATTTTTTTTAAAAAGAGGCTAGTTTTTGCCTCATTTTATTAAGCCTTAATTACTGAATGGGTACTGCCTCAGTCAAACTGAGACCTGTTAAAAAACCATAGCTTGAAAAGGCCAAGGTCTCCCAGTTCATCCTGGGCCATCTCCAGTTGTCCCGATCCATATCTGGCCACTGGACCCAGATGGCTCCAGACCCGAAAGTAAGGCTGGTGACTTTGTGCAATACTCCCTGACTTAAATCCAATTTATATGATTTACACATAAAGAATGATACTATATGCAAATTAAGAGAACATGAAATAGTTTATCTGTCAGATTCATGGGTAAGGGAAGAGCTTAAGACCCAAAAAGATAGAGAACATTACAAAGTGTAAAATACATAATTTTTATTATATAAAATTAAAAAGTTTTTGCACAAACAAAACCAATGCAATCAAAATTATAAGGAAAGCAGAAAACTGGGAAAAAATTTTTGCAACAAATATCTGTGCTAAAAACCTCATTCTCAAATATTTAGAGAACTGAGTAAATCTATCAAAGAACGAGTCATTTCCCAATTGATAAATAGTCAAATGATATGAACAGGCATATTTCAGACAAAGAAATCAAAGTTATCTATAGTCATATAAAAAAAGCTCTAAATAACAATTGATTAGAGAAATGCAAATTGAAACAACTTGGGGGAGGGCAGAGGCAAGATGTCAGCTGGAAAGCAGGGACTTGTGTGAGCTCTCTGCCAGGTCCCTCCAAAAATCTATAAAAATGGCTCTGAACAAATTCTAGAACTGCAGAACCCACAAAATAGCAGAGGGAAGCAGGGATCCAGCCCAGGACAGCCTGGATGGTCGCTGGATGAGTTCTATCTCCCACAGAACTGGGAGCAGAATGGAGAAGAGCCCAGCATGGGCGGTGGCAGGACCAACCAGACCAGGAGCCTGGCAGAACAGACCCTAGCGCCCTGAATCAGTGAGCTGTGGCAGTTACCAGACTTCTCAACCCACAAACACCAAAGACAACAGAGAAGGTTAGTGGGAAAAGCTGTGGGGGACAGAGTGAAAAGAGTTCTCAGTTCAGCCACTGCCCTGGGGGAAGCGGGGGTAGTACAGCTATGGAACTACAGCTGCAGTTGCTTCTGGCCCCAGGCCCACCTGGTGGGAGGAATTAAGTGGCAGATCAGAGCAGGAGTTCAGAGCCAGCTTAAGATATGAGTCAGGTCCAGGCTGGTGGTTCTTGAGGAAGAAGGAGTGCTGGTGTGGCAGAGCTGGCTGTATAGAAATAGCTCTGAAATCAACGGCACATCCCCTCAAACTTGGAACAAAGTAGTCTTTACTCTACAAGTAGTCATATCCCGACAAAAAACTCAAAGGTTAAGTAAATTGGCTGGCAACATGGCCAGGCAGTGAAAAGGGACTCAGACTTTGGAATCTTTCTTTGATGACAAAGAAGACGAAAACATACAGCCAGAAGTCAACAAAGTCAAAGAGCCTACATCAAAAGCCTCCAAGAAAAACATGAACTGGCCTCAGGCCATGGAAGAGCTCAAAAAGGATTTGGAAAAGCAAGTTAGGGAAGTAGAGGAAAAATTGGGAAGAGAAATGAGAAGGATGTGAGAAAACCATGAAAAACAAGTCAATGACTTGCTCATAGAGACCCAAAAAAATACTGAAAAAATATTGAAGAAAACAACACCTTAAAAAATAGACTAACTCAAATGGCAAAAGAGCTTCAAAAAGCCAATGAGGAGAAGAATGCCTTGAAAGGCAGAATTAGCCAAATGGAAAAGGAGGTCCAAAAGACCACTGAAGAAAATACTAGCTTAAAAATTAGATTGGAGCAAGTGGAAGCTAATGACTTGATGAGAAATCAAGATATTATCAAACAGAACCAAAGGAATGAAAAAG
>CM053622.1:298280543-298298193 GCA_028646595.1 Phalanger gymnotis
TGAAATGGGCTTTCTGGGCCTGGAGTCTTTTTGTCAAGATGTTGGAATGGGGAGGCTGGTTCAAGTTTTTGCTGCGGTGGGGCCTAAATAAATTTCTTGTTGTTTTTTCCTTAGAGAATCTCTCATACCTTGCAATTTCGGACCATTCAAACATATACATGATTATATTTGAGATCATAAATTCGGCCTTCCTACTACATTAAAAGCAAGAGAGTATTTAGTCTTGGAGTGGGCAGGAGGGTAGAAGTGGGGAGAAAATTCTTAATTCAAAGTCTTGTGAAAATCAATGCTGAAAACTAAATATATTAAATAAATTAAGTTAAAAATGAAAAAAGAAAAAACAACTTGGAGGAACCACTTCATACCTATCAGATTGGCTATTATTATAAAAAAAAGAGGAAAATGTTGGATGTTGGGGGGGATGTGAGAAAACTGGGACACATGCATTATTGGTGCAGTTGTGAACTGATCCAACCATTCTGGAGAGCAATTTGGAATTCTCCCTGAAGGACTATAAATCTGTGCATACCCTTTGATCCAGCAATACCACTGCTAGGTTTAAATCCCAAAAACATCGAAAAAAGGGAAAAGAACCTCTTTGTACAAAAATATCGACAGCAGCTCTTTTTGTGGTGTCTGAGAATTAGAAATTGAAGGGATGTCCATCAATTGGAGAATGGCTGAATGAGCTGTGGTATAGATTGTAACAGAATATTATCGTGCTATAAGAAATGAGAAGCAGGATGATTTCAGAAAAACCTGGAGAGACTTATTTGAATTGATGCATAGCAAAGTGAACAGAACCAGGAGAACATTGTACATGGTAACAGCAATATTGTTCAATGAAGAACTGTGAATGACTTGACTATTCTCAGCAATACAATGATCCAAGACCATCCCAAGGGACTAATGATGAAGCACACTATCTGCCTCCAGAGGAAGAAGTGATATTGTTTGAATATAGACTGGAGCATACTATTTTTCATTTTTTTCTTTCTTTCTTCTTTTATTTGAGTCTTCTTATATGAAATGACTAATACAGAAACGTTTTACATAACTGCACATGTATAACTTATGTTTTAGGGAGGGGGGGAGGCATATAATTTGGAACTCAAAAATTTAAATAAAAATGTTTAAAAAATACTTATTATGGGTCATGCATGCAGAGCTGGGGATATGAATGGAAGCAAAAAGAAAGATAGTCCCTGCCCTTGAAGAGATTACATTCCAATGAGGGAAGACAATTGTGTTGGTAATGGGCTCTTAGCACTTAGTAATTCAGTGTATTTCATTGAGTCTTACTAAGTGCTAAGCCCCAGGCTCTAACCCCTATTAGGTGTTAACTTAACCTATGTGGATGTGAACCTCCCAGGGTCCTAAGGGGAGGGCCTAACTCAAGATCCAATCATAGCAGCCTAAGTTCTGGTCATTCAGATGACATTTGATGACGTCTGAAGCCCTATAAGAAGACAGAGCCATTTGCGCAGGGCTCTCACTCATGATGATGATGATGATGCAGAGACTCTGGGCAGCTGTAGCTAAGGGGCCCTCCAGTCTGTAAACCTGAATGCTGAGACTTTGTTGAACTCTGGTAACTATGTATTGGGATTTGAATCAGACAAAGGCTGTCTGTTGATGTTTGTAATTTGTTTGTATTTTGTTCTGAAGTTCAGGGTGCTGGCTTTTTCCCCTGAACTAAGTGAATGATATTTGTATGCTGAATTAAAGTAAGCTTGTCAACCCCTTCACGTAGCTTTCCTTAGTTAAGCAGATCAAAAGAACCTGTGCTTTTGCAGTGTGTTGGCAGCTTTCTGGGTGCTGGTTTTAAGTGGATCTGGACCCCCCACAGAAGCTGCTAGCCGGATTGTTGAAACAACAACACATAAAAAAACCCTGGAAAGTAGAGGGGGGGAAAATATGTACATATACATACACATGCATACACACACACACACATACATACATACACTTGCAACGTAGAGAAAAAAGTCTAGAGATGATGTTTCTAGAGTGAGAAGGCTGCTGGATCATGGTGGAGAAAGAAGTGGAGTGGGACTCAGAGAAGAATGAAGGAGTGAAGTTAATTCTGACCTTTTTTTTTTATAGATTTCAACAAATACCACATGAAGATAGGATGATAGTAAATGCTTTTTGTACACGATGCTCATAGAAGGCAATGCAGTATAATGTAAGGGATGTTGAACTAGGAGGAAGAAGGCCTGAGCTCTTGCCAGGCTGTGTTGCTAACTCCTCTATTTGGCTTTGGGTCAGTCATATTGCCCCTGGGTGTCTTCAGCCTCTTCATCAGTCAAACATGGATAATGACCTATTTCACAAGAATACGGTAAATATGTAATGAGTATAACAGGTTATTTGAAGCATGTAAAGTACAATTTAGATGTAAGTGATTATTACTGTTACTGAATCTTTTGGTTCATTTGTTGTCTGCCCTTCTTCTATACAAAACCAGGTTGCCTTGGGTTTTTTGCTAGAATATTTAAACAAAGCCTTTATTTTACCTTTCATATTGCTTTATTTATTTATTGCAGCATTTATAAGCCATGTTGAAGGAAACCTCTGAGTTCTGTAGCCTCCGCCCCTGCCTGGGAAGGAAGCGTAGAGAATTCTAATCTGAGCCATTCTGCTGACAGGCTGGGTGACCTTGGCCAAGTCACTTAACCTCGGCACACCGGTGTCCTCATTTGTAACAAAGCAGTGGGAATGAGACCTGGATTACCTCGCCAGGGTGTCTTGAGGAATAACTAATTAATGATTGTAAAGCACTTTGCAAATAGAAAGTGCTGTACAAAATGCTTAATATTAATAATAAAATGCACTTGCTGCAAGCCTTCAGGCATATGTACAGAAATAATGACAGCAATTAAAATAACATGCTAACAAAACTCATTAACCCCCAAACCTCCTCCTGACTTCGCTTCATTATTTTAGCCTTAGTGCCTTCTTAAAACTCTTCAGATGGGTACATGGGGAAGGAATCTAATGTGATCTCTCATCCATCCTCCCCATCTTCTGAAAGAGTAGCACCTAACCTCCTAGGACCTACGCATCCTTCAAGGCCCAGCTCACATCTTATATTTTCCATGAAGCCTCCCCTGATCACCCCTATCCACTCTGAGCTTTGCCTTCTTAAAATTCCTGTATCTGTATCATTTGCTTGTCAGGTATTACTTAATTATAGAATCATAGCGTGTTTGATGTTCAAGGGAACTTAGAAAAAAATACCATCTCCTTTTATACAAATGAGGAAATTAAGGCTGAGAAAGGTTAAATGATTCATCCAAGGTAGTAACAGAGTAATTTATGGTTGATCTGGGACTTGAAACGTATGGCTATCCCTTGGCTTTCACATGCCTGAAGGGAAAATGCCTGTTGGGCCATGGGACTGAGGAAGGATAGAGAACTGGGGCACAAGGACAGCAGGACCCCCAACCTTTGTTTTGTTAATTTATCATCTGTCTATGTATATGTGTGTGTATGTGTATGTATATGGGTATGTGTGTATATGTGTGTATATGTGTATATGTATGTATAATATCCATGACGTATATATGATAAATATGTAATAGAAACAAAATGCATATACATACATAATAATATACACATTCATATATAAACCTATATATACACACATGTGTGTATATGTATATATATATATACACACCTACATATGTATATATATGTATGTCTCCTGTCTCCACAGTCAGAAGTAAATTCTGTGAGCATAGATACTGTGTCTCCTTCATCTTTCTTGTATCTATGGTGCCTAGCACAGGCACAGGGGCCTAATAAGATTCAAAACTGTTACTTGATTGATTCTAACAATATACCTTAGGGAACTAGACTACATACTCCCCTTATCTATTTCAAAATAAAATTCAATATGCATGTGGAGGCAGTACATAGCGGTAGATTCCAGAGGTGAATTAGTGGAATTTTAGCTACCCAGCAAGATCTCTTGGGTCATGAGGGTCTAGGCGGAGAAGAGATACGGGTCTTTTATGTGGCAGTTGATGTTGATGTGACCTCATAACCTGTCAATCTAAAACTGGGAGGAAACAGAAACAGGGGAGCCCAACAAATCAACACTAAGCATTGAAGAAGTAGGGGAAAAGAGTAAATTGGTCCTCTTGCCCCTTGAAGGAGTTCAAGAAAAGCCAGGAACTGATGTAGGTGATAGTTAATAAAGATATTCTAGTAGAATGAAAGATAATAAGAAAATCACTATTAGTCGAAGTGGAAGAATCTCTTGGAAATGGGCTAGAAGCCCTTATACCCTTAAGAAAATTTTGCGTTTTTCATTCTTTCCTCTAACATATAGATGGTTGTTTCCAAAAGACTCATCTCTTTTTTTCTTATTCTTATTTCTTATTCTATCCCTCTCTGTCTCAATCTCTGATTCTTTGTGTTTTTTGTTTGTTTTCACTTTGTAAAGGCAGCCCCACAACCTGAGAAACTGCCAACATTCATAGGAGTAAGCCAGAGGCTAACAGATAATAGGAGTGCCTTGCACGTTGTAGGGGCTTGATACAGTCTTTATTTACTTGCCTGCTTATTTTTAGCATTGGAGCTCACATGTAGCGATCGGAACCTGGTCCCTTTGGTCTCTTATTTTTACGGGTCAAAGAATTCAACCTGAACTAAAAATCTTTCTCATACTCTTTAACCTTCACATGCCCTTATTTTTTTTTCTGCTACTGTAAGGATGCCTCTACTGCTATCATCAATCCCATCTTTACAGAATCTCCCTTCCTCAAGCCAGAGTCATATCAAGTTTAGAAAAGGTTTGTTTACAAGGGAACAGTAAGGTGTTTTTCAAATTAATTAATTTATTTTTAGCTTTCAAGATTCAGTTCCATAAGATTTTTGAGTTTTAAATTCCCCCCCTCTATCCTTTCCCCTCTCCAAGACAGTGTACTATCTGATATAGGCTCTACATATACATTCATGTTAGATATATTTTCACATTAGTCATGTTGTAACAAGAATTAGAACCAATGGGAGGAACCACAAAAAAGAAGAAACAAAACAACAAAAAAGGAGCAAATAGTGTGCTTTCATTTGCATTCAGACTCAAAAGTTCTTTTTCTGGATGTGGATAGCATTTTCCATCTTGGGTCTTTTAGAGTTGTCCTTGATCTTTGCCTTACTGAGAAGAGTAAGTCTATCAAAGTTGGTTATTGCACATTGTGGCTGTTACTGTGTACAGTGTTCTCCTGGTTCTGCTCACTTCACTCAACATCAGTTCATATAAGTCATTCCAGATTTTTCTGAAGTACACCTGCTCGTCATTTCTTACAACATAGTAGTATTCCATTACATTCATATACCACAACTTGTTCAGCCATTCCACATTTGATGGGCATTCCCTCAATTTCCAATTCTTTGCCACCACAAAAACAACTGCTATAAATATTTTTGTACATGTGGGTCCTTTCCCCATGATCTCTTTGGGGCTACAGCCCTAGCGGTGGTATTGCTGGATAGCCTTTTGGGCATAGTTCCAAATTACTCTCCAGAATGGTTGGATCAGTTCACAACTCTACCAACAATGCATTAGTATTCCAATCTTCTCAGATCTTCTCCAACATTTATAGTTTTCCTGTTTTATCATATTAGCCAATCTGATAGGTTTGATGTGGCACCTCAGAGTTGTTTTGATTTGCATTTCCCTAATCAGTAGTGATTTAGAACATTTTTTTTTCATATGACTATAGATAGCTTTAATTTCTTTATCTGAAAACTGCCTTTCATAGCCTTTGACCACTTGTCAATTGGGGACTGACTTGTATTCTTGTGAATTTGACTCAGAGGATGAGGAAGTTTTAAAAGTCTATGGTTGGCATAAAAAAATCATTACTAAAAAGTGATCTGACAAATGAAATATATGACCGGCATTGGACCTTTCAATTTTAATCTCTATCTAGAGTCATATTACTTGATATTTAGACATTTGGCCAAAATAAGATCAGGATACAGAATCTTGATCATAAAGACTCAGATGGCAAAAACACTCCTGAGGAAACCCCTCCCCCAGGATGCTCATCTCAGCCCTTTGTAAAGCATGGCCTCCCAATTCGGGTCTTCCTGCCTTTTCTCATTGATGAGTGCTATAGTCTGAGCAATGTTAATACCCAACTAGTCTCTGGTTCTGCCCACACCCCAGGAAGTGACAAATACCATATAATAAAACCAGAAATCACACATATAACATCAGATATCCATCATAAATTTCATCCTACAGCTCACCAAGAAATTCCATCTATTAATATCTCTCTTTGTTTCTCTTTTTGGGAGAAATCTTTCTGCTTCTATCTCTTCTGTCTATTCCTTTTCACTCTTTCATGCCATGCTTTTGTTGTCTCTCACAATCTCCTTCATATGGCACCTTTTCTCTCTATCTACATATCACTTCCTCCATGAATCTCTGTCATCTTTCTTCGGTAACTCCCTGCCCCTCTGTCTGTCTCATTTTCATATTTGATCCTTTCTGTATGACTCTCTGTCAAAAAATGTCTGACTGTTGTCCAAAATGAAGGATGTGATAATTGTACTGAACTATGCCTTGGTTAGAACACAGATAGAGTGCTATGTTTATTTCTGGGTACTCCATGGAAGGAAGGACATTGACAACCTGAGGACAACCACAGTGGTGAGATGAGTGGATAACCTGCCTTACGAGCATCACTGAAAGGAATTCATGAAGATTTAGCCTGGAGAAATAGACTTTATAGGAATGTGATAGTTGTCTTCAAATATTTGAAAGGTTTTCATGTGAAAGATGTGCTATATTCATTCGTCCTGGCAAGAGAGCAACAATGGAAGTTACAGAGTCATATGTTGAGCAAAAGTAAGAGAACAGAAATGCCTTGGATGTTCTTGTGGGCTCCCTCTCCAAAGGTCTTGGAGTTCTCTTTATCAGGTATGATAGAGGGCATTGTTGATCAGACTAGATGACATCTGGGATCCCTTTCAACTCTGAGATTCCATGAAAAAAGATTCAACTCAAATACTCAAATGACTCCATGTCCTCACTGATTTGGGTGGCAGAAGGATTTTAACGTTCCTTTCAACAATGCTGATTGCAGCCCATCTATGCTTGCCTATTCTGCATGGCTCTTGTCTGTATTCTCCCTTAAGCTCCCCACAGGCCTGATCAGGCACACAATCCCTACCTTTTAATGTGCTGGGGAACATCTTCACTTTCTCCTGGCATCATAAAGATATCAGCGGAGTATTCAGGCTTCTTTAGAAAGAAGCTTTTGCCTGGCTTCAAAGACAATCATTTTCACATCGAAAGTTAGTGTGACAATATTACATGTTATGAAAAATTATTTTAATTGATGGTATTTATTAAACATCCATTTCTGATTACATGAAGCCTCTTGTAAATTAAAACTGATTTTGCAATTAAAAAACAAAACAAAACAAGCAGCATGTTACTACAGAAGTTTATGTTCCTCTCCAAGGACCTGATGTACAACTTTTTACAGAGAAGACCACAAATACCACAATTAGTTCACTGTAAGTGATATATACTTCCCTGTATACTGTAAAACACTTTCTAAAGTATACAGAAATCAATTAAATAGGACCATGTAGTAACCAATCATAGTGCATTTTCTGTAAGTGATTTCCAGGAGAGAATTTTACAGGATGGGGGAGGGAAGTTAGGGAATTGTAGAAAAATTGCCAGAGGACCTCAAGGAGATAGCCAGTCATTTAACCATTGTTAAGTACCTACTATGTCCCAGGTGCTGTGTTAAGTGCTGGGGATACAAAGAAAGACAAAATCAGTTCCAGATCTTGGGAACCCACGATCTAGTGGGGAGATATCTTGCAAAAAGAAAATTGTAATACAGAAGATAAATTAGGAATAATGAACAGAGCAAAGGCACTAGAATTAAGAGGCATCTGGAACAGCTTCCTATAGAAGGTGTGATTTTAGCTGAGAGTTGAATAAAGGCAGGGAAGGCAGGAGGCAGAGATGAAAAGGGAGAGAATTCTAGGCATAGGGAACCACCAGTAAAAGGGCACAGTCAGGAGATGTCTTGTGCATGGAAAAGCAAGGACACCAGTGTCACTGGATTGACAAGTATAAGGAGGGCCAGCAGGGCATATTAAGTGTAAGAGGACTAGAAGGGTAGGTGAGGGGCAGGTTATGTAGGGCTTGGAACAGCAAACAGAGAATTTTTGTATTTGATCCCCAAGCAAAAAGGAGCCATTGAGTTTATTGGGTAGGGGAGTGATATAGTCAGAACTGCACTTTAAGAAGATCACTTTGACAGCTGAGTGGAAGATGTGCTGTAGTAGAGAAAGACAAAAACCACCAGGCTATTGCAATAATCTAGGCCTGAGGTGATAAAGGCCTGTTTCGTGGTGGTAATTAAGGTGGGGCTTTTTTTTTTTTTTACTGTTTTCTCTTTTAGAATGATAAAGTAATCAAGTGTCTTTGATTAAGCCTCAGGTCCACAACCTTTTGCTGATTAGGTGTGAAGCTTTCAGGCCCTAAGAAGGGTATATATACTTGGAGGTTAGCATTTTGCTTTGGGGTTCTCACTCACTAGGAAGAATGTGACATCTGTGTGATTTGACCAGATGAGACTCTGGGTAGCTGTCACGAAGCCCCCCAGCTTGAAAACACAGATATGGTGCTTCCTTGGCAACTGTGTACTGAGATGTTGAACAGAAAGCTAGAAACCTGTCTACTGGTTTATGTTATTTGATATGTTGATATTTTCTGTTTGTAATTTCTGTTTGTATTTGCTCTTAAGTTCAGGGTGCTGGCTTTTCCCCCTGAACTAAGTGAATGATATATGTATGTTTGATTAAAGTGAGATTGTTAACCCCTTAAAGTCACCTTCCTTAGAAAAACAAATTAAAGAACCTGTGCGGGCAGCCCCTCTGTGTGCTTGTGTTGTTGGTCTTACATCCCCACGGCAGCTGCTAGCAACATTGTTGTTACATGGTGGTGATGGTAGTGTCAAAGGAGAGAGATAGGAGTATTCTAGAGATATTCTGAAGGGTAAAATTGGCTACACTTGGTAAAGGATTGAATATGAGGGGAAAGAGAATGAGGAGCTGAAAATAACATTTTGGTTTCAAGCTTGGTTGAGTGAGAAGATGATGATGCCCTCAATAGAAAGAACTAGGAAGAGGGGAGAGTTGTGGAAATAGATAATGAGCTTAGTTTTGGAGACCTTGAATTTAAGATGTCTATAGGATATCCAATTTGAGATGACCAATATGCAGTTTGTGATGCTAGACTAGAGATCAGCAGAGAGGGTAGGGCTGGATAAGTAAATCTGAGTATCATAAGAATAGAGATGATAATTGAATTCCTTGGAGCTAATGAGATCAGCAAGCCAAATAGTATAGAAGAAGAAGAGAAGAGGGCCCAGGACAGACCATCGGGGGACACTCATAGTTAGTAGGCATGACCCAGATCTGAGATTTAGTAACTCTAGTGGTCATATGATCATTTGATAAGGAAATTGAGGCCTATTGAGATGAAGTGACTTGTTTAAGGTCATGTATGTCATAGGCGATAAAGCAGAAACTAAAACTTAGTAGTAATAGCCTCTCTCCCATACCATACTGCTTATGGGAGAAACAGTTTCCTTCTTTCCAGCTATAGATTATAATAACATGAGTGTCTTTATCAGCATCCTCTAAGTGTATCTCAGCATCATAGAATTTCATGTATTGAAGTAGGATGGAGCCTAGATGTAAGAGGAATGGAGAAAAATCAGTAGGACCTGGCAACTAATTGAATATAGAGGATAGAAAGAGAGGTAGGAATAAAGGATTGACTCCAAGGTTGTGAGTCTGGATGATGTAAAGGATAGTGTAATTGGCAACAGACACACGAAAATTCAGAGGATGAATGGGTTTGGTTAGAAAGATGACAATTTCCATGAGTTTGAGATGCCTGTGAAACATTCTGGTGGAGATGCCCATTATTTTTTTATTTTTCTTTTGGTCCTATATTAGATTGCAAGTTATATGGTAGAACCTGATATAATACTTTGCACACAGTAGGTGTTTAATGAATATTTTTGGGATTAATTAATTTCACAAGTGAAGTAATGCAGAATGAACTGGAGAAGAAAATGGAAAACCACTCAGTATTTTTGCCAAGACAGCCCCAGACAGAGTCCTAGAGTTGGGCACGACTGAAATAACTACACAACAAACAAAAACTTAAGAAAGATTAAATGATTTTCCCAAGGATCGTAGGATCATAGGATTTGAATATAGAAGAGATCAGAGGGGTCCTCTTGTCAAATCTTATTTCACATAGCTAATTTAAAGGCAAAGGTAAGGACTTTAACCCAAATCTCTTAAGTCCCAGGCAACTGCTCTTTTGATCTGCCACATTGATTAACTGAAAGTGGGCTTAGGACAAGCTAAATACAAATTAATTACTCCTTGTGGTCCTTCTGCATAGGAAAAAAAAAAATACACACAGTAGGTGCTTAATATTTGTTGAATGAATGAAGTTGTGATTTGAGTTACTTCCTTTTTCTGTTTATATTTGCATATGGACAGTGGAGATAAAGGAATTTGTGAATATAGGGCTGAAATAGATTGGAGGTCCAAAGATGGCTTCTGACTAAAATCCAAATTTTACAGAGAGGTCAAAAAGTGTTAAGGATGTTCTCTTAGGGACGGAGGATAGATTTCTTTTGGGGACCCAGAGACAATGAAGTACCACTTGATTTAAAGAAAAAATTAAAAAAGCAGCCAGTGGTCATCATGAGAAGACAGAGAGGAAGCTTGTTCATGATGCTACCACATTCTTTTTTGATCCCATGCCACAGAAAATACTCCCACAGAAACTCTGTTATCAAAAATTGTTAGCCTGCCAGACAAGTCCATGTGACACTATTTATAAAGCAGCTACTACATTATGATTTAAATAGGTTTCTGCAGCTTGGCCTAGGAATCTACCCTCCCTTTGTGACATTTTTCCTCTGGGAAAACATTTTCTGAGTAGCAAACAGTAGACTTATGAACAACTTTGGAACACCAAGTTATACAGTACTTACATTCCCTTCACAAAAATATTCTTCACATCGCAAAAGGCCAAAGCACACATAGAGATCTTTTTGAATGGCAAGTTCCTTTCACACATTTAAACTGTGACTTTTCTACTTTTACAGGTATCTTTTCAGGAACACATCTATTGCATGAAACCAGGATTACTTGTCTATAGCATCATACAAATTAGTAAGCACTTAATGAATGTTTGTTGATTGAAGGAGTTCAAAGTAACTTCCTTTGTAGAGAAGGTAGGAATAAAGAAAATCCCCACACAGAATCCTTCCATCATTGTTGAGAGGGACCATCAAGTTGGTCCCCTGATGTTGAGATGAAGGATTATCTTTTTGAATGCTAACAAATAAAAATCACTATAGCTCCCTTCTAGTCTCAGACGACTTGCCACCCAAATCTTAAGAGACTCTTTTGATAAAATTGGATGCTCAGTTTAGTCCAAAAGTGGACAAATTTCTTGTGAGATTGAACTAGTGAATTTGAAAGAATTTTCCTGAACAGGAAATGACTCACTTGGCAATTAGGTAAGTACAACCTCTGTCATCAGATAGGTGGATTTAATTTCGTTAGACAGATATTTCTTAAGCTCCCACTATAATGTGCTAGGCTTTGGTTGTGTTTAGATGAGACATACTCACAGAACAGAACCCAAACATATGTTACTATAATATTTAATAATACATATATTGGTACCAGGTAGTGGCATGTAAGGTTAATGGGGGAGGAGGTCATTATGGGCTGTGACAGAGGTAAGAGGTGGCGTGTCATTTGGGTTTGAAAAGATAAATAGAAGTTCAACAAGTAAAAAGGGAGATGGAGGTATAGATCCAGGTAGAGAAAGAAAGAGTAGGAGATGTTTGATGGAACAGAGAATAAATAGTTTAGTTTTGCTAAGGAATAGTATCTATGACAGAAACTTGCATGAGATAAAGATGGAAAGGTAGTGTGTCACCTGATTTTGGGGTGCCTTGAATGCCAAGTAAAGGAGTTAAAACTTTATTTCCTAGGCAGTAGGGAACCAATGAAGATCTTTGAGCAGAGCAGAAAAATGGATAAATCTATGAAGAAGTACATTTAGTCTGATAAGAGAATGAAGGGTGATTTTGAGAAGACAGAGAATAAAGCTGTGAAGTTCTGTTAAAAAAAAAATTTCAATAATTTAGGTGGGTGGGATGGAGGGCCTGTATAAGAGTAGTGGCAGTGGGAATAGAGTGGTGTAGGTGGAGTAGGATGTAAAAGAGATATTAGAGGTAGAATTAACAGGACTTGTCAATTGATTGGATACAAAAGGGAAGAGAGAGGGAAGAGTCAATGCTACCTCCATGTTTTTGACTATAAGAGACTATGGGTGAATAACTGAGTCACCGATTAAAATAGCAAAGTCAAAAAAATAAATCAGATTGGGAAGAAGGATCAACAACTCCGTTTTGAATGCGTCAAGTTTAAGGTGCCAATGCACCTTCTAGGTAGAGGTATCATAACGCTCTATGTGATAAGAAAATGTCCTGATAGTTGCATTATCTGTCAACAAATGGAGTAAATAGATGTGTCTGTTATGATGTGAGTGCCATTGAAAGATCCTTTCCTTGATTAGCTCCTCTATTGCTTTGTAAAGGTGCCTGAAATGCTCCCCATTCAAGTCCTTCTTTTAGCTTAATGTATTATCTTTTATTATTATCTATTATCTTTTAGGTTAATGTATTATTGTAATGTATTTAGGTTAATGTATTATTATGTATAATGCAGGCATACCCTGGAGATATTGTGGGTTTGGTTCCAGACCACCACAATAAAGCAAATATCACAATGAAAAGAGGCATATGAAATTTTTTGTTTCCTACTCCATATAAAAGTTTTGTTTATATTCTACTGTAGTCTATTAAGTAGTGCAATAGGATTAGGTCTAAAAGGTATATATATGCCTTAATTTAAAAGTGCATCTTTGCTGAAGAAAATGCTAACCATCATCTGAGCCTTCAGTGAATAGTGAAGAATGCTTTGTGTTGGTAGAGGGTCTTGCCTCAATGTTGATGGCTGCTGACTGATCAGGGTGGTGGTTGCTGAAGGTCAGGGTGGCTGTGGCAAATTCTTAAAATAAGACAGCAATGAAATTTGCCTCATTGATTGATTCTTCTTTTACTTGAACACTTAGAGGCCACTGTAGGGTTATTAATTGGCCTAATGTCAATATTGTTTGAATCTCAGGGAATAGGGAGGCCCATCAAGAGGTAGGGAGATGGGAACAGCCTGTTGGTGGTGCAGAACAAACACAACATTTATCCATTAAGTATGCCATCTCATATGGGTGTAGTTTATGGAGCATTGAAACAATTACAATAATAACACTGAAGATCCCTGATCACAGATCACTATGACAAATATAGTAATAAGGAAAACTTGGTAATATTGTGAAATTTACTAAAATGTGTCACAGAGATACAATGTAAACATGTGCTGTTGGAAAAATGGTACCAATAGAATTGTTCAATGAAAGATTCCTACAAACCTTTATTTTGTAAAATATATAATACTGCAAAGTACAGTAAAGCAAAGTGCAATATATTGAGGTATGCTTGTATAAGGTCCCTATTAAAATCTACAGATGTTTCTTAGAAAGGGTAAGATAAGAGCACATTTGTAGCCATTGATGCATCGGAACTAATTAGTGTTTTTTATTGGCTGGCTGTCACCTGGCAGAGAAGACGAATCTGAAAAGAAGGTAAAATTTGATGGAGGGGAGGAAAATGTCAGGAGTTTTGTCCAGGGCACCACAGAGGGAGACTCAGGGACCAGCAAGATGACATCTTTTAGAATGCGCTTTTAGTCATTGGTGCCAAAGAGAGGGGACAGGAAGTTTCCACAGAGGAGAATAGGTCTAATGACAGAGCTAGGTTTTCAAATCCTCCCAGTTTTGTCTCAGGCCAGTTCTTCTGCCTTGTGTGGAGAACCATAGTCTCTATTTCCTCTGGAAATGCAACTATAGGGAGGCTGTCATTTCCTTTTTTCCTCATTACTTCTTTCCTTTCTTTTAAACCTGAGGAGCTTGTCTGGCCATCTGTGTTCTGTGTTTCCATCCACACGCTCTCATCAGATAGTACAAGTTCTATCATAGGAAGAATGCAAGGACTCCTGGAATTTATCAAAGGAAAGCCAAATACCAGAGCACTGAAGCAAAAGTGCTTCTTCTGACCCTGGGAGCCATGGCAGGAGTGGGAGGGGAGGACTATGTGAGAGTGCTCCTTCCATGGGCTAGTGCTGGCAGGTGAGGATGATTTGGTCTAGGAACCTGAGGTGGGGAGGGGAGTGCTGATTGGGAGGGGTGAGGAGGGGAGATGGGATGCATTTGTAATTTAAAATTACAACCCCACAAATGCAAAACAGGAAGGGAACAGCATTTTAAAGAGGCGGGCAGATAGCATCAGCTCATTAGTGGTTCCATTACAGCCTACATTGGTTTGCTTTCTCTCCTAGCACACACACACAAAAAGTGATATATGTGCATTGGGTATGGAGGAAGTAAATTAAATAAACATAGCTCAAGTTATTTTAGGGAAGTCTGAGCATTAACTCTCAGCCTTGAACATAGTGGGGAGGATTATGAAAAGTTTCATCTTTTGAAATTAGCCTCTACTCTTCAAATATAGTCAGGTATCTTTTTAAAAAGCAAAGTATTGTCAGATGGGAGCAGGGGAAAAGAGGAGGGCTAAAATAAAGAGGAAGTGAAGTCTTCCCTGGTGGGGGTGGAAATTAGAAAGTCTACACATGACTTGCAGAAAGAAACTGCTGACACTGCCTGGCTGTCAAAGGGCTGAGAACTCTGTTTCCATTTGGAAATGATTAAGGTCTTATTGCTCCCATCTCTGATATGAAAGAGTTGAAATGCATCAAGCCCATAATACTAAGGTTGAATGACAACTCTAGGCACGTGTTTAGCTAAATTCATTGGGAAAGAGAGGAGAGTGCTGAATCCCGGGAAAGCTGCCCCATGAGCACTGGCTCCCTTGATTGGATTTGATAGCTTTTAATGGGAAACTGAACCAAACTGAAAATGAGATTCAGAGAATAGGATCAAACTTAACTTTAGTTTAAAAGATCCTCCAGAATTAATCTCAATCAGCCTATGCAGTTGCATAAGTAGGAGTTATTGTTCCTGGGGCAATGTCCAAACAAGGAATGCTCCTGTGATGGAAACAGACTAAGGCATAGTACTTGTAGTCAGCTTCCAATGTGAAGCAGTAAGATACCCACCCACCTAGGCAATTTGAGGAGTGCTAGGCAAAGACTTATTCCCAAATACTTGACCTACTAGTCCTGAGGGTCTAAAAATCCTACCTTTAGAATTTAATTTTATTTGGGTTAATGGTGGAGACAGTTCCTGAGTACTGTTGTTCATCCTCCTTACTCAAAGAGGACCAATGACATCATGATATTGGGGCCAAGGTACAATGTATTTGACTGTGGCTGATCAGTGCAATACAAGTTCAAAAGGTTCTAGGACAGGTTGGACACCAATAGTACATTTGAACATTTGGGATAAAGATGTCTCTGCATTTGTGCATCCCACTTTTTCTTTGTGCTTCTGCAATTCAGCTTTTCTCATAGAGCACAGTGCCTTCTTTGAGGTGGGTAGTCCATGATCGACTGTCCTATGCCAGGGTCTCCCATCAATATTAAAGTTGCTCAGAAAGACCTTGAGAGTATCCTTGTACTGCTTTTTCTGATCTCCATGTGAGCACTTGCCTGTTTTGAGTTCTTTGCGAAATAGTCTTTTTAGTAAAATATACATTTGGCATTCAAATATGGCCAGCCCATTGGAGTTGTACTCTTTGTAGTAGAGTTTGTATGCTTGGCAGTTCAGCTCAAGAGAGGAGCTCAGTGTCTGGTGCCTTATCTTGCCAGGTAATCTTTAGAATCTTCTTAGGATAATTGAAATTAAAGCAATTTAATTTTCTGGTCCTGACAGAATGTCCATGTTTCACAGGCATACAACAATGAAGTCAGCATGATGACTCTACAGACCTTCAATTTGGTATACAGCCTAATACCTCTTTTCTCCCACTCTTTCTTTCAGAGCCTCCCAAATGCTGAGCTAGCTCTGGCAACGCATGCCTCAACCTCATAATCTATGTGGACATCCATGGAAAGTATACTGCTAAGGAATGTGAATTTATCCACAGCATTCAAAATTTATACATTTGCTATAACCAATTATTCCATGCATGGAGGTTGTGGCACTGGCTGGTGGAGAATCTCTGCTTTCTTGAAGTTCATTATCAGCCCAAAATTAGCATAAGCAGAGGATAATCAAGCCATACTATTTAGCATCTCAACCTCTGAGGCTCCATTGAGCACACAGTCTTCTGAGAAGAAAATGTCCTGCATCAACTCTCCCTCCACTTTACCCTTGGCTTGTAGCCTTTTCAAGTTAAATTACAATCAGTACAGTAGTGAACGGGTGTGTGTGTTGGGGGTTTTTGTTATATGTTTATGTGTATGTGTGTGACAGGAATAGCTGGAAAGCAGAAATAGAGATAATAATTTGACAAGGCAAATAATCAGCAGATAAGCTTAGGGTTATTAATAAGTTTGATCTTCATAGTTGGAGAGTGAAAGTCAGTTCAAATGGAGGAAAGTTTGGTGGATAGGTGAAAGAGATAAAGGGCCAGGAGGAGGTATTAAAGGATCCTATCTCATGAGCTGGATGGGATCTCAGAGACCATCTGCCTTGATTGGTCAGGGAAAGGAGTTCTAAAATAAAGGAAGCAAAAAAAAAATGGAGAAAAAAAATTTTTCTTCCATCTTTGCGGTTTTATCAGGGTCTTGCCTTGGTGGATACACATAGGGTGGGAGAAAGAAAACTATTTCTGGTTTCTGGCTTGAATCTCCTAGTTGTCCTCCTGGAACCTTATCCTCAATGCATCCTAAGCTGCGGGAACACTTGTTCCGAATAAGATCTAGGCTATTGATGGAAAAAAAAAATTCTCTTCCTGAGAATTCTTCAGCAAATTGCATTCAATATCATTTCCTATGGAATGGAGAAGGGTAAAGGCCCCCGCAGCAGGCAGAGTGTACATGTGGTGTTCATTCTACAGAGAACAAAGATGGTCCAGGAGGAATAGTGACAGCCATGCCATTTGCATTTCATATGTAAATTCAAGATACATATTGATTCACATGTATAATTTAGTAACCACAAAAAAGAGGGCTAAGTAAACACATACATCCACCGCAAGCTAAACACTGTGCTTGCCTTAGTGTTTGTAAATGGCACTGCGTTTTAGCGAGTCTCATGATGCAAATGTGCACAAACCTGAAACTGTTGCTAATTTAAATAACACCTTTCCCTGGGAAAACCAAGACCAATGTGGCTGCTGGTGTCTCTCTTGCTCCTCTTAAGCGCTGAAAGTAAAGTTTATGAAGCCTCATTATAGATCGTCTTTCCATACCACTGTTCCCCTTCAGGAAACTGTCCTGCTCTCCTACCTAAAGCACAGCCCTAGTTCTGTGATTCTGTTGGTGGACTTGCAATCAACCAGCAAGCATTTATTAAGTTCCTACTGTGTACTAGATACTG
>CM053622.1:298306067-298323981 GCA_028646595.1 Phalanger gymnotis
CATTTTTGAATTATGGTGAGATCGAGGGTAGATAATCATCCTTGCGGATAGATGAGATAGAACGGAAGTGTAAGTCATGGGAATTGAGGAGGTTGATGAATTGGGAGTCTGGTTGACCTCAGTATTTGTAGTCAAATGACTTAAAGTTTAAATTTTACCTCTGCTTTATTACCTGCATGACTTTGAACAAGCTATTTGACCTCTTTGAATGTCAGTTGCTTCATCTGTACAATCAAAGAATTATACTTGATTATCTCTAAGATATATATGTTCAAATACTAAAGCTATTATTCTGTGATTGTATGAGTGCACATTTCTAGTCCTCAAGGAATTTAGAAGCTAGAAAAAGAGACAGAATCAAATGCCAGTGATTATAGTGTTCATCACATTGCAGTCATGAAGTTGGATTTAAGAACCATTAGGGTTGCATCAGGGACCAGGGCCTAGGCATGGCCAGAAAGGGCATAGCTCTCTCTGTGTTCTACATTTCCTTCTTACTTTTGACCATCCTCAGAACTCAGAGGTAAGGGGAGCTCCTTGGAGCTTGGAGAAGTGCTTCAAGGTGAACCAGGGCACAGGATGCCTATAGGGCACAGGGACCTGGGTTGGAATTTGGAGCAAAGTCTAACATGAGAGCTAGAATTTGAATCTCCCAAATTTAAAGGCTAGGAAACCAATTTCAAAATGAATGTGATAACAATATACTAGTATTTATATACTGTAATAGAATTATGAAGTTTATCATTTACATTATGACCACCCTGTGAAGTAGGTAGTACAAATATTGTCATTTCACTTCTATTTTACAGAAGAAGAAACTGAGGCTCAGAGAGGATGCCACTTAACTAAGTCAGAGTTCTCCCTTGATCCCAGGTGTCTTGACTTCTAATTCAAAATCTGCTCCTCTCCATGCTATGTCTATGCTCGTGTTTCAGGTCCTGGATTTTTCTTCTGTGATTTTTTCTCTCTCCAGACATGTGTGGCTATATGCAATCATAATCATTTGGTCTACAAAGTTAATTATTGGTGCATTATTCATTGTATAGTAATTTTATAGCAAAATATTTTGTACAAACATCTGTGGTTATTGATCTACTTTATAACATTAACAGGATAACTCTCAAATACCTGTTCAAATCAACTACCTTATGGAAGGTTGAAAAGAACCAGTCCAACATCAGGACTCTCTGCTGGTCTCCCATAATCCTACACTCTTTCAGTGCTTTCAGAATGAACAGGGGAACCAGTTGGGCAGGTGAGTGAGAAAGGAGAGGGCCAATGTTCTTTAGAAAATGTTTGATGATAACATGTATACACGTATTTATTACATACTGAATCCAGCTTCTTTATTATTATCTTTATTATGATAATTAGTAGTGGCTGTTGATTCAACTCTAAATTTGGGCTTAAAGATTCATTTTCTTTTTTAGTCTCTCACTTTTCTTCTTCTGCTTGGCTTTGTTTCCTGTTGAGGGGCTATTACCTCATCATTTCTGATTATTACTAGAGTGTAAGCTCTCTGAGAGCAGAGACTGTGTCTTATCAAAACTTTGCATGTATCACCTAGCCTAGGGCAGTCAGCATTCAGTGTATATTTGTTGGTTTTCTTTAAGTCCTAGCTAAAATCTTATCTCTTACAATAAGCCTCTCCCAATTCTCCTGAATGACTAGTCCCTTCTCTCAATTGATTATTTCTAATTTATTTTGTATCTATCTTATTTTTACATAATTTTCTTTTTAAAATTTTGTCTCCCTAATTAGACTGTGAGCTTCTTAAGAGCAGGGAGTTTTAGCTCTCTTTGTATCCCCCGTGTTTAGCACAGTGCCTGGCACTTAGTAGACATTTAATAAATGCTTGTTGACTGACTAATCATCAGATTGATGAAATGCTATTACTTGAATTGAATTGGAGCTTAGAGCAGAAAGGACCGTTACAGACAATCTCATCTAACCCACCTATTATATAGATGAGGCAATTGAGGTCCTAAGAGGTTAATTGATATGCTAGAGGAAATACCTCTAGTAAGAAAGTCTGGGATTTAATTCAATATTTCTCGATTGCAATTTCATTTCCTTTTTTTGTTATTATACCAGGATACATCTCAATTGATTTGACATGCTAGAAATCTTCATTAAGCATTTACAATAGTGAAGCCTACTAAGAAGTAGTACTATTGAGGATAACAAGAAAATGAGATAAATTCATTCGAACCACAAAATTATATTAAGTATTGAGCTATATCCTTGACCTTTGAGACATTACAATGTACCCTGTAGAGTTGACTCTGTAACTAAGAGATATACCCTTCTAACCTACTTTGCTTTCTTTTCCAGACAGATAAATCCAATAAACTTATTTATAACACTTGCCATACTCACTCTGATGGTGATGGCTTTAGTTGTGCCATTTCCTTTACCTGTAATGTTGTTCCTTTCCCTTTCAACTTATCCAAATGCTTTTGTCCTTCAAGGTCCAATTCTAGACTCAGCTCTTGCATGAAGTCTTCTTTACCTCAATAGCCCATGATTATTTTCTCCTTTTCTGACTTTCAGTGGCATAGACATAGACATATACGTAGACATGGACAAAGGCATAGGCATAGACATAGACATAGACACAGATATAGGCATAGGCATGGGCATAGACATGGAAGTTACATGATGCAGTGAATAGAAGGGTGGGCCTGGAGTCAGGAAGACCTAGGTTAATTTTTTTATTTATTTAATATTTTAGTTTTCAGCATTAATTTTCACAGGAAGACCTAGGTTCAAACCTGGTGTCAGACACTTACTAGCTATGTTACCCTGGACAAATCACTTAACTTTGTTTGCTTCAGTTTCCTCATCTATAAAATGAGCTGGAGAAGAAAATGACAAACCACTCCAGTGACTCCAAATGGGATCACAAAGAGTCAAATATGACTGAAATAATAGAACAACAATAACATACAGTACAGCCTGATCAGAACAATCATTCAATAATATTCTGTTTTATAGTTTTCTCTGTGGGCTCTTTCATGTATGTGTGTATGCGTGTGTGTGTGTGTGTGTGTATGTATGTATTTAGCATGATATCAAGAGACAGGGTGGTTTTGTGGATATAATGCTGGATTTGGAGTCAGGAAGACCTGGAAGTCAAAGCCCACTGTGTTAAGGGCAAGTTCCTTAACCTCTATCAACTTCAGTTTCCTCATCTATAAAATGGGAGATAATAATAGAATTTCTGTGAAGATTAAATGAGATTATATATATAAATATACTATTTTATATATAAATATAAATATACTATATATATACTATTTTATATATAAATATAAATATACTATATGTATAAATATACTATTATATATATAAATATACTATTTTATACACATACACACATCCTTGCAGTCCTTAAAGTACAATATAAATAACTCATGTTGCGATGATTGTGATGATGATGTTGTTAAATAGACTCTAAGCTTTGCTTGCAAACCGATACCTAGGAAAGTGTTTGCCTTGAATTAGGTTCTCAGTAGATACTTGGAACTTATTGTTATTTAATAGATCTCTCTTGCTTACATTAGGCTGCTGATTCTAGAACAGAATAGAAAAAACTTCCCAACTCACCACCACCAACAACAACAATAACAAGATGGTATAGTACTTCAGAAACACTAATAAAAGCAAAATGCAGCTAATGATACCAGAGATGGAGATCTGACCTACTGATACCTTGTATTCTGTCCTCTCTTTTCCTCATCAGAATGCATAATTTAAATGTCTGCAATTGACCAGAAGCATAGGGTTCACTTAGGTAACTAGAACTTAATCTCCCTTGTGCTGTTTGTTGTTCAGTCATTTTTTTAGTTGTATCTGCCTCTTTGTGACCACACTTGGGGTTTTCTTGACAGAGATACTAGAATGGATTGCCATTTCCTTCTCCACCTTGTCTTACAGATAAAATAACTAAGGCAAACAGGGTTAAGTGATTTTCCCAGGGTGACACAATTAGTAAGTGAGGCCAGATTGGTACTCAGGGAGAAGAGTCTTCCTGACTCTAAACACAACACTCTATCCACTGCACCACTAAGCTGCCCCGGTCTTCTTTGTGGGCTTGTCCTATACTCCATTTTCCATTCTCCTTTATCTTTTGCAATTGTACTATGCAGGTATTTAAATTAACACCCCCCCCCATACAGCCTCTGTCTTTTTACTAGAAGTCCTTTATAATGTGAGGTATATCCAGGTGACATGGCATGCTCAATAGGTTTACACATGCGCTGCATAAATTATCTGAGTGGGGGAAGGTAATGGCATTTTTAGCCATTCGTTGTCAAGACTGGTTTTATGCTTTTGTGGAAGAATACAAAAGGTATGCAAATATTGCCTTAGTGAAAAGCAGGTCCAAAACCCATCCTGTAATTTCCAGGAGCCAAGTCTACATTTTTTTCTTCTTTTTGGGAAATTGTGATATCTTAAATGCTCAGAGCAAATTTGTCTGACAGCTCAGGACTGGGGTGGTGGTAGACCTATCTATCTATTAATTGGTTGATCAATTGGCAGATAGTCAAAATTCTGACTTTTGAAATGGGTACACCTTAGCCAACAGGAATGTAATGGTCTTGGTAGGAAACTTTAAGCCAACAGTTAATAGCTGAACCTAAGGGATTTATATTCCATTGATTCCCCCTTGGGGTCTGCATTACCTCCATTGCAACAGGGAGATGATATGTGCTCAGTGGGAAATTACTTAGGATAATCCTATGAACTCTGCAATGATGCATGGAGAGATAAGATGGAAAAAAAAAGAACCTGAGAAACCCTAGGGGTCTGTGACCTAGATTTTTTCAGAACCATACTGTCTTTAGCTCTGTCATTAGCACAATAATGAAAGCCACCAATCCAATTCAATCCAATAAGTGTATTTTTTTTTAATATTTACTAGGGCAAGACACCATGCTTAGCTCTGGGCAAACACAAAAGGAAAAAAAAATCCCTGCTCTAAAGGACCATATTTTCTATTGCAAGTCAATTTGCCCTATAATATGGGGTTGCCTTGGGATACTCCCATGAATATCTTGTTTTCACTTCTCTCTGTCCTCTCTATGGTAGCTGTTTTATTGATGCTGTTAACAAAGGGAAGAATTCAGTAAGTTAACCAGAGTTTTATAATAGCCATGGCTATGGTAGACCATGACCAAGGCCAGACTTCGAAAAGTCTTGAAAACTGGGGAAGTTTGTTCCCAACTTTTCTGTTCTTCCTTTTCCCAGTGTGTTGTCCTCTCTTCCTTTTCTGTGTATCATTTGCCTAGTACATTCATTCTCTCTTCTTGCTTCTTCCACAACCCTCACCCCACCCCTATTATACACAAGTCTGCATCCATCCTTCACACTCAGAAAGAAGTAAATGACAACAATTCTAAGTTTCATTTTTCAATGGGAATTTCCTAGTTAACAGGCATTACATTTTTAGCTAAAGGGGAAAATCTCCACTAGTGAATTTCTGACCTCAAACTACCAAGAAGGATTTGCATGGAGGTATTGAGATATTTTCTGATACTATAGAAATCGAATCACAAAGCCACTTGTGACCAGCCTCAATTGTGCTACTTGATACTTGATACCAAAAAGAAAAAAAAAGTGCTTTAGCAAAGTTCCAAAGTCTATATGTTAACAAGAAAAAAAAAACAAACGTTTAATTTCTTTCATCTTGGATGTCACTACCTGACTGAAGAGAGAGCTAGAAAAAATAATGAATAAAGATAATAAAGTCTATATTTAAAAGCCTCCATCCTCATCAGGGTAACTTCTCTCTTCCTTATATTATGCCACTCAGCTCTCCCTTGTCCTGACAGTACCTTATACTCTAAAATTATTTCATCTTCATTTCCCACCTGGCTGCTTTCCTAGACTTTATGATTTCCAGAACTCAGCATTCCACAAGATGCAATCAACTCTGAAACTCATACCTCCTCGGATCGTTTCCTACCCCAGCTGCAGGACTTCATCATCCTCTGTAAAGAGGAATAACTGGATAACCTCCTCCTACTTTTCAGCTTCTTTTTATGAGTCGTCCTTCCGATTGGATTACGAGCTCATTGATGGCAGGCCTTGTCTTCTGCCTTTCTTTGTATCTCAAATATTTAGCACAGTGCCTGGCCCATAGTAGGTGCTTCATAATGTTTATTAACTATTGACTATTCCCACCCCAATAAAAAGTCCAATCCCTTTGACCCCTGTTTCTAGTTGGCCATTTTTGAGAAAAGGAATCTGATAGTTCGGGTCTCGATAGGTTTTGTTTTTAAATAAATTATAGGCTCTAAAAGACAGAAGGGAATTAAGAGGTTATCTTGTCCAATCTGTATCTGAACAGTAAATCCTTCACAGGTCTTCTTAACCTAGAGTGTGTGAGCTTTAAAAAATTGTTAATTGCATTTCTTTTTTAAAATATTTTTTTTTCTTGATCTCTATTTTTATATTACCTTAATTTCCCTAGTATCCCTCCCAATTCTCCTCCTAGATGTCCATCCCATATAAAAAACATGATTTTAAAGAAAAAAAAAGAATAATACAATCAGCACATCAAAAAAAAAGATCCTGAAAATATGTGGAATGTACAACAGTTTTAGACCTTCCACATCTGTAAATCTTAGTATGATGGCATCTTCTCATATCTCTTTCTTTGTTCCTTGCTTGTTCTTTATAATTTAGAATCACTAACTTTTTTTGTGTGTGACTATTCTCTTCTCTTACACTGATGTAGTCATTGTGGGTATTTTCTTGGCTCTGCAACAGTTTACTCTGCGTCTGTTCATGGAGAGGTTTCATGGTTCTCTGTATTTCTCACTTTAATCACTTCTTGCAGCAGAATAATACTCCACTACATTCATATATCACAATTTGTTCAGTCATTCCTCAGATGCTGGGCATCTACTGTGTTCCCAACTCTTTACTATTGCGAAAAAAAAAGTGCTGCTAAAAATGTTTTGGTATTGTAAGGACCTTTTATTCAATGCAATGATTGTATTTCAATGTAATTGCTTTCCATCTCAATCCTATGTATCTTATTTTATACATTTAAAAACATTCTTCTGGGAAGGAGTCTTTTGACTTTGCCAGACTACCTAAAGGATCCAAGATATCAAAAAGAAATTAAGAACACTTCCTGTAGAACATCTCTGAGAAGTGATCATCAAATCTCTGCCTTAAGACCTCCCACCAGTAACTAGAATTCATTAGCCTATTTTATTTGTGAAAGGTTTTCGTATTTAGGTTATTTCTTTTTCTCATGGTTTCATAAACAATGTTATACTTCAGAATGAATAATCAATAAAATGGTGTTACCCTTAGCAGGAGGATTTACATTTTAAAAGCAGACCCCTGGAGAAACAATGCTATATCCAAAGGAAAAAATCTTCTAATACATACTGGCATTTCTAGGTATTGTGGCATATTTGTGTGGGAAAGATATTTTGGGTGGGGGATTAGGTCTTTCCAGTCCTCCTTGATTCAACTCAACAAGTATTTATTATTAATTCCTTACTTATACAAGGTAATGAGAGTAACAAGCCAAAAAATATAGTACTTCCCTGCCCTCAATGAGTTTATAGTCCTCTAAGATCTTAGCAGCTGTGCTATTTGGTGTAGATACATTTAATGTTGTTATTTTTAATGGGTTGTGGTTACTTTAACATAATTTAGTTTCTATGTAATTTTAAATTTTTTCTTGCTCTAGACTTCATTGGTTTTTCTTTTTATCCTGTCTGTGATTGTGAGTACAGCTATAATATTAATCCAGTCAATATTGCTATTACTTCTGCAAAATGTGTTTCTATTGACTCCCCTGCAGATCGAGTCCTTCCTGTGCTTATGTAGAACAAAACTCTCTTTCCTTGTCACCAAATTTTCCTGTAGGTGTTGTTTCTTCTAATTAGAATATCAACTCATTGAGAATTGGTACTGTCTAGCTTTTTGTTGCATTTGTGTCCCTAGAGAATAGCACCTAGTAAGAACTATGCTGGCATATTGTAAAGGCTTAATATGTGCTTTATCACTTATTCATTCATTCATTCACTCACTTATGTGAAAAATCAATAATTTTGTCAGTTATAGAGAACCCTTTCCACCAATGCATGTGTCAACCAAACTTTGACAGTTTTTTCTAGTCTCCTGATGTGTGATAGATTTTATTCCTCCTCATCATTTTCACTTTCTATGTGTCCAACTGTTTCAAGTTTGTTTCTTGTATGCAGAAAACATTGTTTTTCCCCTGATCCATGCCCTTATTTTAAAACATTTTTATTAGAGAATTTAATATACTCATATTTAGACATACTTTTGTTTTCTTCCATGAGGATCTATATACATACATTTTGGAAGTAGTTGTACATATACACATATGTATTTACACATACTACATATATGCATATATACCTATATACATGTAGTTACATTCTTTTGGAGGATAACAACATGCATTCAGATGAGTACATACACAATATATAGAGATTAAATACAAGGAAATTGGAAGGGGAGGGGAAGGTATCATAACTGGAAAATCAATAAGTCTGTGTATATGTTAGCTTCTGAACAGTATTTGGAAGGAAGCTAGGTATTCTGTGAGAGGGAGAACATTACAAGCAGGAGGGACAGCCTATGCAAAAGCACAGAGATGGAAGACGGAATGTTGAACAGGAGGATAATCAGGTAAACTAGTATATTTGGAAAATAGAGTAAAAAGAGTTAAAAGAGAGTAATATAATTAATTAAAAGAGAGTAATATAAGATCATTCTGGAAAAATAAGTTGGAGTCACATTGTAAAAGGACTTTACATACCAAACAGAGGTGTTTGTCTTTTTCTTACAGGTAGCAGGGAACAGCTGAAGGTTCTTGAGCAGGAGAGCAACATAGCCTTGTACTTTAGGAATTCAATTAATTAGACACCTGTGAAATTGGGGAAATGGATAGGAAAAAAAGGAGAGACTTGAGGCAGGAAGAACAACCAAGAAGTAGTTGCAATAATCCTGGCAAGAGGCTATGAGAATCGTAACTAGAAGGATAGTTGAGAGTAGATAGAAAGTAATGGGTGTGAGATCTACAATGCAGATTACTTACTTCACCGATTTTTTAAGGCTGGATTGTTTAGGGGAGGAATATATAAAATCAGAAAATGATTTGACATCTCTTATGTGGAAGATGAAAGTCTGAGAAAGATACCAAGGAAAACTGCAGAGTTTGCGGATTCAAGGACCCAATATTGATGGACACTAGTCTGTGTTCCCTACCTAACTCAGTCTGAAAACTGATACACTGAGTTCATTTCATGTTCGGGATATATCTTTGTCCCAGGGCTCACTGCAGTCACTGCAGAGAGAAAAAGCAAATGAAGATTTAGCAATTATTAGATGAATAGGGACTATGATTGTACCAAGTCCAGAAAGCCTCAAGGTGACTTTCATTTTGGAACTGAAATATCTATTTTGGTTTATCTCATGTACTTATTAACCTAATTCCTAAACCTCCAATTTATTTGGCTGTATCTGTCAATCATGTTGTCTCACTGATGAAGCAAATTAGTTGATTGTACTGTGTTGATACTTCTGCTTTTAACATGGTCAGAAATACATTTATTTAACTTATGGACATCTATCTATGACAGAGGTTCTTTGCTTGTCAAAATAGCTACTATCTACGCAACCTTGGGTAAGTCATTTCACCTAAACCCTGGTTTCTTTATCCATAAAATATGAATAATAATATTAATCACTACCTGGCTTATGGGCATATTATGATCAAAGTGCTGTGTAAGCCTGAAAGAGGTCTATAAAGGAGAGATATGTAAATTGGAGACAGCATGGAGTAATAGAGGGCTAATTGGACTTGTAGTCAGGAGATCTAATTTTGAATCCTGGTGCTAGTTGTATGACCATGGATCATTTCTCTAAATCTCAGCCATAAACTATATTCTAGAAATAATCATTCTTGGGCAAGCTATTTTGTCTAACCTTAAAGAACAATGAAGACATGAATAATAATTGTTTTTTGAGCCTGATGAAATAGTTATTATATATTTTACCTTTGTTCCTTAAACTTATTACCTTAAGAAAAATACCCAAAACACACAAAAAGTATCATTTGAAGTGTTGAGTCTCTAAAGAACATGAATATACTTCTCATCCCAGCGAGCTCCACTCAAGCCATCTTAGCATATTTCTTTACCTACACATATACCCTATCCCCATCTTCCCATACCATTTTGCTCTGGACATAACAATCTAATCAATACCACCATTACTTCTGGAAAGAGTGTTTCAATTCACCATCCTGTGGATTGAGTCATCATCCCTGTGGTTTCGCAGCACAAAAGTTGATTTCTTTGTCACCATTCCCTAATGCATGTTGTTTCTCCCTGTGCGAATGAAAGCTTCTTGAGAGTCAGGACTGTCTTGCTTTTTGTATTTGTATTCCCAGAGCATAGTACATTACAAGCAGTATGCTATAACATAGTAGTGCTTAATGAATACTTTTTTTCTTTCATTCATTTATTAATTTATATAAAAGATCCATAATTTTGTCAGCTGTGAGTACTTCCCTCTATCCATACATGTTTCCGTCCAACTATGACTTGTCAAATAAACCCTAAAAAGTTGCTTGAGGTATCAAGATTTAAATGATACGGCCAGGATCACAAAATTAGTAAGTACACTTAAAGGATCATAGATATAGAGATAGATGAAAGGACCTATGAAGCCACCTAAACCAACCCTGTTATTTTACAAGCAAGGAAACTGAGGTTTGCCTAAGGTCCCACAGGTAGAATCATAACAGGTAGTTTGGTGTAATAAAGAAAGACATAGAGTCAGGAAGATCTGAGTTTAAATTTTGCCTCTGACACTTGTCAGTTGTGTGAAACTGAATAAATCACTTAACATTCTCAACTTCAGTTCTTTACAAAATAAGAACATAGCACCTACAACTCAGGGTTATTATGAGGATAAAATGATATTATATATGTGAGCTACTTTTAAACTCTTAAAACACTATGTAAATGTTATCTACTATGTATCATCATGGTTGTCTTCTTCTTCATCTTCCTCCCCCCGCTTCTCCTCCTCCTCCTCTTATTCCTCATCATCAGATAGATTTAGAGTGGGAAGGGACCCAAGACACCAGCAAGTGCTACCCCATCATTTTACAAATGAGAAAACTGCCAACCAGAGAAGTTAGGTGATTTGCCCAATTTCCTTTCAGTATTAAATTCAGATTTGAACCATCTCCTCACACTTGAGTGAACTCCTCTGTGCTTTTTCATTAGGCTCCAGGTATGGTACCATCATAGTAGAGAACTTCAACTGTGGAACTCATACCTCATCAGCATTCTTTTCCTTTGAGGACCTTCCCTATGAGAGAGTTGAGAAACTTTCCCTAGGAAAGGTACCTATGCCAGCCCATCTCTTTATTTACCACCTGGTTAGGTTCCTTTAGACTTTGCCATCATACCCCTATTCCTGGTACCTCCCTCTTCACCTACTTTTTAGCTTTCTTTTGTGTTGTCTTTCCTTATTAGATTATAAGCTTCTTGAGGGCAGGAATCATCTCCTCCCCCTCTCCTTCTCTCCCCTCCTCCTCCCCCTCCTCCTTCTCTTTCTTGTTCTGGTTCTTCTTCTTCTTTTTCTTGTTCTGGTTCTTCTTCTTGTTCTTCTTCTCCTTCTTTACATTCCCACTGCTTTGCATAATGCCTGGCATATACTAGGTGCTTAATGAATGCTTATTGACTTAATGACTGACTGGCTAAGCCCAACAATGCATCCACTGCACTGCAGTGCCAAAATGAAAAAAAAAAGTCAAAAATCAAACAATAAAGCAATCCTTAGTACAAAAGGGAATATGAAAATGTAGGCTCAGTCTGCTAATGGACAAATTAACTATGGATGTTAGACAATTGATGGACATAAGCAATGGCAAATGGATATATGTTAGCACTCTGCAGGTGAGTTCTCTCTTAATTGAAAGTTATTTTCCTTGGTCCTGTATAAGATAGGGCCCTTGAACTGGTATCCAGACACATTCTAATTCTAGAGAGAGCCAGGAGGAGGCCAGTCTATGCCAATGCAGTGGAATGAATTACATCTTGTCATTAACAGATGGCTCAGTCAGAGACCCGGGATTTCTAAGAGCACAACAAAAAGGAACATTTTGTCTTAGTTCAAATGTGTAAAGTATCAACATTATTATAAAGGGTACTATTCAATAGACAGTTTCAATATTGACACAGAATAGGAATGGCTGAGACTATTTGGAATGCCTGCTATTGAGGGAAATAACATGTAAAATGGCCCTTTGAGGGAGAAAGCTCCCAGGATAGGGCAGACAAAGGTAAAGGAACGTGTCTATATCAATCCATGTAACGCTCTGACCAGCAAGTTAAGACTGATCTCTCCTTCTTTAAATTTCCTTTGGCTATTTGCCTGAGCCTCTCTCCATGGCACATATCTCATTTTCTTTTGTGTCATCATTCATAGAATCATTAAGGCACTGAAGGCTGGAAGGTACCTTAAAAGTCTTCAAGTCTAATGGCTTCATTTTACTGGAGAGGAGAGTGATGCCCTGAGAGGGAGAAATGGTGGACCTGAGGTCACATGGGTAAATAATAGATCTAGGATTCAAACCCATGTCCTTTGACTCCACATGTAATTAATCCCTCCCCCTCAACTGCTCTCTCTCTCTCTCTCTTCTGTCTCTCTTTCTCTCTGTCTGTCTTTCTCTCTCTTGTAATTGCTCTCCAGTTTTATTATAAGCCATTTGACAGCAGAGCTTGTGTCATATCTGTCTTTGTATCCCTAGGGTCTTGGATATAGCAGGTGCTTAATACATTTTTTTAATTGAGTTAAATTTGTTTTGCTAGGCACCTAACCAACCACAAGCACAAGGATAGATTTTATGGATGACTTAATGGTTCATTGTTTACCACTTTCCTATGAGGTGCAGATGTGTTATTATTTCACTTATCTAACTAGACCAATAGTAGATCAGAGAGGTTAAGGCTCATACCCTTGATCACACAATGCATTCATTCCATTTAAACTTTTAGATTCATATTACATATTATATATTCAGCATTTCATTTTTAACCTCTGCCTCTTTCATAAGTGAAAGACTTAAAGTGCCTTCTTCTTACCTCTCTGTCCTTTTCCATCTATCCATATCCTAACCATTCTTCAAGATCAAATTTAAATTTACCTTCATTTTTTAAGCAGATGTGATTTCATCATTTGTGAGTTCCTTGTAAATGACCGCTCCAACCAACACAGACCCTCACTACTCTTTTCTTACGCAGTAGTCTGGGGGCACTAAGAAGTTAACTGGCTTGCTCGGGGCCACATAGGCAATATGTGTCAGAAGCAGTACTTGAACCCTGACCTTGTTAACTCTTAAATCCAAACTGACTACATCAGTCTTCCCTCAGCTACTAGTGCTTTCCTTTCTCAGAATACTTACCTTCCATATGCTCCGTACATAGCTTGCGGGTGCTAGTTATTTATATGTTGTCTCTTCTATTCGAATGTAAGCTCCTTCAGGGCTAAGACTGTTTGGTTTTGTGCCCCAGTACTTAGCACAGTGCTTGACACATTGTAAGACCTTAATAAATGCTTTCACAAATGGTCCAAATGCTTTCTCCATCACGCTAGCCTCAATGGTGTTCTCGTGCTTTGGCATTTTTTTTTCATTTGCTGTCTGAACCATTTAATCAGCACATACGATACCCAACCTGGTATTATTTACCCTTCATATATATACATGCTTTACCTACCCAACTAGGTTAAATATCCTGGAAGGGAAGAACCATGAGTTTTATACAGTTATCCCTTCCAGATTGCAACTTTCCCCATTGTGATTTCAATATATCACAGAGCAGCATAAGAAATTAAATGGGAATTTTTTGGGAGCTTTGCCAAAGCCACAGATGACATTCAAAGGTCAGCAGATGACACAGAAAAAAAAAGTTTAGAAGCTCAGAAATGCATAGCATATCTGTATAGTATTGTATAATATCAACACATTTTGTCTTTTAATATCATAATAATTCAGACTTCTGCTCTAGCACAAAGGGAGGGCCAAAAAATTTACATGGATATTCCAGATCAGGGAGGGGGCAGAACAGGATGGGGGGGGCAGTATTGTTCACTCCAGGGATCTGGAAGAAGGGATAACTGTACTTCTTTGTGTAATTTCCTCCCCACTCCCAACACACAGCATGGTTTTTAATAAATACTAGGCACTCAGTCCAACATGTAGACGTTATAGACAGTGAAATTTTGGATCAATATAGGGAATTTTTAAAACTAGAATTGAGAAACAAAGGTGTAGAGGGCCTCATCAGACAGTAAACTCTCTAGCGTATATTCAAGCAGATGGCTGATTGACCATTTGTTAGGGATGCTACAGAAAGAATTCCTTTATGGGGCAAGAGTCAATGCTGAAAGGACCTCTAAGGTCTCTTCTCATGATGATTATATGATCTATAATTCTGCCATTGAGCAAAAACAATGAGAGTGTTGTGGAGAATGTATCTCCATAATTTTGGGGGGAAATGGTGTGAATGGTTTCTCATCTCTAATGGAAAATTTGTAGTTTCTCATCCTTGTTTATTTGAAATTTATGTCAGTGTTCCTCATTACTAGAAGCATTGTTCCCTGGCAATAGCAAATTTCACTCAAACTCACACATTGTGAGTCACTGACACTTAACCAATGTGACTGTATAATCACAGAACTTTCCAGCGGGCCTGATTGCATGTACTTAGCTGGCCATTTGGACAACTTAATAGACTCAGACTCTCTGCAGAAAGTTTCAGCAAATGCCTCTAATTTGATGTCGTTAGTTGTGGGCTAATTTTTTCTCTTGTATCAACCTTCGTAGCTAATTAGATGGCAGATTCAAATCTTCATGAATTTTTCAGGGTGATACTTGTTCCTTCTCAGCACTAATTTGCTATTATCAGTAGAATGACTCTGGTGTTGATTGTTGGTCTTGTTTGACCTGTGTTCTCCTATTCAGATTGAAATTAGTTGAGGGACTCTAGCCATGGGTCACTTGGTAAATCTTTTCTTCAAAAATAGCTTTACCATGGAGGACTTTCCGCTCTTGTTCTCCACTAACTCCCACTCCAGCCCTTGTTGCTGGGGCTGCTTGTCACAGGCAGATGCAGTTTGGTAGAATTTTACCATGGGGCTTTGGAAAATTAAAATTAAAAACAAAACCACATACATTCACAATCTCTAATATAATGCTGGATTCTGGGGTGAATACAAAACCAGGAATGTTACTATGTACAGATAAATCAGAGTTTGACTCCTAATATAGCTAATTGGATTGATTTTGACAGTGAAGTGCATCCGCTTATGATCCATAAATGGGATTTTTGCTCTAATTGTGTGTGGGATATTGGGAATTTCCCTGATACTAATAGCTTACATTTGTCCTTTTAAGGTTTACAAAACACCTTTCTTACTAAAGTGTATGACATAGGTAATTCAATTCATAATATATCTATTTTACAAGTGAGGAAATTGAGACTGAGAGAGGTTAAGGGACTCACCGGGAATCATAATATAATGGCAGAACTGAGACTAACGCCCCTTTCTCCTCACATCAAAACCAATGTTCTTTCCACTGTACCATGGTGATAAAATAGGGCCATGTCAATTTATTTGGATCTTCTTTGGATGCACAATAGGTGGGTAGGTGGGAGGTAGCTAGGGTCCCTCGAATGAATAAATTTTAATTACAAAAAAATCAGAAATGATAGTTGTGAAAGAGAATCACAATAATGTGTCTATTATAAAATTCATCTTTATTAATTCTTATCCATTTGTAGTGATTTCTAGTTAGTAAATAGGAAGCATGTCATTGGCTAGATGATGGATTTGGTTTAACAAAGGGGTAGAATAATTAAATGAAAGGAATGATATTTAGGACTGCTAGATTCTGGCTTAGTCTTGAGTGGCCCAAATTGAAGCTCTAGTACCCTTAGAAGAGGAGAAGAAGTCTATTTAGTAAGGTCACTTCCCAAGCTTCCCCCTCCAGCTGCTTCTATTTTCCATTGGGGAAAGACTGGACTGTATAGTATTTATCTACTATCTGCCCCCTTTCCACTCTCCCTCCCATTTTGTACATCATCAGGGCCCAGGGCTATTCTCTAACTATAAAGGAAACAGCTATATTGGAATACAAAGGGTCATTTTACTCATAGGCGTACATACTTTTTAATTAAAAAGTGTTTTATTGCTTTTGTTAAGTAATTAAAATTTACAAAGTAATTTCCCACAAATATTTATTAATATTAAGTTGTTCTCAGCGTACACAAGTAAATAGCAAGCAATTGTTTTACTCTGCATCTGTAATTAAAATGACCAAGTAATTATTTTTTTCTTTGAGTGCAGTTGACACTATCACATTTTTCTAACTTTTGGTTCAGACTCATTTCCATTACTGAGTGTTTTATAGAAGCAAAGATAATGGGTGTCTGCTAGCATAGAGGAAGGCTGCTTCTCTTTCCAACCATATGAAAAATACAAACAAATAAAACTCCTTGTGTTCTATTTCCGGCTTTCCATTGTTTTGTTCTTTTAATTCTCTTGATTTTCCCTACCTTCTCCTTCTTCTTGGTCTTCATCTTACCCTATGGCCATTTGAACTTTTCTAGTATTTACTACCTGCTCTGCCAGAACCATAGTCGACTCTATAATGTTCTGTCTTTCTCCAATTCTTTGTTTGTGAATCTTATTTCCCAAGCTAAGACACAAGCTTTTGAAGGGCAAGGATGATGCTGTCTTTTTCTTCTCCGTAGGAGAGAGTCATTTGTTTTAATATAATAAACACTGACCATGGAATTAGAGGAGCTGAGTTCAAATTTCAGTGCTTTTACTTGCTACCTATGAGCCTTTGTGTAAATCATTCTCTCTTTCCTAATTTGCAAAATGAGAAAGGTGAGAGGGGGCAATAATCACCAGAATTCCCTCACTTTTATCTGATTTGGGCAAAAAATCATTTTGAGCATGCATGTGCCTGTGGACATACATCTGTGCGTACACACACACACACACACACACACAAGAGTTCAGTGGAGGAATATATTAAACTTAATAAGCAAACAGGTGAGGACAGGGAGAGGGTGGCTTGAAAGGGAATGTAACACCAGGGAGGGAATAGTAATAAGCAAGGCAAAGTCCTGATTCTCAATAGGGTGTAGACAGGAAATAAAAGAAGAGAGGAAAGAGGAAAGATAACTAAGGGATACCCATCAATTGGGGAATGGCTGAACAAATAGTGATATATGAATGTAATGGATTGTACAATAAGAAATGAGGAAAGAGACAATTCCAAGATTTGGGGAAGTATGAATTGATGATGTCTAGCAAAGTGAGTAGAACCATATGAATAGTTTATACAAGTACAACATTGTAAAAAAAAATGACTGAGAGACTTGAGAATTCTAATGAAAACAATGACAAGCAGCATCTCCAGAATACCTATGTTGAAGCTTATTAACCACCTCCTGACAGAGAAGTAATGGAATTAAGTCACAGAAATTATATGTGTGTGTGTATATATATATATATATCTATATATACACATATATAGATATATATATATCGGGGGAGTATGTGTGTATGTATATGCATACGTGTATGTATGTATGTATGTATGTATGTATGTATCATCTATCTGTGGACAGAGGGAAGGGAAAGGTGTCCTGGTCCTCTGAGAACAAAGGACAAACAACAACCACCTCTGTGATTACTGGAACTGGCCAGTTGGGAACACATCTTTCTTTCTTTCTTTCTTTCTTTCTTTCTTTCTTTCTTTCTTTCTTTCTTTCTTTCTTTCTTTCTTTCTTTCTTTCTTTCTTCCTTCCTTCCTTCCTTCCTT
>CM053622.1:298324481-298382859 GCA_028646595.1 Phalanger gymnotis
CCCACAGAAGCTGCTAGCCAGATTGTGGAAACAAGCCCTCCACTTAAATCCAATTCATTTACATGTCATGGCATCACCTCTTTGATGTCATGCCCCTCTTTGTGAATGAAGGGCATACAACAACAACAAAATGTTCATCTATCTATCGATACATCTACCCAATGGCCATAACCTACATGGCCATTGGGTGGATTTGTATCACTTAATTATGCTTATTATTTTTCTCTGTTTTTGATTATAATGCAATATGATAGATATTTATTAAATGTCTACCATACTCTGGACACTGTATTAAGTGCTAGGGATACAAATAAGTAAAAGAAAGATAATCTCTGCTCTCAAGGAGCTTCAAATCTAATAGGGGAAGATAAAACACAAAAGGAAAGTGAAAATGGGGAGAGTGCCAAAGAGTACCCAGTCAGGGGACTTAATGAAGTTGATGATGGAGCTGTAACCAAACAGTGAATCTAGTGGCAAATAGAATGGCTGGCATTTTGAATCCTTTATAAAAGGGAGCTATGGGAGGCATTTTTTATTCCATTCTCTAGCCCTCCAGACAGAGAAGCAGAAGCTACTGAGAGTGCTGATGAAGTTGTGAGTAGGGAAGCTGAAGCAATCTCCATAATTGGGGCAATTTGAGGGGGTGTGGCAGTGAGGGAGGAGTTCACAATAGTAATGCTATAAAAGAGAGTGAGAGAAGTCCACTGAAACATTTTTAAAAATGCATACCAGAGAACAGAAGGAAGTACAAAAGGAAGCACATACAAACCAGATGATTTTGAAAATCATGTGTTGCATTCATTACATAGCTTTTTTTTTTTTAAAGCAAGAGATTTGAAATAGAAATCCATTTGTGTTCTATTGTTATATGGAAATGTTATGTGGAAAATAGTGTTATATGTTCTATTGTTATATGGAAATATATATATATATATATTTTATATTGAAATGTATAAAGAAATATATTTTTCTTTTAAGTTCAGAATAATGATTTTAAAATGTCTCTACTCCCTCCAAAATACATCTCCAATCTATTTGCTTTATGAAGCTTTATTATTACAGGAAGTGTGCTGTAGTAGAGAAAATACAGGAATCAAGCGATCTTAGAATTAGGGATGGAAGACCATTAAAGATAATTTAATTGAATCATATTATTTTACAAGTGAGAAAACTGAGGCTCAGAGAGGTTAAGTGATTTTGACAAGGTCATCCAGATCATAAGCAAATGAGCTAGGATTAGAATTTCATCAGTTCATCATTTTTTTTCCCACTGTGTGACCCTGCTTTCCCTAAATTGGATTCAAGTTCCAACTGTGCTCCTTAACAGTTTTTTAAACTTAGATGTCTCAGTGAACCTGTCTAAGAATGAAGCTTGTATCTGTAAAATGGGAATAATAAAGCTTATACTATTTGCCTCACCGAGAACAGTGAGTATCAATTAAGATAAGAGTTGTGAAGCATTTTGTAGTCCTAAAGTGATACAGTCATTGTTAGCTGTTATCATTAGTGATTTGTTCCTTTGAATGAAAGCCTACATACTTTGGAAGTGACCTGGAAGTATAACCAATTCAATCCTTAACCCATGTATTTTCTCTCCCAACATTCCAGTGGATGGTCAATGGGCTTCTGTTTGAACAACATGGGTAAAAGGGAATTCTTTACCTCAAAAAGCAATTTATTCTGTTGTTCTATATCTCTAGGAGTAAGAATTTTCTTTACCATATTTATCTGAAATCCGCCTCCCTGAAATTTCTACCCATTGGTCGGTTCAGCCCTCAGTGGTGGTAGTGGTGGTAGAGACCAGGCAAAACATATTAAGTCATTAATACCTTATTAAGAGACAGTGCACTATAAGAAAAACAGAAATGGACCTGGACTTAGAGGAATCAGAGTTCAAAGGCCACTAAAACACCTACTACTTGTGTAACTTGCCACTCAGCCTCAATTTCCTCATCTGTTAAAAATAAAAGATGATAATATCTGCACTATCCTCCTCAGAGTTGAGAAAGAAGTACTCTTTAAACCTTACATCACTATTTAACCTTTCTGAGATTCAGTTTTCTCTATAGGAAATAAGGAAGCAGTATTAGATGAGTTCTAGGTCCCCTTCTAGTTTTAAATTCTCTGAATATTTTGAGCTTGGTAATATAATTATTTTTAACATAGAATCATAAAATTGGATCTGGAAGGTACTTAAAAAGATATCCACTCCAACCTAGCCATTAAGGAAATGGAGGCCCAAATAGGTGATGAAATTTAAGTTGCCTAAGATCATATAGACTATAAATGATGGGAATATTGTGGCACAGAGATGTGAAATGATTTGCATATGTTAACATGGGAACTATGTGAGCCATGACTTCAACCCATTCCTTTTGACTCTTAATTCAAAATATTGAAGCGATTTTTGGATGGTGTAAGAAAGAAGTAAAGAAGAAAAATGGCTCAGTGGGGAAGGAAGTATTGGGAGGGGTGGCATCTTCACCAGTCTTGAAGTTTTACAATAAGCTGATCCCATATAACAACAAAGAAGGAAAGGAGAATAGAGAGATAGAAGATGATAGAAGTAAGGGGTAAGCTAAGTTATTGGGAAGAGAAAGGAGAGAGAGAGAGACAGAGAGACAGAGAGAGAGACAGAGAGAGAGACAGAGAGAGGCAGACAGATACAGACAGAAACAGAGACAGGGACAGTGAGAGAGAGAGAGAGAGAGAGACATAGAGACAGAGAGAAAGAGACAGAGAGACAGACAGAGAGAGACAGAGACAAAGTGGCAGAAAGAGAGACAGAATCAGACAGAGACAGAAAAAGAGACAGAGACAGAGAGAGGCAGACAGATACAGAGAGAGAGAGAGAGAGAGAGAGAGAGAGAGAGAGAGAGAGAGACATAGAGACAGAGGGACAGAGACAGAGAGAGACAGGTAGATGCAGACAGAAACAAAGAGAAAGACGGAGACAGACAGAGACAGAGAGAAACAGAGAGACAGAGAGACAGACAGAGAGAGACAGAGACAAAGAGGCAGAGAGAGAGAAGCAGAGAGACAGAGACAAAGAAAGAGACAGAGTCAGAAAGAGACAGAAACAGAGCAACAGACAGATACACACACACGCACACACACACACACACACACACACACACACACACACACACACCCCAATTCTACTTCAGCTATTACCATCTTGCTTAAGAACAAGCTGTATTTTCATTCTACAAACATCCACAACAATCCAGATGCCATCAGTATTATGAAGTTCTCCTTTGGCCTCAAGAGACAAATTCTCATTCTTTAAATGGAGCCAACCTTGCTATTACACACAAAGCAATTTAACTAGAGATACTAGCCATCCTTAACTAGAAGTATCAGCTATCACTGTCTATTTCCCTTCCACTGGTCTCTTCTCATTATCATCCCTACTTTATTTCTGGGTTTGCAGGCTTAGCAGTATGGTTATCTTATGTTCCAACTTAAGAATCAACAAATCAGCCAAACAGATAAGCACCATGGTATAGAAGAAATAGCATTGAATGAACAGTCAAGAGCCCTGGGTTCTAGACCTTTCATGGTGACTAGCTAGCTGTGTGATCTCAGATTTGTTCACCCCTAGTAGATAATCTCTATGTGCCTTCCAGATATGATATATTATGATTTGTTGAATGCATACTACATGTAGAACACTATTTTCTTTCCTCCTTTTAAATAACTTGACCATATGGTTGAAGAGTTTCATTTATCTTTCAGGGCCTTTGTTCTTGGCTACTTTAAATACTAGAGGCCATGCAGTTCTATCTTAACCATGGAATAATAGCTAAACAAGAATTGCTTTTTGTTCCTTGATTTTCTGATATGCCAAGATGATTGAATTCAGGAGTATGCTAGAGCCAATTGGTAAATTTTCAGTGTGAATATTTATACCTCAAAAATTGGTAAATGCTCCAAATCAGAGTTTGATTTATTGTTCTGTTGATTGCCTAGGTTTAAGAAAGTAATGGAACATGTTAATAATGCATATTAAACTTAAAAGTGTATTGTGTACACATTCCGTGAACTGATTATCACAAACAGCAAGATCATTAAACTAAAGGGCTTTGGCCATCTAGCAGAGAGTTTTTCTGTGTATAGAGTATGGAAGGCATCAGGGGAATTGTGGAAACCTTCCTTTAGGAGGTGGTACTTGAGTCAAGCCTTTATAAATGAGGATAAGCCAATAAAATTGAGGAAAGCATTCAGGACAAGGAGGAATGCCAGAATTTCAAGAGTGGGTGGGGAAATGAACATGGATTGACTTACTGAATGAGTATATGAAAGAAAAAGTTCTCATTAAGTTCTATGCTAAGTACTGATGATACAAGGAGAAAAGCAAAGTAGTTTCTGTTCTCATGGAGTTCATGTTTTTATGGGGGAGACAAGATATATAGGAGGTTTCAGTAGCAAGTTAGATGGAAGGGCACCATAGCCCTTAGGGAGTAGCAACAAAGAGACAGATGGTAATACATTCTTTTTAATGCCATTTCAACTGATGAAAGCATATCTATTTCTAATGTTGAAACACGTGGCAGTCCCAAGTACTTTGGACAATCAGAGTAGTGTCAACAAAGCCTAGAATGATTCAAATATCAAAGAGAGTCATAGACAGTGCCCAAGGCTTTGAAGAGGTATGGAAGGCTGATTATTGAGATAAGGCTCTTTGATTTGGCAATTAAGAAATCACTGATAACATTAGAAAGAAAAGTTCATTCAAATTAAAGGACCAGAAGCCTGACTGTAGAAAGTTAAGAATAGAATGAGAAGAAAAGTGAAGGCATCAGTCACAGATGGTCTTATCCAGATGTTTAGCCACAAAAGGGAGAAAAGATGTGGGATGACAGTGAAGGGGAATGGATGGATTAAAGTGAGAGCTTTTTGAGCATGGGTTTCATATGGATATGTTTGTAGGCAGTAAAGAAGTAGCAAGTAGATGGAGAGAAGCTAAAGAAAGATGAGAAAGTAGGGATAATAGAGAGGGCAATCTGCTAAAGAAAGAAAGAATGGGAAAATATGTGTGTAGAGAGGTTTGTATTGGTGAAGAGAAAGATGACCTCTTCATGTGAGACAGAGATAAAAGTAGAAATAGTATCAAAAGACATCAGGGCGATGAGATGTGGAGGAGGGGGAAAAAGAGTTGTCAGTGAATTCCTTTTCTGGGTCTTTATTAGTCTTGGATTCCAAGGCTACTGGGCTATATGGCACTTGAAAAGACAGTTGCTTGGTCCCATCTCTGCAAGGATTGCTTTCCAAAACAGTAGCTAGAGGGCTAGGCTGGAAGCAAGGTGGGTAGCATGGGGAAGGGTGTGCCATTTCTACATGCCTTGTATTTACCTGATCATGATGTCCTGGTGGCTAAGAACAGATGGGCTGAAGTAGAGGTATAGCACACAGGTTTAACTAGGAAATTTTGCAGGTTTGAATTAGATTTAAACTGCACTAAGACTTTTGGAATACACTGTATAATTAGTATAAAAAGTATGCTTACTATTTTGTTTGACGGAGTTTAGCTAGAAATAGTCCTGGGACAAATGACTATCCTGTTATTCTTTTATATTCAGTGTTCTGCAGACTATTGCATAAGTGGATGAAATCATTGCTTTATATAGCATTTAATCCAGTAGCAGACAATTAAGGGAGTAATAAATGTTCTGGCTAGAAAGATAAGCTCCTAGGATCATAGATGTGGACCTGGAAGGGATCTGAGTCCATTGTTTCAGTTTACAGATGAGGAAATGAAGTTGAAAGAAATTCGATGATTTGTCCAAGCTAGAATAGCAGTTGGATAGAGATTATGATGGGTTTTAAATGAATGGCAGAAAAGTTTGCATTTTATTCTAGAAACTACAGAGAGAAGATAAAACTGGACAAAGGAGTGACATGGTTAGTGACATGTCCTTTAAGAATCTTAGTTTGGCAGCTGTATAGAGGATGAATTGGAGAAGAGAGGTAGCAAAAGCAGGGAAATTAATTAGGAAACCCAAGATTACAGGTGAAAGGTGATACAACCTTGAATCAAGGCAATGGTTGTGCTGGTGGAAAGAAGAAAAAAAAATTCAAGAGACTTAATGGAAGTAGAATTGAAGAGACTTGGCAACTAATTGAATATAGGGGTTGAGATATAGTAAAAAAAAAAAAAAAGTCAATTTAGGTGACCAGAAGGGGGTCAGGACAGAGAAGTTAAGAAGAGGGCTGTGTTTTGGGAAGAAGATAATGAATCTGAGAAGCTTCAAATTGGGAATTCCAGGAGGCAATCATTTATGTGGGACCAGAACTCAGGAGAGAAAGAAATCAGGGCTGAATATTTAGAGCTAGGTGTCATCTGAATTAAATCTGATAATTATATTGAGAGAGAGAGAGAGAGAGAGAGAGAGAGAGAGAGAGAAGACTCAGAACAGAGTTTTGGAGGATACTCACTATTAGTGTTGTTCAGGACCTAGATGTCATCTAGCAAAAGAAAGTGAGAAAGAAGCTAGATAGGTAAGAAGTGGATGTGGAAGAAAGTAGTGTCATGAATGGAAGACAGACTATCCAAGAGAAGGTCATCAACAGTGTGGAAAGTGGCAGAAAAATCAAGAATGAGGAATGAGAAAATGCCAGCATTTTTAGCAATTGAAAGAGCCTTAGTAATCTTGGATGAGATATTTTCAGCTATGTGATGAGATCTGAAGCCAAAATGGAACAGGTTTAAAAGTGAGTGAGTGGAAAAGAAGTGAAGATCATGAGTGAAAATTTTTTCTTTTTCAGAATTTTGACTTGGCCAGGAAGAGAGATCATACAATAGCTTGAGAGCATAGTAGGGTTAAGTGAATTTTTTTAAGCATGCTTATGTTATACCTGCCTCCTCAGGAGCAGAGAGTGGCTTTTTACAGTTTAATTACATAAAAATTTCTCAGTAAATATTTGTTTATTTATGAAAGATATCACCATTTTTGTGTAGGAATGGTGATGATGCAAAGCCAAATCAGAACACAGAAAGAACACTGGATTTGGAGGCTAAGGGCCTGGGTTCAGATTTTATCTTTGCTACTTCATTTATCACCTGTTCTAACAACGTTTCTAGCAGCTGCTGGGGAGGTGAAAAACCAACAAGACCAACAGCAAGAGCACACAGGAGGGCTGCTAGCACACGTTGTTTGATCTGCTTTTCTAAGGAAGCAACTTTAATGGCTTTACAATTTTACTTAAATTGAACATGATACATCATTCACTTAGTTCAGGGGGAAAAGCCAGCACTCTCAACTTTAGAGAGTATACAAACAGAAATTACAAGCATGCATTATATAAACAGAGCATATTAATGCAAACCAGTATACAGGCCTCTGGCTTTCTGTCCAAGCAATACATAAATAGTTACCAGAGAGAGAAGCATCAACATCTGGGTTTCTCACAGCTGGGGGATCCTGACAGCTACCCAGAGTCTTGTCTGGTCAAATCACAGGACAATCTTCCAGTGAGTGAGAGCCCCCAAAGGAAAAACTTTAATCTTTGAGCACATATACCCTGTTCAGGGCCCTGAGGGCTCAGGACCTGCTTAGCATTTAGGGTGTGGAAAAGTTCTTCAATCACCAGCACCACAACATATACATTGTTTCAGATCAATGACTCTTAATTGCTTTAATATTGAGAAGCACTCCAAAACAAAGACAACAAAAGGTCCCATTTTACCTGCCCCATTCAAACAAAGGAAAGACTCGTTAAAGGCAATTGATGGCCTCAGCATTCCAAAAGAGAAGAAAACAAAAAATTACCATTATGCCTGTGTGAACTCATTCAATTTATTTCACTTCTCAGGACCTTAGTTTCCTCATCTGTAAAAAGAGAAGAATTGGACTAGGTGTTCTTTACTATCCTTTTATGTTCTAACATTCTATGATCCTTTTCACATTTTTTTTCTGTCACTTCCTTTAATACCTTTAATTCCCTTATTAGCTCTGCTCTAAAATGATTACTCTTAATAACAATAATGTTAATAAAATAATATTAGCTGGCATTTATATAGCGCTTTAAGATTTGTAAAAGGCACTTTTTGCAAATATTGTCTTATTTTACCTTCATAACAACCCTGGAAGTAGGTACTGTTTTTATCCCCATTTTGCTTTTGAGGAATCTGAGACAGGCTGAGGTTAAGTGACTTGACCAGTGTCACACATCTAGTAAGTGTCTATGGAAGGATTTGAGCTCAGGCCTTCCTAATTCCACTTCCAGTGCTCCAACATCTGTGACTCCTAGCTGCCTTAGTTTGTGTTACTTCAGGTCAGTCTGGCCTTCATAACCATGACCTTTTTGATTGTCTATTTAGAGTTAAGATGTTAAAAGTAAGAGGAATCTGAGATCTTTTTTGTTGTTGTTTAGTCCTTTCAGCTGTGTCTGACTCTTCATGACCTCATTTGGGATTTTCTTGGCAGACATTGAAGCGGTTTGCCATTTCCTTCTCCAGCTCACTGAGGCAAACAGTGTCAGGTGACTTCCCCAGTGTCACACAGTAAGTGACTGAGGCTGAAGTTGAATTCAAGAAGTTGAATCTTCCTGACTCGGGGTCCAGCACTCAGTGAACTATGGCACCACCTAGCACTCCCTAGATCTTGTTTGACAGCAGTGCAAATGGAGTACCCAAAAGGTTAAGTGACTTGCCCTGGGTTGACATGGCCAGTCAGTGGCAGAACTGGAAATAGAACTCAGGTCTTCTTATTTAGTTTAATATCTTATTTTTGTATATCATTTTAAGGTTTACAAAACACATTCCTTGTTTTAGAAAAAAAACAAAACCTTGGATGTAGTATTTTAAGTATTATCTTAATTTTGCATGTGAAGAAATCAAGGCTCAGCAGAGTACAATCACAGAAACTAGCTTATACAGCCAGTCAGTGACAGAGCTGGGATTCATACCATGTCTCCCTGTATCAGGCACAGGTCTCTCAATGACATTGTGCTGTCTCTCTGCCTTATGTGTTAGTCTTTTTGTCCTCTAATAGATTATAAAATCCCCAGTTAGGGGCTACATCTTTTCCTCTTTTTGCATCCTTTACAGTGTCTTGTAACATTCTCTGCCTATATAGCTGGTGTTCAGGGAATGGGTGCAATTAGTGACCGTGTCATGGTGTGATGGAAAAAGTATTAGACTTGGATTAGAGAATTATAGTTGGAAGGGGCCTTAGATGCCATCTTTCTAACTCATTTTGAAGATGGAGAGCTGAGGCCCAGAAATTTAGAGCGACTTGGCCAAAGTTACACAGGAAGTAGTAGATGTAAGATTAAGCCCAGGTTCTCTGTTCCCTATAGCATGATTTTCATGGTAGTAGACCCCTAGGTTCAGATCCCAGCTCCCTTACTCTCCTGCTTTCCTAGATGCCCTAGGTCAATTCAGATTCTCTCTGGGCCTCAGTTTCCTCATCTACCCTATGAGAAGATTACACTAGATTATTCCCTCTATCTCTAAATCCTTTAAATGCTGTCTATCTATCTCAGCTTATTCAGTGCTAGGATTGCTCAGTTAACAGGGAATTCTGGTGCTGTGACTAAATAGCTTGCTAGTCCTTGGATGTTAATCTCTAACTCATTCCTTACAAAAATATCTATAAGTGGAAATACATTGAGAATCTGAATCTAATCTTTCCTAACCAAGAAACAGTTTCTCTCTTCCTCTCGGGTAGTGGCAAGAGGACTGAGCTATGAGCCAGGAGACCTAGGTACTGTGAACAAATGACCCTTCCCTGACTAGTGCTGAGAATTCAATGGGGTTACTATTGTATATTCAATATATATGGGGTATTGCGAGGTCTAAGGGCCTTTAGATGAACATTACCCTGTTTGGGGCTGGTTTAAGCTGTGACTCATCAATCTGAACCTAGAGAAGTGAATTGAGCCAGGGCTGAGACAAGTGTAAAATATTCAATTGGACCCATCTGGGTGAGTCTGTCACAGCTATGCAAATAGATAGAGAACAGAGTAGGCAGCAGCTTTGGAGAACTGAAAAGACCATGTGAGTTGGTTGGAGGCAGCCAAGGAAGGGTACCCACTGGGTCTTCTGCTGAGGTGGCATCTCCCATGGTATGGCCAAATCTAGTGCCTCCTCATATGGGTACCACACTACTTGGCTCAAGAAACCATGAAGGCTGGATTAAGCATTAGGTTCCTATGTTCTGTACTCTTATTTTTTTAAATTTCCCCTTCTGTCGCTTAGTTGCCAGCAAAGCCAAAAAAACCACACAAAAATACCTCAAAAAACCCAACCTCGTTCTGCAGTAAACTAAGAGAAAGAGGGCAGGACTGGTAGCAGCAGCAGAGAGGGAGAGGTAATACCACTTGGACAGCTTTGGGTGTAAAGTTTGGGTAGACACTGGAAGGTGAAATCCCAGGTGCTACTGAAGCTTGAATATGGCTTTGGCAGTTTATCTCTTTCTTCTGGGGGTCATTTCCTTACTGGTTCTAGGTCCAGTTCTACCATTAACTGGGCAGTCTTGGATGTATTACTTCTCCTCTCTTGGCTACAATCTCTTCATCTATAAAACAAACGGGTTGCACTAGTTTATCTCTTAGGTCCCTTCAAGCTCTAACATTTCATAAACTCAATTCCTTCCTTAGCTGTGGTTTTGTAAGCATTTTTGCAGTGTTTCCCAGTTCCAGGAGCTCCACAAATACTGGCTGTTTTAAGTGGGGATATATTTGTCCTCACATGGGCCATTTCCACATTCCATGAAGCTGTTAATGTCCATCCTCCCACATACAACTTTTGAGAACAGCCTGAGACAAAGTCCAGAGGGCACACTGAAGGATTCTTACAAGGAGCTTATAGCCCATCTCCCTCGGCTAATTTGCAAAAGCATTTTTTGATTTAAAACAGAAGGAAGCCTAATCCCTGGGAGAAAACTCACATTCACTAATGTTCCTTCTAGAGTGAGTTATGAGAGGGAGCCCCAGATGGATTATAGACGAAGGTTAAATTGTGAGGCACTAATTTGTAGAAAAGGTAAAGGTAGGGGAAGAGAAAAAGGAAAGACTATATACGTGCATGTGCATATATGTTTATATTCAAATACATGCAAATTTTGCATACTATATCTTGATTTGATTCTGCATCGCGCCCCATTCCCATCCACAAATAACCCAGTAATTCAGGGCTATCTATAACAGGTAGCCAGAAGAGCCTGGATTAAGAGTATGAAGACCTGAGTTCTAATCCCTGTCTGCTGCATATATCCTATGTGACCTTGTATAAGTCATTAACCCACTCTGAGTCTCAGTGTCTACATTTCTAAAAAGAGGGGCTTGTTTTCAAGGGTGTTTAAATGCCCTTTCAAATCTCCATTTCAGTGCTTTCTGTGTAGAGACAACATGAGCAAGGTTTCTGGAGGACACCAGTAGAACAATGACCAATTTTGACTCCAGAGGTGTGTTGATGAGCTGTGCTTCCCTCTCACTAGAGACTAAAGTCAGTGTGTAATCGAAGCACATGTACATTCTTCAACGTGGGCATTGTCTCAGTTTTGTTTAACCATATCTCTTTGTTGTAAAAGAGGGTTCTATTTTTGAGGGTAAGGTAAAATTGCATAGCTTTAAGGACTTAGAACATTTTCCTTTTCTCAAGGTAAGATTGACTTCTTTCAAACTTCTACCTATTGTTTCTAGTTCTGTCCTCCAGTGCCAAGCAAAACAAATCAGATCCTTTGTCCCATGGCAATCCTTTACGCATAATTGCTCTTCACAAGTTTTCTCCAGGTTACATATACCCATTTCCTTTAAACAATCCTGATATGGGATAAACTTGAGGCACTTTATTATCCTGATTGGTCTCCTGAATAACCTCCGGTTTTCCAAAAACCTTCCTCAAACGTAACCCCTAAAACTGAGTGCAGTGCTTCACATGCGACCTGATCAGGACAGAGAACACCAGGATGATCACTTCCTCTGGCTTCCATACTATAGATACAGTCCAAATCATATTTGAAAGTTTTGTAGCCAAGTAAAATCTCTAAGATTTTATTCTATCCTGACATAGCCTTCAACAATTCAGGAGACACCTGTACTCCATGATGTAGCATTGAAGAAATATCTTATTAGAAGGCATTTTAACTAGAGATTAAAGTATTTGGGGGTCAACAAGTCCATGAAAGGGGGCCACTGGAAAATTGCTGAGCCAAAGCTTTACTAGGTTGCTATGAAAAGTTTCACTAAAAAAAATGAACGAACAAAAACAAAACCCACTTCTTTTAAACCTCAGTTTAGGAAATTAAAAGGAGAAGGTAAATTCCTCCTCCCTTTTATTTTTTTTTTTCAACCTAATAAGTATTTACTAAACAATGACTAAAGTGTCTGGCTCCATGTTAGTCAGTGTAGAGAGACTGAGAATAAAACCCAGATCCAGTCCTAGGGAAGCACACAATCTAGTACGTAGACAAAACAGACTAAATAATCATCAGCAAACATTTAATGATCAACTAATTTATAGCAAGCACCATGTTAGGCACTGGGGATATACATACAAAGAATAAAATAATCCCTACTCTCTAGTAAACAAAACAGTTAAATAAGCCATATAAGACAGAGTGTGATTCAAGGGATAAATATCATCATTATGTCCATCTCCGGTTTATTTGTATAATGGTAGAAATAGTTCCATGATAACCAAAAGGAATGGTCCATCAGAGGACTATATCATTCATGTGATAATTATTTCATGAATATTTTGATTTTTCAATTTATGAAAGAACATATAGATTTTTTTTCCAGATAGAGATGATGTTTCTGACTCACCATCTGATGTAGGACAGCTGAAGCTCTATCATCAAATCTTAGAGTTGAGAGGGACCTTCAAGGTCATTTGTTTGAGACCATGATGAAACATGAATACCCTCTAAAAACTCTGATAATGAAGACAGATGTACCTCATTGATCCATGGAATCTATGGGATCTGTGGAATGTCATTTGCCTGGTAGATGGTATTTAAGAAATATCTAGAACCATTACTCCACATAGCTTTAATGCAAAAGACTGATATTCTGGAACCCCTGATTATTGCCTAGAGAGCTTGAGATCTTGTAACTTTGTCAGAAAGGAGAGAAAATGGTGAAGGAAAAAGAGCACTAGACTAGGAGTGAAAAGATTTAGGATCTAGTGGCTCAATGGATAGAGAACCAAGTCTGGAGTTTGGAAGACTCATCTTCCTGAATTCAAATCCAGGCTCAGATACTTACCAGTTATATGGGCAAGTCACTTAACCTTGTTCATCTTAATTTCCTCATCTGTAAAACTAGCTGGGGAAGGAAACGGAAAGCTATTCCAGTGTCTCTGCCAAGAAAACCCCAAATGGGGTCACAAAGTGTTGGACATGACTGCAATAACTCAGCAACAACCTAACTCTGCCAACTCAAAAGCCATGTCCTCTTGGGCAAGTCATAAACTCTCTGAGACTCAGTCTCATCATCTGTCAAATGGGAATTATAGAGTTTGTTGTGATGGTTGAATGAGATCATGTATATGAAACATCTGTGAAATAAAGTTCTATGGAAATGTGAGACCATTGTCATTATTACTATTATTAGAGAGTAGTACAGCTACTGTCCTCCAGAAATTCCAGATAAAGATGTTTGGCAAGTTATTTAAACTTCAACAAAAGTGAGTAAATAATTAGAAATGAGGGTGGTAGGAAGCTATGCTGAGAAAGGAGAAATCAGACTCCTTTTCCATGTGTGTTTAGTATCTCTAGCTGTATGATTGACCCTCCATGGCAGGGGTTGCACATTTCCCTTACAAAGTTTTAGGGTTCCCCATAACACCCATAGTAGAGCTCTGTAGAGGATACTCAGTGATATGGACTGATAGCCTCCCTAGAGGCAGGGAATGGGACCAAATGGCCTTTGTATTTTTGGCTCTGATTTTTCATGCCTAATAGACCCATATGAAATATCTCACCTTCATGATGAAGGACAGAATAGATCTTTCACATGAAGTCAGAACTGCCTGAAGTTCTCATCAAAATGCTTTTTTTTTCCCTAAAGGGACTTTGAATTCCCCTCCCCCCATCTATTTCTGCACTTCCTGGGAGCTGAAATACTAAAATTCTATATGACAGGCTGCTCTTGAGATATTTCCAACTTAGCTGGAATCAGGATTTACCAGAAATGTTGTGAGACAGCTTGTTTAAGTGAGATTTCCTACTTGGTGTCTTTTAAAAAGAGAGAGAAAGAAAGAAAAAATAGTGATTTTGGATGGAGTTCAGCCACCCAGGACACATTTGGACACGTAACTGAGGCAAACCAAAATGCCAGTCGTCTTCCAGTCCTCCCACTGTCCTTCTTCAGGAACATTTGGCAAAGTCATAAGCTTCCAGAGGACTTTGAAGACACAGACTTAGAATAAATGGATGTACACTTGACATGACTATAAAGTAATGAGATGGATTCCTTTAACTCAGGGGTGAAACCAGTCTTGTTCCTTTATACTTGCATCTTATATACACAATTTGTCCTCATTTATTCTGGGATCATTGTTCCGCCATTGTGTTCATTTATTAAAGGGAAACTGGCTCCATTTCCTTCCAAGACTTACATTGGGATATATTGTTTTTAATTTTAACTATCTCATTTAATAGTTAATATTTTAACTTTCAGCCTTCCCATCCAAACCAGGGAATAGAGAGAGGTGCATGAATAAAACTTAAGACATAGGTATGCGTTTAGAGGGAGATTGAGTAAGGGATGAATATGTATGAAAGCTTATTTAAATGCCATATTTATGAGGAAAGGAAAAATATTGGAACCTCACTTTCCCTTTACATATTTTCAAAACACCACATGGGACTGAGTTGGACCCAGTAAAAAGTATGAAAAGTTATGGAGTGTTTTAGGTTGTGTTGGGCATACCAGGAAAATAGAGAATCACTGAGCTCAGTTGTGTAGGATTTTTGTGTTGCATGCCATATAAAGGTAATGAGATCAGAAGAAAAGTGAATTTAGTGTCTTAATTGCTATGTGGTATCTAGCATGGTTCATGAGCTTTTTGAGCCTTATTTTCTTCTTTTTAAGTTTGATTTAATTTTATTTCTAAAATTATTAAGTATTTTCCCTTCTTTCCTGGGGAAAAGAAAAGGAAAATCATTGTAAAAAATATGTGTAGTCAAGGAAAAGAAATTCCCCAAATTGTCCATGTACAAAAATACATATCACATTCATCATATTTAGTCCATCACACGTCTGTCAGGAGAAAGGTAGCACTGTTAATCATCTGTAGCATGGAATCGATAGCATATAGTCATCATAACATGACTAATCATCAAACTGATCAGAGTTTCAAAATTGTTCATTTTTTCAATGTTCTCATTATTGAATAAATTATTCTCATTCTGCTCACTTCATTCTGAATCAGTTCATAAAGTCTTCACAGGTTTTTTCTGGAAATATCTGTTTCTTCATTTTTCATGGCACAGTCAAGGTTCGTTACATTCACATATCATAGTTTATTCAGCCATTCTCCAAATGCAAGGCATTTCTTTCATTTCAAGTTCTTTGCTACTATCACACATTCTGTTGTACATAAAGAATTTTTCGATCTTTCTTTTATGTCTTTGGGATTATGCCTCATTTTCTCCTGCCTTTTTCTCTCATTGTAGAGACAGGGACGGCATGGGGAAAGATACAAGTTACTTTCCAGTTGTTTATGTAGGCCTATATATTTACCTCTGCAGAACCAATGGTGGTCCTATATCTAGGTCCTAGTTTGTCCTGCTCTAGCTATAGATTGGGGCCTAGTGATTAGTGATATAAATTTTGATGTCCGCACTACAGATTAAAAGGGATGATAGATTAAATGGGAGCAGCTAGGTGGCACAGTGGATAGAGCACTGGGCTTAGCTTCAAGAAGACTCATCTTTCTGAGTACAAATCCAGCCTCAGACACTTACTAGTCATGTGACTCTGGGCAAGTCCCTTATCCCCATTTGCCTCAGTTTCCCCATCTGTAGAATGAGTTGGAAAAGGGAATGGCAAACCGCTCCAGTGTCTTTGCCAAGAAAACCCCAAATGGGGTCATAGGAAATATAACACAACTGAATTGACTGAACAACAACAACAAAATAGATTAAATGAGGGATTTGATCCCCATACGAAGAGTTAGGTGGAATAAAAAAGTACACACCATGTGTATGATAGGAGGGGAGTGGTCAAGTACTCCACACAAAGGAAAGATGCCATCAAGCACCTGCCCTTCTATCCTGGCATAGAATCCACTAGCCTCAGTAAAGGGTTTAAAAATGCATACTAAGCATTCGCATGTTATATTTTATAAATTTACAAGACTTTAGCTCATTCATCTATCCTTCTCTGTAGTTTTCTCTAGAAAAATCTCCAAATGTAGTTTTGGTATTTCTTTGTCTCACAAAGCAGAAATCAGAACCTTTTGACACAATTGTTGTTGTTGAGTCATTTTTTTTCAGTCATGTTTGACTTTTGTGACCCCATTTGGGGTTTTCCTGGCAAAGGTAAAGGAGTGGTTTGCCATTTCCTTTTCCAGATTATTTTACAGATGAGGAAACTGAGGCAGAGTTAAGTGAATTGTCCTGAGTCACACAACTAGTAAGTATCTGAGCCTGGATTTGAACTCAGGAAGATGAGTCTTCCTGACTTCAGACCCAACACTCTGTCTAGCTGCTCCATCTAGCTGCTCCTTTGACATAGTATCTGTAAGGATACGATCATGGATTGGTTTAGCATTCACTGAATCCATCCCTCTCATTTTAGAGATGAAGTTTTAGCCTAGAGTGACTTGCCCAGTGTCACACACACAATTAGTGATTCAAGTAGAATTCAAACCCAGCTCTTTCTGATTTTTGCAGTAGCAGTCTTGACATAGTAGATAGAGAGGTTGTCTAGAAGCCAGAGAAACCTGAGTTCAAGTCCAATCACAGTGATTATGTGACTCTGCGAAAGTGACCTACTCTCTCAGAGATAGACTGGGCAATTGCAAAGAAGGAGTGACAACCTATATTGGTGAGAGAGTTTCCTGACCTGAGAGTTCCCTATGCTGATGAAATCACGAGTCCAATCCCTGTCTCTACGCCTATAGCTGGTGTTTCACTTCCCATTAATATTCCTATCCTCCTCCACCTTCTCTCTCAAACGTATACTTCATGTGACACAAAAAAAACCTTTCATTTCACATTATAGTTTAAAATAAATTTGCTAAAAGAAATAGAAAGATAATAAAATACAGTATTGAGAATTTTCATGACTTGGATAAATGAGTCATTCACAATTTTACTCCTTCTAAAGGAATGAAAGTTCCCAGAAACTATTGGTAGACAAAAGCCATCAGTCAATCTTCCTCTGAATAGCAAGACCATAGAAAGGAGCAAAGAGATTGTATAAATGGGCCACCTGGCTCTGACCTCAGTAGAAATAACTATTACTCACTAGCCTATTGCCAGGTTAACTCTGGAGTGTGAGGCTCTTTTCCCACAAATTCCAGTTCGGCTACTGATCACATCTCCAATATTCCTTTCTTAGGGCTCCTGGAGGCCTCTTTTTTATCTCTAACATCTCAAGTGCATGTTGTTTCTTTCTTCAAAATATGGAAGAGAGAGATAGCCTTCTACTAACTCACATGACCCCTATCTAGTGGCTTTTCTCTCTTGGTATATTGTGCGTCACTTCAGCCCCATGTGAGATCTGGTGAGTCTCCTGCCCGTTAAGGCATCAAAGTTGTCACTTTAATAAACTATCAACATGACAGTTTATGACATTCCTACCAAATCCAGAGATTTTTCAACCTACTGATATTGCTCCCTAAAATATGTAGATTCAGGCAGAAACCATGGGGAAAATACATAAAGGAAAGCTCCATCCATGTAAACACAGATGTTACAAGTGAATGATGGAATTTGGGGGATATGCAGAGAGAGAGAGAGAGAGAGAGAGAGAGAAAGGGAGAGGGAGAGGGAGAGGGAGAGGGAGAGGGAGAGAGAGAGAGAGAGAAAACATTACTCAATTTAAGAAATGCCAATCAGCCAATCTTTGCTGAACACCTGTTATACGAACAAGTCAATCCAGTGTTAGGCTTTGTAGGGGACAAAAGAGAAACTGAAGACATTATACGTGGTCCTAGGCCTGTAGGAGATTACAGAGAAAAGACTCGTATGCATGAAACACATTTTCAAAAGATATAACTATTCTTTCTTGGTTTCAGTAAGAGTACATCCTTTTGATTTTTCCCTTGTTGCTCTCTCCCACCATTGCCATTTTTCATTTTTTCCCCACATTTAACCATAGGTACTACCAAGGTTTTAACTATTCTTCATTTTTTGCTATTCTCTAAACACCATCTCCCCCAGAGAATTCATCTACTATTACTACTGTCGCCTGCAGAGGTGGCACTGAGGTATAAGGATGCTGGAGAGAGTGAAAGAAAGCCACAGGCTAGGCAGGAGAGTATAGTACAACTCTGTTTAGTAAGCAGAGGAGGTGAGTTTATATACTCTATGGAATCAGATAAGCATTGCATTGCTCTGTTACTTTACTTTATTCCCTTGTAACATCCTGCCACATAGCCCACGTAGCCCATGTAGCCCTGGAACATGTTGTAACTTAGTTCCATAGATGCTAACCATATTGAAACATTACCGTTCTTTCCCATGCAGATAACAACTGCGAGGGTGGTTCCTTGCCACGTCCTCTTATCCTTTGACGGTCTTGACTTGCAGAGACTTAGCCTCAAATGGCCTTGCTTTGCAGAGGCCTAAGAGGCTTAAACAAGACATAGCTGTAACTCCATGTGCCATTCTGCACCTTCTCAGGGGCAGCTAGAAGGAAGTTGGAGAGCCCACATCCTGAGTACACAGCCCAGAGAAGAACAGGCTCAGGCTCAAAGGAAAACCTGGCATGTATCTTTCCCACCACGGACTATCTCAGAGCTGGCCTTCTACATACTACCACTACCACTACCACTACTACTACTACTACTACTGTTACTACTACTACTGCTGCTGCTGCTGCTGCTACTACTACTACTACTACATCTTCAACTACTCATTGCTTCCACAATTTCATCCACATCAATGACCCTTGACCTTCCTCTGAAGGCTCTCTCTTTGGAGTTTCAGTATTGCCTTTCTAAGTACTCAATAGATATCACTGAGTTGTCCTAACAGCCTCTCAAATTCAGTATTATGAAACTTGACTTATCTTTCTTTCTTCCCTGTGAGATCTGGCTCCTGTTTCTCGATTTTCTATTTGAATGACCCTAACAGTCTCACAATCACTTATGTTCAATGACCTTGGAGTCTTCTTTGACATGTCCCTTTTTCTCAATCTTCATATCTACTCAATCAATCCATTGCCTGACACTTATCAATAACTTACTCTATGCCAGACACTGAGCTAACCTTTTGGATACACAGAAAAAGCAAAAACAAAAACAAAAACAAAAAACAAAGAAAAAACACAACAGCAATCCTCATCCTCAAGGAGCTAATATTCTAATGGGGAGATCACATGTGCAAAAATAGCTGCAGGTAAAATATATACAGAGTAGATGGAAGATAGCCCCAGAAAGGAAGCTTTGGAAGCAGGGAAGACCAGGAAAGGTCTACCAAAAAAAGAAAAAAAAAAGAAAAAAGAAATGAGCCAAGTCTGGAAGGAAACCAGTAATTCTGAGATGAGATGGAGGTTGGAGCATCTTAGGCATGGGAGACAGCCAGTACAATGGCATAAAGACAGAAGATGCAGGATTATATATGAGGAGCAGCAAGTGGGCCAGTAAAGCAGTAGTACAAAGTGCATGGAGGAAAGTAGTGTGTAAGAAAACTAGAAAGGTAGGAAGAAACCAGATTGTGAGAATTTAAAATGCCGAGCAGAGTTTATGTTTGATCCTCAAGGCCAAAATTTCTTAATCTAGGGGAGGGGGGGGCTCTATGAACTTGTATGTGTATACACACAGTACATATGCATACATGTATGCACACATATGTGTACACATATATGTGTGCTGTGTATTATGAATATATTAGGTTGCATACATGTGTATGTACATATACATGTATAACATACATAACTACTTCAATATAGTTGCTTTCCTTTGTAATCTTAGGTATTTTATTTTATGCATTTAAAAACATCATTCAGAGGAGTGCATAGGTTTCACCAAGTTGCCAAAGAAGTCTATGTCTCAACAAAGGTTAAGAATTCATGCTCCAGGTAGCAGAGAACCACTGGAATTTATTGAACAAAAGGGTGTCCTGGTCATGGTCAAATACTGGCTTTAGAAAATCCCTTTGGCAGCTGTCTGGAGGACAGAATGGAGAGGAGAAAGAATAAAAGGAGGGAGATGAGTTAGGAAGGTTTGAAACAGTGTAGCAAGAGGAATGACTTAAATTAGGGCAGTGGGTATATGTGCGAAGACAAACGTATAATTGACAGGACTTGACAATCGATTGAATATGTGCATTAAGACAGAATTGGGGTTGGAGGTGACTCCAACACTAAGAACTTACATAACCAGGATGGTTATAGTGCCCTCATCAGATAAAGAGAAGAAAGAAGGAGGAGAGGGCTTAAGGCAAAAGATAATGAGTACTATTATGGACATGTTGAGTTTGAGATGCCAGTGAGAATACCATGTAGAGATGGTAAGAAGGCCCTTGGTGGTGCAGGCCTAGAGCTCAGGAGAGAGATTAAGACTTGATTTATAGATCTGGAAGTAATTAGTGAAGAGTTGATGACTGAAGCCATGAAAGCTACTGAGATCACCTAAAAAGATAGTGGAGAGAAGAGGGCCCAGGACAGAATCCATGAATATTAGGAGGAATACCAAGGATGAAGGAGACTAAAGAGAAGAAGTCAGAAAGGAAAGAACGGTACAATAATAATCCAGGAAATCGAAAATATTCAAGAGAATGGAGTGGCTAATGATGTTGAACTCTGCAGAAGGGTCTAAATGAATGAAAACTGAAAAGCATTTGCATATAGCAATTAAGAGATAATTGGTAACCTTGGGAAGAACTATTTTAGTTAAGTAGTAATCTTAGAAGCCAGATTACAAGGGATTGAAAAGTAGGTAAAAAATGAGATGGCTTTTTCCCTAAGGGTTCATCTATGAAAAAAGAGATATAAGATTGTAATTTGAGAGAATGGTGAGGTGAAAGTTTGTTGTGTTTTTTTTTCTTAGGAGAAAACACAGATATGGATATGTTTATAGGTAGTGAGCATGGGGAGATTAAAGATTAGAGATGGAAGTAGGATGGGTTGGGGAATCGATGTTTGGAAAGGCAAGCTCCTGGAAGAGACAGAAAAGTATAGAATCAAAGGCACAAATAATGGGGCTGCCCTAAGAACCCCTTTCAAAGCATTCAAATTCAAATGCAGGTCAAAGTTTCTTAATCTAGGGGAAGGGGTGCTCTGTGAACTTATATGTGTATATACACAGTACATACATGTATGTACACATATGTGTATACATGCATTTTTAAAAAATAGGTCTTATCTGATTGGTCCAGTTGTTAGTGTAAAATTGTGTCATGTATATTTTGTATATACCTGGAATTTATTTAACTATCAATATGTTGCATTACTCTAATAAAATGTTGATTTTGGACTTACAACTCTACTTCCTAGCATAGTGCCTAGTCCATACTAGGTATGAATAAAAGCTTATTACTTGTTTGCTTGCTTGGCTGGATGAAAAAAAAGAAAAATGGAAATGATACTAAGAGGTTCTAAAATTTAGAACTAGGAACAGAAAGCTCCCAATAGTATGCCCTCCATTTTTTTCCGTAAAATTTTAGGAGAGGTTCTCTCAAAAACTTTTTATTACGTGCTTATTACGTGTTTAGTACCAAGCTAAAAGCTGGTGATACAAAAAAAAAATCCTCTGCCCTTAAAGAGCTAACGTTCTAATGAGGAAAACAATGTATAAATACTTGTACATGCATTATATGTATAGAGAGAGTGGTTGGAAGCTACACTGAGAGGGGAAGATATTAGCAGCGGGGGGAACCTGGAAAGGGCTCCTGGAATAGGGGGAATTTGAGCTTAATCTTGATGGAAGTCATAGAAACTATGAAGCAGAAGTGAGGGGGAAGAGCTTTCTGGTTATGGGAGATAGCCCATGCAAAGACACAGAGATGGAATTTCCAAGAAACTGTAAATGAACCGGTGTTGCTTAAATATATAGTGTATAAGCAAGAATAAGACGTAAGAAGATTGGAAATGTGAGAAGGAACCAGGTTATGAAGAGCTGTAAATGTCAAACATGAGAGATTCTATTTGATCCCAGAAATAATAATTTTTAAAAATGCTGATGCCTGTTGAGGCAGGGAAGGTCTCGGAAGGTTGAGGAGGGCAAGGGATAGTAATGTGACGTAATCGGACCTCTGCTTTAGAAAAATCGCCTTGGCAATTGAATGGAGGATGGATTGGAGTGAGGAGACACCTGAGACAAGGACAGTGGTAAGAAACAATACAGAAGAGAGGTGATAAGGGACTGAATTAAGATTGTGGTTTGTGGTTTTGTGAATAGAGAGAACGATATATATACATATACACATATGTGTGTGTGCATCCATATCTCTCTCTTTGTATGTATGTATGTATGTATGTATGTATGTATGTATGTACGTATCTATCTATCTGTGGGTTTTTGTGAAGGTAGAATCAACAATGCTTAGCAACAAACTGGATATTTGGGTGGTGCGATGGTAAGTGATATTAGGGAGAAGACCATGATACTGAGATTGCAGGCTTGTGTACTTGGCGGGAGGGTAGCCCTTCATAGTAAAAGGAAATTTGGGAAGAGGAGCAGATTTTGAGGAAAAGATAATTAGTTCAATTTTGGACATTTTTGTCTGCAGGATATTCAGTTCTAGATGTCCAGTAGACAGAGATATGGTATTGGGGTTCGTCGATCAAGAGGTAACAATCGCTGAGCCTTTATTATGCACCTGTTGTGCCCGACACCAAATAATAAGGTAGAAATAGATATGTTCTGTCCTAGAGGAGCTGGTTCAGGAAGAAATACACACATACGTGCATGTGCTAACACATATACACAGAGCAGCTTGAATTTATGTACTTATAATCAATATATACAAAATAAAGTCAAGATAAAAATTTTATTGCATGCCAAGAGGGTGGAGAATAAGGGAGAAAATTCGAAGAAATGATGGGTGTCAATGACAGTTTCCCAGAGGGGTTAAATGTTGAGTAGAGTCCTTCAAAGGAAACAGTGGTATGAATTGGTGGAAAATATCCTGTCCTGGTTGGGGAAAGGGAGCCTTTACAGAGGTCAGCAGCTGACTTAGAAACCTCTGACTAACCTCATAGAGTAGAGCAAAGCTCAGCATTCAGTGGGATAACCCCATGGGGAGTCTTCTTGGTTGATTGGACTTTTCTAAGCTATGAAAGGAAGGAGAGAAGAGGGAAAGGAGGCTGCTAGGGAAGGGATCAGCAAAGCAAATCAGCAATACTTCCCTAATCAGTTTTCTAAGGCACTTTAAGTAAAGCTCAGGCAAAAGCAGGAGAAAATGAGATGTTTGATATTCTGGTTGAGCAAGTTCTTGATTCCAGGTCATAAATTATAATAATAGAACAAATCAAAAAGTTTCCTGCAAACAGAAACTCTCCGTTTCTAGGTTCCTTCTCAACTTTGTTGATCAGACTAGTGTGGAAAGACTATTTTTTTAAGTTTATTCCTGAGTTTTAATTGATTTGGGAAACTTCCTGGTATGAAATACTCTTTACTTAAGCATATTGGTAATTTTTCTGTTAATATGTAGTCTTAAATATCTGGGGGCCCTGAGAGTTTCCCTGACTTTTCTAGAGTCATACAACCATTGTGTGTTAAAGGCAGGATTTTAATGGATGTATTCCTCTAAACCAAGAATTCTTAACCTTTTTTTTTTTGTATCATAGGCATTTTTAGCAGGCTACTAAAGCTTTTAGGCTCTTTCTCGGAAGTATGTTTTTGAATTCATAAAATAAAATACATGGAATAACAAAGGAAACTACTGAAATACAATTATTAAGAAATATTAAAAAATTAACAGATCCCAGCTTTAACCATTGTATCACCACATAGTTGCAATAATTTCCCATGATTATATTACACTTTAAGGCTTAAAAAGGTACTTCTGAGGTTGTTATCACAACACTGTGAATAAAAGTAGCATCCCATTTTATAGATCATTAGACTGACAAGCTGGAAAAAGTAAATTATTTGTCTAGGACTGCACAGTGAATAAGTGTTTTCAAAACCAGATATTTCCTGCAATATCTTCTATGTTCCATAAGTCAACCAGTCAGTCAACAGGCATTGATTAAGCCTTAACTGTATTTAGGCACCGTGCTAAATCTCCCTTGCTTTCTAGGAGCTTATATTCTAATGGGGGACAATATGCAAACAACTGTGTACAAACCAGGTTACATATAAAGTGATTCAGCTCCCATGGATTCAATTGCTATCTCTATGCAGATAAATCTGAGTTTCTCTTTATCCAGTTCTAACCTCTCTCCTGATCTCCAGTTTCATATCTGTTATTGCCTAATGGGCAATACAAACTGGATGTCTCACACACATCTTAAATTCAACATGTTAAAACTGAACTAACCTCCCCCACCACAAAACAAAACAAAACAAAACAACCTCTCCCCTTTGCCTAACTTCGCTATTATGTTCCAGGCTACTACCATTCTCTTAGTCAGACTTACAAACTGTCATCCTTAACCAATCACTCTTTCTCAACCCCCCATATAATTTGTTACCAACCCCCTCCCCAATTCTCCTTTTTCTGCCCTCCTGAAGCTGGCTCCACTCTTTCTTCTGAAACTAACTGCTCCAGGTAATGTTGTTACACTAAATCTTATTTTTTTTTTGTTTTACTGGAAGCAACTAACTACATTGGGCAAGATATGTCTGTATCTTTTAAAGCAGCTAGCATACTCAATTCACACAATACTAAAAATACATATCAGTTAAAGAATTGGTTAAGAAGAACACACCATGGAAAGAAAGCAAAATATATAAAAATTCCTTTGGCTTGCTGCCTGTTTTCTTTTAATCATGGGGACAGGCTGGGGTCATCTGCTGAGATTGGAATAACAAAATACTTTTCTTGACATTCAAGTTGCATTGTCAGGGTCCCCAGAGACCTTTAATAGCATAACATTTACCTTACATGGCTTGAGTACAGATATTCCTAAAGGCAGCAGACTGGACCAGATGACCTTCTTTCTCCTTAATCCTTTGATGTGAAGGTTAGCTGTAAGTCTTCATCTCTCCTGAAAATCCATCTCCCATATCCATTGCTGACAAGTTTTCATGTAGTAAAATGCGGCCTATAATTGATCTTTCCTGCCTTTGAACACTAAAGCCAAGTATTGTCTATTTCACTCATTCTAATGCTTATATAAAATATTGCCTTCTAGGTTGAATACATGAGTTTTACTTCCCACAATTAAACAATAAGCTCTTCAAAAAGAGGACACCTTGTAGATGTCTATCCAAATACTATTCACGCTTTAATCCCAGCTCAAGTTGGTCTTATCCCACTTCTAGATTGTAAATTCCCTGAGAGTAGTCATTCTCTCCCCAATCTCCTCATTCAAAAAACAATTTTCTTCTTTAAATGTTGCCTAGTACCTAAAAGAGTGCTCTCCATGCAAATATGCTTGATAATTATTTCTTCTTTTATAATGGGGAGGGGGAAACACTTGACTCTCAGTCAGGAAATATAGTTGCTTTTTTTTTAAATTTATTTTTGGTTTGCAATATTCACTTCCATAAGATTTTGAGTTCCAAATTTTCTTCCCATCTCTCCCTTCCCCCCACTCCAAGACATCATATAAATTGATATAAGCTCAATATATACATTCCTATCAAACCTTTTTTTCACATTGGTCATGTTGTAAAGAAGAATTAGAACCAAGGGAAGAAACCATGAGAAAGAAGAAGCAAACAAACAGACAGACAAAAAAGCAACAGAAAGAGAGAACATGAGTGAGAGTGAGGGAGAGAGAGAGAGAGAGAGAGAGAGACAGAGAGAGAGAGAGAGAGAGAGAGAGAGAGAGAGAGAGAGAGAGAGAGAGAGAGAACTCTTGGTTCTGCTCATTTTACTTTTTGTCATTTCATACAAGTCTTTCCATGTTTTTCTAAAATTAACCAGCTCACCATTTCTCACAGCACAGTAGTATTCCATCACAAGCATATAACACAACTTATTCAGCCATTCCCTTCTGATGCGCATCCCCTTTATTTCCAGTTCTTTGCCACCACAAAGAATGCTGCTATAACTATTTTAGAACATACAGGTACTTTTCCTTTTTCCCCAATCACCTTGGGAAACAGACTAATACTGGTATTGCTCAGTCAAAGGGCATACATAGTTTTATAACTCTTTGGATATATTTGTCTTTTAAAGCATTTTGAAAACCTTAAAGCTCTTAGTGATGATGATGATGATGATATGTCTTGCTGAAGGAGCCTATTGTCTTAGATGAAGCAATAGGTTTGGAATGAGGTAGACCTAACTTCAAAGTATGACCCTGCATCTTTCTAGCTAGCTATAAAACACTTGAAAGTCGCTTGACGTCTAAGTGCTTTAGGCAATTTCCTAGGTCTTACCTATAAAGTCACAGACTGGTTGCAATATGCATTGATAGAAGGAGTTCTCACACTGGGAGTCCCACAAGGGGGGGAGGGGAGCGAGAGAGAGAGAGAGAGAGAGAGACAGAGACAGAGACAGAGAGAGACAGACAGACAGAGACAGAGAGAGAGAGGTGGAGAGAGAGGGGGAGAGAGCAAATGCTATACTTCAATCTATATTCAGACTCTATAGTTATTTTTCTGGATGTGTTCAGCATTTTCCATCATGAGTCTTTTGGAATTGTCTTACATTCTTGCAATGCAATGAAGAGATAAATCTAGCCAAGTAAGTCATTGCATAATATGGCTGTTACTGTGTACAATGTTCTCCTGGTTCTGCTCACTTCTCTCAGCATTAGTTCATATAAGTCTTTCCAGGTTTTTCTGAAGTCTGCTTGTTCATTTCTTATAGCATAATAGTATTCCATCACATTCATATACCACAACTTGTTCAGCTATTCCCCAAGTGATGGGCATCCCCTCAATTTCCAATTTTTTGCTACCACAAAAAGAGCTGCTATAAATATTTTTGTCTTCTGCGGGTCCTTTTCCCATTTCTATGATTTCTTTGGAATATAGACCTAGAAGTGGTATTGCTGGGGCAAATGGTATACACAGTTTTATAACCCTTTGTTCATAGTTCCAAATTGCTCTCCAGGGGCCAGCTAGGTGGCTCAGTGAGTAGAGCATGGGGCCTGGAATCAGGAGGACCTGAGTTCAAATCCGGCCTCAGACACTTGACCCACATACTAGCTGTGAGATCTTGGGCAAGTCACTTAACCCCAATTGCCTTCCCTTCTTGCCCCAGAAAACCCCCAAAATAAACAAACAAACCAAATTGCCCTCCAGAATGGTAGGATCAGTTCACAACTCCACCACTCCATCAACAATGCACTAGTGTTCCAATTTTCCACACATCTTCTCCAACATAAAATTTTCCTGTTTTGTTATGTTAGCCAATCTGATAGTTGTGATGTGGTGCCTCAGAATTCTTTTGATTCACATTTTTCTAATCAATAGTGATTTAGAGCATTTTTTTCATATGACTATACATAGTGTTCATTTTTTCATCTGAAAACTGCCTATTCATATCCTTTGACCATTTATCAATTGGGTAATGACTTGTATTAGTATAAATTTGACTCAGTTCTCTATGTATTTTAGAAATGAGGCTCTTATCAGCCACTGGTTGTAAATATTCTTTCCCAGCTTTCCGCTTGCCTCCTAATCTTGGTTGCATTGGCTATGTTTGTGCAAAAACTTTTCAAATTAATGTACTCTAAATTATCCATTTTGCATTTCATATTGTCCTTTATCTCTTGTTTGATAATAAATTCTTTGGTTCTCCATAAATCTGACAGGCAAACTATTCCTTGCTCTCCTAGTTTGCTTATAGTATCAGTCTTTATTTTGAAATTGCATACCCCTCTTTATTTTGGTATATGGTGTAAGATGTTGGTCTATGCTTAGTTTCTGCCTTACTATTTTCCATTTTCCCAGCAGGTTTTGTCAAACAGTGGGTTCTTATCCCAGAAGCTAGAGTCTTTGGGTTTATCAAACAATAGATTACTATAGCCATTGCCTACTGTATCTTGTGTACCTAACCTATTCCTCTGGTCCATCACTCTATTTCTTAGCCAGTACCAAGTAGTTTTGATGATTACTGCTTTATAATACAATTTCAGATCTGGTATGTCTAGGCCACCTTCCCTTGCATTTCTTTTCATTGATTTCCTTGATATTCTGGACATTTTATTCTTACAAATGAATTTTGTTATGACTTTTTCTAGCTCTATAAAATAATTTTTGGTAATTTGATTGGTATGACACCAAATAAGTAAATTAATGTAGGTAGAATTGTCATTTTTATTATATTAGTTCAGTCTACTCATAAACAACTAATATTCTTCCAATTATTTAGATCTGATTTTATTTGTGTGAAAAGTGTTTAGTAATCAAATAGGATTCACATAGTTCTTGGGTTTTTTTTGGCAGGTAGACTCCTAAATATTTTATAATGCTTACAGTAACTTTAAATGGAATTTTTCTTTTTATCTCTTGCTGTTGGGCTTTGTTAGTAATAATATAGAAATCCTGATGGTTTATGTGGGTTTACTTTACACCCTGCAACTTTACTAGAGTGGCTTATTATTTCAAGTTGTTTTTTATTTGATTCTTTAGGATTCTCTAAGTATATCATCATATCATTCACTGACCATTCTAATTCCTTCAATTTCTTTTTCTTCTCTTATTGCTAAAGCTAAAGTCTCTAGTACCATATTGAATTACAGTGGTGGTAGTGGACATCCTTGTTTCACCCCCAATCTTATTGGAAATACTTCTAACTTATCCCCATTGCATATAATGTTTGCTGATTGTTTTAGATAGGTGCTACTTATCATCTTAAGGAAAACTCCATTTATTCCTATGCTCCCTACTGTTTTTAATAGGAATGGGTGTTGTATTTTCTTAAAAGCTTTTTCTGCATCTATTGAGATAATCATATGGTTTCTGTTAGTTTTGTTGTTGATATGGTCAGTTACACTGATAGTCTTCCTATCCTCTCCTGTTAACAGCCCTGCATTCCTGGTATCAAGCCTACCTGGTCATAATGCATTATTATTCTCATGATAAGTTGCTATAATCTTTTTGTAAATATTTCATTTAAAATTTTTGTATCCATACTCAGTGAAATTGATCTATAATTTTATTTCTCTGTTTTAACTCTTCCTGGTTTAGGTATCAGCGCCATATTTGTATCATAAAAATAATTTGGTAGGACTGCTTCTTTGCCTATTTTCCCAAATAGTCTATATAGTATTGGAATTAATTGTTCTTTAAATGTTTGATGGAATTCACTTGTAAATCCATCTGGCTCTGGAGATTTCTTCGTAGTGTGTTCATTGATGGCTTGTTCAATTTCTTTTTCTGAGATGGGGTTATTTAAGTATTTTATTTTCTCTTCTGTTAATCTGGGCAATTTATATTTTTGTAAAGATTCATCCATTTCACTAAGGTTGTCAAATTTATTGGCATACAGTTGGGTAAAATAGTTCCTAATTATTGTTTTAATTTCCTCTTAATTAGTGGTGAATTCACCCTTTACATTTTTGATACTGGTAATTTGTTTTTTTTTCTTTCTTTTTAAAAATCAAATTACCCAAAGGTTAATCAATTTTTTTGTTTTTTTTTCATAAAACCAGATTTTGATTTTATTAATTAGTTCAATAATTTCCTTAATTTCAATTTTATTAATCTTTCCTTTGGTTTTCAATATTTCTAAATTGCTATTTAATTTGGGGATTTTAAATTTCTTCTTGGAAATCCAGTTTCTAATCCCAGTGAAGCAAGTTTATGATTCTACAAATGAGTAAACAAAAAAAAAATGTATCTTGCTAGGATTTAAAATATTTTATCATTCACCCGCCATTTCAATTGGCATCAGGATTCCTTTCTTGTTTAATTACTGCTTTGCAAGAATGAGTTTAGCAAAAGGGAAAGGAATGGGGAAGAAGGAAGGAATGAGAAGAAAGCAGAATAAGAAGAAGGAGGGAAAGATAGGAAGGAATGGAAGGAGGAAATGAAAGGAGGTAGGTAGTATGCTTCATAGCTTTCTATGGTACAAGAAGGAAAGAACTATAGTCATTGTGACTTTAAATAGATGGGGAAAGGGAAATAGATTAAAAACATTTTCCTTTCGTGTTTCTTGCTCATTCTATCCTTTGTTTCTGCATTATTAAAGGACGAGAGTTTATAGCAAAAAAAATCCATTATTTTTAATATTTATTTGATTTTTATTTATTTTTGCCCTATATGTATATAAATGAATAAGTATTTTAAATAAATTTTGCATCTACCAGATGAAGAGGAGCTACAACTAAAACAAGTTAAGGGAGCAGGTTGCCTGCCTTTTTGCAGAATTTTTTCTCATCCTTGAGTAGGCTCAGGCTCCCTTGGCTTTCTCCACCTCTGCTTGAGAATCTACACTCTCTTGCTTGATAATAAAAATGATTGAAAAGCACCTTGAAAATACAAAGTGCTATATAAATGCTAACTGAAGTAATAATAAAACAGTAATAATAACTATTTGCTGATAAACATAACCCAGAAGCCCTGGGGAGACATTTCACAGGGGGAAAGTGAAATGGGGTCTGTTCCTGTCTCTGCTGTGCCTTTCCCCTGAATCGCATTGTTCTCTCTCCAGTCAAACATCGTCATTCACAATGGTCATGAAATAATACTGCAATGTAGAGTTATTGTCATCACCCACATTGTTAGGAACAATGTATTCCTAAGTAATCCATTTCCTGACATTCTCCAGGGTTATGCATGAATCTTAGTGACCTCATGCAAGTCGATCATTTGGAAAATAAATAGGTTGTAGGAGAGAGCACACAAGGACGGCTCCACTCTTTTGCCACTTACCTTAGTTGTGGGCTGTGCTTTTTAGCAGCTGAGAGCTCAAAATCTAGTCCTGCATCTGGCAGCCATACACTGAAACCTGGTCCTATGTGTAGCTGGAGTACAAGGTTGCCTACATAACATGGTCTGAGGAATAATGGGAAGGTTCCCCTACCCAAAAGTATGTTTCATAGTAGCTGTGCATGATACTTGAATTTCCTCCATTAGTTCTTCTTCCCACCCATTTTACCTAAGATGCTATTTCCAGAAAGTACACATATACTCATGGGTCTATGGGAAACAGAATGTGGGATCTGTAGGAAAGAGATACAAGTTGCATGTGTTTTTGATTTGGGGTGGGGAGACAGGAAAGAGAAAGGTCTGGAGAATGGGGTTGTGTCTACAGATGACAGGCCCAGAATTGGGCTAAGGGGTTTGCATGGGTTGCCAGGAATTAGCATGAGAATTCTAGGTGTAGAGGCTGAGTAAGGAAAGGGTAAGAAGACCAAAACGAGACATAGAAGTGAGTGAGCCAATGACTGATTTTGACAAATTAAGAATTGCTTTAAATTGTTATTCTTGAGTTCTCTTTGCAAACATGTACATCCTACAAATATTCATAAAGGCACAGATATACAATGTGTTTTTTTTCAGGGGGGAAGGCAAGGCAATTGGGGTTAAGCGACTTGCTGAAGATCACACATCTAGTGTCAATTGTCTGAGACCAGATTTGAAGTCAAGTCCTCCTGACTCCAGAGCTAGTGCTCTACTCACTGTGCCACCTAGCTGCCCCCCAGAAATACAATCTCAACCATCAGAGGATGGTTTTAATGAGCGCACCTCAGTATACACAGACTCATCCAATCTGAAGTGAAAGAGGAATCTTAGCCAAGGAATATAGCGTACTTTTAGTGGCAGTGTGGCGTGGTGGAAAAAAACCCTCAATTTGTAGTCAGGTGATGAGTGCTTGAATGTTAGACTTCATACTTACTAGGTGGATCCTGTGTAAGGCATTTAATCCCTGAACCTTGGTTTCTTCATCCATGGAGTAGGATCATGGAATCATAGATATAGAACTCTGAGGTATACCAATTCTGTCATTTTACACAATCAGAGGCCCAGAGATGGGAAAATAACTTGTCCCCAAGTCAAAAAAGTAATTTTAGAAGAGACAGAATTTTAGAGTACAAGATCTTTGAGCAGCAATCTAGTCATTTTTCCATTGTGCCATAAGCCCCAAACCACAAGGTTGTTATGAGAAAAATACTCTACAAATCTTAAGATTCTATATTAATGAGAGTTACTACTACTATCCTAGTCCCCAAAGATAAAACCCATCTTACAGGTCAACAGAGCATATGAATACATACCTAATGTAATCACAGAGGAGCTAGAAAATACTCCCATATGTGCACCCCCATCCCCATGATTTTATACTAATACTTACAAATATGCCACCTCGGTTGCACCCCTTTGGGTTAAACATTATACTCTTCAGGGACTATGGCATGGCCTAACCTCTCAATGTGAATGAGTTAATCAAAGACTTTTCTAGGTACCAGAAGGTCCCAAGTGTTGCTTAAAAGAGGGGAGATACCTCCTCCCTATCACAACCACAACCACAACCATCACCACCACCGCTACCACAACAACAACAAAAGACTCTCTTTGGACCAGTCTATACAAAGAGGCTAGTGTTGTACATTTTCTTCATTTTATTATCACATAAACCTTCTTAATCAATGAGCCCTAAGAAGACAAACCTTTCTCTTCTTTATGTGGAACTTGGTAATTTACGAAGAGTCTGGGCTAGAAGACTACAAGAAAAATGGGTGGCCTACAGGGCCCCTAGGCTGAGGTTTGGCAATGAGTAGTATGGGCTAAGGTTCAGAGTCATACTGGGAGAAGTTGCAGAAGCATATTTCCCCTCATAGAAGCTTGGGTGCAATTTGTATGGAAAGAGATAGATTATTCTATATACATTTGGAATAAAATAGATGATGAAACTAAATTTTAGTTATGGATATTGATTTTATTGATTAAAATCTCCTCCTTACAAACTCCTTAGTTTGTCTAAACAGAAGTGTTAGCATTCGGGGAGGGTAAAGAGAAGCAAAGCCCTGGTTATGGGCCTTGAATAATGGAAGAGGGCTCTGTCAGCAAGAAGGTGAGCTGGGCTAGCTCATGATATGATTAAGAAACTGATGGAGTAAATTTTTTTTAACCCTGGCTTCTTCCTTGTATATTCTTCCTTCCATCCCAGGATGCCCATCTCTTCATAACTATATCTCAGGGGTTGCCTGTCCTCATACTTGAGGCATCATGGTATGAGAGAAAAAATATATAGACTTTAGACTTGTGTTCTCCTGGCTCCACAATTTACCAATTATCATGTTGATGAGGATACAGTCTCTGGGAACCCCCTTCAATTCTCTGTGAATCTTCCCACTTGATCCTGCCTTGGCTTGAGGCTATCACCTTACATTCTACCTAGCCTTGCCCCTTATTGTCCAGCTACTTCCCACCCTTGATACTATCAATATCCATGCCTTCAGCTACTTCCCACCATTAATCCCATTCTCTTAGTTACTAGAGTCTGACCTCATCCAAGTCCAAACAAGCTCCTCCTTAGACTCCTCCTCAAGACCCTCCCCAAACCACTCCTCCCATCACCCCAGGACCACCCCATGTCCCTCCTACAATCTTTGTGTATATAACTTTCATCTTGCCTCCATGAAGGTGCTCAGATTCTATCTAGTTCAGATTGAATCTGGCCCGCTTGTGAAAACAAGCATCACAAAAGGGTAAGATTTCTTAAGACAACCCATTATGGTGAATCCTTAATAAACTTTGTCTTTTTCCCAGGCTGAGAAGGCTTGGGTCGAATTCTTTCGGCAGGACCTGGCGTGTCGGTGTTTTGGGGTCTTGAGCACCCCTAGAAACCTATGGTTCCCTACCATGATCATTTTTCTTTAACCTCTTCAATGTCACTTAATTTCTATGACTCTTATGAGGGTTTTTCATTTATAAAGTGAAAACGATAGTAGTGGGACTGCCTTCATCAATTAGTGGCTGTCAGAAAAGTTTTTTGATAAACTTTAAGGTATTATTCAAATGTGAATTATTTTACGAGCTATTGTGAAGCTTTCTATCAGATTCTTCTTAGTATTATTCCAAATGACAATCATAAGACATTATATTTTTGTGTCACTTTACAATTTTCAAGAATAGTATAATTGATTTAATCTCATTTGCTCTTTTCCATAATCCTATAAGGTAGGTAGGGAGGGTATAATAATTCTCTCCCTAATAATTCTCTGCCTCTGTCTGTATCTCTGTCTCTCTCTCTCTGTCTTTGTCTCTTTTTCTGGCATTCCTATCACTAGTCCTCTACCTTTCCAATCCCTCTACCTTTCTTACTTAAGAAAAATAAAATGAAACAAAACACCTCCCTTGTAACACATAACATATTATACCCATTTTAAACATGAGGAAAAAAGTCCCCCAAAGATTATGTGACTGCTACACGTAAGTTATTCTAAAAAAGACCTGAGGTGCTTAACAATCTGCAAGTACACTATCAGTCACAAGTGGGATACAGCAATGAAAAAAAAAAAGTGTATGTGATATAAGTTCTGTATTAACAGAAATGCCAGAACCACAGCTAGGATCTGATGGTCTGGCTTTGCTCCAGTATAGTTAAATCAAACCTGGGGAATTCTGCTCAGTTTTGGGCACCCCATTTTAAGAAATATCTTGAGATGCTAGAGAGTGTATGGAGGAGAGCAACCAGAAAGATAAAAAGTCTCAAGTTTATGCCACATGAAGATTGCTTGGAGGAACTGAGGAGTCTAGCTCAGACAAGAGGATATTTAGTGGGACCATGACAGTCATCTTCAGAGTTCCACAAGGCTGTCACAGAAAAAGGGATTAGTCTGATTTTGCTTGGAAGCAGAGGATAGAAACAGGAGCAATGGCTAGAAGTTAGAAAGAGGCAATGAAGGATTAATGTAAAGGTAGAGATGGGGCAGACTTTATAATTAGAATACTCTCGAAGTAAAGTGGGTAATTAGAAGTCTTTGTGAAAAACTTGGTTCCTAAGTTGTTATGGCATCTTGTATAAGGGACTCGTGTTAGGTAGGGGTAGGATGACATGGCTTCTGAGTTCTCTTTCCAATCTGATTATGACTTCTATGACTTCCTCTTTTTATGCCACTTACTTAAAAGTAGTAAATGACTGAGAAAGTCGAATCTCTTCTAGGGGGATTTGCATTTTAAAGTAGATAACATCTTAGGATAAAAAAATAGATATTTTAATTGTGGAATATTAGGCACCAATGAACAGGTGGGAGATTTTTTCTTTTGATTTTCGATTTTTTGTTATTTTGTATTTATCGGTTATCAAATATCTTCATTTTCATATTCACAGAACAGAAACCATGAAACTGCAAATCTATTACATATAGCTTTCATTTTTAAAGGATAAGTTTTCACTTATAAATTCAACATGTTAGATTCATAACTGCCTTGCCTATATCTCATGAATCTCCTTCTATTCTCTTCTGTGACTTAAACAAAAAAAAAATGATACAATGGTTCACTATCTCTATGTATCTCTCTGTGTCTCTGGAACAAAAATGCTGCTTGCCACTACTGTGGTTGTGTAAGACCAACAACACCAGCACGCAGAAGGCTGCCAGCACAGATTCTTTGATCTGCTTTTCTAAAGAAAGGAACTTTAAGGCGTTAACAATCTGACTTTAATTAAACATAAATATATCATATACTTAGTTCAGGGGTAAAAGCCAGCACCCTCAAATTCAGAGAGAATACAAACAGAATTGCAAGTTGAAATTGTGTAAACAGAGCAAACACACGCAGAAATCAACAGACAGGCCTGTAGCTGTCTGACCAGGGAATTACATAGTTACTAGACAGAGATGCACAAACATCTGGGTTTTCAAAGCCAGGAGGGCTCCAATGGCCACCCAGAGTCTCTTCTGGCCACATCACCTGCACTCTTCCAATGAGTGTGCCCCCAAAGGTGAAACACTAACCTTTCAGCACACATACTCTGCTCAGGGCCCTGAGGGGCCAGGGCCTACTTAGCATTTAGGGTGGAAATGCTCTGCACTCACTAGCACCACATCATATACATTGTTTCCATCAAAGACAACAAAAAGGTCTCACTTTACTTGTCCCATTCAAACAAAGGCAAGACTCATTAAAGGTACTTGATGACCTTAGCCTTCCAAAAAAGAACAGGAAAAAGTCCCACCCTAATTACTATAACAGTCTCTTTCTGTGTCTCTCTGTTTCCATCTCTGTCTCTCTGCCTCTGTCTGTATCTCTGTCTTTGTCTCTTTTTCTGGCATTCCTATCACTAGTCCTCTACCTTCCCAATCCCTCTACCTTTCTTACTTAAGAAAAATAAAATGAAACAAAACACCTCCCTTGTAACACATAAGTATAGACAATAAAATAAATCCATACATTGACCATATATAAAAATGTATATCTCATTCTCTCCCTTCAGCTCCCCACCTTTCTGTGATATATTGGGTAGCCTACTTCATCATTGTTCTTAGATAGGAATTTAGGTAAGATAGGCAGAAGAAATTTTCAATGAGTTTTGAAATTACTGCATGTACCCACTCTCTTACTCTACTTATCAAGAAGACCTTGGTCTTGAAGAAGTCAAATTATACTAGTGGAAAAAAAAAATCACCTGAAATTCATGATTTATGCCTTAAAGAAATACAAAGCAAAGCTGTTGTGGTATTGTGAACCTGGGACTCTAGATATGCTGGGCTAACATGGAGAGAGAAGAGATGAATTGCTTTGGACGGCCCTCAAGGGGAAGAGGTGAAACTTTAAATAGTACTAAGGCCTTGCCCAGGATACAGGTATTACAACTTTAATAAAAAAACAAACAAACAAATTTTAAAAACCTAATCTTTTTAGTATGAGAGGCAGTCTTACATAGTGGATAGAGAACTAGTATCAGATTAAGGAAGACTTAGTTTCAAGTCCTTCCTATGACACATACAAATTGTGCGACCTTCATCACGTCCATTAATCTCTGTTTTCGTTTCCTCAACTACAAGATGGGGGATTAGATTTGATGGCATCCAAGGTCTTATTGAACTCTTAATCTGTGACCTATAATATTTTGTGGATGGGGACATATATGTATATGTATATGTATATGTATATGTATATGTATATGTATATGTATATGTATATGTATATGTATATGTATATGTATATGTATATGTATATGTATATGTATATGTATATGTATATGTATATGTATATGTATATGTATATGTGTATGTGTATATGTATATAATATACACACATATACACACCTATATACACACATATCTGTATGTGTGTATATATGTATTATGATGTGTGTATATATGTATTATGATATGTGTATATATGTATGCATGTAAGTGTATGTATGTGTATATATGTATATGTATATGTATATGTATGTAGATATAGACAGAAACATATATCTATTTACCTGCATATGCTTGTATATAGGCACATACATGTCATCCTAGTTTTGTAAGAAAGCACAGTATAAAGTTGCCCTTCAGATTTGATGTCATTTATATTATGACACGTCAGAGTCTTGTTGCAGAAGCTGAATGCGTGATTGACAGTCATTTCCATGTGGTGAATAAACCCACAAAAAGCGGTCCTTTCATTATAGCTGCGCATAGCTTGGGTAGGGACTGATACTGTTGGTAGTATTACCTCTTTCTATCTAAGACGAGCAAAGAAAGTTAGCTTATATCTATATCCTAGCCCCCAGGATCTGGTTCTGTTTTTGTTTGTATTTTTGCCATGAATCTTGAACTGGAAACCAAGGAGATAGAAATTTTCTTTTTCTATTCTAGTACTACTCTCTCTCTGTGGAGATGTATGTGTGTATATATGTATATGTGTATATGTATACGCGTATACATATATAGTTTCCTGGTCCAGTGATAAGGGCCAACTATAGTGTCACAAAGACCTAGATTCAAGGGCTATGCCTGATACATACTGACTGTTGTGACCATGGGATAGTCAGTTAATCTTTTATGGTCTGAGAATTAAGACTATATGCAATGAAGTGCTAACTCACATGAATAGAGGGAATTTTCACACTGGAACATCTTAGCATTAATGAAATCACTGATCTATACCAACATATATCTGTCTCTCTCGCTGTGTCTATGCATAAGTACATGCATACATACATATAGACACACACACACACACACACATATATATGGATAGATAGATAGATAGATAGATAGATAGATAGATAGATAGATAGATAGATAGATAGATACAGATATATTGTTGTCATTCAGTTGTGTCTGACAATTTGTGATCACATTTGCAGGTTTTTTAAAAGATTATTTATTTTTTGTTTTCAACTTTGATTTCCGCAAGATTTTGAGTTACAAATTTTCTCCCCATCTCTACCCTCTCCCCTACCCCAATATGGCATGTATTCTTACTGTCTCTTTCCCCAATCTGCCCTCCCTTCTATCACCCCACTCCCTGCCCCCCACCATCACCTTCCCCTTTTCTTTCTTGTAGGGCCAGATAGAATTCTATGCCCCGTTGCCTATATATCTTATTTCCCAGTTGCATGTAAAAACAATTTTTAACATTTGTTTTTAGGACTTTGAGTTCCCAATTCTCTCCCTTCTTCCCTCCCCACCCACCTTTCTTGAGAAGGCTAGCAATTTAATATAGGTTATACATATACCATTATGCAAAACTCTTCCATAATAGTCATGTTGTGAAAGACTATATTTCCCTCCATCCTATCATGTCCCCCATTTATTCAATTTTCTCCTTTGAATCTGTCCCTTTTCAAAAGTGTTTGCTTTTGACTACTCCCTCCCCTAATCTACCCTCCCTTCTATCATCTTACCTCTTATCCCCTTTCCCCTATTTTCCTGTAGGGTAAGATATCTAATTGTGTATGTTATTACCTCCTTAAGCCAAATCTAATGAGAGTAAGGTTTACTCGTTCCTTTTCACTTACCCCCTCTTCTCTTCCATTATAACAGCTTTTTCTTGCCTCTTTTATGTGAGATACCATATTTCCCCATATATGACACACCTTAATTTTGGGGCCCGAAATTTGAAAAAAAATGTATTACATAGAGTTATTGAACTCAAGTTTTATTCATCATAAAATTCATACAACTCCTCATCACTGTCAATACTCCCTTCCTTTAGTTTGTCCTCATCTGTGTTTGTTGACGAATCACTGTCTTCACATATTGCCTTATCCTCAGTTCTATCTATGGCATTTGAAATGCCAAACTTCTTAAATAACTTGACAATGATCTCAATCTTGATATTATGCCAAGATCTTTTCACCCAGGCATAAACTTCTCCTATACTTAGTTTCTTTACTCTTGCCTCTCATGGCCTTCTTCTGCCATGGCATTGTCAGTAGGGTTTCTTCTTCCCATAGCCAGTCTCAGATTGTTTTCTCATTTGGAAGAGAACCAAACATGTTCAGCAGCATGATTTCTATTCACTTTTGCAAACTGGATCACTTTTAACTTGAATTCAGCACTGTATGAAAATCTTTTCTGAGCCATTTCTGGGCAGAACATGGAAAAACAAAACTTAATATACCAGCAACAAATGTGAAACAAGGAGGGCAAAGACAACAAGCACAAAAAAGCAGGAAATACAAGTAAAAAAATCTGCAACCACTGTATAAGATGCACACAGTTTTTAGACTCCAAATTTTTCAAAAAAGAGTGTTTTTTATACATGGGGAAATAGGGTAATTTATCCCATTCTATGTCTCCCTTTCTCCTTCTCTCAATATATTCCTCTCTTACCCCTTAATTTTATTTTTTTAGATATCGTCCCTTTACATTCAACTCACCCTGTGCCCTCTCTCTCTGTCTCTCTCTCTCTCTGTATATGTATATATATATACATATATATATATGTATGTGTATATGTATATATATATATGTATATGTATATGAACAAATATATGCACACACATATATCTGTGTGTTTGTATGAATGTATGTGTGTATGATTTTCCCTTCATCTACCCTAATACTGAGAAAGGTCTCATGAATTACAAATATCATCTTCCCATGTAGAATGTAAATAGTTCAACTTTAAGAAGTCCCTTATGATTTCTCTTTCCTTTTAACCTTTTCATGCTTCTCTTGATTCTTGTATTTGAAAGTCACATTTTCTATTCAGCTCTGGTCTTTTCTTTTTCAAGAATGCTTGAAAGTCCTCTGTTTCATTGAAAATCCGTATTTTGCCCTGAAGTATTATACTCAGTTTTACTAGGTAGGTGATTCTTGATTTTAATCTTAGCTCCTTTGAATTCTGGAATATCACATTCCAAACCCTTCAATACCTTAGTGTAAGAAGCCGGTAGATCATTTGTTATCCTGATTGTGTTTTCACAATACTCAAATTGTTTCTTTTTGGCTATTTGTAAAATTTTCTCCTTGACCTGGGAACTCTGGAATTTGGCTACAATATTCCTAGGAAATTTCCTTTTGGTATCTTTTTCAAGAGGTGATGGGTGGATTCTTTCAATTTCTATTTTACCATCTTGTTCTAGAATATCAGGGCAGTTTTCCTTGATAATTTATTGTAAGATGATGTCTGGGTTCTTTTTTTTGATCCTGGATTCCAGGTAGTCCAATAATTTTTAAAATCTCTCTCCTGGATCTATTCTCCTGGTCAGTGGTTTTCCCAATGAGATATTTCTTGTTGTCATCTATGTTTTCACTCTTTTGGTTCTGTTTTTTTAATTTCTTGATTTCTCATAAAGTTATTAGCTTCCATTTCTAATTTTTAAGGAATAATGTTCTTCAGTGATTGTTTCCATTTCGCCAATTCTACTTTTTAGGACCTCATTGACTTTTTGGACCTCTTTTGCCATTTGGGTTAGTCTATTTTAAAAATGTTATTTTCTTCAGTACTTTTTTGGGTCTCCTTTAACAAGCTGTTGACTCATTTTTCAGGATTTTCTTGCATCGCTCTCATTTCTCTTCCCAATTTTTCCTTTACTTCTCTTACTGGATTTTCCAAATTCTTCTTAAGCTCTTCCATGGCCTGAGACCAGTACAAATTTTTCTTGGAGGCTTTTGATGTAGGGTCTTTGATTTTGTTGTCTTCTTCTGGCTGTATGGGTTGATCTTCTTTGTCACCAAAATAAGATTCTGTTGTCTGATTTTTTCACACTGTCCATTTTCGACTTTTGAGCTCTTTGTCAAGATATGACTGCTTCCACAGTGGAGAGTGCTCTGTCTCAAGCTTAAGGGGGTTTATGCTGCTGTTTTCAGAGCTACTTATAGACACTTGCAAATTTTCAGTTTTTCTGAAGTGGTATGATCCAATGAAAGGTGTTTACTCCTCTCATGGCCTGTGTTCTGGTCTGTGAGTGATCTCAAGCACTGTTTTCTGCCATGTAACTACCAGGAGGACTCCCTCCACACAGCCACCACAAGCTCTGCCACATCAATGCTCCTCCTCACCCCAGGACCACCAACCAGGACTCCAACTAAAATCTAAGCAGGGCAAAGCAAGAGAATCCTGTAATCCTTCTCTGATCAGCTGCTTGATTCCCCCCACTGTCTGTGGGCCTGGAGCTCTCGAAGCAGCCACCACCACTGCTGCTGCCACAACTGCCTCTGCTGCAGCCACCTCTGCTGCCCTGGTGCTGCAGCTGGGCCATCCTCTTCTCCCACCCAAGTCCAACAGAGTTTTCCCACTGACCTGCTAAGTTGTCTTTGAAGCTTGTGGGTTGAGAAGTTGGGAAACTGCCATAGCTCAGTGATTTGCTGCCCTAAGGCCTGCTCTGCCTGGTCTGCTCAGGCCTGGTCTGCATTTGTGTGGCCTAAGCTGGGCTGCGCTCTGCTCCCAGCCTATTGTGATAGACCTTTCCCAGTGACCATCCAGGCCTTCTTGGGCTGGAGACTTCTTTCACTCTGTCATTTTGTGGGATCTGTATCCCTAGAATTTGTTTGCAGTCATTTTTTTTACAGGTGTTTGGAGGGATTTGGGGGAGAGCTCAAGCAAGTCCCTGCTTTCACTCCATCATCTTGGCTCTGCCCACCCAACGCCCCACCCCATTTGCAGTTTTCTTGGCAAAGAAACTGGAGCGTTTTCTTATTTTCTTCTCTAACTTATTTTACAGATAAGGAAACTGAGGCAAACAGGGTTAAGTTATTTGCTGAGGGTCACACAGCTAGTAAGTGTCTGAGACCAAATTTGAACCCAGGAAGATGAGCCTTCCTGACTCTAAGCCCAGAATCCACTATGCCACCTAGCTCTCTCTCTGTCTCTCTCTCTCTCTCTCTCTCTCTCTTTCTCTCTCTCTCTGTTTGCCTCAGTTTCTTCATCTGTAAAATGGGGATAATAATAGTTTCTACCTCTTAGGGTTTTTGTGAAGATAAAATAAAATAATAATTACAAAGTGATTAGCACAGGGCCTGGTGTATATAGTAAATAGTATATAAATGTTTTATCAGTATTATTATCATCATCATCATTATTATTATTGAAAGATCAATGAACTTGTAGCCGAAGACTTGGCTTTGATATATAGTTCTACCACTTATGATCCCTGGTCAAGTTACTTAATTTTTACAAGCCTCAGTTTCCTCTTAAGTAAGACAGACTTATAATATTATTATTTTTTATTAACCAGTTTAATTGTGAGGAAAACATTTCACAAGACCTAAAGTGCTATATGCATGTGATTTATTAACATTATCTCACTTCCATCTCTTTGATGTGTGTCAGATACACATGATCTTGGATTAATTGCCTACTATTATCTTTTATATTTAATGTTTTTTGCACTATTACATGTGTAGATAAAATAACTACTTTTTATAGTTGAATAACAGGATTAAGATGTAAGCCCATTTTCCATAGCCTCACTGAAAGAATCTGCAATATATCTTAAGTAGAAGATAAGATACCAAGGGACAACTTTCTCCTCTTCCTGTTTCCACATCAGTTTGACTTTCTCGGCTATGGCTTTATCTGCCAAATGTTTTTCATTACATGTAACTTCAAAGATTAGGAGCATTTGATCTGGATTATTATTGTTACTAATACTACTACTACTACTACTACTACTATTACTACTACTACTACTACTCCTACTCCTACTCCTACTCCTACCACCACTATTGTTTTTGTTAAGCAACTGGATTTGTGAACAGAAGAGTAGAAGGGAGAACTATTCATTTGATTGATAATTATCCTTCTCAGCTTTATACATTACCTAGAGATTGTTTTCTAGTTGTGAGCTACATAATATTTATAGAGAGTGGTAGAGTTTTGCTCTTGGAATTCAGCCACATATTGAATCTTGCTTTTCTTTATCCTTTGGCCAACATGATTCTTTCCCAGAGTCATGAGTCATGAGAATGGACAGTAGATTTACCACAATTTTTCCTAAGAAAAAGAGAACACTTCTCCTTAAAAAATAAGCAATGTTTTCCTACTCTATACCATGTAAGTTCAAAGCCCGGCTGTCCTTTGCCTTCACTATAATTTCTTTTAAGGCTTTTAAGACTTATTTTTATTATTCCAGCCCATCTTTCTCTGTCCACTGTCTCTCACCTACAAAGTATCTACCACTTCAAATATATACTCTAGCCCTTGATTACAAACTGTCCTACATTTTCCTTTAGTTGTCTTATGTATCTGTAATATATCCCCAAGCACAATTGTCTCTTCTCTGCCTCTTTGTGCTGGGGTCCTTGTATTACAAATCTAATCATTAAGTGAATATGTTTGCTTGATTTCAGCCATAAAAATCTAGACACTATCTCCTTCTTTTCTAGTGTCCTTAGCTTTTTCATATAGAGCTGGGGACATAGTAAGTTCTCATTTCAGTCTTCATGAGTGAATAAATGATGAATGTATAAAGGGAATTCAATTAAATTATAAGCAGAGAGCAATGCCTATTTATAAATATTTTTGGCAACTGACTCAGTCTAGTGCTCCAACTATAGGTAAGCAAACCAGAATATTGGATGCCTGGAACCATACTCATGCCAATACAGGGGAACAAAGAGGGATAATATCTAGTACACTACAAGAAAAAAGGAACACTGTCTTGGGTAGGGATGGGGCAAGCCATCATCTTGGCAATTCCCCTGATTCTCCTTTGAGACATTTTTCCTGACTCCATAATCTGTCCTTAGACCAGTGTTATGAACTCCTTTCCTCTCTCCTAATGGAGCCCTCAGATTTGGTTAATGGGAGAATGCCAATGTGACTTAGCATTGCATTTGGTTTATTCTTTTAGACCGAGAATTAGCTTCTCTGCTCTTTTCTCCATGAAGGTTCTTTCCTTTATTCCTAGCTCATTCTCCTCTAATTACCAGCATTTGTAGGTCTTCTACCTCCTTATGATGGGGAAATGAAAGAAATTGCCATCTTCTATACCACTCTCTTTACCTTGGCTCCTCTTGCGACTCTCAGCATCACTCCTTTTGAGGGTTCTTATGAAGGCATCAATTGGTTCTGCAGTAAAGCACTGGATCTGGGCAGAATTACCACCTTCCTTACCCCTAGACTCTTGCCACTTCCCAAGATGCCTACATCAAAGCTCCATGACAGCCACCCTTTCCTGGGTAGCTCCTTCTACAATGTGCGTTTCCTATTCTATTCCCCCATTAAAATTTATCCTGGTACTGATTCATCCTCACAAAATGTTCTATGTTACCAAAAGGATACGCACACTGAGATGTTATTGTCTGATAACAGTTTAATGTATTACCCTTCCTAGCGAGATTCACATCTTAGTGGGGAGCTCCTAGAAGAATATCCTCCATTTGAAAGGGTTAAACTCCAAAGGTATTTCAAGCATTGTGGCAGCTCAGGGAGAGAGAGATTTGGGGAGCAAATGAGCTCTTGAGTGGTCCTCCAAATCATGCTACTTAAGCAGCATCCTAGTCCACCTAAAAGTAGGCCAAACCCAGATGCTATGTTGCTATGCTTATGACAAGATGCCTCTATGTCCCATCATGGAAGCTTTCAATGAGTAGGCTAAGATGTAAAACCATTTCTTTGATTGCAGGGTTTTGTTTTCTGTTTTTTTTTTCTTTTCTTTCTTTTTCAAGAGGGTTTTTGTTAAAAAAAAAAAAACAAGAGTGGTTTGGAATAATGGCAGCACTTGTAATGTACTCCTAATTAAACACTCAATGTTCTTTACTTTATCTGCAAACATCATACTTGGTAAAGTAATTTAAATGTAATTTGTAATCTGATTAAATAAGTCTGATATATTTGTATTTTCTTTTAATGTATTAAGCAGCTATTGATCTCTTGGTTTGGTCAATATCAGCATTTATTAACTTGAAGTTATTGTACATCCGTCAACAATGACCTTCCAAATTAAGGCATTTTAAAAATATTAACTAAAGATGTGTCCGTACATACATTCTTGAGCTGCATTCTATTAACCACGTACAGAGGCAGAATGCGTGTTTAATCTGGTGAACTGAAAACATTCGTTCAGCCAGTATGCCAAGCTCATATATTACCCTACTCAATAGGAACAATTTCTCCTTGCAAAGTCCTTTTTGTCATGGTATCTCAGTGTACTTTTCTAACTGCATTATACATCTCTGCAAACAGAGCTGGCATTACTCCGAAGTAGGGTAATGATAATAATAACAAACATTTATTTAGAACTTAAAAGTTTGCAAAATGCTTTATCTGCCCCTTCCTTCAGTTTCTTAGCAACACTATGAGGGAAGCACCATTGATATTATTTCTATTTTCCAGATAAGGAAACTGAGGCTTAGAAAGACTAATTGACTTCCTTATCCTCAGGCAGGTAGTAAGTAATTGAGATGGAATTTGATTCCTGGTCATCCTGACTCTTCCTCAAACTCTCTATTCTATATGCCACCCCAAAAGTATCTATGTAGTATCATTTGCAAAATAACTCCAAATACCTCCTCAATCAGCCCTCCCCAAAGAAGTAAAATGACCATAGAATTATAGAGTTGGGAAGGTTTCTTAGAAATGATTTAGCATAACATCCCTCCTTTACAACGCCTTCCACAGATAATCACCCAGATTATCCACACTTCTTGTCATGGGAAGCTCATTACTTTATGAAGCAGCCTATTCTATTTTGAGAAAGTTCTAGTTGCCAGAGACTGCTATGTACTTTAAGGTAAATTCCTCCTCATTGTGCCTTCTAGCTATTGGTCCTAGCTATGCCTCTGGAGACAGATGGAACAAAACTATTACTCTTTAGCTTGGCAGCCCTTCAATATTTGAAGAGAACTATCATATCTCCCCTTAGCTCCACCCATGGGGTTTCATCCCTTTGAATTATTTTCCCTGTAGCGCTCTTTGAAAATGCACATTAAGTGAATTCACAGTTGTGTGTGACTTTTAAGATCCTCTTTCCAGGTGTCATACAAGTGCTGGGCATCTTTGCCTTGGGAGCTGGGGAATAGAACAGTGATAGAAGGAGGCCCCAAAATGAAAAGAACTGAAAAAGGCTGGGCAAAAATTTGCTTCCTTATCATAGTTTTGCTCACTACTGATCTTATCATTGGCTCTCCATATACCTGGATAGAAAGGAACAACTGTCAGCTTTAGGCTACTTTCTCTTCTCCTCTTTGGTTCTATTTCTCCTTGGCTGGAGCAGAGGTTAGATCAACAATGCAGCCAGCCTCCATCATGGCTGTGGGAATAATACTTAGAAGAGGAGCAAATCCTGAATATGCAATATTATCATTAAGAATAATGTGTTATCAAAGGATTAAAGCCTTCTCCAATACCTCACGGTAGCATGGAAGTGACCTTAGATTCTCAAAGGCCATGTCAGTAGGCAACAGCAAGCAGAAGAGTCTTTGAAAACATATCTGGAGATGGACCCTAGGGACAGACAGTGTATCTTTTATCTGAAGCCCAAAGTGATTAAGCTTAGAAAGTCTCTTCCATTTATAAATCAACAAATGTTTATTAGGTGCCATAGGTGTTTGGCATATAAAGACAAAAACGAAGTACTCCCTACCTTCAGGGAACTTACCTTCTGTCAAGAGAAATAATATAGGTATAAAGTGGATACAAAATAAACAAAGGTGATTTTTTGAGGGAATGGCACAAGTAGCAAGAAAAAGGATTCCTGGAGACAGTGAAGTTTTGAATGAAACATAGGATTCCGAGAACTGGAGAAAAGGAGGGACTCCATTGTCAATATGGGCAGTGGCAGTGCAAAGGGAGAAAGAGGATGTGTAGCATCACTAGCTTGAAGACAATGAGTATTTTTTATCCATAGCAACTCTTGAAGATCATCGATGTAGAGAAAAAAAATCAAAAAGAAAAACAAAAAAATCTCTGTAACATTGGAAGGAGCACCTACAATGACAAAGTCACAAGTCTTTAAGTATATGTCATTGTTATATTTTATGATTTACAAAACACCTTCTATCTAGTTTTGTTTTGCTTTAATGGACCTGTGTAGGGACATCAATTAAGGTTCTCCTAGAAAGGAACTTTCTTCCTATCTGTGGATCATATAGCAGATGGGCATCTGTTCTGAAGTTTACCTTCTTAGAGAGTCCACAGGGAAACTGAGTCATTAAAGGAGAGTGGGACAATCAGTATGTGTTAAAGGTGGGACTTGAACCAGGGTATATCTGATTCTGAGGACAGTTTTCTATGCTCTATGTCTCTCATTTCCACATATTACCGTGCTTGGTTTTTACAACAACCAATTAAAACACCATTATTCCCAGTTTACAAAAAGGAAAGCTAACCAAGTGAGATTAAGCTATGTATCCAAAGTCTTATAGTTACACCAAGTCAATAGTCATTTATTAAACCTTAAAGGTGTGCCAGGAACTGCTAATTGCTGGGGATAGAAATGCAAGCAAAATGAAAGGCAATTCTTGCCTTCAAAGGGGAAGATAACTCATAAAAATGAACTGAAAAGCTGAGAGTAGGGTTGTGGTGGTCAAGTCCAGAGAGTTAAGAGGCAGAACTAGGGAAGGAATGAAGCATGGCTGCCCTGAGCCCTTCCTCACAACAGAGGTTACAGGAAGAACTCCATAGTGGAGGGAGTTGGGATATTGAAGGGTGAATGACCAAAGCGACTGAAAGAATTTCCAGCTCTTTCCATTATACCATATTGTTTTTCTCATGAAGAAAAAAAAAATTGTTTCCTTGGTTTAGACCTACTATGTTTCTACCTGTGGATTTCAAAGCAGAAGCTCTGTTTACAATATTTAGCTATTTCACTGAAACAAACTCCATTAAAATAGACCATCTATGATCATGCTCAAGCAGGTCTGGATTTAAGAAAATTTAATAATAAAAATAAAAACTTACAAATCTGAATAGTCTGGAGTTGATTAATCCTATCACAAAATGATATTTTCCTTTTATAGAGTATTAAGTTTGTTGAGATAGCAACCCCTTTGTAATGTATTAAAAATAGAATTTAATTGAGAAAAAGTAAATTTGTATAAACACCAAGAACAGTTACTGCATTGACATACACATTTGGTTTTTTAAATTGATAACTATATTTCAATATAAATTATTTCCTTTATCAACTTTGTATTTTATTTCATGTATTTAAAAACATTATTCTGAGAAGGGATCTACATATTTCATCAACAGGCCAAAGGAATGCATAGCACACAAAAAATGTTAAAAATAAATCTGTTATTTACATCATCATTTAATCTATTTTTGTGCTTTCTTAATGAAATTCTTGACCTTAGACCTGAACTAGTCAGGTCACCCATTATGCAGCTTCCGAGGAAGTATGCATCTAAACCATTGCAGCTAGTAGTTGTTCTCATACTTTTGAGTATTATTCTCCTTTTAATCATGAAGAAATTGAGGCCCAGAGTAGTGAGGTCAATGTCATGGCTTTAAATTCTGTAAGGTTAACCTTGTACTAAACCAGACAAAACAGAGTTGTTCTACTGGCACAAATTGCATTCTTAAGTGGTAGATCCAGGATTCACATACCTTGTCCATTTCTTTTCTCTATCTGATGTGGTCAGGATGGATTTGTTAATTCCATAGGGGGAAAAAAAAACTCTAGAAAGAGTATGCTTTATTTTTGGGAAAATATTTGACAAATTTCTTATCCTTTCTTAATGGTAAACATGGACAAATATGAAGCCTATGAAAATTTAGTTTAGTGGATTTGAAACTAGTTAAATGACAAGAACCAAAGAGTAGTCATTAATGACTTGATGTCAGGTTGGAGGGAAGTCTTTAGTGGAGGATCCCATTCATCTATACTTTTTCCTGTGTTACTGAGCTTTTTTTTTTTTATCAGTGGAAGGCAGAGAAAGGGAATGCTTATCAAGTTTACAGATGACCAGAAAGTGGTAGGGAAAACTCACTTTGGATGTCAGAATTAGGATCCAAAGAAATCTTGAAAAGCCGAAACAAAACTTTGAATCCAATTTAATAAGATAGGTTGAAGTGTATGGTCCTACCCTTAGATTTGTAAGATCAGCTGTACAAGCACAAGATGAGGGAAGTGTGGCTAGACAACATGACAAACATGACAAAAAAAAATCTGGATCTTTTAGTGGGCTGCAAACCTAATATGAATCAGCATTGTGACATGAAAACCCAAAAGACTTAAAGCCAATTTAAATTGCATCAAGAAAGGCATGGGGTCTGGAACTACATGGAAGGTTCTTCTTTCTCACCTTTTCCTCTTAAAATGTCTCATTTTCTTTAAGACTCACCTCAAGTGTGGTATTCTGCATAAAACCTCTCCTGATTCCTACAGTTGCCAATGATCACAGCCCCACCCCCATCACCTTTTGTATAATTTGTATATACCTCTAGATCAAGGATTCTTAACCTTTTTAATATTCTGGACCCTCTTTGGTAGTCTGGTCAGATCTATGGACTCCTGCTAAGAATATTGTTTTTCAATGCATAAAATAAAAATACATAGGGTTACAAAGGAAATCAATAATATTGAAATACAGTTATTGAGATATTAACAGCAACAAAAATTTAATAGGTCCCAGGTTCTGAATCTCTGTGTCTGTCTGTTTCTGTCTATCTTTCTCTTTCTGTCTCTCTCTGTACCTGTGCCTCTGTGTCTGTCTGTTTCTGTCTGTCTGGCTCTGTGTCTGTCTGTCTGTCTGCCTCTCTCTTTCTGAGAAAACACATTAATGGAGCATTCTATCTACTTATAGACTGGTAAGAAAGGAGATGAAGACAGTTTAGTCTACCTTTACATCTTTAGGATTAGCACTCAGAGTCAAAAGAACTGTGTTCTAGTCTCTGCCCCACCACTGATTTGTAAGTTCTCTCCACCCTCCAGGATGTAGCATGGCTTCTTATACATGAGAGGTTATCAGTAAGTGTTCAGTCATACATCTTAGGATTCAGAACTAAGAAGTCATGTTTAGTGAGAAACACAATGGCTAGAAGATCAGAAGACCTGGATTCAAATCCCTGCTGTAACACTACCTTTGTGATGATGAATAAGATATGTAGCCTACCTGAGATTGAGTTTCCTCATCTATAAAATAAGAGGGTTCGAGTAGATGGCCTTTGAAGTCCTTTTCAGCCCTCTATGATCTGGCACGCTCTACTTTTGCAATTGACAGATGAGGAATTTGAGGCTCGTGGAGTTAAAGTTTTGCGCCCAAGGTCACACACACACACACACACACACACACACACACACACACACATACACACACTTCCTATTTCAGAGCTGTGATTCAGATTTGGGGATTGGGTTTTAGGATTTCTCTCCCCATCCAATGCTCTTTCCACTACATCAATATTTATTGACAGCCTAAGAGCAGCGAAAAGAGAATGAAGAGTTCCACAGAATGCATCATGCCTATGTTGGGACATTACATTTCATCAGTCAGACCAGTTCCATTTTGGAGCCTTTTGTTTTTGTGAAATTCTTCTCCCCCACCCTGCCCGCACCATGACCTTAAGCAGCTTTCATAAAGAAAAACAGCTTTTTAATACTGGTTAAGTTTTTTTCAGAGGGGAACATAAAGGTCCTTGTTTATTAACAGGATTAGCCTAGGACCCTAGCCACCTTCACTCTGTGTCTGAGAGGAAGCTTATTTGAGTCCACATTATTCAAGTCTCATCATGGGAGCAAAATTCTTATTATGCAACATTTAAAAGTAATAATTTCTGGAGACTTAACCTCATGGATTTTCTAACACAATAAAATTAAATAAAAAATCCAAATGCAGCCGATATAACCCCTTCATGTGCAATTAGCAAATATTAAATAGAAACTTTAATATTAACATTATTCTTTATGCCCCAGTGAGTGGGATATTATTTAAATTGATATGACATAAGAGGATATAAATAATTCCTAAGTGTAGATCTAAACTCAAATTTCAGTCAGTGTTTGAAATCACTAAGTATTATCAATTCCCTATTTCCCAGCATATCATTTATTACCAGCCTGATGAATTTTTTTTTCAAAGAGATTAAATTAGCATTAGGGCGATGATAAACATTATAAATAAATACGAAAATCGCTATTCTGAAAATCCAGTCGAACAGAAAGTAAATGAATCGGGATTGTATCAAATTCCATCTTCCCTCGAAGAGCTCAGAAACAGTTCCAAGCATAAGTAATCCTCTGCAACTTCTTCTGCAATCAAAAATGAAATATATTAAAACCTGAAAGTATAATTTCATTATCTACTATTCTAGATACGCAAACTAAGGTTCAGAAATAGCTGTGGCATGAGGCGAATTCTGATTAGCCTCACACAATTAACTGGCCAAAGAGGGATGGAAGCTCCTGTCATAGAAATGTTCAGGATGCTTCCTCTTGGGGGCTTATGTCCTCTTTGGGCCCCAGGTTCATCTCTCAAAGCAATCAACCTGAAGGTCAGGGCTGAGGGACCCCACATCATCCCAAACTTCTCTGTTATAGGTTTTGTTATTTGACCAGGGTCCAGTTCAGGAAAGGCTGGAAAAGAAAGGTATCAGCTTCTGAAATATAACATTCTTTGTATAGTTCTGGCCAGGGTGCCATATCATTATCAATCAATTAATCAATAAAGACTTATTAAGCACAAACTATGGGCTAGGCACTGTGCTAGGCACTAGGGATACAAAGGAAGAAATAATCCTTACTCATGAGAGGCAAGTGTACAGGAACAAAAGGGGAAGAAGAGTCAGATGGGGTTTTGCTTCATTTTGCTCTTTTAAGAAACCTAAAAGATCTCTATGAGGAGGCAAAACAGAGGAACAGTCAAACCGAACTCCATTTTGTTACATGCACGTGGGAAAAGAACGTTTTCCCTTGTTTTGATATGGGATATTGGAAAAAAGAAAATATAGTGACGTACCACTGAATCAGGGACTGCTTCATGTGTAGACAGAATGGATCACCTACACTGAGTGATGTGAAGGCTACCCCCTAAATCTCATTTGTCTCCTAACACCTCCCTCACACAGGTACCAAATGAATGCTTTTTTTTAAAAAAAAGTTCCCATTACAACTTCATTGTTTTGTCTTCTTAAAGCTGCCACTTATTATCTTTGTGAACTTGTACCCTTTGAGTGACAGGTTCCTCATCAGTAAAAGGAGGGTGTTGTTTTAGATGATTCCACAAGGTCTCTCCAATTTCTTAATGTATTGTGATGTGGTAGCAGAGTACTCTGGAGCATTCCTCATAACTTGTATTTGAATCCAGTGGTTAGATCCTCAGGGAATGACTTCTCTCAGGATCCCAGGGGTATGTGTGGCTACTCCTAGTTCTATAGCTCATAACCTCCCACCTGAATGCTTTCCATTAACAATTATCCAGTGATGCAATTAACTTTTAGAAGGAAGAAAGGTTTTATTAAGATGGTATAGTAAGGACAGTTGGCATAAAATATGTCCCCCCAAATCCTAGGTCACACTCTTCCGTAAACACATACAATGCCCATGGTAGGAATGGGCTCAAACAGAACCATAGTGAGTCATATGTGTAGGATGCCTATATGGGAAAGAATAACTTACAACTCCTTACATTGAAAGTACTCTTTTGAGTCCAAAGCTATGGACTCTCTGCCATGAGACGTCATGTTCCTTGAAGCTACCTCCTCCCTTAGTATAACAGCAAGGCAATTATCACAATATAGATGATAATTGTAAATATGCCTATGTAGTTCTGTATCATAAACTATAAGAGACACTCCATGTAGAAGGTAGAAGAAGTAAACTGTTTATTCAGACACCAGAGAACCAGATCCTAAAACCAATAAGTCCAATCCATCAAAGCAGCAAAGAAATTAATACACTTTATCACAGAATTATCACAGCAGGGAATGACTCCATCTCAAAAACATTCCCACCCCCGCTGGGGCCTTGCCACCAACAATCACTCACAGCACAGCTAGCACACGTCTGCTCTCTCCCTCAGCTCTAACTACTGTGAGCACTGCCTTCTCCACCCTTTCCAGTTCCTCTTGTTCAGCAAGTTCTTCCCACCACATGTGACTTAGGCTTCCTGTGATATATGCAGGTCATATGAGCCTATTAATGGGTGGGAAAGATCTTCAAATTTAAATTACCATTACCCTTAGTTAATTGTCTCTTGCATCTGTGTATATCCTCCATCTGCTTCTATGATCCTACATGGATGTATTGTCTCCTAATAGACACAGGGGTGGGGAACCTGCAGCCTCAAGGACACATGTGGCCTTCTAGGTCCTCGGGTATGGCTTTTTGACTGAGTCCAAATTTTACAGAATGCATCCTTTTATGAAGGGGATTTGTTCTGTGAAGTTTGGATTCCGTCAAAGGGCTTCATTTGAGGACCTAGAGGGCTACATGTGGCCTCAAGGCCACAGGTTTCCCACCCCTAGAATAGTTCTGACAATGTGAATGATGTGGTGGAAATAGCTGGTGGACATCACAAAGAAAAGAAAGTTCTCTCCACCACACCCCAATCCCTCTGCTGGCTTCTTTTTCAAGAACTTGATCTGCCAGCCCAAAGCCTCCAGAGATTGAAATGTTAAGTGCTGAATGGCTTACTTTGTTTTCATATAGGCGCAAGGACCTGACTAATTTAGCCAATCAAAAAGATGTTTCCTGTGTGGTTTCAGTGATTTTCATACCATAGGCAAAGACTTATAATCTTCTCAAATTGATTAAGGATTTATTCACACATTGTGGTGGGGTTGCAAGAAATTTTTTAATTTTTAACTTGCGCTTTGTGATTACTTTCTGGGTATATGTGTGTGGGTGGAAGCTCCTTCCTTTCTTGATTATCCTCTTTACAAATCTAGATACCTTTGGCAAGGAATAGGGTTATAGAGAGTTTTTCTGCTTCCTTCCTGTGAAAGAGTTTATAAGGTCCATTTCTTTTCTTCCTCTATTTTGTTTGTGCCTGAAATTCTATCACTGGGGCTTCATTCCTTTTGATTCATCATTGTCCTTCACTTTTTTAACATATACTCCATCCCTCAAAGACAAGAAAATTCTATTCATTCTGTCTGCATGAGTTTATTAGATACTTTTTGCCTTGATAGAGATCTTAGGCATTCTGAGTTCACTGAATACCTACCTAGGTATTGAAAGAGTAGAAAGGGTACAGACTGGAGAGACTGGGGTCAGAGCCAAGGGAGATTATTGAAGGCAGAGTTTCCTAATTTCACAATTTTATCTAAAGATCACTTTGAATTTTAGGACTGGAAATTTTCCTGTTTTTTCTTCCACTTAGCATACATGTTGGAATGCTGTCATAGGCATTGGTCTTCCCATTTAACCAGAGAAATGAAGCCAGAGCATTTTAGTATGTGGTTAAGAATAAGTGATAGGCACAAACACAGCTTAAAGCATTACAAATTTTGCTGAAGAAAATGCATTTATTCATACTTCTCTAAGTCAGGACAGTTGAAATCAGTTATTTCATTTTTTTTTGGAGGGGGAAATACCCTTTGGGATGAGCAGAGTATGCAAAACATTTCCTTAAAAATAAAACTTTTGCAGGAAGTTAGGGGATAGTTAAAAATGATACAGTACTGTTTATGATTATGATTGTCAAAGCATTTTCTGAGCCTTTAGGATGGAAAGGGGGGAATATACAGCAAATGGGTGACATTATCCTAATTATTATTATATAGAGTAGCACAACTCGATCTATTTCTGTGGAAATAATAGAGCTAAGACGAGATTCGGCAACATCTGTCACAATAAATGCAAATATATAGAGAATTGACAATGAGCCATGATCTCATAAGTGATTCTCTTTTCCATATGAATAATGAAAAGGCTACATTTCAAGCTCATGTGACATTTTAGGAGACTTTCTGGAGCCCACACTCAAATCCCCTCCACATTGAAACCAAGGGGTTTCAGCTAGGGTGAAATTTGTTAGGATTTCGTCCTCTTTTTTTTTTTTATAGCCCTTTGTATTTCCTGAGAATTTTCTGTCACCTCTTAGCTAAACCCTCAAAACCTCCAATCCTACAAGCACCCATTCAGTGCTGAGCCTTATACTGGGTGCCCTGAGAAATGAAGAGAAAAAGACATAGTAGCCATATTACAGTCCAGTTTGAGAGAAAAGAGTATAGCATGTTATGAAGTCAGATAATGAAATAAGAGAGGGTACAATAAAATCTTGAGAGTCTGAGACAGTGTAGATGATGTATGCTATTAAAGTCCCAAGGAGAGAGATTGTTATGGTCTGGGGTTATCAGGGTTGTCTTCCTAGAAGAGGCAGAGCTGGTACCAGACCTTTAAAGATTTGAATAAGCAAAAAGAGGAAATATCCACGTGGAGGACAATACTAGAACCTGCATATAGTTAGACACCACACTATCTTAGGGATCTACAGATGGGTCCACAGGAACAAAGAGGGTGGTTTTTCATGCACACTCTTGATTAGGTGCCAAGATATTTCAGCCCAAATGTATTGCCAGAGTCATACTATTCTATATCCTTTTTCATATTTTAAAGGCCCCAGTCCCCATTTTGTTGCCTATTTTGTGACTAGTGAGTGGGAAGTGTGAGGAGGGCTGGTTTCTTCTATAAGTGGTATGATTGTGTGTATTTATGATCATGTTTGATGTAGAATTGAAGAGAATGGACAATAGGGACCCATATCTGTCTAGTAACTTTTCCTGTCCCATAAAATGCAAAATGATTTGAAACAAAGGTAAAAGATTTCCTTCAATAGCCTTCTGCACATTGTCCAGGCATTCAACTTGAGCAAGAAGACTTGATGATTACTCATTTGTTCTCCTACAAAAAGATAATGTTGAATGAGTAGTGACTTAGTAGTGATAACTAGAGCTGAGTAATGGAGATAAGAAAAGAATGCTTCCCAGGCAGAGGTAGTATGGAGTAGTGTTGAGAGAGCTAGCCCCAGGGGGAGGAAGGTCTGGGTTCTAGTCTAACCTCTGACAAACACTGAATATGAGACTTTGGACAACGCACTTCCAGCATCCCAGGCAAGCCTCCTCAACTATAAATTTCAGGTACACACATGTGTAAACACATAAGTACCATGGACAATGTCCTGTATTATTCAGTAGCGCATGGGGGAGAGAGAGCCCTACTCGCAGCCCTGCCACTACCTTGCTGTGTGATCATGAGAAGAATGGCAACACCCCCGTGGCCTCAATTTCTTCATCTGTAGAATGAGAATACTAGGAATACCTTTCTCTACTTTCTTTACAAGACTGCAGTCAAGCTCAAATGAGATAATGTGGAAATAGATGAAAATGTACTAAATCCTCTGCTAGGGCAAGATTTTTTAAAATTAAAATTATCATGGAAGACATAAAGTTTGATATGTTTAAACAACAATCACTGCATGAGAGACGGTACCTGGATTACTAGAAGATATTATACTGCTCAGTGAAAAATCTTTCTGGAGTGCCTCAAAAACTGCACAAACATTTTAGTGAGAAGGCTACTAGAATCCTGCAGTATTCCACACATCTTAGGAATAAAACAGTAACTGTACATTTATGTAGTACTTTAAAGTTTACAGTGTGTCCTTCATAACAATCCCTCAAAGCAGAAATGAGAAAACTGAGTCTCAGAGTGATGAAATGATTTTCCTAGTGTCACATGGTCATTAAATGATCAGAACAGGGATTCGAAACCAGGAAGTCTGAGGTCACATCCACGACTTTTCTCGGTAAGTCGACCTACTTTTCTTTGTGTTCTGAGGCTGGATTGTGGCCTTCAAAATTGTGTTCAGAGCAAACGCAGCTTAGAGTCACACATTAACTAAATAAATCAGTAACCAACCCCATCCCCATCTGTCTATTACAGCTGATCTCTGTCCCTACCATGGGGCCTGCCACCAGGAATGCTGAATCAGATAGAAAGTGGTAGTAGTTTGGGGGCCAGAGCGGGGTTGCAGGAGCTGTCTGTTTATACCCTCCCTCCCCTAGTCCCATTTCACATCCCACCCCAACTGCTGCCAGACAGTAATGACTTTCCGTCAGTAGGCGCTGGGGACCTGTCACAGGCCAATTAGGGTTGGCTAAAGGCCTCTCTTCCCTTTTGGAAAGCTGCTATTGAGTCATTAGCATGACTGCACTGATTACTTAAGTCCATCATGGGGTGAAAAAAGGGCAGTCCCCAGGTGGGCATGATTACCCTAAAGCTACCAGGCCATTCTCCATTGGCTCTGGGCCTAGCAGACCAAAAGGGTTTTGAGGTGATGAGCAAAGACTGACTCTCAAGTTGAATTCAACCAGGATTTGTTGAGCACTGGATACATGTCCAGTCCTGTGGTGCTAAGTTGCTGTGGGGAAAGGGGGAGGGGGCACAGGAAGAGGAAAGAGGGGCTTATAGACTTGTTACAAAGTCAAGGTACACACATGAAACAAATAGAAAACAAGATTACTCAGCCATGTCAGCGTCAAACATTTAATAGGCTACGTATGGGAAGTTGAGAAGAGAGGGAGATCACTTGGGCCAGTGGCATCAGGAAAAGCTTCATGGCAGAAGGGAGATTTGAACTGGTTCTGGAGGAAGGATCTGATATGAATAGGTGGAAAGGAGAAAGGGGAGTGGGCCACTTCTCTCTCATTGTCAGAGAAGTGGAAACAATTCAAAAAACTTGTCTAGAGTTGGAGCCAGAGCCAAGAATATACATCTGAATACTCTAGGCCAGAAATAAAAATTGTACATCCCGAGTGTGTTATTGTCAACCTCAGGCCATAAACCTTCATTGTAGTATATGTATGTGGCTTGGCACCACAAAATAGATACCTGTTTGCTGTAGAGAACAGAGATTTTTGGCATTAAGTACACATTTTTTTTTCTCTCATTTT
>CM053622.1:298383359-298445640 GCA_028646595.1 Phalanger gymnotis
GTGGGGCCCTGCTTCCCTCTGCCACTTTGTGGGTTCTGCAGCTCTAGAATTGGTTCAGAGCCATTGTTTTATAGGTTTTTGGAGGAACTTGGTGGGGAGCTCACGCCAGTCTCTGCTTCCCAGCCGCCATCTTGGCTCCGCCTTAAGTACACATTTTTAAAGAGAAATATTATATACATATATATTTTGCAGGGGGCAAGGCAGGGCAATTGGGGTTAAATGACTTGCCCAAGGTCACACAGCTAGTAAGTATGTTGAGTGTGTGAGGCCGAATTTGAACTCAGGTCCTCCTGACTCCAGGGCCAGTGCACTACTCACTGAGCCACCTAGCTGCCCCTTAAAGAGGAATATTAAAAAGTAGCACTCGTCCTCTGTTTCTTCTCTCCCACCAAATACGCCCTATAATGCCACCTGTCTTGTTTATCTCCAGTCTAAGGTCTGCTTAGATCTCTATTCAATCTTCTTTCCATATCTCAGGCTGCATGGATCAGACTGGAATGTCTTCTCTATTAATCTCCGTTGGGATGTACTGGAAAATGATCATTCTATTTAGGTGTGAATTTTGTTAGTTCTTTATTCAAATGAGATAATATTTTCAAAGTACTTAGAATAGTACTGGCACACACTGTAGGTGATCATAAATTCTTATTCCCTTGTCCTTGTCCTTGTCCTTCCCCATCGCCCCAATTGTCTTGTGTCCATTTATTTATTTATTTGTTTGTTTGTCTTAAATTTATGGAGTCAAGGCAGGTGCCAATCTGTACCAGACTGAGAAACTATTTGTGCAATTGAGACCCTTGTAGATAAATAGATCACCATATCTTCAGCCTAGCCATTCCCAGGGGAAAAGGATGTTGCTTTCACCATCTTACTTATTCATGGTTTCTCCTCCCCTTTGGGAAGGGGAGGGCAGGGAGGGTTGGTTCTTTCCCCAAGCAAACTGCTCTTTTCCTACTGCCATGGCACTCCCATTTAGGAGGGGATTGCTGTCTCTCCTCCCTTCTTTGTTGTAATCTCATAAATATGCAGGCTTCTGTTAGGATTGTGAAATCTTTGCACTTGCATAGGGTTCCACATGCATGTTCATTTCTCCTGTAATAAACTCAGTTTTTCACATATGTTGCGTGGAGTTGTGATTTTCTGTTGACATTCATAATAATAGCTAAGCATCTTGGTCGGCCAACTTAGAAAACATTTAATAGTACCTTCCAATCAGAAAAATAATCAGAAATTATTATACATAGAGTGGGGACAAGAAATTACAGCAGTGTAGGGTATAATCCAAACGCAGTAAAGTCAGGTTAGGTCTGGGCAGCATGATTGGTTTTCATACTTATTGGGATGGGAAGGGGTGGAAGCAGGTCTTGGGAAAGGGAGAGTGTTAGGACTTTGGAGGTGGCCACCTATGACTATCTGCATAGTTATGCAGGTCAGCAGAGTACTGAAAGCTGAGTTGTGGGGCTGGTGCTCACTGTAGGGAGGAAACATGCCCTTCCCAGATGATGTCACTTAGTGTCAAAGCCCTCTTTATCTTGTGATAGTTATGGTTCTGGTTTCAATGCTTTATTGAAAAGATTCAACTAATATGACATTGTAATTTCAGGTATGATAGGCAGGGAGAGAGGTGGGGAAAGGGCCATAAATTCTTATGGCCGAAATTTGGATACAATTCAGTTCCTAACATAAGTGGGCCATCTGTCTTCTACCTACATTTGAGTGAGTCATGATATTTTTTCTCCATCAAGCTATCCTTTGTACTATCCCACATTTTAGCTTTCAGGCTGGCCCACAGCAGACTTTATTTTACTCACACATCTCTACTTTTCTTTTATCATCCCCTGATCTTGCATGATCCAATGATATGAGCATCAGCTCTGAAATGAGAGGACCTGAGTTCAAATCTTACTTCTTACAATGACTGCCTATGTGACCTTAGGTGAATTATATCAACTCCTGGAATCTCAATTTCCTTATCTATAAAACAAGAGGTTTAGATTAGGTGATCTTTGAGCTCTCTTTCAATCCTAGATTTGTGATCCATGAATCCTATTAAATTTGAAGTGTGGAGACTAGGTAATGCAAAGCAAAACATTATCATCCTTTGAGCTACTGAAACTTGTAAAAGATCAACTAAGCTACTGGGCCTCTTGGCTTGAAATAATGTGAACAATGGATTATCTCATTGTAAATCACAAGAGATTGGACTTGGTCTTCTCAATCTTCTTATCCTCAAAATAAGCTATGTGTGAAGGACTTAGCCTTGGGTTTAAGACCTCAACAAAACTGAATCAGCTGCCCAGTGATTCCAGTGTCTCTTGGAACAAACCCAAGGGATCTTTGTCTTTGGCTTTTCTCTTGCACTGTTTTGTAAACCTTCTTTGAAGGCTGAACTTCCACCTACAGGTGCTGAACTTTCTGACTTTCCTTGATCTCTGAGCCTTCTTGGCGGCCTGGGTTCAAAGATGAGGTCTATTTTCTCCCTAATTACCTTTCCCCACCCTCCTTTTTATTCTGCTATTACTACTACAATTGGCTGCTCTAGCCTCACATGTCTTCCAGTTTCATTCTTACCTTTGTCTGTTATATACTTAGACCTTAGGTTGTAGGTGTTTTAGGGCTTATTTACAAGGGGAAAATGGAAGAGAATCTAAAAAATTCAGAAACAATACACCAAGGTAAGGTAAATTGAAGTGTAAAGAAGTGAAAATTATCTAATCTGAGACTGGAGAATTTATGCTTCCTTCACTGTTCTATCTAGCAATAGTTACCCAGTTCTAGTTTGGCTCCTGACTCTATTCAGTCTGAAATTCTAAGGTGACCTCATTTGACTCTCATATGATCACTAAATAGGATTTTATCTGTCACCTCAGTACACGAATCAAATTGAGATTGACCTTCTTGGGCACACTTCTGGGAGCTTTTTGGGCCATTCTGAACTTTGAATATCACTTTCAGCCAATCAGGATGCTTTCTGATGTCTGTAAGACTTTTGGTATTCCATCCATTTTATTGTATAATCGCACAGCTTTAGTCCGAAGGGGATGAAGGCATAAAAAGAATTACCACATAAAATTAAAGTTTATCTTATCACATAAAAATAAAAGACCACCTTTGTCCAAAAGGACCAAACTTTCCTTTATGGTGGGTTAATATTTAAAGCACAAACTCCTTATCATTTTGTGGCATTTATAGAGGCCTTTTTGCTTTAGGAATTTTGCGTTTCTTAGTCATAAGCATCTCACTGTGAAAATAAAGTAAAAACAAAAACACAGAACAAAGGACTGGACTGTCAGAGTCACCATAGTATAGGATTTATAGGGAATCATTCTATAGCAGCACAACATACGTGGCAGGGAGAAGGGCCAAAACAGGAGGAACATAGGATCTCCTGTCTGACTTACCTCTGTTCTAATTCCCATGGTGTGGAAAGGGCATGGTGATGGGGAAAAATTAATAGAATTCAGAGTTCAGGATTATTTTAAATAACTCAGAATGATTGATATAAATTATGACTTCTAACCTCCTCATTTCTACAATATACAATTTGAGTTGGTGGTGGTAGGGAGGAGCACCGGGAAAAGTTTTATTTTGAGTGATAGCATTTTGAAAATACGAACCATTCAGTAACAGATGGAGACTGTGTCCATGAAGCCAAAGTGGTTGGTATTTTCGGATGATTCATTCAAGCAAGTATAATTTTTCTTTAAAATTTCATTGATTGGTAAATAGACAGGGATGACCTATTTCAATTAACTGACCAATCAATTAATGTAGAACCTTGAATTAGGTGCCTACTATAAACCAGAGACTATATTAAGTTCTAGGAATTCAAAGACAAAAATTAAATAGTTCTTGGCCTCAAGGAACTTACACATAGGAGAGGCAAGATACTGCCCTAGTTATTCTGAGAACACAAAGAATTGTTGTGGCCATGACCTAAATTCTGGAAGCCCTAAATCTTAATATATAGAATGGGAATAGTAGCATCTTCCCAATCCCTCATTAGGTTGTTGTAAGTGAATGTTTTTTAACTGTTTTTATGCCACAAAACTCTTTGGCACTCTGGTGAAATCAATGGATCTCTTCTCACACTAATTTTAAAAAAATTCTTAATTGAAGGAAATGCTATATTTCAGTTAGAGATTAGTGAAAATAATAATTTTTTTTCCATCTAATGTCATAGATTCCCTGAAACCTATCCGAAGATTCTGTGCACCTCAGTTTCAAAAACAAAAACAACAGATTTTAAAGTTCAAAGTAGGTAATAGACATGGAAAGGATTTGGAAAATAAAAAATGTCACAAAAAAGTGAGGCATCAGGGGATCAGTATGGTAATTATAACCCTTTACTAACCACTCCTTGTTTTTCTAGGCCATCACTAACACTTTGGCTTCATATTCTTTGCTTTGAAATCTTGATCTTATAATCAATTCAACTTTACCCTGTTTTTACCACCTTTGTCCTGCTACCATGCATTTCCAAACTCCACCTTTGGATTATTCCCACCACCTGCCTTGTCTGCTTCTACTCACTCACTAATAATGCTGCTGGAAGAAGTCATACAGCTATACTCTCTGAGTCCACTACAAATTTGTATAATCTAGTCTCATCTGGGCCCTCACTGCTGAATGCCAATCATTTTTACTTTTCCCTAATCAATTCTGTATCACACTCCCCCCCCCCACAGCATCTGTTCCATCTCTTCCCTTCAAGTCTTAATGCTACTTCCACCCTCTCAGCAGATTGTCTCCAACTTGACAGAGTAAATACAGTTCATCAGCTGTGAAATTCCTTTTCTTCCTTACCCTATGCCCTTTAACCCCTCTCCATCACCCTCTATTACATCCTCTTTGTTCCCTAGTTCTCTGAAGTGGCCCTCCTTCATGACATGGCCATTTTCCATATTTATTCCTTTGATTCTATCCCCTCCCTTCTTCAGGAGCTTGCTCTTTTCTTTATTTCACTTCTCCTTCACATCTTCAGTCTCTCCTTATATATCGCCACTCCCTTACTAAAGAAGCTTCAAGCTTTCAAGAAGCTGTCTTGAAAGTAAAATAAGTCTTTTACAATCTGACTCCATCTTATCTTTTGATGCTGACTGCACATCATCTCCCCTAGTGCATTTTAAACAACCCAACCAACCTGATATTCTATGAATATAGCATTTTATCTCTTGCCTCTGTGTCTTTGCACTGGCTGTCCTCCATGCCTGGAATCCTTTTCTGTCTCTGTTCTATCTCTTGTCTAACTCTCCTTAAAGCTGGGTTCAAAAACTCTATGTCTAACTCTCCTTAAAGCTGGATTCAAACACATCTTCTTATAAGAATCTCCTTCTGACTCTCCTCATTCTTTGTGTTCTGTAGCATCTATTCTTGAAAAAAGGACATTTTCCTTACTTCATATGTGTTTTTTTTGTAGATGTTTGCATACGCTTTATATGTGCTTATCTTTGAATGTGTCATTAGAATGTAAGCTCCTTGAAGGCAGGGACTATGTCTTTCCAGTCTCTAGCAGAGTACTTAGCACCTAGCCAGTGCTTATAATTGCTTGTTGATTTGAATTGAATTGAGTGAGGGTGATTTCACATTGGTTCTGGGATTAGGTTCACTTTTATGGCTTATTGAAGCAAAAATTATCAAGGAAAAAGTAATAATTATAAAATTATAATTATATGCATATAATTATAATTATTTAAAAAAACTTGCAATGGGTCTAGAAGTATCGATAGAGTGCACACTAACAGAATAATAGAAGTGGGATCAAGTAAATCCAGGAAGGTTCTCAGGAAAATGTTAGTTTTGAGCTAAGTCTTAATGTTGAGGATAGACATAGATGGGCAAAGAGCAAATAGAAGCACATTTTAACAAGGCTCAGCTCTCCTCAGTTGTATTTGAGATGATACTAAGTGGTAGATAATATGAACGTTATTATTTCCATTTCACAGGTGAGGAAACTAAAGCTCAGGGAGATTAAGTGACTTGTTCATGATCAAATATCTGGTAACCTACAGAGCAAGGATAGGAATGCAGACATTTTATTTTTATTTACTTTTTACTTTAAGTTCAGTGTTCTTTCAACTACACCACACTTACATCTGCCTTAGTATCTGTATTCATCATTTGATACTTATGTGCTACCGTGCATTGTGTGTAATATTGTCATGTGTTCTATCAGGTAGATTATAAACTGTTTGAGGGGACTGATGATGCTAAATGTTCCTTTATATGTAAAACACTTAGAAGAGTGACTTAAACATAGTACCTACACAGGAAATGTTTCTTGATGACAATCATGTTTCTCTTCCTCCTCTTCCCCCTTCTCCCCCTCCTTCCCCTTCTGTCCCTCCTCCCCCTCCTGCTTCTCCTTCTCTTCCCCTTCTTCCCCCTTCTCCACCTCCTCTTTCCCTCTCCTCCCCTCCTCCCTTTCCTTCCTCTCCTCCCCACTTCTCCTCCTCCTCCCCATCTTCCTCCTCTTCTTTTTCCTCCTCCTCCTCCTCCTTTTCCCCTTTTCATTCTTTTTCCTTTCTCCTTTTCCCCTTCTCCTTCTTCTCCTTCTCCTCCTTCTCTTCTGCCTCCTCCTCTTTGTGATGCCAATCAGTGATTAAAAATCTTTCCTACCCAGTCAATAGGCCTCTGGTGGGGCCAGCAAAGGGAGGCTTGATTACATCGACCCACGCCTTTGTGATGCTAATCAGTGATTGTTTCCACAATCTAGCTAGCAGCTTCTGTGGGGGTACAAGATCCACCAACAACCAGCACCCAGAAAGCTGCCAGCACCTGCCAAAGCACAGATTCTTTTGATCTGCCTTAATAAGGAAAGCAAGGTGAAGGGGTTGACAAGCTTACTTTAATTCAGCACACAAATATCATTCACTTAGTTCAGGGGGAAAGGCCAGCACCCTGAACTTCAAAGCAAATTACAAACAAATTACAAACATCAACAGACAGACCTATACAGATAGTTACCAACATAGTTACCAACATCTAGGTTCAGCCTGGTTGCTCAGAACAAGGGCTGGCTCAGAGTCACACAGCACCAGTCCTGCAGCAAAGAGCTCCAAGGAAGAGGAGGCCAAGCCCTGGTTTTATATCTTTCTCAGCATCAGGGGTGAGTCACACAAGCGACTCACTCAGGTGACCTAAAATCTCACAAAGAGGTGGACTTAAACCCACATGGTCTAAGAGCCTCTGCTGTCCCAGACATATAAACTAGGCCCTCCCTGGAGTTAGCCCCACCTTGGGCCCCATCTTAGTTGCCGATCCACACCCACATAGGTTTTACACCTAATAGGGGTTTGGGCCTGGGGCTTAGCACTTAGTAAGATTCAATGAAATAGCTGATTTACTCAAAGCAAACAAAAGCCAAACTCTTCAAGGGCACTTGTTGAACTAAGTGCTAAGGAGTCCATTTTGCTTACCAACACACTGATTGAAGACCACTTTTCCCACCTACTCAATAGACCTTAGGTGTGGCTAATTAAGGGAAGCTTGAGTAGGGGCTTGTTTGTAGGCAGGACTACTCCCTTTACTTAGTAGGCACTATGTCTCAGGCCCACATCCTTCTGCTGATTGGGTATGAAGCCCTCATGCCCTGAAAAGAGTATATACACCCAGAAGGTAGCCATTGAGAAGGGAGAATTCAGGAATCAGAAGTCACAAGTCAGAAGCGAGAATTCAGAATCCAGTGCAATGAGAAGTAAGAACTCCAAGACGACAGAGTTGCAGAAAGAGTGTGGAGCAGAGAATAGAGTGGAAACTAGGGAACTTTGGAGACCAGAGAACTCAGGGAGGAGAGACAGTTAGTATTTGTGAGCGAGTGTTTACGGGAAGGCCCTAGCAGGGGGAAAGGTTACAGGATGATTTGGTTCCTTGCTATAATACTGTGTTATAATTTCCCTGTTGCTACATTGAGCTGAGCTTACTGTTTGTGGAATATAACTACTGCTATATTGAATTGGAGTTATTGGTCTTGGTATTGGATCCTCTGGTGTCTAAATAAATGTTATACTTCCTCTGCCTTCTACCTAGAGAGTTTTTCATACTTTATGATTCCAAACCATACAGGCATGTTCATGGTCATCCTCAAGGTCATGAATCTTGCCTTACTGATACATTCTTCTTCACCTTCCTCCTCCTCATTTTCTCTCTCAGGCTGTGGCCCCACTAGGATCAGCATATGAGCTTCCACAGACTCCATTTCTGACCTGGGCCTTTTTGCTCTTTCTTAGACAACTGCTTCCAGGAATTCAGCTCCCTTAGTGCAGACACACATACTAAGTGCTTAGCCTACTGTAGTTCAGAACTCCTAAGCTTAAGAAACCCAAAGCCCTCAACCTCTCTGATAACATGGGTTACAGGCATGTATCACCATGCCTAGCATCATAAGATCTTATAAAAAGGGGTTTTTAGAGCTAGGAGGTACCTCAGAGAATATCTAGTTGGATTTTTTCATTTTATAAATGAGAAAACTGAGGTCCAGTTAGGGGAGCTGACTTGCTTGATGCTGATGCTAATAATGAAGATCACAGAGGTGGTGTATACTCTGAACTCCTGGAAAGCTGTAATGATGTAAATTGGATGACAGTTTAACATTAGCATGCAGGCACAGATGAAGCTTCAAGCGGTTGAGGTTGGGCGAAGAAATGGAGTAAGTAAATGGTCTAAGGATATTTACCAGAGCCTATACCCTTTACCCTGCTGCGAGTCCCCCATTCGATGATCTATCTTCCTGTCATCCTGCTCCAGATTTCCTTGTTTGGACATCCTGATCCAGCTTCCTGATTCTTATTTTAATTGCTTCCCTTTTATCTGGATTTCAATTGTCTCTATTGCTAGCTACTGTTTTCTGGATCTACCTTACTGAATCTATTCCCTACTCCACTAATGTTTCTCTTCACGACAGAACCCCTTCTACGAATAAAGATGGACCCTCCAAAGACCTTATCATCTCTTCTTTCTTCATTATACAAAAGCCCGCATTTCTGTAGCAGCACTGCCCCTGTCAGTCTGCAGGACTCATTAATTCAGACACTACTAGTTAGCATTGGAAAAAATTTGGACGGGGTCGGTACTGAAGTTCACCTTTATGCTGTTTGAAACGGGGGTCTACTAAGCAAATCAATAATATCAACTAGGATGAAAACTATTCAAGATAAAAAAAATATTTCCATACACTTTAGAAGCCAGTTTCTGTACCTATAAACTATTGATGTACTAATTACAAGTGATTCTTATCTTTTCATTAAAACATGTCCCTTGATGATGTCTACTAAGCAATACATTGTTAGCCTCATTTGAGTTACTGTGTGAGTCCTTAAAAGTAATAAAACTTCACTCTTTTTAGAAGATCCTATAATTCAAATGCTTTTCTAATTCCAACTGGTTTACCCCCAAATTATTCTGAATGGGGCACTGCATTAGTGTATTACTTTGAGTTCTCGTTCTGCCAGGATACTCACCAATATTTAACTTCCCTTTAGGGAAGCAATTCAAAATCTTTTGAGTGTGAAAGGTATAATAAAAAATAAATAAATGACTTTCTTTTCCATAGTTTTCCTTATGGCCTATATGCTAATCACCCCAAAATGTCCAAATACATATAGAAAAAAACAAGTACTTATTTAAAATCAAAACTGCTTGGCTTCCAGATGGCACAAAGTATATCTTAATCTATCTTGAGAAAGTCCCCTAATTCTAGAGGAACAAATGGTGGAATGTTATTAAAATGTTAATTAGTTAAATTTAGTCCTGAATGTATAAAGAAAAACAATATTGCACCTACATGATTTTATTTTTACTAATGGGGATATATAAAGAAATGAGGTATTTTTTGTTTATTTGCTTTTTTAGGAGAAGAAGAAATGCAAGACTGCATGTTAGATTAAAATATCCAGGGGGTGAAAAACAAATCAGAACAAAATTATTGGGGTTTATTTCCAACCTCTCATAGATGGGACAGTTTTCACACTTACCTACTTGTTTTCTTGCCTTATGAATTCTTTGTCTTCAATGGAAATTGAATATCCCTATATGCTTATAAGATACATGGATATTTGTGTGAGAGAGAGGCAAGTCAATTACAAAGCAATTTCATTTGCTGTATTTGCCTCCATTTCATGCTATTCTAGGCTCTTGGGAATGGAAAAGGCATAAGCAAAGACAAAGAGGCAAAGTTACAGAGGGAATGATTCAGGAGAAATGAGGAAGTAAGTTTGGAAGAAGCATAAGAGTCCACATATAAGAGTTATAGGAGAAAAGCCTGGAAAATAGATGAGCATCAGCTCATGGAGGATTTGAATGCAGGGTTAAACTTCATTCAGTAGGTACTGAAGATCATGATATTTAGAGCTGCAAGGGACCTTAAGCATCATTTAATCCAACCCCCTCATTTTACAGATAAGTAAACTTAAGCCCAGTGAGGGTCAGTGATTAGATAAAGGTCCTACAGGTAGTAAGTAGCAGAATGAATATTTGAACCTAGGTCTCCTGACTTCAAGTACCACATTCTTGTTAATGTACCAGGCTAATTTTTTTTAAACAGGGCAATGACTTGATCAAAAACATGCAATAGAAGAATTACAGTTATCCCTTCTACACTGTGACTTTCCCCATTGTGTTTTTGATATATTGCAGGTCAGCATAACACATTTAATGGATATTTTGAGGGAGTTTTGTGGAAGCCACAGATGACACACAAAGGCGAACAGATGACATAGAGCCTATGACAAACACTTAACCCAAATTTTACAGTAAGGTAGTGTAAACACCCCATAAAAGAACAAGAAAAAAATTCCAGTCTTCTCTGGTGTGAAAGGATGGCCAAAAAATTTTTATGTGGATTTTCCAGATCACAGGGCCACCACACCCCTAACACCCATGATATGGAAAGGATAACTGTACTCTGGAAGCAATGCACAGAATAGATCAAAGACCCTAACCTTAGTTCACCAAATTATTCATAACTCTGCTAGTAAGAAATTCAAGTAAGGTTAAAGAAGGAATATTTTTTGGGGTAGCTTGTCTTGGACCATCCTGGTCTCTCAAATGACACCACAGATACAGTGATGATTCAGTGTCTACTATGTGACAGATATTTAGGAAATAATTGTTGAATGAATGGATGGATGGATGGATGGATGGATGGATGTCTCTAAAGCCACCTAGGCATTATTTTTGCAATTTATGTAGCTTTTACTAGGCGAACCATGGGTTTACACAACTATGCTAGCCCAAGTCTGTTCCTGGTGAGTCATAGCTTATAGAATCCTGAAAATGTCCTAAGTTTTGGCTGCCTTCACACCAAATCTGCCCCATGAAACACAGAGCTAGGGACCAAAACAAAGCAGTTTTTACAGGGCTGCAGATTATGCAAGGCTGTCAGATTTGGGCTTAGGGAATGAGATAGCCTTGATTCAAATCTTGGCCCTGTCATTGGCCTTGGAAAAGTCACGTCAACTCTCTTGGACTCAGTTTCCTCATCTATCAAATGAGAGCATTGGGCTAGACTGTCTCAAAGGTCTCTTCCAGTTCTATATTTATGATCCTGTAGTTGAGGAGATGGTACTGCGTCTGCCTTTTCATGTTTCATCAATTACAGACTCAGCCAAGTAGGTATTGCTGAGACTATGACTGACAGATGGATTTGTCCATAGGGAAGTCTCCATAATGTATGGAGCAAAGAGCCATACAAGTCCCCCTATCTTCGTTGATTATAAGTTTTGTGAGTTTCTTAGTGCCATGAGCCTAATTCCCTACCCTTGGGTATCAATTGAAGGATCACATCCACAGTTTCTTTTTATTCCATTTCTTATTATGTTCAGAGGCATTGACTGGCAGGCAGGGATGATGCTCTGGAAAATAGTTTTGGGGTTTAGATTTCACCGAGACCAGTCAGCCTTGTTCTTGAGGGGGAAGAGGGATGGCAAAGAGCAGGGGGGAGGAAGAAGGAGAAAGAGAACAACTACAAAATAATAATCATTCATTTTCAGCCCAGCTCATGCCAACATGAATTCCAGCAATTTCCCCTAAGTTCTCAGTTAATTGGCAGGGTGTCCCTAGGCATCTCTGGGCAGGGCCTCCCAGGTCCAATAGAAAAGGGGGTTTGTTTATTTAGCCCAGAACAGCAGACTGCTTTGGAGGGTTTGTATTATTCATTAAGAAAACCAAGGCAGGGGGCATGATGCTTTACAAAATAAGGAGAGACACAGCTTCTCTCTGCCCCAAGGAAACACAGCCCTTGGCCAGTTAGACATATACACAGAAAACAATAAGAACTGAGAAAACAGGAAGGGGAGCTTCAATGATCGAAGAAACATCCTGGTAAGGATGGACATAAGAGAGTTTTAAGCAATGATTTAAAGGGAAACAATAGGTAGAATAGGTAGAAGAGACCTGTGTGGTGAGATTTAGGTCAGCTACCCCTGCTACCAAATATTTTCCCCAAAGATCCATCTTGAGTTCTTAGAAGTCCCAACATTAGGCAATCATTTGGATTAAGATAACAAAGACTCCTATTAAATTTAAACAAATATTCTCTAGAAATACTGTAAACATTTTAATCAGATTGCTTCATCAGCTTAGTGTGAACATAGGAAATAGGGCAATCTGAGTAGATGGGACATAGGGCAGATTCATTTTTTTCATGACTTTTCACTGTACTGAGCTGCCACTCATCATATTTAGTTTATACTGCCTCTCCTAAGTAGATTTTTTTCACATATGTAAATAATGGAATATGTGACTGAGGAACCAGAAGACTTGAATTCAAATCCTGCCTCTACCACTTATTTTCTTGATGAACCGAGCAGACAAATCATTTATGCTTTGTGGGCCATGTCCCACTTTCCTCATATGTAAAATGAAAGAATTGAATCTCTAAGGTCCCTTCCAACTTGTATTAGCAAGCACCCTAGTACACTCAGGATGGCCTGCTAGCACAGGTTCCTCTATCTGCTTTCATAAAGGAAAGACAGCTTCAAAGGGGTTAACAATTAAACTATGCAGACTTTTTGCTATCTAACCTCCTCACAAGGGTTGCTGAGCACCAACTCCTATAGCGTTCCCTAATCACCCTTCTCACAGGGGCTGGTTGGGGGGGTGCAATTGAGACAGGCACAACTTGTACATTCCCCTAAATTCCCTCAAGCCTCAGTTATGACAAAGACAGATTGATGGGGGCTGATCAAGGCATACACAGCATCTTAGCTTGTGCATTTCAACCCTAAAGGTTCCACACTCACAGACCAGTGCCCACCTGCTTTATACTTACACTCTACCCCTCCAGAGTCCTGACCTTTACAATCTAAACAGGAGACATCTGGCCCTTACAATCTACACAGGTCATAATGGAGATGTATTGAGTCATAGAACTCATATCTAACACCTGGGAACAAGAGATTGTTATGGCCACGGATCCTGGAAAACTACTTATGCTTACACAACTCCAAGACTTTGCACTGCTGTTTGTCTTCTTCATTATTTTCCAGCTTCTTGAAGGCTAGACACATAATAAGCCTTCAGTTGGTATTAATCTGATGGAAATGAAAATAAATGGATACATGGATGAATTCACTTTAATCTAGTTTCATTAAGCAAATATTTATTAAATTAATCATTTCATCAACGAGCATATATTAAGCACCTACTATGTCCTAGGCACTGTCCTGGAGACACAAAGACAAAAACAAAAAGGAAACAAATCGTTCTCAAGAAGTTTATATTCTATTGGATGGAGCCAACATATAGATATATAAATATATACAACATTAATATCTACAGAATACATACAAGGTAATTAGAGGAGGACATTGCAGTTAGAAGTGGGAAGGAATCAAGAAAAGATTCATGTAGAAGATTTTGTTCGAATTTTGGCCTAAAGGATGTGAGGGTTTCTATGAGGCAGAGGTGAGGACTGAGTACATCATGCTAGTCATGAGAGAAAGTGGAGAAAACAAGGGACATGGGGTAGCATATGTGAGTAACAGAGAGAAGTTCAGTTTGACTGTTATGGAGTAAGGAAAGAGCAGTCATGTGTAATGAGACTGTAAAAATAGTTTGTATTCAGGTTGTGAAGGACTTTAAAAACCAAATAGCAAAATTTGGATTTTTTTTTCCTAGAGGCCACATGGAACCAATGGAGTTTACCTACTAAGGGAGTTACAGGGTTAGACCTTTGCTTAAAGAGACTTAATTGTTGCATGCAAGTCAGTGTTCTAGGTTGCTGTGTTGGTTTTTTTTTGTCCTTTGTTTTCGAAGAGGACCATGACATCAGGGAAATGATGACATGACTTGCAGTTGACTTTGATTTGAGTCGGGGAGAGCTGTGCAGGGTCACCAGCCTCACTCACTTTCTCTTCCAGAGCCATCTCAGTCAAGTAACCAGATAGATATTCATCAGGACTACTGGAGATGACTCAAAGTGCAATGAGAGATGCTGTCCCTTTTTAGGCTAAAGCATTTTCATGTACTCACTTAGAGTGAGGTAACACCCATTCAGTGAATAGGCCTCTTTAAGAAATGAGTCAAAGGATAGCCTCTTTAATTAGAAAAAAAGGAAAAAAAATCAAGCTGGGAGGAGAAGACCTTCAACTTTTCATAAAGAGACTTGTTACATGCAAGTCACTAAGACCTGGGAATACAAAGAAGAAGAAGAAAAAAAGGTTTCTGTTCTGTCCTCAAGGTTCTTAGACTTTAGTAGAGGGGAATAGACATATAAACAAATATCTAACATGTTAGCATGAGAGATCTGAGGAAGAAAGGAATGCTTTTGGAGAGGTCAGGAAAGCTTTCTGGAGGGGTGAGATTGGGAGAAAGTGAGATATTGAAGTGCTGATCATGAATTGCCTCAGAGAGAAGGCAGGTCTAAGAGTGCAATGTAGGGAGAAAATCCAGGTTGTGATAGAGGAATATTGGCTCCCTAGAGAGTGTCTTGGTGAAGGAAACATATGTGAGGAAGGGACTGCAAACAGAGAACAGAGAACAGAGAACATCAAAGGTCAAAGATACCTAACTTCACTGTTTTTTCAAGGCCTTGCCCTAAAGGAAGAGGGCAGAAAAAGACTGTAAGGAGGGAAGCTGCAGGCCAAATTGACAAAGGAAGGCACTGAGTGTTTATGCAGAGGAAATGACCCCAGTGACTGAGGTGCAGCTTTATTTTACATGGGGCCATTGAAAGGAAAGTTCAGTAGACATTTTCATGAAACCAGTTTCCCCACCCCAGGGGAAGCAGACATTTTGTATGGATTGCAACAGCAGCTATCTTGTGTATAAGCTTCTTTTCAGATTTAAACACGGACCCTCAAGTGGAACAAGCTTCTTGATACCAGTTGAACAAAATTCAGGGCCTTTGTTTCCAGGCACATTTTATAGCTCAAGCCCACCCACGCCTGTTCTGTTAGTGGGTCACAGAATCTTCCATGTGGGAGAGGCCTCCTCCTGCTGCAGCAGCACCACACACACGAACACACACACACATTCTCACACTCACCTGAGCCAGAGCTTGTCATGATGCAACACCACACACACACACACACACACACATTCTCACACTCACCTGAGCCAGAGCTTGCCATGAACAGTGGAAAATGTGGTCCTAAGTGAGATGCTTAATTTCCTTTTAAACTCATTAACTGTTACTCTTTTCTTTTCCTATCAGATTGGGGCTGTTTGTGCCACTTCCCTGGGACTCTCCTTCTCAGTCTTCCTTTACAAAATTTTGTCTTCTACATTCTGCCTTCTGTCGGCTCTAAACTTCAACAAGTTGGCAATGATTGAATTCTGTGAATCTGAAAATCGAATGACAGCCTTTTCTTTGGCTGAGGGACAACTGCGTGTTTCAGAGAGCAGTCAGTTTTAACTAACAGGACCTTAAGTCACAAAAGTTAGAACTGATCCACTTTATGATACTGCCTCTGAGGCCTAACAAAATATTGTACTGTGGCCCAAATGATTGTACTGTGCATAGGGCACCAGTAATTAACCTTGTAAACTTACTTTGTGAATAGCCCTCCTGGAATTACCACGTGGATTAATACGTTGCCAGGGAAGCTCCGATTAATACAGCAGAGACCAAGTATTCGCCTTTTAAACTTAAAAATAATAAAGGGCAAACTTCTAGTGCTCTTTGTCCCCCCAATTTCTTTATCTTTCCTGTCCCAGAGCAAATGTCCCTATATAATGAAACTCCAGCCTTACATGTTTTCTTCTTCCTGCTTTCTACAATATGACTTAGTTCATTTTTTTTCCCCTTTAAAACTGACATTAGCTGGGACTGGCTCAGTTTTGTATCTTTACTGACAAATCTATATTAATAACAACATCAATACTGTATTAAACCTGAACTATGGGAATAATTTGTAATCACACCGAAATTAATAACACTGTGCATCACCCGGAGAGCCATTCGGCAAGAAGAGGGGAATGGCTATTAACTTCGGTTATTATTACAGTATTATGGCCATTTAAATAGGCTGTAATTCTGGAAATTTAAAGGTCAGTTTGATTTATTCAATTTAGTTTGTCATGTGTTTGGAAAACTAATTAAAAGCACAAACAATATGGTTGTAACATTGTTTGATGGCAAGTGGGGGCCCTGCCCTTGGGCACATGAGGGAACATCATTTTGGTCTGCAGAATTGGCCCACCTATAGGGGTGAAAAGGACAATTTCTGTCATTCCTGGGGCTCTAGACATTAAGGCCTGTGGTGAGAGAATCTTTCTGATACTATCTCCAAGGCTATGTGGTTATCTTACCTTGTGGCTTCCTGACCCTAAAGAGAGAACCATAATAACCTACCTTTTGCATCCTGAATAATCTTTCTACCCCAAATAAGTGACTGGCTTTCCAGGCACTCCTGTTCCCACAGGGAAGGCTGAGTAGGACGCTATCTTTTTATGATTTGAAGAGTCACAGAAAGGTTACCTTAACCAATGGAACTGCCTGCCCCAAAGTAGCTCATTAACGTGGGTACTCTTTTTCTTCCACCTGAAATCACTTTAGAGATAGATTCCTCGGGTCTTGTATATTAAAAAAGGAAAGGAAAGAAAAAAGAAAAGAAAAGAAAACAAAAGAAAAGAAAAGAAAAGGAAAAGAAAGGAAAGAAAAGAAAGGAAAAGAAAAGAAAGGAAAAAAGAAAAGAAAAGCCTTTAGGGCTATATAATTCTAATGTTCTGATATTCAAGAATCCTTAGTGAAAGACGATAGCTTGGTGTGTGTAGTGAAGCAAAATATCTAGAGACTCAGGGCTCCTACTGCCCATCTAGATGATTGTGGGCAAGTCAATTCACATCTGCAGACCTCAGTTTACCAACCTGAAAAATGAGGAAATGGGATTAGAAAATTTCAAAGACAACAACTCTTATAAAGAATGGGTCAGCAATTTCTTCAGTTGTTGATGAACTGATATCTAAGAGGCAGGCAAGCAGCCCAGCTACAACAACAAAGAATCCTGAGGGAGAAAGCACACTGTGGTATATGCCAGGAAAATTAAATGAGTCTCACTACCTTGACCATCACTTCCTCTCACACACTAGTGGAAATGGTCAAGGACTCTGAACCTGAGAATCAAGAAAGTGTCGGTATTCTTCAGCAGTTCTTCATGGAGAGGGTGCCTATTTTCTCACCAATCAACTGCTATCTGAGTTAATCAACCGATCCAATCAACATTTATTAAAGATTTGCTATGTGCCAGGCATCGTACCAAGTGCTGGGAATACAGTAAATATAAAGAAAGGCAGTCCTTGCTTTCAAGAAGCTTATAATCTAATGGAGGGAGACAGTACATGAAAGGAAACAGGAAAGCAGGAGTGGAGGATACCAGATGGTGCCCAGCAAGGGGGCATCTTGTTCTGTGGTCTTGAAACCAGGCAGAGCAGCAGATGCAAAATTGAGTAATGGTTATTTAGTGTCTACTATCTACCAAGCACTATACTAAGCACTGTGCTACCTACTAGTACATAAGCTAACAAGCATGTTGCCTAGAATCACTGGTCCTGCTCTCATCTCAGCTCCCATAGTCATCATCCTGGAAAGCCATTCCCATCGAGATGAAGCTGGGCAGTTGCTTCCACATGGACGTTGGCCACAGCTATTGTAAAGTTCTCTCCTTCAAAGTCCTTGGAACAAATAGTTCAGGTTCAGACAATTACATGATTTTATCAGGATAAATGACATTAAAGAGGAGCCATTATAATCTCTTTTGCCAATGAAGCTTAAGGTTCATGGACTCTTCCTTCTCACTTGAAAATGAAATCTTCCATATGTATTGTCTTCCCCATAAGAATGTGAGCTTCTTGAGAGCAGAGATTATCTCACTTTTCTGTTTGTATTTCAAGCACTTAGCACAATGTACTTAAATGCTTTTTTGTTCATTCATTTATTGCTAATCCCTGCTCTATGTTTTATAAATGTATGACCTGTACTTTATATCTGAGTGAGCAACACCATAAGCCAATATCACTTAAGATACCATCTATTGGGGATAAATTTATTCAATAAATAGCAAGTTCTTTTAGGAAGGAAAAAAAGAATAAGAATCCTCTTAGGTAGAAGAGGACCTTGAGCAAAGTGGTTGATTGACAAAGACAAACTTTGTTATTTTCATGATTTTTCCAAGTATTGGCTAGTTCTGCATACCTGCATGTTCTCAGTGCCGGCATGGCTGTGCATATGTCAGCTTAGCATACAAAGTCAATATCATAAATGATGACAAGATTCAGGGAAGCACTCTATCCTCCCTTCTGCCCCAATATGGGGCAATGGACTTTCCTTTACTACTTCCACACATACCACTCACACAGCATGCTTTATTTCTGTGATTTCTTTTCCCCTTCAGGCATTCTTATTGCTCATCTTCCATACACTATCAACGTGACTTTGAACAAGTCACTTTTCTTTTCGGGGTCTCAGTTTTTTCTTCTATAAAAAAGAATGGGGTGAACTCAATGATCTCTTAGATTCCTTCCAGTTCTACATCTATGATTCTATTGAAGATTCCCCTCCTGGATCACTGCCTTGTCATGGCAGAGGAGGTGGTATAGCTCAATGAAACAATGAACTATGCTATGCAGGGTTACCCAAGATGGACAGGTCATAGTGGAAAGTTCTGACAAAAGGTGATCCACTGGAAGAAGAAATAGCGAGTCACTCCAGTATCTTTGCCAAGAAAACCACATGGACAATATTAAAAAGATGAAAGTTATAACACCAGAACATAAGCCCCTCAGGTTGGAAGGTGTCCACCATGCCACTGGAAAAGAGCAGGAGACAACTACAAGTAGCTCCAGTTCTAATGAAATGGCTGATCCAAAGCCAAAAGGAAGCTCCAATTATGGCTGTGTCTGGTTATTAAAGAAAAGTTCAGTGCTGTAAAGATCAATATTGCATAGGAATCTGGAATGTGAAATCTACGAACTAAGATAAGCTGGATGTGGTCAAACGGGAGATGGAAAATTTAAACACTGACATCTTGGGTATCAGTGAACTTAAATAAATGGCATTGGGTGAGTTTAATTCAGGTTATCATTACATATGCCGCTATTGGCAAAAATCCCTTAAAAGAAATGGAGTAGGTCTTATAGTCAACAAAAGAGTGAGAAAAGCAGTACTGGGGAATAATCTCAAAAATGACAGAAGTATATCTGTTCAAATCCATGGCAAATCATTCATCATCACAGTAATACAAGTCTATGTTCCAACCACTGATGCCAAAGAGAAAAAGTTGATTAGTTCTGTGTAGACCTACAACATCTTCTGGAAATAACAACCCCGCCCCCCTCCTCCCTCCAAAAAATGTCACATTCATCACTGGAGATTGGAATGCTAAAGAAGAAAATCAAAAGATAATTGGAATAACAGGCAAGTTTGACCTTGGAGTACAAAATGAAGCCAGGCAGAGACCAGTAGAACTTTGTCAAGATAATTCACTTGTTCTAACAAACCTTCTTTTTCAACAACCAAAAAGGTGACTCTACACATGGACATCACTAGATGGTCAATATTGAAAGCAGATTGATTACATAATTTGCAACCAAAGGTGGAGGAGCTCTATACAGTCAGTAAAAACATGAGCCAAAGTTGACTGTGGTTCACATCATGAGCTTCTTATTACAAAATGAAGACTTAAATCGAAGAAAGTAGGGAAAACCATCAGACCACATAGGTATGACCTAAATATAATCCCTTATGAATATGAAGTGGAAGTGACAAATAGATTTAAGGGATTAGATCTTCTAAATAGAATGCCTGAAGAACTGTGAACAGAGGTTTGTAACACTGTATAGGAAGCATCACCAACAACAACCACAAAAGTTTAAAAAAAAAGAAGAGCAAGAAAGCGAAATGGCCGTCTGATGAGGCTTTATAAATAGCTAAGGAAAAAAGGAAAGCAAAAGGTAATGGAGAAAGGGAAAGATATAACCAACTGCATGCAAAATTTCAGAGAATAAAAAGGAAAGATTGGAAGGTTTTCTTAAGTGAACAATGCAAAAAAATAGAAGAAAACAATAGAATAAGAAAGATGAGTTCTCTTCAAGAAAATGACAAATGGAGAGAATGTTTCATACAAAAATGTTCATAATGAATGACAAAAATGTCAGGGACTTAACAGAAGCAGAAGAGATTAAGAAAAGGTGGCAAGAATATACAGAAGAACTAAACAAAAAAGATCTTAATACTACCGGTAACCACAATGGTATAGTTACTGATCTAGAGCCAGACATCATAGAGAATGAAGTCAAGTAGGCCTTAGGAAGCTTTGCTAATGAAAAGGCTAGTAGACAATGTGAAATTCCAGCTGAACTATTTAAAATCTTAAAAGATGATGTTTTTAAAGTGCTACACAAAATATGCCAGCAAATTTGGAAAACTCAACATTGGCCAATGGATTAAAAAAGATCGGCTTTAGTCCCAATCCTAAAGAAGGGAAATGCCAAGGAATGTTTAAGTTACCTAATAAATGTGATCATTTCACATGCCAGCAAGGTTATGCTCTGTAAGCTAGGCTTCAGCAATATGTAAACCTAGAATTATCAGAAGAGCAGGCTGGTTTTCAAAGAAAAAGAGAATCCAGAGACCAAATTGCTGACATTCTCTGGATTATGCAGGAAGCAAGGGAGTTCCAGAAAACAAACAAACAAACAAACAAACAAAACAACCCAGTTACCTTTGCTTCAGTGACAACATGAAAGCCTTTGACTGGATCACAATAAAATGTGGCGAATCTTCAAAGAGGTGGGAGTACTAAGTCATCTTACTTGTCTCCTGAGCAACCTGCATGTGAGTCAAGAAGCAACAGTTAGAACTGAACATAGAACAACTGATCAGTATAAGATAGGAAAGGCATACAACAAGGTTATATATGATCACCTTATTTAACTTGTACTTTACACAAAATTCCAGGCTGGACAAATCAAAAATTGGAATTAAGGTTGATGGGAGAAATATCAACAGTCTCAGATATTCAGATGATATCATTCTGATGGTAGCAATATGAAGAAAAGATTGGGATGGGAAGAGAGTGGAGGTGGTTAGAATTATGAGAAGAGTATTACAGTATTACAGAGGGATGGGACTGAGGAGTGGTACTTGGGTACTAGCAGTAGGAAAAGAGAAGGAATAGGTATTGCCAGAGGTAGAATCAACGTGACTTGCTAATTGTATAAATAAGAGATGAGGGAAGGAAGAGAGTAAAAAAAAAGTAATCCCAAAATTAAGAATATTAGAGACTAGTAAAATGTAATGAATATAGTGACATCAAAGACAGAACTTACAATATCAGATTTAGTGAGCAAGATCATTCACCTAACTTTTGATATCAGGGGCAGCTAAAAAGGTGTAATGGATAGATCACTAGACTTGAAGTCAAGAAGGCCCGAGTTTGAATTCTGCCCCAGACACTTCATAGATGTTTGACCCTTGGACAGTGACTTTTAATCTCTCTCAGCCTGTTTCCTCATCTGTAAAATGAGGGAATAATAGCTCCCATTTTCCATAAATGCTGGAAGGATAAAATAAGCTAACATAGGCAAAATGATTTGCAAATTATAAAGGATTATATGAATGCTAGCTATTATTGTTGTCCTCTTCCTCCTCCTCCATTTCCTTTCCCTACTCAGTATTATTCTGAACTCTCAGTTTCAAATAACAAGTGAAAATGCTGCAATACATAAAGTGCACATAATATATGTGTGGCAGTGGAGTGTGCCAGAGACCACGCAGAGCAGACTCATGTCTGGCACTGCCCCAGTGAGAGGTGAATTTTATTTTCACCACTTGGGGTCATCAACAGTACTGTTCACAGAAATACAATGAGGCACTCAGTAACTTGAGGAGGGGGTCAACACTTCCTACCTCACCCCAAAATCCAGCACCATCTGTTTCCTGTTGTGCACAAATTCTCAAGTCTGATTCAGTGATAACTTTCCTGGTTTGGGGCTTATCAAATATTTATTTTACAAAATCATTGATAAAGATGTTCCCACAAACATAATAGAGCTTGGCCCGGAAAAGATTTCTCTTTTTTAGGAAATTCAAATAAAGAGCCATAGGTTGCCTTATGATTAATGTCCTTCTTCTCTGATCACTTGAGACCTGCAGACTTAGCTTTAGAGGCAGGTCTGCCTATAATTAGAGGTCGGTTTTCAGAACCTCCTTCTCACTCTCTTTCCTTCAGGTATTCCATCTGGCCAGGCTTCTTTTCTACATCCCCTAAAAATTACAGAAACTGTGGTTAGGACATGAAGGCTTGGGCTGGGACTCTTTGTGGGTTCTCCAAGTCATCATCTAGCTTTGGTTGTTTAGTTTTTTCTGACTCTTCTTGACCACATATTGGATTTTCTTGACAAAGTCTCTGGAGCGGTTCATCATCTCCCTTTCCATCTCATTTAGACGTGGAACTGAGGCGAATGGGGTTAAATAACTTGCTCAGGGTCACAACGCTAATAAGTGAAGCTAGATTTGAACTCATGAAGATTAAGTCTTCCTGACTCACTCTATCATCTGCGCCACCTAGCTGCAACTCCACCACCTACTATATCTCTATATAAAGTGTTCAACCTTTTGCTGTAATGACCCTGTATAAGCCTATTTGACTACTGAGCAGTTGGGGATATAGGGAGCCTGGTTAATACCGTCCTGTCATAGATTGTGGTCTTGCTCATCCTTTAAGGCCAAGTTGGTGTCCCGCCTTCTCCATGAAGCCTTCCAAGGCTATTCCAGTTTATACTGATCTTAACTTTTTCTGAATCCAGCTCACATCGACCTCTATTCTTATCTGTTCAGCGTACCAGTCAGAGAATACTAGATTTGGAACGTTAGAGACCATGTACTTCAACACTTTCATTTTACAGATGAAGAACTGAGTCCCAAAGAGCTTAAGTGATTTACCCAAGGTCACATAGCTAATAAGTAGCAAAACTGGAATTCAAATTCAGTGTTACACACTGCCAGTCTTGTCTCTGCGACCTCCCTAAGCACAAAGTCTATGGAGTTTCTTCCGGCAGCCTCTGTAGCTCCCAGCCTAGGACTGGGCACACAGAAAGGGATCCAGAAAGTTTGGCTGAAATGAGGAAGCTGTTAGTGCTGGGGGCAGGGTCCCGGTAGGCTCAGGCTCTCCCTAGGCCCTGAGCTGGAGAGGCGTGGACTCCTAAGGAAAAATGTGTCTCCTGTTGCGATGGACACAAGAGGAGCTAGGGAGTAATCGTCAGAGACAGAACTGTCCTTTTGTTATTTTGTTATAAATAAACTCCCTCGGTGGAAACTTGTTAACCCCGGTCCCTGCCTTCGCGTCTACTTATATGCAAGACCTCCTTCGGCAAATCAATCTTTACACTGCAGTGGCACTCTCTTGACAAGATATGTTTGGCTTAGTCCACTGTTGATATTTGTTCTTGAAATCTCGGATGTGTGGTACGGTACGCTCTGAAAGCAGAAATGGAGACACTTCTTTTATATGCACAGAGGACCCACGAGATGCAAACAAAAAGAGACCGTCCGCAGCAGGGCGGCAGGAGTAGAGGGGGAGCTGAGCTGCACTTAATATATTGTGATGTATTGAATCTATGAAACGCCTGTTCAATATCCAGTCAAAGTAAATTTAGAAGGACATAGGCAAGGGATTTATTTTTTCATCATTGTAAAAATGTTCATTTATTCCTTACGCTGTTGGTCACGGTCTGTGTGTGTCCTTCTGAAGTCTCCGTGCCCTTGTACTCCCAAATCATACCATCAGCAGGGTTGGGAGCGCAAGTAACCACTGTGGCCTAGTCTCCAGAGCTTGCAAGCAACGGGCATCCAGAAGGTTGGGTTCTTTCTTCCACTATGCGCTGGAGTCCTAGAGATAGTGGGCACTTGGTGAGATGTTGCTCCAAAGCAGCAGAAGATTTTCTCATTGCCTATGAAAGTTGTTATAGCAAGGAAGGAAACCAAAAGATGGAAGGTGTAAGAGATGGCAATTTTTGTCCAACCCAGAAGCAAGTGCATGTGGTTTGGAATTTTATTAATTGGTTTGGCTTTTCATTTTTGAGTGGAGACTACAAGAGAAAAATGTCATTTCTGCATCTTGTGTACCCTAGCCTGGGCTTTCTTTAAGGCCTCCTCTCTGGGAGATCTAGTCTCCAATTCAGTTCAATTCAATTCAACAAGCATTTGCCTAGCAAACTGCTTTGTGCCTCATTCCCAAATGGGCACTGTGGGGGATTCAGGAGAAGATGCAGTTCCTGCTTCAGAGGAGTTTAAAGTCTACCTAGGGAGAAAAGATACACAAACTAAACGGAGAAAAACACAAAGCAGCATATGATTCAATATCAAAATGAAAGATGCAGATAAAACAAACCATAGAAGTTGGAAACACATTGGAGGGGGTTGGAGTAATCAGAGAAAGCCTCATGGAGGAGGCAAGAATAAGGCCTCAACTGAAAGCCGAAGGACATCAGAAAGACAATAGAGGCACAAACTATGAAATATAAAATATGAAGAGACTTTTTTTTCCCCCATGCAGGGAAAAGCTATTAGCTCCAGTGGTAATAGCTAATTTCCGATAAAGTTAGATTCTGTCTGGTGCGCGCGCGCATGTGTTTGTGTGTGTGTGTGTGTGTGTGTGTGTGTGTGCTTGAGTTTTCAAATGGGCATATTATAGCAGCGGACAGGCAAGGAAAGGCAAAATGGTGTAATAAACGATTCACTTCGGCTTAAGATCATGATGCCAGAGTTCTTGTCCAGGCTCAACAATTACCTAGCTTTGTGACCTTGGTAAAATTACTTAAACTCTTTTAAGTCATCTATATAATGAGGGAGTTGAATTGCATGCTATCTAAGTCACTTCCATCTCTGCAATTATCTAATTCAGAGCCTAAATTTGTGTAACCTTAGGTCTGTGATTGAAGTCAGAGCTCCAGACAATGTCAATACCTATCAGCCAAAGTGAGCCATAGCCAGAAATGTGTGGCTAATGTTAAATCTTGCTGAGGATAAACAGAAGGGTTTGCTTATTAACTGAGCTTAGAGAGAACTGTTTGACTTCTCCAGAAGTAACCCCAAATTGGGGTCTTTCATGGGATAATCCTAGTGATAATAATGATGAAAAGCATCTGATTGTCCAAGATTTCTCATTAGCTAGACCATCTGCTTAATATTAACACTAGCTGGCTCTACTTGACACTAATCCATCAATTAATAGACAATAGTGGTCAGCCCTGCAAAAACTGGCCAGAATTTTGGTGTTTAGCCTCAGCAGGTAATTTGTACCTCTTATATTCAATGAATGGGGAAAAATACCAAAACACTTCTCCATCGCAGTGTAGCCCTATAACTACCTGGGGGACCAGATCTGACTATCTATCTCCTAGTTTCAGTCTCAGCTCTTCAGGATTTCCTCAACCAGCCCACCCTTGGACAAGATCCTGCCATGTACCTCCTAGCTTGTGTCTTACCTCTTGACAGAGGACTTGAAATGGTCTTTTCATTTGTCTCCCCATCAAGGGCTTTTTATCTAGTGAGTGATTCCCTGACTAAATTAATTCAAATGAAACTGAACCTTCTAATCTCTTAATTTCCAAATCTACTGGCCTTTCCTCCATACTCATTACTTCTTAACTTCTCTGGAGAATTTCTCGATAACTTCTTTCTCTATCTACACTTTCAAGACATTGGACTTCTTAGTTCTTTTCCCACCTGTGTGGCCTCTCCTTCTAAGTGTCTTTTACTGAATCTTCATCCAAGACATAACTATTAAATGTGAGTGTTCCATAGGGCTTTGTCCTGGATCCCCTTCTCTCTTCTCTCTATACTATCTGATTTGGTTATCTTATCAGCCCTCATGGCCTTATTCTCTCTAAGCAGGTGATTCTCAGAAGTATCTATCTAGCCCTGATCTCTTTCCTTAGGGCTCATTCCAGGTCACTATCTTTTGTGCATCTTGAGTTCCATAGGTATGTGAACTTTAAAATGTCCCAAACAGGACTCATTACCTTTTCACTAAAGCCTCCCCCTTCTGAGCTTCTCTTTTAAATGGTTCCTTTCATGTCTTCAGAATTTCATTACTGAGCATTTTCCATCCTTCCTGTGCTAAGTAACCCAATAGAATCCTAAGCCATAGAATCCTATTTATCTTTTTCTTTGAATTCTTTTACATCTTTGCTCCCCCAATCTAGTGTGCATGTCAAACTTTGCTGGCATTTTCTTTCTTTCTTCATCACAAAATTTAAGAGTGGTTACTCTCTCTAAAAAGTTCTATTTTTTCCTTCTGTATCACAGCAACATTTGCTGTAGTGGAGATAGGAGAAGAGAATGGCATGATCTCTTTTCAGGAAATTTTGATATGGCAAAGTTAATGTGAATTACTGGAAGTCGCTTTTGCATGAACTGGTAATCATAAAAGCTAGATGGATCTGGAGTGATAGAGTGATGGATCGGGAGTCAGGAAGACCTGAGCTCAAATCCTGCCTCAGATTCTTAGCAGTTAGGTGGCCCTGGGCAAGTTGATTAGCTTTTTTCCTTCAATTTCCTCAACCATGAAATGAAGATGAGAGCACCTACTTCCCCAGGTGGTTATAAGGATCAAATGGCATGATGTCTGTAAGTTTCTTAACACAATAAAGCGCATGGCTGTAGTTGTTCTTCCTCCTTTGTTCTTAAAGAGGACCAATGACATCAGAAGGGTGATGTCTTGACTTGCAAGTGAATTGGATTGAAGTGAGGCTGAGCTGCGCAAAAGTCCTCAGCCTCACCCTCTTCTCCAGAATCATCAGAGTCCAGTGGTAAGACATCGGTCAGGACTGGCCTGGATGCAGTGGGAGACCTTGGCCTTTTTAAGATAAGATCTTTCCCAGGGCTCAGTTTGTCTGAGGCAATACCCATTCAATAATTCAGGTGAGAATTAAAGGGAAAGATGGCCTAGTTTGACTTTCTAAGGGAGGAGGAGACCCTCTAAGTTTCCAGCCAGAACAGAAACAATTGCTATTTCAACTCCCTCTGAGGCATCAAAATGCAAACAATGAGCAAATGAGGCTTGGATTTGGGACTATTATTGGCCAGTCAGTGAAGGCCAGAGTGATTTGGGTTTAAAGGCATAATCAAATAGTTCCATTTGAATCCCAGTGGGTTTTATCAAAGCCTGATTTATGAGAGCTATGAAGTATTTCCCATGAAATAGTGAATGAAAAATACATGAGACAAAAGAGTTAATTGTCCCAGTTTTTCTTGGGGGGGAGGGGCAATAATAGAATAAATAAATAAAAATAAAAAATCTAGCCCCCAACCCAAAGATATCTTTTGAAGTATAAGAGATAAAAACATAGTAGGTACTTAATAAATGCCATTTTCTTTCCTTACTCTAGGTTTCACCTTATGTTCTTATCATCATCTCCTTTTCTTTTTTAATGGGGTTCAAATAGACCTGAAACAAATCACAATCTTGCCATCATTCTTTTATGTTTAATATTCTATGGACTATTGTACAAGGGGATAATATAAGGGCTTTTGATAGTTGAATAGAAGTATTCGGATGTCTTCTCATTCTTTCACTCTTGGTTTTTGAAATCTTCCTTTGAACAACTCCAATATCATCAAGGTAACAAGAATGTTATTTGTTTCATCCTATTCCCATGTGGTTTTTGAATACCTTTGCTAAGTTTATGTTTTGTTTCCATGCAGTTTATAGATTATGAATATTTAGTATGGGAGCAAGTATTTAAAATATTATGCTTAACTTTATGGATCAACATCCTGTTTGAGTGATTGTAATCAACTTTTTTTGTCTGTGTTAATGGTCTGGTACCATAGCAGTTTAATGACTTGGTTGTCAGGCATATTTTGAGGTCGATAATAGTTGTATAGTGATTTACTTTCTATTATTGCACTAAGATACTGAACTTATAATGTGTCTTGCTATCTGGTAAGTACTTGATTTTTTTAAACAACTCACAGTGATGTTTTGCACAGTTTCCATCGGTTCTCTGCAAAAAAAAAAAAAAAAATTCACCCTCACGTTTTTTGGTGTCAGTCACCTGATCCTGAATCGGGATCTTAAACTCCTCCATTCCAACAAATCTTTATGATTCAGCCATTTGTTCAACACTACTGTGTGGACGTACTGTTGTTTGAGTTCATGTGTATGTCTCTCATGAAGGACCTTTTTAATCTACCCTTGGATCTTAGTCATTTCTTAGTCTCCATCAAGAGTATTGGTTTATATTTGATAAATATTATGGTATGTGCATATTATCAAACTTTATTATTGCTCAATGAAGTGACAACTGCTTATACCAAAAATATTTCTATAAGATTCTGACTTGTTTTGTCATGTACTTTAAGAACATCTATCAATTCTTTTCCTCCTTTTTGACCAGGCACTGTTAATCATTTTATTGCTGTCTTCTAGTCACAGATCCCGTATTTTGTTACTATGGTATAGGTTTTTGTTAGAGTGTTTTCCAAATCTTGCATAGTCCATTTTACAATTCTGAAAGTGTACATTAAAACTAGACTTCCATAGGTCTTAATCAATTCATTGTATTTTTCCCTAGCAGTCTTGGTTTCAGAGTGCTGGTAAGTCAACATATTTAGCATCTCCTTTTCCTTGACCTTTTTGCTTGACTTGCCTTTTTTTTCATTTGCAAAAAAATGTGTAATTTTATTTAATCAGTTTTCACATTCTAGATCCTTGAGGGATAGAGCATCACTCAGATCCTGTGTCCAATGGCCTTGGCAGGTAGATTGCTTTTGAACTTGGCTCGAACTATTCCACTATTTCCATGAGCCCGAGTAACTTTTTCCCAGATCACTCTGGTTCTGTCTGGTTTCCCTTGAGGAGTCACTGTGTTGTTTTTGGCTTTGTATACATAAGCACATCTCTTGCCCAAATAGAATTCACTTTCTTCCCAAGCATAGACTCCTTCAATTTTCAGAAGAGCTATATATTCCCTCTGATTTCGTAGGCCTCACTTGTAGCCAGCAAAAATGGCCTTGGACCACAGTCTTCCAGATATTTTGATGTTCTAGAAGTCCTGCTTCCACCAGGCTTCCCAGGCTCCAAGATGGAGGAAAAAGGAAGTACCTTGCTTGACTTGTCTTGGCAGCCCAGAGGAAACCAAGGTATTTGTAGGCATAGCCTCCAATCTGAGTGCTGGATTCAAGAGCAAACCTTTCAGTTTCCATAATTCCTTGACACACATTAAGAATATTATGCCTATAGAGTCCAAATGACATTTCTATATATTTGGAGTAATATTCTATAGGAAGAAGGTTCTATTTATTTTTCCATGAAACCTTGTAACTTAAAGCCATAAAGTGTCTTAGTATGACTCCCTTCTTAATTTGGAAAACATATTTAGTCCTGGTTAAGAAAAATAATCATGGATTGGATGCTAGGCTTAACCATAATAGATTTAAATTAGCTCCTTGAATAATACCCCTTTCTTTCTCAACTATTCTTAATATAACTGTAAAAAAAAATAGAAAGCATAAAAAAGAAAAAAAATAGAAAATGTGGGCCATTAGATGCTCTAGTGCTCTTACTATAGGTATGTCTATGTTATAAACACACACATATACATATATGTATGTATATATACATATGTATATATCAATATAATATGTTATGAGTATTGAACTAAGCCCGACAATTTGTAAATATCAATAAACTCAGTAGAGATTGTATGGCACTTTGGGGCAACTTGTTCAATAATTATCCCATCTATAATTAATTAATTATTACATCCCTGGGACTTTCTGATTCATACGTTTCGCATCTCAGGCAATACATAGTTTTCTTGCATTTCTAGATTTTCAAAAAATGATATAAGTTTCAAATATTTTGTATGAAGTATATAAATATATGATAGTGGTATTCTAATGTTTTGGTAATAAATATATGATATCCTCTATTCAGAAAGATAGGATCAGGCTTCTATCCGAGAAGAAGTTGATAAAGTGTTTTGCAAGTACTAATTCATATAATACTGTGAAGTTTGACCCCCAAAATCTGAATCTTATTTAACTCTACTTCTTTTCAGTTTTTTTCAGAGAAACTAGACTTCCAGTACCCTAATTTTATGTAACTATTCTGTCGTTTACTATATTAAAGGTGTGTAAGCTTTCTCTTTTGTGAGTGACACAACTTGTATTATTCTTATATTGGACTAACCGTGTCCAAATAGGTGAACAGAAATTTCCTACATCTTTCTTCTTAAGCAGTTCCTTCTTGACTCTGATTTGATTACTTCTCAAGGCACTTAATTAATTGATTTATGCTGAATTATTTATTTAGTTCTTTGAACTATTTTGGCTCTTTGTATTTATTACCTTAACTTTTTGACTTTTGCTTTACACTTCCAATTAAGGGAACCAAAAATTGCTTCTTTTTTTTTAAACTACATTACTTTCTACATGTTTATCTTTTGCCTTTAATTGGGCCATATGATGGTCAATTTTTCTATACAAACCAGATAAAAATCGTTGTAATCCTCCAGTGCCTTTTCAGAGATCATTAGTATCTCTCAAGTTACTTTTACTGTGATAATATTTGATGCCTATGCTTAGTAGTATTCCTCAATATCTGTTGCAACAATCCAGCTAGCAATTTCTGTGGGGGTGCAAGATCCACCAACAACCAGCACACAGAAAGCCGCCAGAACCCAGAAAGCACATGTTCTTTTGATCTGCTTAACTAAGGAAAGCAAGGTGAAGGGGTTGACGAGCTTACTTTAATTCAGCACACAAATATCATTCACTTAGTTCAGGGGGAAAAGCCAGCACCCTGAACTTCAGAGCAAATTACAAACAATGTACAAACATCAACAGACAGACCCAATACAGATTCATAGTTACCAACATCTAGGTTCAGCCTGGTTGCTCAGAACAAGGGCTGGCCTAGAGTCACACACCACCACTGCTGCAGCAAAGAGCTCCGAAGAAGAGGAGGCCAACCCCTGGTTTTTATATCTTTGTCAGTGTCAGGGGTGAGTCACACATGCGACTCACCCATGTGACCTAAAATCGTCACAAAGAGGAGGACTTAAACCCACATAGGCTAAGAGCCTCTGCAGTCCCAGACATGTAAACTAGGCCCTCCCTGGAGTTAGCCTCACCTTGGGCCCCACCTTAGTTGCCAATCCACACCCACATAGGATTTACACCTAATAGGGATTTGGGTCTGGGGCTTAGCACCTGGTAAGGCTCAATGAAATACACTGAATTACTCAAACAAAACAAAGGCCATTTTGCTTACCAACACAATATCCCACCTTTCTGCCTAAAGTTCTTACTATGACAATACCAGTCTATATACAGCTGCTGTGCATAGGTGCTGAATTCCTTTTATACTCTGAATTGAATATGATGGGAGAATGCATTTATTCATGATATATAGCTGACAACAACTTTTGTGATTTTTTGTATTTTGTTTTTTTATAAAAAGAAAAACTTACTTCATTACAATTTAGAATACGAGTCAGTAATAACTTTATTCTATTCATACATTACAAGGCAAGGGAAGGAGATGCATCATTTGGCACAAAGAAGAGTATGTCTCTATAGGAAGGCTTCTCAGTATAAGTCATTTCTCATAAGTACTTATAATATACAGAAAAGATATATTCATACTAGATTTACAACTAGTCATTTCACTGACCTTGAGAATAATTTGTTGTGTTTCAGGAGACAGGAATTTCCTAATCTGCAATTATGTCATTGTTCTTGGGAGTTTAAAAATCTTTTGGTATTTACTGAACAAAAATGGGTGAGAAGGAAGAAGAAATATAAGAACTACATTTGGCTTCCTATTCACACCTGACATGGAGAATTACTCTAAAATGCCATTTCTAATATCAAGAAAGGGAAAATATAGTGACCTCCTTTCTCAGCTACCACAATATAATTGTCTGCTGATCAGATTGGTGCCTTTAAACTAAAAACAGTTATTATTATTATTTTTATAGTAATAATTTATCAACATATATTATATACCTATATATTATTATTAATTGTCATGATAATAACAATTTCATCCCCTTTCTATTTAAGGGAATTCATATACAAGCAGTTCTAGGACAGGTCACTCTCCTTTTATGTTGTATAGTCTATAAACTTTTACAAAGGCTACAATATCTGTTTTGCTACATTATTATTATTATTATTATTATTACAGTCTACGCATTTCTATAGTATTTTACATTTTTCAAAATGCTTTTATGTTCATCATCTTATTTGATTCTCACAATAACCTTCAGGAACTAACATAGTGGACCATATAAAGGAACTAAACAAATGCTTATTGAATTATATTGAATTAAATTGAATGCTGTGATGTAGGTAAAGTTTCCTGAATAACCTAAAGGCCTGAAAAAACATAAAGATGCAAGAGGGAGCATGATGTACCCTTTCTCTATCCAAATCAGCACATCAGTGAAAGTCATAGTATAAGGAATACCAATAGCTCTCTGAAAAAAATAGCAGGCTTTGAAAGACAAGTAGAATCAGAGAAACAATCATCTCGATACCCACTGTATTTCACCTCCCAATCTAGCACCAAACTCTCAACCTTCATCTTTGCTTAAGTACTTGATTTTCCTGCTGGTCACAGCCTTTTGAATTTCAGTTCTCCACAGAGATTAACATGCCAGCCCAATCTACCCCTTACTCTGGAGAGCCATCGATATTAAAAGGAATAAAAAAGGAAGGGAAAAAATAGTTCAGTGAAACTAGCCAACATATCATTCAACCATAATCCATACCTATAGTTCCCCACCTCTACAAAGAATAGGAGGAATTAGCTTCTTACATCTCTTTTTGGGGATTAAACTTGATCATTTCAGTTATTTAATATCCATATTTGATTGTTTTCCCCTCTAAATTAATTCTTGAACACTACTTTCCTTTGTCATCTTTTCTCTTCTATCCTAAAGTGTAGCTCTTGACTTTAGGGCCTCAATACAGTTTCTTTCTTTGAAAAGCTTTCATTTGAAACTAGTAAATAGAGATTAGAGAAGACAAATAGATGGTCCATAGACCAGCCACAACAGCTTAAAATGACAACAACAATGATCGTTCTGGGATCTCTAAGGATCAAACTCCCAATTTACTGGCACAGACTACCACGTTATACTGCTCTGATGGGCCCACATAGGTCACTGTCTAGTCAAAGTAAATGAAGGTGGAGATCTGGCTAAGGGATAGGACAGAGGTGGAATTAGAGGAATTTCAGAATAAAGGCAAGTTATTGGAATGAATGAAGAGGTTCAACATACATTATGACTTTCCCCCATTTGTTAGTGCCTTATATATACTAAATAGCCCTGACTCTGGGCTGCCATTCAGATTTGAGTTCATGCCTGGGGTGTCTGGCCTCCAAAGAAAGAGTCCATGCTCCTCACATTCTTTAGATCTTGAGGCTCTAGACTATGTAGGACCACACTCCATGGAACATCTGTAGGGATGGGCATGGACTAGATTAAGGCATCCCAGGAACCATCTTCCACAGGGTGTTCACTATTCCCATCTCCACTACATGAGTACATGTTATATCACCTGAGAAGACTGTAACCTCCTTGAGGGAAAGAGAAACTTTCTTTTGATCTTTGTATTGCTGCCACTACCTTGCACGGAGCTGAGAATTATAATTTGTTGAATTGAATGATCAAATACATTCAGTGAGCAACTGATTGAACTGGGAGTTTTCTACTTATTGGCACCAATTCAAAATGTGGTGCTTGAAGATATCTAACATGTCACCTAGAGATTTTTATCCCCCAAATCCCAAATAATTAAGATCTTATGCCACTACTTTATTGGGTATGTCCTCCCATAATATATTCAGACCATATTCATCCAAGCCAAAATTCTTAACACACTCCATTCCCCTACCCCGTCTGGATCTCAGGTTTTCCATGAGTTTTGATTTAAAAAAGAATACACTTTAATTCCAATATAATTGGTTTCCTTTGCAATACTATGTATTGTAATCTGAGGAGTCCATACATTTCACCAGACTATAAAGGTATCCATCACACACAGGGGTGTGCCCCAACATGTTAGTAACCACTACCAGAAGCATTAGGAAAAGGGACTGTGGGGATGGAGGTGGTAATGATAATAGCATTGTAGACAAACAGATTTACCCAGGGAGAAGGAGCAAGTTAGATGGAAGGCTGGGGAAGAAAAATAAAGACATACAGACAAGAAAAAGAAAATCAGAGGTTAAGGTCAAAGAGGGTTAGAAGAGATTATGACAAGACAAAGAGACAGAAGAGGAGAGAGGCACAGAGGAAAGTCAAGGAAAGAAACAGAACAACCAGAATAGAGAGAGATGAATACAGAAAGAGGGCAAACCTGCTGAAAGCATTTCCTAGAAAATGGAGACCTCAACAAAAAGCAACTCTCAAGGTTCTCATCAGCCTCTGCCTTGCCCACTCCCAGTCCTTAAAAGTGCCCCCCCTCTATTGCAAAGGTGTTTAATAATCAGTCCTCAAAAGAAGTAACAGTTCAGCAAAATGTCATGTTCCCTGCAGAGCCACCACCATTCTGCTGGGAGGATTGAGGGGCTGAAGGAGGGGGTAATGGGGAGGAGAGCCAGGAGGCAAGGGAGGACCGCCAACAGCTTTCAGAATGAATTTTCAGTTGTGGTGCTTGACGCTGATGGAAGGTGAAGGCTGTGGGACATGACTTAGGGTGTCTGAACCAATCTACACCCCTTCATGCCTTTCCCCCCCTCCACGTTCATTTTCAGGAGAAGGAGGAGGGAGGGAGACTGCTGGAGGCTGAGAGCAGAGATAAGGAATGAGAAAAGAGAGAGGTGGTTTTAGAACAGGCAGACAGACAGATAGCATAGCATAAGCCTTAGAGGATGAAGAAATAAGGAACCATTACCTGCAGAGGCTTGAGTGTGTGTGTCTATGGGTCCCTGTGGAGCTTTGTGTAGGTGTGAGCCTGGATAATGTGGGGATGCAATCATCTATGTTTGTGTGAGAAAGTATGAGAAAAAGGAAGGAATGGGAGACAGAAAAAGAGAGAGACAGAGAGGCAGAGAGAGAAAGACAGAGAGAAAGAGAGAGAGAGAGAGAGAGAGAGAGAGAGAGAGAGAGAGAGAGAGAGAGAGAGAGAGAGAGAGAGAGAGAGAGAGGGAGAGAGAGAGAGAGAGGGAGAGAGAGCCTGAAAGAGCATGTTTGTGTGACAGGGAGACAGATGTAAAAAAAAATCCTAGCAATTGGGGCTAGGTCTGCAGGAGCCACATTAGCACTGCTCTGACAGGACAAGTTATTAAATGTTCCCTCATTTGGTGACAGCATCATACTTTGACGTGGATCTCTGCTTGCCTGCCCATGTATCCCTGCAGTGGCGGAATGGGGTGGGGGGAAGGAAAGAGTTACCTTTTGAATGGAAGTTTCATTATTTGGAAAGGGGTGGATGCTTATTCTCTACTAACTCTGACCCACTTTTGAACAAGAACACCCATAAAGAGAAAGGGGCTGCTTTAAGGGGTCATATACATTTAAATCGCAGTGGTCAATAGAATCCCCTGGTGCAGTTGCTTCCCTTACATGGAGATGACACTTGTGTTTTTAATTGAATCTGTAGCAGTGGGATTAGGCTCCTTTGTGTATAGCAAATGCACAGTTGTGAAAGAGTGAAGAGTTAGGTGTCAGGCCTTTGCTAGGGTTAGGGTCAGAGTGTGAATATGGCTTCTGTTCAAGGCTAGAAGTTAGTGTATGGCCAGCCAAGTTGAAAAGTCAGTCTATGGCTGGGATTAGGGATTAAATTGTGGCCAGGGCTAGGGGTCAGTTTATGACCCAGAACAGTGTAGACCATGTTAAATTAATTTAACATTGCTTTTAAAGAATATGCTTTGTGCAGAGGGTTTAGATAGGTTGGGGTCTCCAAACTCTTGCTTAGGGAGCTACAAATTTTAGACCCCCAGGGCATGGAACAGTGGACTGAGTGCTGAGTTTGAAGTGAGAGGATCTTGGTTGGAATTCCAGTCCTGTCACCTTCCAGTTATAATTCTATAATCCTATGAGTTACATCATGCCCCCATGGATCTGAATCATTTGCTGTATGGGGGGCTGACACATAAACAACAACAAAAATAAAAGAATGTGGGATCAATGCATTTCCGAAGTAGAGAAAATGTGTTGCATGAAGTCTGTTGGGAAAATATCACAACCAACTGAAGAACCAAAGAAGGCCTAAATGAATCTCAAACTTATGCGACTGGCCCCATTTAGTTTCTTTGGGTAAGGCCTGAAGAGACTATAGGCTGAACTCAAATCAGGGTTTAGGAAGTTCTGTGAATGACAGACTCAGGAGCTATTGGGAAGTCATGAATGAATGAATGAATGGGGGAAAATGAATTAAGTGCCTATGATGTGCCAAAGACTGTGCTAAGGGCTGGTAATAAAGATACAAAAAAGTAAGATAGACCTTTTTCTTAAGGAGGTCACATAAAGAAAACATGTCTAAGTGAGTGAAGGTCAAGAAATAGTGGTTTAGGTAGAAAATCACAGAGATGGTGAGTAGAGACATAAAGCATTTTATTGATTGCCTTTTCTGGGAATTGCAGGGCTTATTTGATTACTGTTACCATAACTAGAGGTAGAATGGGAAACCTGGGGATGAGTATGTCATGAGCAACATGGAATGAAGACATCTGGAGATACACGTTGCGTATCCTAGTCCAGGTTTGATGTGTGTGTGTGTGTGTGTGTGTGTGTGTGTGTTCAATTTTTAGACCTGTTAAACTATTCTTGACCCCATTTTGGGTTTTCTTGGCAGAGATACTGGAGTGGTTTGCCATTTTCTTCTCTAGCTCATTTTACAGATGAGGAAACTGAGGCAAATAGGGTTAAGTGATTTGCCCAGCATCATGCAGCTGGTAACTGTCTGAGGCCAGATTTGAACTCAGGAAGATGAGTTTTCCTGATTTCAAGGGCAGTGCTCTATCCAGCGTGCCACCTGGCTGTCCCTAAAGTCTGGGCTACATATGGAGAAGTCTCACCTATAAGAACCTGGAGGTGGGGGCTGCAGTGTCTTTTTGGATGAAGGCAGAACAGAAGAGGCAGAGGTTGGAAATAGAGACTGTTTATTTCTCTTTCTATGTTGGAAAAAACCAGCATCATTACCATTCGCATGGAGACAAAATTCCAAACTAAAGTGAAATTCATTCATTCAATATTTAATGATCATCTACTCTGGGCAAGCAATATGTGGCAAAATATTGTGTTTTATTTGCTGTATTAGTATTTCATTTCTTTCCAAGATTGAAGAAGGGTATTGAGTGTTTGGTTTTTAAAAGGAGTTAAAATATTTATTTTGGTCTAAATAAGCCTTCCACAGGGTTGTAACCTTAGCTTGTGAAAACAAACAGGAAATTGTGAGTCCTTGTCAACACATTTCTTTAGGGTAATTGGTTTGTGCAGTGATAAGAACTTGAAAGCAAGCTCCTCCCAGATAATCTGCAAATTGGATAATCCTCTGTGGACAATATCCTAGGGCAATTGTCACCTAGCCTCTCACAGCCTCAGAGCTGGTTGTACTAAACCAGCAAAGACCTGACTTTCCAAACTTAAAGAAAGGCTAGAATAAAAAGGGGCCACTAAGGAAAATATTTCAGTATTGGTGGACTAGGTGTCTCCAAGTTTATCTTCTAGGAAGCATTACCAACTCACTACCAGATCTCTGAATCTACTTAATGTAGGTATATACAAAAGAGGAGATGAGTGATCTGAACAATTTCCAAAATATTGAAGTGTATTCAAAGGCCAACATAAATGCCTCTACCTCTTTGTAGTGTCACCACACAATTCCAGCCCATAGTGAGCTCCTCCTTCTGTAAATTCATAGCATAACTCATCCTTTGACATTTATTGTCTTGTGTTGTCTTCTTTTGTCATTTAACTTTTCATGAGTGCTACACTGTAAAGTAGATTACTAGTAGTAGATTATAAACTCCTCAAAGACAGGTTTAAAAATGTTAGTTGAATTAAATACTATCAGGCCAATCCCTCTACTTGTACCCTTGACTGGCAATTAACAAATGTTTGTGGATTAATTGATCCTGTTCTTTCTTCTTCTGGAGTTTTCCCCATCCACCTCCTCAGGTATACCATTGCATTCTCTCTCTCCCTCCCTCTCTCTTCTCTCTCTCTCTCTCTCTCTCTCTCTCTCTCTCTCTCTCTCTCCCCCTCTCTCTCTCCCTCTCTCTCTCCCTCTCTGTCTCTCTGTCTCCGTTGCTGTCTCTGTCGCTCTTTCTGTCTGACTCTGTCTGTGTCTCTCTCTGTCTGACTCTGTCTGTGTCTCTGTCTCTGTGTCTGTCTGTCTGTCTCTGTCTCTGTCTCTCTCTGTCTCTGTCTGTCTCTGTCTCTCTCTCTGTCTCTCTCTCTCCCCATCTCTCTCTGTGTCTTTCTCTCTCTCTGTCTTCGTTGCTGTCTCTTTCTCTCTGTCTCTGTCTCTCTCTGTTTGACTCTGTCTGTCTCTCTCTCTGTCGGTCTCTGTCTCTCTCTGTCTCTGTGTCTCTGTCTCTGTGTCTCTGTCTCTGTCTCTCTCTCTCTCTCTCTCTCTCTCTCTCTCTCTCTCTCTCTCTCTCTCTCCCCTCTTCCTAGGGGTTCAGTATCTCCAAGTATTTGCAAACATTCTAAGAACTCACCTATCATTAGAAAACATTCACTTAAGCTCACTCACCTTATTGTCCTTTATTTCCTGTGTTTCACTGCCAAACTTTTAGAAGAAGAAAAAAAAATGTCCTCAGTGACTGCCTTTGGTTTCTTCCCACTTCTCATCCCTTTGTGACATGTTTTCAGATCTCACTCTCCAGTCATAGGGGTTTGTAGCAGAGAAGCCATCCTTAGTTCTTTTCTCTTTCACCTCCCATATGATATTTGCTGCCAAGTTTTGTTGATTCCATCTCATCAACGTCTCTATTCTCTCTATTCATTCTTCAACTAACACAATGATTCTTAATTCAGTTCCATACCCCTTCTCACCTAGACGATGGCCATAGCCTTTTAATTTGTCTCTCCGCAGCCATTTTTTTCCTCTATCCAATCCAACTTACACATAGTTGTCAAATTCATATCCCTAAAGCAGAGGTATGACCATATGAAATCCGTGTTATAGAAGGTCTAGCAGCTCCCCATCATCCTTAAGATAAAAACCAAACACCTTTGCTTCACATTTAAGTCCCTTCACAATCAGGCTCTGATTTGTCTTACTGGTCGACAACATATTGCTCTCCTTGCATGTGCTATGTTCCAGCCAAAATGGCTACTTGATGTTTCTTATATTTGACATTACATCTCCCATTTCAATGAGATTCTTTTCTCTCCCTCTTCATCTCTGTCTCTTGGATCTCCTAGCTCTTTCAAGACTTGGCTTAAGTATTGCCTTTGTGGACTTCCCCAGTTGTTAATTCTGTTTTCATTACTGTGTACTGATTTTGTGTATACCCTAGATTTATGTTCCTGTGAATGGGTTGCACTCCAACCCTCAGTTTAGAATGTAAGCTCCTGCAGGGCAGAAACTTTCTCACTTGTGTGCTTTTTATCTCTGCACCTGCCTGACACGTGAGGGATTGAGGGAGCTAAAGTTACTTTTTGAATGAATGAATAAAGGAAGGAATAAAACACTAAGTGTTTACCAGGTGCAAAACACTGGGATTATCAATAGAAAAGTAAGAGTCCCTGTTCTCAAGGCACTCACATCCTAATGGGGAACATAGCACATAGAGAAGGTTTCAGTTGCAAATTAGATGAAAAAGTCCAATGGTCCTTAGGGTGCAACAGCAAAATTGATGACAATGTCTCTTCTTTAATAAGTACTTCCACTGATAAGATCACATCATTTTCTGACACTGAACTATATAACAGTGTCAAAGACATTGGTGATGAAAAAAAACCTCTCTTTTCTGAACCTTCAGTAAATGTGGTTGTACCTGCAGAAACAGTTGCCAGGTTGCTTCTCCAAGGGTGTTACCCAGAAAGACATTTGATATAACTATGCTGGAAGCATTGCTATTTTTAAGACCCTTGGGTTCAGGGACCTGGGCTATCTCCATTGAGTGGTAGTGGTGGCCTGATCTACATGGCCCATGTCACCTCCTATCCTCACCCAGGATGCCTTTTCCACCCTGTGAATGTTAACTGGTTGAAAGTTGGTATGTATGTCTAGCCGCTTCTCCACAGGAGTTTCTTCCCCGGATGATGGCCGTGAGGACTGGTCCAGGAAAGAGGATTGAGGAAGGAGGATAAAGTGCAACCATTCACAAGGCTTCTGTGCCTAACCTCCTGGTGGCAATTGGTCAGTATTAATTGCTGCTGGTGATGAGGAAGGTGAGCCCTTCTCCACAATGATATCACCCCTTATGATGGCCATTGGGGCTGGGTTTGGAGCAAATTAGTGGTTTGGGGAATATTGCTATTCTCGAGGCCCTTGGACTCAGGGTCCTAGGCTGCTTCCATCAGGGTCTGAGGGGAGAGGGCGGTCAATATTATGGTGGTGGTTGGTCTTGCCTGGCACGTGCCACTTCCTTTCTCTCTCTCAGGGTGCTCTGCTGCCTCACTAGGCTGGCTTGCCTTTCCTCTATGTGGCAATTATTTAGCAGTTGATTGGAAGGACTGGTCTGCTCTTCACAGAAGCCTCTTCACCAGATGATGCCCAGGACGGCTTTAGCAGATATAGTTTTTTTTCTGTCATGAATCTGCGAACTGAAAATCTAAAATTTCAGTGATAGAGGCCAGCAATTTGGGTACATATAGAGACAAATCAAAACAGTACCCGTGTCTTAACATTAGCTCATTGCAGGAGTAGTACAAAGGGATTTAATGTACTGCCTTTAGGGGCAGTTGGGTGGCACAGTGGATAGATTGCTAAGCTGGAGTCAGGGAGACCTGAGTTCAACTCTGGTAATAGAAGTTCACTATCTGTGTGACCCTGAGTAAGTCACTTCACCTCTGTTTGCTTCAGTTTCTTCATTTATAAAATAGGACTAATAATGGACCCTATCTCCCAGAGTTGTTGTGAAGATAAAATGAGATAATAATTACAAAGCGCTTAGCACAGTGCCTGGCACACAGTAAGCACTATCTAAATTTTAGCTGCTATTACAATTATTAATTATTACTGCCTATCATCCTATATGTCCCATCCCTTTGGTGGCTAAACTCTTTGACAGAGCCATCTAAAATGAATGCCCCACTTCTTTTCTTCTCATCCTCTTCTTAATTTTCTGCCATCAGGCTTCTGACTTCATCATTCAACTGAAACTGCTTTGTCTGTAATTACCAATGGCCTCTCATTTAGTCAAGTCTGCTGGCCTTTTCTTAATCCTCATCCTTCGTGGCCTCTCTGAAGACTCTGAAACTTTTGATCACCCTCTTCTCTGCGATACTCTCTGCTGTCTTCAGTTTTCAGGATACTGCTCTCTCTTGGATCTTCTCCTCCCTTTCTAACCCCTCCTAGATCTCCTTTGTTGGATATTCATCATCATCACATATGCTGAGTGAGACTGTCCCCCAAGGCCTCCTCCTGATACCTCTTCTCTTCTCCCTCCGTATTATTGCAGTTGGGGACCTCATCAGCTTCTGCGTATTCTCCTCTCAGCTCTATAAAGATGCTTCTCAGAGCTAACCTCTCTGCTCGCTATCAGTCTCACATCTCCAAATGACTATGGAACATCTTGAACTGGGTGTTCTATAGACACCGTGTTGTGTTTGTCTTTTGTTTTGGAAGAGGACCGTGACATCAGGGAAATGATGACGTGACTTGCAGTTGACTTGGATTTGAGCGAGGCACGGCTGTGCAAGGTCCAGCCTCGCTATCTCCTCCAGAGCCATCTGAGTCAGGTGGCCTGATATTCGCCTGGACTACTAGAGACGGCCCAGGATGCAATGGGAGACCTTGGCCTTTTCAGGTTCTCACCTTGAGTGAGGTAATGGCCATTCAGTGACTAGGCCTCCTTAAGAAGTGAGTCAAGGGATAGACCCTTTAAGTAGAAAAAAAGAAAAAAATCAAAGGGGGAGGGGAAGAACCTCTGGGTTGCTAGTGAAAAGAGAAACAGTTACCATTAACATTCATCTGAGCCAAGAGGGCCCAAAATATAGCTATTAAGTAGAGCAATCTATGAGCTTCAAAGTGAAATGGGAAAGAAAGAAGGCAGGAAGGAAGGAAGGAAGGAAGGAAGGAAGGAAGGAAGGAAGGAAGGAAGGAAGGGAAGAAGGAAAAAAGGAAGAAAGAAAGAAAGAGACAGAGAGAGAGAGAGAGAGAGAGAGAGAGAGAGAGAGAGAGAGAGAAAGAGAGAGAGAGAAGGAAGGAAGGAAAGAAAAAGAAAGAAGGAAGGAGGGAAGGAAAAAAGGAAGAAAGAAAGAAAGAGGGAAGGAAGGAAAAAAGGAAGAAAGAAAGGAAGAAAGGAAGAAAGAAGGAAAGAAAGAAAGAAAGGAAGAAAGAAAGGAAGGGAAGGAAAGAAGGAAGGAAGGGAAGGAAAGAAGGAAGGAAGGAAGGAATCTAGCCAGTGAACCCCAAGTTAACTGGGTTGCTTCTGGCCATCAACATTCGCTTTTCCTTTGGAGAAGAGGAGAGGGACAGGTTGAGCTGAGTTGCCCAGCTGGCTGGGTCCCTATTCAGGCAGCTCGGACTACTCGCAGGTTGTGTCCATCCTTCATTGTTGAAGAGGACCATGACATCAGGGAGATGATGATATGACTTGCAGATGAGCATGAGAGAATTCACTATTTCTCCCCCAAGTTTAACTCGCTTATTATTGTTATGGGTGCTGCTATCCTCCCACTTACATAATTTCACAACCTAGTTGTTATCATTGACACCTCATTCTCTCTCATCTCCAAAACCAATCCTTTTATCCCTTGTAAAAATTGTATTCTCTTTATTCTGCGTATGTCAATTTCAGGGGAAAAAACAACTCAAATAAAAACAGCTCACAGGACACAGTATCCTACTCCCCAGATCAGGAGAGTGGGGATAGGGACCCTGTGAGCCCTGCCCTAATACACTGGAAAACGGAAAGAGGAAAAAAAAAACCCAACTAGACATTGTCAGATGGAGCTAGGCAGAACAGGGCTTCTACTGCTGCTGCAGGAAAACACAAGGTCCTATATAGAGGGTGGGGTCTGATGCAGAGGTTTGTCTAATCCACCCCCTCTATTCAGGATGCATCTTCCTCTCCTTCAAGTGGGGAGGGGAGATTCTCATCAGGAAGAACAGCACTGGGTTCTTCTGCTGTTGTCTCATTCTCATTAATGCCAAGATCTAGCTTAATCATAAGATTAATTCAATTTGAGTGAGTCTGGGAATCTTCAAGGGAGAAGCCCAAGGATAGCAGAGTTGTGTCAAAATGCAGCACCCCCAGGTCTTTCACAGCTTGTCATTCTTGTCAGCCTCAGCCTTCCGTCTGAGAGTCTGCACAATGGTGTGATCTGGATTTATCTTCACGGGCTTCTTGGCCACCACATAACTCATTATGCAGTTGTCTCTCAATGCCTGTCCCTTCACGTTGCCTGTCCAGCAGTATGTGCTAGTCACAATACAACATGGTGATGACACCAGCTGAGTGGGGATTGTCACTCTCTCAACCTTTTTGCCCAGAATTTCCTCCAATATCTTGTACAAGTTCTCAAATTTTGCCTTGCTCTTCCCCTATTTTTTTTCTTTTCTTCTTCAACCTCTGGAAGTTCTAACCCTTCCTTAGTAATAGAGACAAAGGTCTTCCCACTGAATTCCTTTAACTACTAAACACTCTACCTTCACAACATCTATAGTATATGGCCCGTGTTTTTCCCCTCATTTGTTGATTCCTCATAGGGCCTCCATTTTGGAAGGAGCCCAGGACAGCTAACCTTCACTCCCCTCTCAGTTCTTCTTCTCACTTATCAGACTTTACCACTATGCATGGGCTATAAACTTATTCTGGAACTTCCCTCAGTGTCTGAGTTTCCCAGCCCTCCAAACAAGGGCCCCCATCTCTCATTGATGAATTACTCCTGGGGCCTCCATTTTGGAGAAGAGCTCAGGCCAGTGAACTATCATTGCTCTCCTGGCTCTTGTTCTGACTTTTCAGACTTTGCCACCACCTTCCCATGTAAGTACCTTCATCCTCTCCCAATTCCTTTTTAGTATTGCTTGTTGACTTGACAACTTCAGAAATCAGAACTTGGCCAAATCGGATCTCTTCTTCTTATTAATACAAAAAGTTGTTATGAGGAGGTAAGATTAAAATACACGATAATAGATGAATATTATTCATGTTGTCTGATCCCTCCATTTAACAGATAAGGAAACAAAAGCCCAGAGATTAAAAGTAAATTGTTCAGTTGCACAAGCTGTTTAAAGGAAGAGTAATTCATCTTTTAAGAAATATATGCTAAGCTCCATGAGAGGAAGGAAAGGGGAAGAGAAGGGAACAAGCACTTACAGAGTGCCTACTATATGCCAGTCACTGTGCCATGCTCTTTTAGAAATATCTCATTTAATCCCCACAGTGACCCTGTGAGATAAGTGCTATTATTTTCTCCATTTTACAGTTGAGGAAACTGAGGCAGTTAGCATTAAATGACCTGCCCAGGTCACACAGCTAGTAAGTGTCTGAGGCCAAATTTGAACTCAGGTCTTCCTGATTCCAGCTGTGCCACCAGCTTCTTCAAAGAGATTCAGGAGTTTTAGTCATTCAATATGCTTGGATGGAGGATATATAGGAAAAAGCAGGAAAATCCCTCTTCCAGGTTTCTGTAGTTCCTTCCATTCCTTCCATCTCCTTCTATTCTTAAGAGTTAAGAAAGTTCCAAATGCATTATACCTCTATGTTGACACACCCACTCAGTGTATTCTTTGGAGTAGCATGTCTACAGGCTCATTTCCAACTTGGATGAATTCTGGGCTTTCACAGACACCACTCACAAATGTGTTCCTTGGTCTCCTCCTTCCTTCCAGTTGTTCCTCCTTTTTACCAGCAAATGGACCTAGTATAACTTGCTCTGCTTCTGGACTTTCTGCCTCTTAGATCATAAAAGTGATGGACACATTATTTAAGACCTGCCAGGAAGCTGTCTGTTTGTTTACGAAAGAAAGCTTGATAGTTAAAGTTTCCCATGGGTACGAAGAAGCTGGGTTCCTTGAAATTTGATCTGAAACCTGGCATTTTCATTCACCTCCAGCCACGTCCCAGTGGCAAGGAGGCAACATTCTCTGCACATTTCCCTTCTGTATTGCTCCTTGAGTTACAATGATATTTCACCCACATATGCCTTGTTATCATGTCTGTCGGCAGTTGTACCAACAACTGAATGAGGAGCCCAAAACATGCCCTCTCTGACTGTGAGTTCAAAGTAGGGAGACTACTGGCTCTGTGCTTAGAATATTTGAGTTTGACCCTAGATTTTTTCAATTATTAGCTGTGTGACCTTGGATAAGTCACACCTCTGGGTCTCAGGCCAGTTTTTTATCTGTAGAATGACGTAGGCTAAATGATCTTTTAGGGTCCTTTCCAGCTTTAACATTCTGTGTGGTTTCACATAATTCTATGTACTATTCTTTTCCTAATCGCATTAACTTAGATACTGTACAGGAGAGTAGAAAAAAGACTGGACTGGAATTAGGGAGGGAGGGAAAAACATTTATTAAGCACCTATAATGTTCAAGATATAGTAGTGCTAAGCACTTTACAAATATTATCTCATTTGATCCACAAAATAACCCTATTATTACTATTATATACTATTATATATATCATATACTATTACATATTGTAAATATTATATACTATTATACTACACTATTATATTATACTGTATTATGTTACTATTATATACTATATTTTCCCCACTTTACAGGTGAGGAAACTGAGGCATTTAAGTGACTTACCCAGGGTCATACAGCTAGGAAGTGTCTGAGGTAAGATTTGAAGTCAGGTCTTCCTAACTCTAGGCTATAAATAAGTAAGTTAAGGAGTGTTATAGTTGGATTAATAAGAATCATAATTGTCATTCATCCTGCACTCTATCCACTGTGCCACCTTGCTGCCATTGTATTGTGTGTTGAGGTCAGTCAGTGAACAGTTATTTCAAGTCACCTAAAGTCACTCAGTAATTATATCTTAATTCTCTAATATGTGACCAGGACAATACAAGGTAATTTCTTCATTTCAGATCTGTAAAGTGGGGCTGCCTACCCCACAGGGCTATTGTGGACACTAGTATTTTCTTAGATGTCTATCATTTTACAAATATGAGGTATTTTTCTTAAATTCTGTATTTCACACCTTGTTGGCATTCCCTTATTATTTAATGGTACTCAGCCTGCCTCTTTCATCATTGTCTTAATCTGCCTCATCATCACTGTTAACAAGTCCTTAAGGACCTAATTGCACAAGATACTGTGCCAGGTGGTGACTAAAAGAAATTCTTCAACCTTCTTTTGGCCTTAAGTAACACCCTTAAAGAATGGTCACTTGTTTTACAGATGGAAAATATAGTAGGCTTGGGATCAAGCCCAGAGAGGGTGAGTAATTTGTCTGCAGTCAATAAACAGCAGAATTTGTCCTAGATGCCTCAATCTCCTGATTTTTTTTCCATGTTCTTACAGCATGGCCTTTTTCTTTATTCATCTCACCTCTCCTTCTCACGTCTTGTCCAGCCATAGAATTTAGATGTTTAATAAATACTTGTTGAAAGAATAATATTGGCCTTCTCAGTGGGCTGGGGCAAAGTGATGGTGGGAAGGAGAGAATTTGGAATTGAAAATAAAGTTAAAAATAAACCTTAATTAAGAACAATGTTGTACCCTCATTTTAATAGTACTTTATAAAATACTTTCTATATCCTCCAACAATCTTATGTGCTAGGTAGTCTGATTATTATCATCTGTGGCTTTAAAGACAAAGAAAAATGGAGACTTAGAGAATTTAGATGACTTGGCCAAGTTCAAATGACTAGTAAGATTCAGAAGTAGAACTCAAATTCCACGTCTGTCTGGTTCGATGCCCGGCATCACAGAGTCTCCAGCTGAATGGGAGCTCATAGGCCTTCTCATCCAACCAATACCTGCATAAAAATGTCCCCTGCAACAGACTCAAAAAGCGGTCACCCAGGCTCTGCCTGGAGACCCCTAGTAAGGAAGAATATCCCTGGCTCTAATTGTTAGGAAGTTGTATAGTTTTTTCTTTAAATGGAACTAAAATCTTGCTCTTTGCAACATCCCACAATTGTTTCTTAGTCGGCCTTCTAGGGCCAAGTCTAACAAATCTAATCCCTTTTAGACCTGACAACTTTCAAATACTTATAGACAGTGATCAGGACTTTTTGTATAACACGGCACTGCTTCCCAGGGTGTAGTAGAGCCCATGAATATTGATACTTGATTAGAATCATAATAACAATTGACATTTACATGGCTTTCCCAAGTTCATGAAGGGCTCTGCATACCTCTCCTTGGCTCCCTCACAGACACCCTGTGAGCTTCTAGGTATGATATTCTATTTTGCAAAGGAGGAACCTGAAGGTTGAGAAGTGAAGGTCCCTAACTGGTCACGTAGATAGCCAGTTGGTATGAGAAGCAAGATTTGTACTACAAATCCATTCATCTTATTTTATCTATGTGTGCCGTCACTAAAGGGTGAGTTCTTTTTGTACATGTACTCTATCTTCTCCTAGTATTCTATCCCCTAAAATATCTAGCACAGTGCTTTTGAATTAAATTGGATTAGAGAAATAGGAGAGGATGGATTTGAATTGGGATGGGGATTGGAATTTCTAAATTCTAGTTTTAGTGCTCACTGAAACTTGCCCTCACTTAGGCGTCATGGTAAGGCCTTGGTCTAGTCTCCTGGGCAAGTAGCTTGGTGGTGAGTCAAATTAGAGGGACTGGATGGAGAGAACTCTGAGTCTGGAGCCTGGCTTGTTTTAGAGAAGTGCAATATAGTTGAATTCTTTACCCTGCCATCATCAGCCCTGGCTGCTTGCAGCTCTAGGGTCAGCTTGACTGCTGAACTCACTGTTTCTCCTTTGTTGAGGAAGCAATTCAATTCAACAAATATTTATTAAATATTTAGTCTTTACTTAGAAGGCATTACATTAGGCACAGGGAATACAGAGACAAAACCAAAAATATGACCCTGATGTCAACGAGCAGAGTGTATTCTAGGGGGTAAAGTTAAGTTAGAATTTAATCTCTTTGGTCTCTAGGTTCCACAAATAACCTCTTTGTGTCCTAGATTCCACATCTACAAAATGATCTATCTGGATTAAATTAATTAGAAGATTCCCTGCTGGGAACCCCTAAGCCTTTTCTTCGCTCACTCTTTCCAGTGGTTAACATCCCCTAACTTTCGATCCCTAACTCCTGGCCACAGACTCACTCTCCTGAACTCCAGTAACACAAATAAACTTGGCCTCAAACACAGACTAACCTCTAGCCTTTACTATAGAATGACCTTCTACTCCAATCCCCAGTCCCCTATCCTAGCTACAAACTGAACTTTAACCCTGGGCAGACATAATCTTAAGTCCATTCACAGACAAGTTCTATGGCCACTAAGGAGTCCTAAATTTTTATATTATCTCCTGAATCTGTTTTTGTTTTGGAGGGGGCAAGGCAGGGCAATTGAGGGTTAAGTGACTTGCTCAAGGTCACACAGCTAGTAAGTGTGTCAAATGTCTGAGGATGGATTTGAATTCAGGTTCTCCTGACTCTAGGGCCTGTGCTCTACTCACTGTACCACCTAGCTGCCCCTAGTCTCCTAACTCTGGCTACAGAGAAGCTCTCTAAAGTTGGCTACAACATGGTATGAATCTAGGGCACAGCCTGACCCCTAACTCAGTCACCTATCTTTGAAAGGTAAATCTTTGGTAATTAAAAGCAGCAAATAAGAACATTTGGATAGATCTTATATGTGGCAGGGTTTGGGGATGGGGTGGAGGTTGGAAAAGGTGTGAATGATTAGACATATAATGCAAAGGGATGATAATCAATAATCTATTTCTTCCCAATATAGACTTTTCACTCACAGCCTACTTACTGTTTGAGGATGACTGCAGCAGATGACTATACAAACCTTACCCCTATCCAAAGACCTGTCTAAAATCTGATCTCTTCCATGAATGTCACCTTTAGCTACCCTGAGCTCCTTCTTTTTAAGACATCCAACAACCTCTAAATCAGTGGTTCTCAATATTATTTTATCTTTGATATGAAGAAGCACATTGGACATTTACATTGGCAACCAAGAAGAGTTGAGCCTCCAGATCCAATTCCCAGATCATGGGATTCCTCCAACATTCCTCCGCTTCATTCTTTTTCTTTACTTTCCTAGGACTCCTTGTGAAGAATAGCTTAGACAAAGCTGCTGTTGTGACCTGGGCAAAGTTAAGATTAGCAGGCAACAAATTGAACCTGAGTGTAGGGAGATTGGTCGAGGCCAATCGAGCGTGTACAATCTCAAGGTGCGGAGAGGAGTCTTGTGATGCACCTTGGAAACTTTGTGGTCTACCATTTATATCATATGAATTCTTTAATTTAAACTTTAATTTGTGTGCTTGTATATGTGTATGCATATATATGTGTGTGTATATATACATAGTAAGTGTGTGTATAAATATATATATGTATATATATATATACACATACATATATTTTAAACATTCTATTCTCTTTAAATTTTGAGTTCCAGACTCTCTCCCTCCTTCCCATCTATTCCCCAACCATTGGAAAGGCAAACAATATGATATCAATTATACATGTGGAATCATGTAAAACATATTTACATATTAGCCATATCACAAAAAAGCAAAAAAAAGCAAGAAAGTTATACTTCATTTTGTACCTTGAGTTCATCAGTTCTTTTTCTCTGCAAGTGGATAGAATTTTTTCAATATGAGTCCTCTGGATTCTCAGATCATTATAGTGATTAGTGGAGCCAAGTCTTTCACAGCTGATCATCATCACAACATTGCTGTTACTGTGCACAATAATCTCCTGGTTCTTCTCACTTCGCTTTGCATCAGTTCATATAGGTGTTGCCACATTCCACATACACTCTATGAGAACCACTACCTCAGATTCCAAACTGCATAGTCTAACACACATAGTCCTGCATTGTTCTCTAACAGTTCAACTTATGGGATTGTCATCTCCTTAACTAGAATGCATGCTTTCTGAAATCAAAGTTCATTTCTCTCTGCCCAGAATGCCTAGCACAGGGCTAGGCACATAGTATGTCCTCTCAGTAAGCAGTTACTGATTGATTGTTTAATGAACAGCATTTGAGTTTGTTATAGCTCCTGCTCTGTTTCCACTGAGGCAGTGCCATCTCTTGGACTAGCAATGGACATTCTGCACATCTCCCCATGACATTTCATAACATTGGATGTCTGCAACAGCCAATGTTAATTACTTGGATATTTCCAGAGTTAATTAGTTGAGCAGCAGGATTCAAAGGCTTTTTAAAGGCATTCCAGTAACTTTGAGTACCTGAAGGGTTTAAATCTCAGTGTAGGCAGGAGGGAACTCAGGGTGGAGCCAGGAGAGATGGATGGAAAGTAATTAGAAGGGTATTGAGCCCAGCTAGCAAAAGGAAGACATGGCTGGATATTGTCTATGTGTGTATGTATATGTATGTGTATGTACGTGTATTATATATACATATATGTGTTCTTATATGTATATGCATATGTCTATGTATGTCAGTATGATACCTCATGTATCTGCTATGAGAGAATAAGCTATTCTACGTAAGTAAACTTTCCATTTAGCTGAAGATCACTGTATTAAGCATCAATAATTCTTTGAAATCTGTGTGAAAATCTTTCTTTTTAATATAGTGAGAGCTCTCCTGCCCTCTTGGCATAAAGTGAATAAGAATGAACATTGTCTTGACCCTCAGAATCCTTATAATGAGCATCAATTATTGTCCTTTGACGAAATGCAATGCAGTTAATCCATTAACCAATCAGTCAGTATGTATTAAGTATCCACTATATTCTAGGCACTAAGGATACAAGTACAAAGAATAAAATAATCCCAACTCTCAAGGACCTTATGTTCCAATGGCGCAACAAGTACATATAAACACATATATGGCATAAATAAAAAGTTGATGAGCAAAATATATACAAAATCTGAGGAAGTTTGAGAGGAAGTGCATTCATATTAGGGACAACCCAGGAAAGGCTTCATTAAAAAATGGCATCTAAATTATGACTTAAAAGAAGAGAGGGAATCTCTGAGACAGAGGTAAGGTGGAGAGAGGGCATTCCCATCATGGCGACTTCCAGGACAAATGCACAGAGATGGGACATAGAGCTTTGTGTGTGAGGAACAGAGAAATGCTCAGCGTGGCGGGATTGCAGGGTATGAGAGAGGGAGTGACGTGCAAAGAGGCTAGAAATAAGAGTCAAGACTAGGTTTTGAAGGGACTTAAAGCTAAACAGGGATGCTTATATTTTATCCTAGAGACGATTAGGGGTTAATGAGTTTTTAGAGCTGTTATTTGAGAGTAGGGACGGTCCTTTACCTTTTTTTGTATCCTCAGCTTTAATCACAGTGCCTGGCAAATAGTAGGCACTTAATAATATTTATTGATTGATCGTCTGACTCTAAATGGCCCCGGATCTCTGTACTTTGCAGTCTCATCTTTACTTTTGATTTTTCCTCATCTCCTTCTCTGTGAAGCTGTAAGAAGTCACTTCTATTATCAATGAATCTTTATGTGGCAGTGAGGTCATGTCTAAGAAACAATAAACCAGTCAAGTCTACAAACATGTATTAAGTGCCTATTATTTGCAAGGTGTACTAGGCAAAGGGGGACACAGAGGCAAAAATACAACGGTCTTTGCCTGAAGATGTTTGACTTCTATGTAGGCTACATAACCGACAGGGTGAACTCAGATAAATGTAAAATAAAATAACTTGAGGAAACAGAGAACGGTAGCAACTCTGGGGGGTGGGAGCTGGGGGAACTGGGAGTAAAGATCAGGGACCATGAAGAAATCTTCAGTTGATTCGAAGAAAAATAAAGATGCTAGGAGGAAAAGATAGAAGGGAATGCATTCTAAAGAATGCAGCCTGGATTGTGCAAATATATGGAACCTGCAAAATCAGCCTGAACCTGATTAAAACATAATTGAGAGATGTTTAACAAAATAAGTAAGAATACAATATAATATAAATAATGTTAATTTGTGGTTTTCTAAGTTAATAGGCAGCCCCACAGGGATCCATTTCTATTGGAGTTTGGTACCACTGCTGTAGAATTCTAACCTAGACATGTCACATATCTGACCACCTTTAATGGTAGAGTCTCTACTCTTGCTTCTTTGCTTCCCTTTGAGTCAGTACTAAAGTGGCATCCTTTATATTCCAAACTCAAAATCATATTCTATAGGTGAGTGAATATTTCTTTCTTAATTTACGGGACAAATCAAAATGTTGAATCAGATGTCTATCCCTTTAAAAAACAAAAGCTGATAGGCTTCTTCCATGTACTCTTCACTTCTAATTTCCTGCTTATGGTTTGTTGTGGTTTCTAAACCAAAGACCAAATTTGTTCTATCAATCAACCAATGAACGTTTTTTAGGTACCTACTATTCAACAGGCACTTTGTTAGGTACAGGGGATACAAATATAATCAATGAAATAATCTCTACTTGTAATGAATTTATAATCTAAGGAGGGAGACAAAAAGACAGACATATATAAGTAGATAGAGAATACGTATGCATATAGATGTATATAATACAAATAAATACAAGACAGTTTGAGAGGGAGGACATTGGAAGTTAAGGGGATCAGAAAAGACCACATAGAAGGTGGTTCTTGCAGGGTCTTGAAAGAAATAAGGGAGTCTCTATGCGAGGTATTAAGGAAAGAGTATTTTCTATGCACAGAGGACAGCCATTTCAAAGGCATGGAGAATAGAGATGGAATGTCCATTATGTGAGGAACAGAGAGAATTCTGATTTGGCTGTGTTGCCAAGGGGTATATTATTATATTATTTTTGGTATTACTAAATATCCAAAGCAGGAGGAAATACAAGTTCAGGCAAGATTGTGAAGGCTTTTTAAAGCTTACAAGAAGAGTTTTTATTTGATTCTAGAAGAATAGAAAGCCATTATGGTTTATTGAGTAGGAGAGTGACACAGTCAAATAAATCTACATTTAAGGAAAATCACTTTAGCAGTAGTGTGAAGGATGGACCGAATTGGGGAGAAATGAGGCAGGGAGATCAATTAGGAAACCATTGCAATGATCTAGGTATAAAATGATAAGGGTCTGAACACAGGTGGTACCTTTGTGAGTAGAGAGAATGGGTCAAATATAAGAGATGTTATAGAGGTAGAAATGGCAAGATTAACACAAAATTGTTATAAAAATGAGTAAATAAACCCTGAATAAACTGTGCACAAATGAAGTGCACTGATTTTAGTGCATGGGCTTTGTGACGGCTATTCAGCTTTTCAGTGGCTGTATCCCCAGTGCTTAACACAGCGTAGGTACTTAAATTGTGTGTAGAGTGCAAGAGAAATTGATTTTCTTATTTCTCAATTATACTCCAGATGTTTGAAGTTGCTGGAAGTTGGAGCCAGTGCCTGGCATGCAATAAGCCCTTAACACCTGATTATTGACTATTATTGAATTACTGGGTTGTTAAAATAAGTGTAAAGTCACTAGACGTCATATTCCACCTACAGAACATGTATAGAGATTCCCTGCTTCTGGCCAATTGCTTGTTTTAGTTGCTAATCCTAGACATAGTAGGATGGAAGCCCATTTTTAGCGAGTGGAATAGCAGCAGCAGAAGGGAAGATATTTGGAACAAAGAATGACTGAACAGCCAACCCATACCTAGATTAAAAAAATAGCTCATGGGATCATAGATCTGGAATGGACTTCAAATGTCAACCCCTTCATTTTTCAGATATTGAAACTGAGGTTTAGAGAGGTTAAGTGCCCAAATTTACACAGGTAGAACCAGGATTTGAACTCAGTTGCATTGAATCCATAACAAAAGATCTAGGCTGGCCATTGCAAGTCTTTATGAGGCTCTGTACTAAGATTTGAGGATCAAATACAATGAATCTTTATTCAAGGAACATACAATTTACTGGCCTACTTACCCTAACTCAAAGCAGGTATCCTTAATAACCAGTGCCTGCCACTGGAAAAACTCAACCACAGAGTAGTTCCTCAGGAAATAATGATTCTTGGATTAAGACTCCCTCTGGCAAATATCTTTCTCCTGATTTTACCTCACAAGAAATAAAACTCTTCCCAGAAGACAACTCTAGTATGCAGGAAGAAAAGGGAGAATGAATCACCTCATTCAGATATTTTCTACTGGGTTCAGAACCTCATGAACTAGATTTGTTTTTCAAGGTCAAGATTCATTATTTTAATAAGTTTTTAATTTCTGTTGGGAACTCTGCTCAGTGATCAAGGGTCGCCTCCAGAAACATCTACATTTAGAATTCATTTATTGACCTAAAGGGAAGTGAAAGCATGTCATTGCCATTGAATTTTGAGTATTCCCTTTCAATCCATCTATGACCTAGTTTTTATTCAATTCCTACTGGATTTCCAATCCTATAAGTCCTATTGGGAAGGCAAAAGCAGGAAAAACTTATAGTCTACTCAAGCAATCTTATACCTGAAATAATGAGTGAAATCCTAATTATAGATTTTGCTTTACACATAGATGGACCTCCTGTTTCCTGTCATTCAGTCATCGAATCTTGATTACTCTATGTAAAGTAACAGAATGAAATGCTACCTGACCATTCCAGTTGAATTTTATCTTTGCTCTAAGCATTCCTAGGTTGTGGTTGATGAGCATTAAGGTCAATGAAGAAGGTCTGGGGAAGGCCAGAGGGATTTTCCCTGAGCATTTAGCCTACAGTGATCTTTCTTTCCTTTCAACTTCTAAATGCCCTTCGTATCTATGATCTTTCATGGTGCTTTTCACATACTGCCTTGCTTTGTAGTTATTTATAGAATAATTCCATTAATATTAATAATTTCCCCAACTAGTTTATAAACTCCTTACTGTTTCTGTTTTAATGATTTCCTCAACTAGTTTATAAATGCTTTAATTTTAAATTTAATTAAATTGATATTTATTAAGTGCCTACTATGTGCCAGGTGCTGGGGATGCAAATAAAGAAAAGAAGGATCTTGCCTGCCCTGAAGGATGTTACTATCTAATGGGAGAAGATGATCCACAAAAGGAAGCTGAAAGTGGGGAGAGAGGGCACCAGGGAGTACCTGGAGCAGGAGCATGATGGTCCATGGAGTTCAAACCAACAACTGCTAATAGAAAGTGGATAGTTAGCTGGAAGTTCTGCAAGTTCAGAGCCCTTTATAAACAAAAGCTTTGGAAGGAATTTAGTGCTCTACTCTCTAGCTCTCCTATCAGAGGAATGAGGCCACAGAAGAGTTGAGAATATGTTGAATATCAGAAACAAAGCAAAACAAAACGAGTCCATCAGCATGATGACGAGATTTCAGTGGATCAGTTTACCCTGGATAAGGCAACATGTTCTCTGAAGTCTAAACCAATCAAATCTGCTGATAGATTAGAGACTCCGTTTTATGCTTTCTTTCTTTCTTTCTTTCTTTCTTTCTTTCTTTCTTTCTTTCTTTCTTTCTTTCTTTCTTTCTGTCTTTCTTCCTTTGTTCCTTCCTTCCTTCATTCTTTTTTTCCTTCCTTCCTTCCTTCCTTCCTTCCTTCCTTCCTTCCTTCCTTCCTTCCTTCTTTTCTTCCTTCCTTCTCTTTCTTCATTTCTTTCTTTCTTTCTTTCTTTCTTTCTTTCTTTCTTTCTTTCTTTCTTTCTTTCTTTCTTTCTTTCTTCCCTTTCTTTCTTTCTTTCTTTCTTTCTTTCTTTCTTTCTTTCTATAAGTATTCAACAAATACCCGATGAAGGAACAAATGAATGAGAGGATAGGTGAATTCTGGCTTCCTTTGTTCATTCTTTTCCCTGCTTTCTAGAAGTGGAGACTGTTCTGAGACTGGTCCTTACTGGTTGGATATGTGGTGATGGATTGTTTTTTGTTTCTCTTAGGGTAACACTTATGTTCCAATAGAGAGGTAGGGAAATTCTTTAGTTGTTATTAATGGCGTTTGGGGAATGTGTAATTTGAATTACAGGAGTAGGGAGAGCACTCTTCAAACTACAGAGACTTCTCAGTTAACCAGAACACAATTAAACAGAACCTCCAATGAACCATTTCCCCTTTCTACAGCTGACTATGAAGAAGAGGGAAATGGTACATAGCAAAGCTCATGTAAGAGATTTAAAGGAGAGAAAAAGGCACTAGAATCAACTTCCAAGTCATGTCTTGGGTCAGTTCAATTCCTCTCCCATCCCCTAAAAATCCTACATAGCCATCTCCTGTCTCAGGAAATGAGATGGCGAAAGTGATTCTCATTAACACAGAAAACAGGGAACATACACATCCTTTTAAGGCTGAAATGCCTTAGACCTGAGGGACTTAAACCCAGACAGTGATGATTTGAGAGTCTCCCAGCTTCATAAAGTGCAATGTCCTAAAGAGGAGAACAAAGCCCTGAGGAGGTAATGCAGGGACATTGATTATGGGATAAGCGGATTATGCTATGTTACAATAAAACCTCAATTAACCTTTTCAATTAACCAGATTTCATTTTTCTCCTTTATTCAGCTTTTAGGAGAATGATCAGATGATAATCAAAATGGGAAAAATTTAAAAAATATTTATCTCCCATTATTCAGTTATCCTAAGCACTTTTCTATCACCATTTATTTGGCATTCATCAAGTATTGCATTATATTTTATTTATTCATTTTTCCTCCATGTCCATCAGCCAAATTGTTTCTGTTAAACTGACATTTCTGTGGGGACAGAGGGCATGTCATATACATCTTGGTACCTTCCACTGTGCACATGTGATTCCTGGGTCAAAGTAAGTGCTAAGCTCCTCCAAAACTAGTGATTGCGTGATTAAAAGCTGTTTAGTACCTGTTTAGCACAACAGAAGCATGGATATAGTGGATAGAATGCTGGATTTGCAGTCTAGAAGACTTGGGTTTAAATTTTTCTCTGGTATTTGCTAGCTGGGTGACCTTGGACAAGTAACTTAACTAATCTAGACTTCAGTTTCCTTCTCTGGGGTGGACTCAGTAACCTTTAAGATCTATTCCAGCTCTAAATCTATATTTCTATGATGTCTTATCATGGCATGGAGGTAACCCTGGGTTCTCGAAAGTCCAAACCAAACTAGATAAATCTATAGCACAGGCCCATGAGCAGACTGCATGCATGTTGTTCAAGTATTAGACTCTCTGGATTTCTGCTTGTTGAGGTCTTCTCTGCAGGAATGTATAAAGGCTGTCCCTTTACTAACATGCAAAGTGTTTGCAATCTATTTTGTCAGAGATAGTGCTCATGTCAATGAACTCACAGATCTTCTGAAGAGTTGACATAGATATCACCAAGAAATCTCTGAATGTAAGCTTCTTCAGAAGCAACTGTTTGTTTGCCTGAATCTGTTTCTTTTCAACTAGTTTATTTTATGAATAGACAGAATCAATTACCAGAAAGAAATAAAGAAAGGAAAGAAGGAAGCAAGGAAGGAAGGAAGGAAGCAAAGAAGGAAGGAAGGAGGGAAGGAAGGCAGGCAAGAAGGAAGGCAGGAAGGAAGGCAGGAAGGAAGAAAGGATGAATGAAATCTGACTTCCTTTGTTCATTTTCTTCCCTACTTTATAGAAGTAGGGACTGTTCTGAGACTGGTTGAATGTGGTGATAAGAAAGGAAGAAAGAAAGGAAGGAAGGAAGGAAGGAAGGAAGGAAGGAAGGAAGGAAGGAAGGAAGGAAGGAAAGAAGGAAGGAAGGGAGGAAGGAAGAGAGGATGAATGAAATCTGACTTCCTTTGTTCATTATCTTCCCTACTTTATAGAAGTAGGGACTGTTCTGAGACTGGTTGAATGTGGTGATAAGAAAGGAAGAAAGAAAGAAAGGAAGGAAGAGACTAGTTCACTAAATTAAAAAAAAAAAGAATCCTAGATCTGTAATAGTTAGCAAGGACAGTATTTGACATCAGGTTCAGAGCCTCCAAGTTCAATATTCTTTCCTGTCCCACATCGGATTCTTTCACTATTCAAAAAATATCCCTAGAAAGACACAGAAACATCTGAATGACTGGCTACTTCCTATGAAGGCTAAGGAGTATTTTGGTAATGCTTGAGGTGTGGTAAAGGCAAACAGAGAGCTAGCCCATGGCAGTGGTAGATGCAACTGAGGGCACGGCATGTGGACACTGGCATCTAGGGGCACCAGAGTGGGCTATCTGACCATGCAGTGTGGACTCTATATTGGGTATCCTGACAAAGAAGAAATTTGGTTGGGGGACTGAGAATGAAAGTGATGGAAATAGGAGCCAAGACACACTGGGAGATAAATGAACAGGAGAGATTTATTGATGAAGCATGTGTAGAGCTAAATTCAGGAGTTAAAACAGCAGAAAATGAGGTCCAGGAGAGGAAATTGAGGGAAGAATCATGTATCAGGAGAGGAGATGTGGTGCAAGGAATGTGAGATGAGGAAGACAGTCAGTCTTAGTAGGAGAGTCAAAGAAAGGCCTAATCCTAGCATTAGGGGCTAAAAGAAATAAAACCAACAACTCCTGAGGGGTGGAGCCAAGATGGCAGCTGGAAAGCAGGGACTTGCTTAAGCTCTTCCCCAAATCCCTCCAAACACCTGTAAAAAACGGCTCCGAACAAATTCTAGAGCTTCAGAACCCACAAAATAGTAGAGGGAAGCAGGTCTCCAGCCCGGGACAGCCTGGATACTTGCCAGAAAGGGTCTATCACATAGTGTTTGGAGCAGAGCCCAGCCCAGCATGGGCTGCACCAGCACCAACCAGACCAGGAATCCTATGGAGTAAGCCTGAGGGCCATGAATCACTGTACTGTGGCAGTTATCAGACTTTTCAACCCACAAACGCAAAAAAACAACAGAGCAGGTTAGTGGGAAAACTGCTGCATAGGGGTGAGAGCAATCTGGCCCCAGCCCTGGGGGTGACAGAGGTGGTGGTGGCAGTGGCAGCAGCAGGAAGCTCCTGTGGCTGCTTCCAGAGTCCCTGGCTCACACAGTGGGAGGAATCAAGTGGAGGATCAGAGCAGGAGTACAAAGAGTGCTTTGCTGGCACAGAGGCAGGTTCTCTTGCTGTGCCCTTCTTGGATCTTGGTCGCAGTCCTGGTTGGCGATTCTTGGGGGAGGGTGAGCAATGCTGTGGCAGAGCTTGCGGTGACTGGAATAGAAATAGCTCTGAAAACAGCAGCACTTGGACCCTAAAGCTTGGGACAAAGTACTCTCTAGTCTACAAGCAGTCATACCCTGACAAAAAGCTCAAGGGTCAAGTAGTTGACTGGGAACATGAACAGGCAACGAAAATGGACTCAGACTCAGACTATAGAATCTTTTTTTGGTGACAAAGAAGATCAAAATATACAGCCCAAAGAAGTCAACAAAGTCAAAGAGCCTACATTAAAAGGCTCTGAGAAAAACATGAATTGGTCTCAGGCCATGGAAGAGCTCAAAAAGGATTTGGAAAAAAGCAAGTAAGAGAATTAGAGGAAAAATTCAGAAGAGAAATGAGAGTGATGCAAGAAAACCATGTAAAACAAGTCAACAACTTGCTAAAGGAGACCCAAAAAAAATACTGAAGAAGAAAAACCAACAACTCCTTTTTGGTGCCTGGCCTAGAAGATTGAAATACCGTTCTAGAATCTTTCATCCGGAAGTGGCATGTATCTATTGCATAGCATATTGCCTTATGTGTAACAGTGAAGAGAGCCCTGGACTTGTAGTCAGGAAGAACTGAATTAAAATCTAGCCTCAGATACTTTACTAGCTGTGTGACCTTAACTTCTGTTTGCCTTAGTGTATTTGTAAAATGAAATAATATTTATAAAGCCCTTTACAAACTTTAAAGTGCTATATGAATGCTAGCTATTATTATCATTATTATTATTATTAGTTATTATCTTTTGAATGAATACATGGATAAATGTCCAGTTTGTACAACTTGAGATTTCAAGCCAGGAGCTAAGGAGATTAGTGCTGTACCTGGAACATATATTGTAGGCCCCTAATGAATGTTTATTGACTGACTGAGCATAGTACTTGGTTTCTGTTGACTCTCAGATACTTGCAAGTGTTTAGAGCACCATAATAATACACTTTTCTCCCCTTTAACTTGGAGCATGCTTTCATGGATTTAGGGAGATTCTCAGTAAGGAACAATGAGGGTTGGAACATGCTTTTCAGCTTTGAATCATAGAAGTTTGCCTGACGATTGGGAGGCTAAGGGGCTTACCCAGAATGCCCCAAGATAGGCCCTAAACTAACAGGATTTTGACTGTGAAGTTGTATCTATCCATGTTGCCACATGGTCTCTCCAATAAAACCTTTCATTTATGTATAATTATGCATTCTATTATTATCTTTATATTATGCAACTTTTGTCACTACTTTGTAAAGGAAGAAACTGGAGCTGAGACAGTTTAATAACTCATACAAGTTTGCTCAGATATTTCAAAGATGTATGGGTTTTTAGTGCCAGTAATCCCATCACTGAGGGATTGTATAGTAATCGCTTTATAATTTAGTAGCTGAACTTCCAGAGCTGCTGTGGCCAAAAATTCATCATCCTGTGGTCTACCTCATGACGAGCCTCTCCCAATACATCTCCACTGGTCCTCAGACAATAGTCATAACATCAGTGAATCACCAAGCCTTTCTGGCTTGGTCGGTAGGACCTATCAGAGTGCTCTGCTGGACTAACTTTTGAAAATCCTGGATCGCGTCCATACATTGATGAGGCATAGAGATTGACTGTAGTGAAGGTGATGTCATTGATTCCTTGCAATTAGGACTAGAGCCTAAGCATCCTGACTAGTAGGATGATACCCTACTTATTATTGAATCCTCAGACTTTTGGAAGCTTGTCCCATTGCACCAAGCAAGGACAAGTTCCCTTGGGGACATGCCTGGGATGAAGGAATGTCAATAGTGGAGAGCATCTGCTAGATATTCCAGTGTTACCCATGGGATGTACAGGATTAAATGTAGCACAACTCCCTTTGCATCTTTCCCTCATGAGAAAGAAAACTAAGGAAGTGCCCACTGGACTTGGAAAGAAGATAAGAAGGAGAAGACAGTGTTTGCTCTGTTAAAAGTTAGCAGCAGCAAAATGCATCACTCCAGGAACAGTATGGTGAACTTGACTTTTAGGCACAGTAGGTAACCTAGTGCTAGGTAGGAGGAAAGGGAAGTGAAAGAAGAAAAGGGAGACTGGAGTCACTAAAGACAACTCTTCAACTGCAGAATTTTGCCATGAGCAAGACAAGAATTAAATTAACTGGATAGGTTATCTGTGGAACTCAGTACCACAGCCATAGGGATTTTTTGGTTTCCTTGTTTGTTTGTTTTTGTTTTTCCCAGTATAGTGTCTGTAAATAGTTTAAAACACATGAGTAGAATTTAAATCACTGAAAAGATTTGTGCAGGATAGTAAACTCTTTGGCAAACCCAGACCTGGTGCCAAGCCTTCTGAAGGGATTTCAACCATGACTGGGAGAAAATAAATGTGAATATTCATGTATGTCTCTCTCTCATTCTCTCTCACCATATACATATGACAGATAATAGGGTCTTAGAAATGGGATAGACTTTAGAAGCCAACTCATACATGAAACATGATTCCTCTCTATAAAACCACAAGAAGTAATCATCTAGTCACTACTTGAATATTTACAATATGAAAGAA
>CM053622.1:298446140-298470592 GCA_028646595.1 Phalanger gymnotis
AACTTACTATACAATGGCAATGAGGCACAAGTGTAGGGCACACACACAGCCAAATCAACTGGCAACTGAACAAATGGAGAGCCTACAGTTGCCCAAGTAGTGCAGTTGGGGTTTGTTCTTCCCAAGATTCAGTGTCTCAGATGTATAGGTTAGTCTGGTATTGGGAAAGACCAGGTGGGTCACTTGGTGTTTGGACTGGCTCCTCAACAGGCTCTGGTTCTGTTGGATGGGCATCCATTGGACAGTGACTGTTGCATGGGGCCAGGCAGGCTGCTCAGCTGCTGAGCAACCGCTACCAGGCAGAGCCAGGCAGGTTACTCAGTCACTGGGTTCTTCTCAAAGCATTGAATGAGTCAACACAGGAATCTCCTGACTGCTCTACATTGTGCAGCTGTGGTCTTTTTCTATCTATAGCTGCTGGCTTGGCTGGGTAGTACATGATTCTTTCCAGTGAGAATACTTTGGTGTTCTTTTTAGCTAGAGGTCTTTCGGCTAAGGCAATGACTCTGAGTTTAGGACCAGCAGACTCATCTTCCCTTTTGTTCCCTCAGGGCCTCATCTATGAAGTTGTTTGTCACCTCTAACTATTTGAACACTGAAAATGGGAGAATAAACAGGGTATTTTTTTAACTGATGAAATGTACTTTTTCATTTAAGGCTATGCCAAAACCATCACTAGACATAATTCAATTGAGTCAGTAAAGTCTAGGCATCTTCATTAGACTGTAAAATATCCCTTCCAAAATATTGGCCTTTGTAGAGCCTTCTGGGAAGATGGAGGATCTTTCAACATGTTGGATAATGACCAGTGTAAAAAACAACAACAAGAAAAATACATGATCAGGTCTAGGGTTGGCTCGATATAACAGGCTTCTAGCTATTTCTGTCTCTGTGTCTCTTTGTCTCTGTCTCTCTGTCTCTCTCTGTGTGTCTTTCTGTGTCTCCGTCTATCTCTGTCTCTCCTCCTCTGTCTCTGTCCTCCTGTATCTGTTTTTGTGTGTGTGTCCATCTTTGACTGTCTCTATCTTTATTGCTGTCTTTGTCTCTCACTGTAGCTCTTGCTTTCACTTTACTTTCTCTGCCTCTGTCACTATCTGCCCCTCCCCACAAAACAAATGTTCAGTATTTCTAGATTTGGCAAGGTCTGAGATAATCTGGCATAATAATAAGGTCAGAAATTTAGAGATAGAAGGAACAATAATCGATTCCTCTCATTTTATAGATGGGGAAACTGAGTCCTAGAAAGGTAAGGTAACCAGTCAAAAATCATATAGCAAGTCAGTGGCACAGCAGGGCTTTGAAGCCAAATCTTTTTACTCCCCGTCTACCCCACTTCTTTTCATGGCATTGCCATGTGTATGAATTTTCAGAATTATCACTGGTCTGCCAGGAGAAAAATTTCCTCCTACCAACATAATGGAATCACTAGCATTCTAGACTACAAAAATGGGAACATTTCGAGGATGAAGTCATGAAGTCAGCAGACCTGAATTAGAATGTTGCCTTTGATGACAATTATTAGCCATGTAATGCTGAGCCTCTCTGGGACTCAGTTTTCTCAACTGTAAAATGAGTGGGGTTATTTGGAGTACCTGATTTCTAAGAATCTTTCTTTTAAAAACCTTTACAACTTGTCTGGAATAACAGTATGTATATCTGTAAAACAATATATATATAAAAGATTATATATATACCTAAAAATTTCTCTTTATGCCTCCCTAGAATATTGTACCTTACATAGCCACTATCATGGCTTACCCTTAGATCCAGCTCTGCTGGAAATTTTTCTGCATGCGAATGGGACACCCCAGGACTTCTTCTTGTGGGCTTTCTCAATGGTTCCCTTTCTGAGCTGGATATAATGTGGGCCTGTCAGAAAGAAGGGGATGGACTAAATGACTGGCTTAGGTGCCTTCTGATCATGGACTGTCTGATTATTTGACCCTCAGACCTCTTGTCTGGATCAATGTCTCCACTTCTTAGGAGGGTCAGGGCTTCTGCTGACTGCCAAGCCTCAGGACCTAGTGTCAAAGCTTGTTACCTACTGCCGGGCTCCTAATGCTATTAGCAAGGAAAGAAAGGAGCTTCCAAACAGCCTTTACATCGATCCCACTGTCAGAACATCTAGCACTTCTTTCCTGCTTAGCTTTTCTTTTCTTTTCCTTCCACTCTCTATTTCCTTCCTTGTACAAGTTCTTTGTCATCATTTCAATTCAGTTTAATTCAGTTCAAGGAATATAACTTGAAGACCTACTCTGTGCTCAGGCATGTATTAAGTGCTGCGGAATAGACAAAGGAAAGGGAAGATTCAGTCCTTTCCCTTGGGAACTTACAGGTTAGTTAGGAAGACACACACACCCCCTTACAGGGTGGTCAGGGAGCAATAGACACAATGTAGTCAACACACAGAATATTGTGATTGTGAAATATAAGAATTTTATGATCTTGTATTTCAGGGAACAAGTACCAAGAGTCAGCAAAAGGAATAGCTCAAAGTGAAGCCCAAATATTTAGGGAAGGATTCATGGAAAAGGTAGAATTTGAATTGAGCCTTGAAGAGTGAGTAGAAATTAGAAAGAAGGAGCAGAGAGGTGAAGACGCCCTGGGAAGATGGAGAATGTTGTAAGAGGCGACAAATTGTAATGGTTAAGAACTCAAGATTTGGAATCAGACAACTTCTGTTAGATTCCTGCCTCCATCAGTCAGTACCTATGTGACCTTAGACAAGTCAGCTAACAGTCCTGGGGGATTTTCCTCATTTGTAAAAGAGAGTAGTTGAATGACATGACATCTAAGGTCCCTCCCATCCCTGAATGCCGTTAAATTCTGTAAGTGTAGGACTAGATAGTTATAGTATTTTAGTATGATCCCAGAAGGCAAACTCCTAGGCATTTGGTAGAATTTCTCGCTGAAAGTAGACTTTTTTCGGGGAACATTTCACTGTGGGTGATGAGGGGGTAGGTTGAGCAGTTATAAAAGCCCAGATAGTTGTTTCTCAGGTCACTGTGAAAACACAGAGATGAGGGGAATGTCATCCACTCTCCTCCAGGCTCATGACATTCTGTAATGGAATCACAATCTCTTCAGCATTGATGTAAAAATCAATGAATAGATGTTTAACAGACCAGCAGTAATTCTTCATTGATGTCTCTGCTGGACTGACAACCTTGGCAATGTGAAGACTGACTAACTTTGTGTAGCCAAGGATCAGAAAGAAATAAGAAAGTCTAGGCCTGGAGAAGAATGTTGTGCATAATGACAGAGACTATCTTTCATGACCTCTGGAGGGGAGGCAGTGAGTGATAAGGGCTTCCAGATGAATTATTATATTCCTGGGGTGATTCTGAGGGCCCATTTGCATTGTTTGTTTGAATTCCCATCCCCACCGTGTTTATGGGGAAGAGCATATAGTCACCTAAGTTGTTAGATAGTAAAACAGACAAAGCATCAAAAACTCTACCACGTAAGCAGAAGGCTTTCTCATTAATTGAGGCTAAAGTGGGAATTTTAAAGTAATCTGGCAAGGCCAGTGGTAAAATGCCAAAAAGTGGCTGGAGATTATTTTCTTCTGGTGTAGGGTCACATGGGAATAGATGCTCTAAGAGAATCATAATAGGCCAAGCGTGAGGGATTATAACAAGTTTCCTCAACTGTAAAATGAGGAGATTGTACAATATGACTGATATAAGAGTCTAGTAAGGAGGCCAGCATTTTATCTTCTAGGCCATCTTCTTTCTTCAACATTTATTATATGTCTGATTGGGCATTTACCACAATGACTTTGTCATATCTCTTGTAACCCTCTAACTGCTCATCTAGGTCATGTCCTTTAGCCTTGTTCCTCTTTCCCACAGGATCCCTGACTAATGTTTATCCAGTGTCTGGGAGATGCTCTGAAAGAGGAAACTCCTTCCATTTTGAGGTAGCCTATTATATTTTTAAAGAGTTGATATCGTTATAAAATTATATTAATATTATATATTAATATTTATTAAAATTAAATTACAAAATATGTCCTAATGTTGAACTCCAAATCTATCTCCCCAGAAATTCTACTTGTTGCTTCTTGTTTCAACCTATTGTCCTACATCGAGTAAAGCCGATTCTCCCCTTTTCCACTTGACTTCACTTCTATTTTACTCTCTTAGTCTTAGGACCTACGTCTAAAGGTGATCATGAAGATAAAATGAAAGAATATTTGAAAACCACTTTGCAGACGTTAAAGTATATTATGGTAAAAGTAGTAGTAGAATTAGTAGTGATGTGGTGGTGGTTATGTAGTAATTATTATTACAGTAATTATTAGTAATTATTGTTGAGCAGCTAGGGGCGCAGTGATCTGAAAGCTGGGTCTTGTGGCAGGAAGACTTATCTTCTTGAGTTTGAATCTGGCCTCAGACACTTAAGTAGCTGTGTGACCCTGGACGAGTCACTTAAGCCTGTTTGCCTCTGTTTCCTTATCTAAAAATGAGCCGGAGAAGGAAATGGCCTACCAATAGAGTGTCTTTGCCAAGAAAACCCCGAACAGGATGATAAAGGGTCAGACGCCACTGAAAAGCGACTGAATGGTAGTTATTATCACTATCCTTCTTACAATGATGTAAAGTGGCCAGGGAAGGATCCTTGCTATTATATTTTCTGGAATTACCCCACAGCACCAAACCCATCGTAGAAGGTCAATAAAGGCATGTTGAATTGATTTGAACGATGGTAGAAGGAAGTCAAAATTAGAAATTATCCTTTAAAGCTGTAGAGAATAAAGAAGCTTCTCTCACTTTTGATTCACTGAGTCTTTTGCAGCATGAACCTTTTTTCTTGTGAACTTAACAATTATCAAAAATACAAACATTTCAATATACAAAGGACTATTAAGAGGATTGTGTAAGAAATGATAGGCTTCTGTTAATATGCATGTGTATACGTGTGTGTATACATATATACGTATATATACATATATTTGTGTAAGCACACACATATCTAAATATAATTGAACAAGGTAATAACCAATTTCCTATATTTTGGGTCCCTTATGCACTTCTTTTTCTTTCTTGTCAATTGATGCTTTTTTGCATATTTATCACTTTCCTAACTTTCCTTCTTCCAAACAGATCTCCCTTGTAACAAATATGCATAGTTAAGAAAATGAATTATTACATTAGTCTGTAGACCTTCTAATCAAAGACATAACCAATTATGATTCATGATTCTTAAGAAGGAACCTCAGATGCCACCCACTTTACATACCCACTAGAAGCTCCTTGAGCCTGTAACATCTCCGAGTAATGGCCATTTAAGATCTTATGGCTTCTTTTCAAAGATTGGGAACTCAATATATTTTAAGGCAAACTATTACTTTTTCAAACATTTATAATTCTTGGAAAATTTGTTTTTCTATTAATCCCAAATCTCCCTCTCTATTTCCAGTTCTGTCCTAGGAAGTGACACAAATTGTGTCTAATCCTTCTTCTATAAGAAATCAATTTTATGTATCTCTCCTTTAACCTTCATTCAAACACTTTTTTACCATCTTCCCACTATTGAGTTTGTGGATTTCTGCCTAAGTGGATACCTTCTTGCTTAATAGTGCTGATGCTATCCTTTTATTGTTGTTTTTCAGTCTTTTTTTTAATAGTTGTGTCTGACTCTCCATGATCCCATTTAAGGTTTTCTTGCCAAAGGTCCTGGAGTGATTCACCATTTCCTTCTCCAGCTCATTTTATAGATGAGGAAACTGAGGCAAACAGGGTGAAATGACTTGCCCAGGGTTACACAGCTAATAAGTATCTGAGGCCAGATTTAAACTCACAAAGATGAGTCTTCCTGACTCCAAGCCCTGCATTCTGTCCACTGCGACACCTAGTTGATTCTTCCCCAGTCCTTCTAATAGACCTGTTTCTCTTGAACAAAGTTTTTACCTTTTTGTTATTATATTCCAGTCATGACTCAAAAAAGTCACCATCATGTTTCGTCCAATTGACAAAATGAAAAGCAAGTTGAAAACAAGGTCAAAATTTTTTATCTTAATTACCCCTCAATGTGAGAGAAATGGCTTTTAGATTATCTGCTTTTGTAGATGGTCTAGGCTAGAGTACTCTCCACTGGGGTGGTCTCCATATGAATAAATCAGCTTTATGAGGTCCTGGCTACTAGAGGCAAGATAAACTGTTCTTCTCTCCACACCGTCATAGAGATCTAGATTTCAGAAACTGGCTCTGGAGCCAGCCTGTTTCCCCTGTACTCTGCAGTGGCATTAATTTAATTATCCTTTAAATTTCCCTGACAAATAGGGACCCAATCTTGCCTTGAATATCTCTAAGTGAAGGTGATTCTGCCTCTTCCCTAGGCACATTGTTTCTAGGGCCCTAACTATTCTAATAGTTCCAAAGTTTTTCCTAATAATTAACCTAAATTTTCCCTCTGTTGCCTCTGAAGCTCCATTAGCTCTTGCTCTGTCCTTGTTGACTAATGAGAATAATTGGTCTCTGTCCTTTTTATAGACTCACCCTTATATATTTGTAGACAGTGACTGTGTCTCCCATCAGCTTGTGACCAAGGAATTGTGTCAGCAGGATGGCTGTGTGGGGACCAGGGAAGCCCAGAGCAGGGATAGCAGTGGAGTCTCTCTGACCTCTGGCCTTGGCACGACAGTGATGAAGGGATGTTCTGGGCCCGGGGAAACAATCTTCTGAGAATCTCTGAACCGGACTGGGAATCATGTACTACATATATGTCAAATTCAAATGATAAGGAGATTATTTAGGGAAACTGAGGTGTCTGACTGGAAAATGGGGGTCCGCATACCTTCTCGTCGTAGAGACTTATATTTTTAAGAGTTGGAAAGTACTCTTGAGATGACCTAGTACAACCCCGTTGTTACAGTCGAGGAACTTGAGACCCAGAAAAGTTAACTGATTTGCCCAAGGTCACACTAAATTATTGGGATTATCATCAGTCATGAGACCAGCAATACTTTCTCTTACACCCTGTCTTTCAAATAGGAAGCTCCAGTAGAGATTGTCCTTTCTCAAAATTATTTTTTCCTCACCTAGGAGATGGCTTTTTAGTAGTTACGTATACATATACATATACACATACATATACATATACGTATACACATACACATACACATACACATACACATACACATACATATACATATACATATACATATACATATACATATACATATACATATACATATACATATACATATACATATACATATACATATACAACACTTCCATGACTTCAGGAACTTTAAAAGTCTCTTTATCTGTAGAATCTCTAGTTTTGGTCCTTGTGTATTATCTTAAGCACTTACTACAGGTGGTAGTGGTAGGTTTGATAATCTAGATTAGGTTGGATAATGGCCTTCAATACAGCGTTCATTTTAGGTTAAATTAAAACAACAGCAATAGACGTTTATATAATGGAATTTTAAGGTCTACAAAGCATTTCACAAATATTATCTCATTTAATCTAACCATCTGACATTTTATTCATTCTTCCACATAGTCCTTTATTGCCTACAGAATCAAATCCAAATGCTTCAGTTAAGCATTCAAAGCCCTCCTTAAATTGGCTTAAGACTTTCTATATACTTTTACATCATAGCTACCTCAAACACACACCCACTACTCCAACAAGACTAGATTTGATAGCACAGGGATTTTATGGGTTTGTGGAAAGATATTCTGATCATGGGGAGCTTTTGTTGTATTATTGTTAAGATCAGCCTGTTGGCAGTCACTTATTGTGCTTATGTATAGGAGTTAGGCCTGATTCTTTGATTGGAAACCAAGAAATGTCAAAATAAACATTCTAAGAACAGGTCCTGATCCTTGCACCTTTGAAGCTAGCTACTAGCCAATCTAATAAACTAATCCATGCTTTGTTTTGAGCCAGTGGGAGGGGGTTGGGGAAATACACAAACCACTCCCTCCTCTCCCAGGTAGTGGTTCAACTTAGTTTGATGCCCGGTGTTGAAAGTTCTGGTCTTAAATTAGGCCACGAATCAGTAGCTGGTGTTTGGCCTCAGGGACAAGATTTCTTGGCTTGTCTGACATTTGTGACAGAGGGAAACTTTGGAGTTACAGCTGCTTATCATTCATGACCTGTCATCCAGGATTAAAACCACTGCTTAAGACTAAGCAAGTGACACGTTATAATAACTTATGATGGTGTTCACCATAAATCAGAAGTCAGAGCTGGTCACCAGCCTGAGGCCCCACTCTCTCCCTCTGTGACACATGTCCATATCACTTGGGGGAAGGTCAAGCTACCAGCCATGTCTGCCTAGAGAAAGTCAATTCACCCATCTCATTACCATGGATGTGGCCCGGACTGTGTGTTCATGAGGGAAGAGAGGAGGGGGGTGGTGGTGAAAGTGGGCAAGGGCCTTGGTAATTGGCAACATAACAGGCAACCTTGTAGCTCAGCTCCAGAGTTCAAAACTAACGAGGGTGTGTAATGAGTGAAGGTTGCTCCTCTCTGGCATCTAATTAGGAATGACTAGAATCATAAAATTGTAGAATAATAGAATGTCAGAATTGGAAAGAACCTTAGAGGTCATCTGGTTCACCTTCTCCCCTAATTCAAAAATCCTCTCTTTAGCATCCCATATCATTCAGCTTCTGCATAAACACTTCCAATGGTAGGGAGCGCACTACCACAAAAGGCATGTGTTGTTACTATTAGAAACTCCATCATCTAATAGATCAGCAAACTGTTATCATCCATGACTCAGCCATATGGCTCACAAGAAAAATCCAGCCTGTCTCATCCTCCCCTTGTATCTCATCTGACATTTCCATCATTAACAACTCTCCTTTAGGTTAGACAAGATAAATAGTCTCCTTGTTAAAATTAAACATTAAGTTCACAGATAGTTATATCAAACAGATAGTTTTAACTATCTTCCAGACTAGAGGCAGTGTGTAACAGTGGATAGAACAGTGGTCCTAGAGTCAGAATGACCTGTCTATCACTTTTCTGATACTTACTAGATGTGTGACCCTTCACAAGTCACTTAACCCCTCAATGATCTCCTCTGTCATTGCTGTCCTGATCATACTTATGATGTCAGGGTCAATGAACAGTGTGTTTGAAATTCTCTAGAACCATAAATTCCAGAGATGCTGCTGACCTGTAGTGGCAGAAGAATGTATTCACTGGAAGCTCCCCATACCACCTAAATAAGTGGTCTAAAAAAAGCATCTACATACTGTGTGAAGTGCTATAGGACATTCAATTCAGTGTTGCGAGGCTTTAGGCTAAATGTAGGTTGGGCACATAGACAAGAGCCTGCCCTCGCTGCCTGCCCTCGCTGGACACTGTATACACTGTATACAAAGTTCAATGAGACATAGTCTCTCATCTAAAGGACAGAATTCCTGATAGATGATCATTCATTTCTAATTAAAAACTTTCAGTAATTGTAAGTCTAGTTGGGGAAATAAGTCATATAGACACAAAGCTAGAACTGAAAAGAGGAACCTTCATTTTGTATGTCAAGTGTATGAGGCCAATGAGAAGTACTCTATAAGATCAGAAAAAGAAAGATTATTGGGATGTGGAGGTCAAGGAAATTTTGCCCAGATTTTCTGGAAAAAGTGTGATTTAAATAGGCTATGAAAAATATCAGAATTATCCTCCTTAAGTAAAGATCTGGTCATTTCATTACCAGTGACTCCCTATTGCCTACTAAGATTCAAAGTACTTTGACTAATAGTATCCAGAGTCTCCAAAGTCTGGCACTATCCTACCTTCCCAGACTAAAATTATATTATGTCTTTCTACATAATCTAAACTCCATTCTACTTGGACTTCTCCCTTCCCTTCTAAATATCACTGAACTTTGCTCCACTTATACTTTTTCTCATGCTACTTACCATACCTTTGATACTCTCCCTGCCTTCTTCTTTGTCAGTGCATTTTGAATCTATGATTTAAAATCCAGATCCCTGAAGCCTTCCCATATCCCCCTTTTATAGGCAGGCAGAGGTTAATGACTTGCCAAACACCACACAAGTGGCTGGCAGGTGTCTAAAGCAGAAAGTGTCTGAGGCCAAATTTGAACTCAGGTCTTCCTGATTTCGTGTCCAAAACTCTATTCACTGAAATACTTCCTTCCATATGATCATAAACATGATAATGTTCAACAATACCATCATCATTTTGTCATCATCATCATCATCATCGTCATCATCGTCATCATCACCATCGCTCCTTCAGAGTTAAAGCTATTTTCCTGTAGGAGGAAGGAGATGAGAATGTTACCCAGGTGATGTATTATATACTATGAGACTATGTACTCAAAGGCCATTATGGTAGCTGTAATGGTCTGGAAAAAACTTTCAAATGATAGTGAATTTGACAGTGGTAATACCACTGATTGGCTTAGTGTCCTCATAAATATGATGCAACTGCTTCAAAATGTCAAAAAATAGTGTGACAAAGTTCCATGCTGGTCTACACAAAATCATCGTGGAGATCAAAATGATAAGGAATTTTGCAGAGAAAATGCTATTTCTTTGTGTTTTTGTATCAGAAAAAGGTAAAATAAGCACAAACAAATCAGAAATAACAATACCTGATATGTTGTGAATGCTTCAGTGTAGGTGGTACTGACAAGTAAAGTAGGCAAGCACTAAATGCTCATGGACTGAAGACATGAAAACTTTCATTATGTGCCAGTACTGTAGAGATAAAGACTGACTGTCATTTTATCAGTATAACATAGTGAAGACTTCTTCAATCAATGTAATTTGGTACCATCTCAGCAATTTATGGTCTAAAAAACTTGCCTAGAGCTTTGAAGGGTTAAGTGACTTGTTTACACAGCCAGCATATCTCAAAAGTAGGACCTGAACCCAGTTATTTCTGGTTTCAAGGCCAGTTTTCTATACGCTATTCTATCCTCTCGAAAATTGGAAACAGATCTTATAATCATAAGCAAGACTTTCATATTTCTTTTTGCTAATCTGATCTTCACATCACATACACTATTCTTGACTGGTGCCAGGTAATTGTAGGGGAAAAATACTTTATCTCTAACCCTAGATTAGGCAAAATAAAACAAAATTGAGGAGTTACTAAAATCTGAAGAGAAAAAAATTGAAGCCTCAAGTAGTCATTAAAAATCATCACTTGATTGAACTCCAGGAATTCTGTGTAAAAACAAAAGAGACAAAAACAACAATACCTTTGACAAATGGTTTTGAAAAGGAGATGGGTATATTTAGACTGAGATTTTACAAGGTACTTTTCAGAAATTGATGAGATAAATCCAACAGGCAGGCCAACTGTATAAAAATGAGTAACCTTGAAAAAAACAGTTAGCATTTCCTATAACTATTATGGAAAATGCATTCTTCTGTAATAGTTATGGAAAGTGGAAAAAACCTTTTGAGACTTGCGTAACACAATATACATGATGGCTGTTACCAAGTAAGAACCATGAGAAGAAAGGTTGAGCAATCAATGAATTCTCCTTAGCACACCATTATGGTAGAAGAAACTCAAGAAAGTTTTTTTTTAATGTTTACAGAAAGACAGTGTATGAATATCTAGGTGTTACAGATAAAATAAATTTTGAATTTCATGCATCCTAATTAAAGGCAACAAAGAAACATTTGGAATGGAATCTGGGGTGTGTGTGGAAAGCATATAAGAAATCTATATTCCATTAATTAACAGTGGGAAGCAAAGTGAAAAGGTCAAGGCAAAGCAAGAATGTAAAGTAACTCGAAGAAAAAAAGCATTTGATATCAATCAAAAACTGTACTACAGAAGTTTAGAAGTAAAGGAATTAGAAGAAAAAAAATCTTTAAGATGTAGAAAATTTTTGGTCATCTATACAGTTGTAAGGAGTCTCACACAACAAAAACACAAAGTTATATAAAATAAGAGATAGAAAACTTGAGCATCATTAACGTACTAAGCAATAAATATACAATTAATGTAAAGTGAGGTGAAAAACTCTAGTTTCTCCTCAAACCTGGAAAACCACAAGGCCAAAAAAGGTCCATAATCATTGCCTCAAACACTCGAATTAGCACATGGACTGTTACAGTTTGCCATCTTCTCTAATGCAAGTCTCATTTCATAATTTTAACAGAAAGAATCACATATCTACTGCCAAAAGATGACATCACCAATGACTTCTTCAAATATAATTCAATTATGTGTTTCTGTATTTTATGCAAAATATTTGCAGCTTGTTTCACTAAACAAGATCTATGAATACTTGTAAGAAAACTATATTTATTGAGGAGCCAAAATTGTGCCAAAAAGTCCAAGGTTTAAGAGGAGAAACATATTATAGATTTCATAATTATTGAACGATCTTTTTCTGGAAGTATAATAAGATTTATGATCTATTGTTTATCATGAACCTTCGACTCAGTTCTGTACTCATGGCTTATTCATGAACTGGAAATATGCAAAATAGACCAAGGTAGAATGAGAATGCTAGAGTATTTCATGTTTATATGGAAAGCTATTCGTTAAACCATGGCATCAATCCAGCAAAGTAAAAAGCATAAAGTTTGATATAAAGTATGACCTTTTTCTTAAGGAGATAGATTAAGCTCATTAAAGTTCTACCTAGTCTTAAATCTACTATTATCTCACCCAAATAAAATCAAGCATGGCTTCCAAGTTAAAAGATGAGTCAAATCAAAACACCTTATTCATTACTTGATGTACATGAACGACATAAGGCTAAATAGTTGCACTGAGAAAACATGATAAAAACCTCCATCTATTGGAAGCATTCTCCAACAATATCAAGTCATTTGGACTCTTTAAAGGTAAAAAATAAAATTAGCATATGTCAAAGAAAGATAGAAACTGAAATTTTCAAAGCTTGAATTTGGGTGTTAAACTTAACCAATGGGTGGAGTTGACATTTATAAATACCTTGTTCTCCTCCAGGCAAGAAAAATCTAACATAAAAATATGAAAGGGAAGGTTGTGGTGTGGCTGAATATGTGAAGACATTTTCAGCATTCCAAAATCAAAGCTGAATGGGAAGAACACATTTAAATTAATTAATGCCTATGCAATACTCATTTGATTATCCAGATTTAGACCTGCAAAATGGATCATAACGATGTGAAAAATATCCCAACAAAAACCTATAAGAAATTAACAAAACACAGGGCTCACCACCCCAAGACAATTGTTGAAAGATAAACACTTATTTCCCCTAGAGATGGAAGAGAATTCATAGACATTCTCAAAGCATTTAAAATAGATAAAATAGATAGATAAAAATATACATAAATTCATTTCAAGGAGGCAGCTAGATGGCACAGTGGATAGAGCACTGGGCTTGGAATCAGGAATACTCATCTCTATGAATTCAAATCCAGCCTCAGACACTTACTAGCTTTGTGTGACCCTGGCTAGGCAAGCTACTTAACTGTGTTTGACTCAGTTTCTTCACCTGTAAAAATGAGCTGGAGAAGGAAATGGCAAACCATTCCAGTTTCTTTGCTAAGAAAACCTCAAATGGGGTCATGAAGAGTTGGACACAACTAAAAAATCACTGAACAATTTCAAACAGAAAAATATATAACTTCACTGAAGAGAATAAAAGCTGAAACCGCCTCTATGCCTTTGGATTTGTTGAAAGAAATTGAAAATGGTTTCTTCTGGATAAAGACTGCAAAATGGCTAAGCTCCAAGACCGGAGTCAACAGGTTGTCCATAAGAAACATCTGCATGAACTCAGCCACTAATATGCCAACAAAGTAGCAAAGATGTCGTTTTGTTTATGGAAATAGAGGGATTTAAGACGGCAGTTCAGGACCAAATCAATGGCACCAGAAAATGCAGAAGATGAACTCTTAAGGAGAACAAATTTGATAATCATTGAAGACTATGTGAAGAAACAATAAAAATTATACAACACATCATTACAGGCTGCAAAAAATGAACAACCATAGAATACCTAGACTTTATCTGGTAGTTACAACAGAAACTTGCTCTCTCATGAATTGAAAGACAACAAATGATATTGCTACAAATACAAACCTTTGTATCTTTGAGAACTCACCCAGTAAATTACTGGAACCTGACCATTATCCATTCTCTCCTCAATCCCGCTTCTTATTTAGAATCACTTAACTCTACCTAAGATGCTAACCTCCTTTCTCCCCAATCACCTTCGATTCTTTTTTGTATACTATAATTGTGTGTGTGTGTGTGTGCATGTTGTCTCAACTAATAGAAGGTAAATTTCTTAAAAGCAGGTAGATTTTTATTTTTTTCTTTGTATCTCTAGTGCTTTCCACTGTGCCTGGTATATGGTGGATATTTAATATGTGCCAGTTGATAATCGATTGATATAAAGGTTTGAATTTGTATTTTAAAAAATCAACTGCACAAATGTGGGGAAGGGGGTGAACAATTGCACAAGTGCTTTATAGTTTACAAAGTGCTTTCCTCAAATCAATTATTCAAGGTAGGTGGTATGAGCATTTTATCTCCTTTTTACAAAAGAGGAAATAGGAACTCAATGATACAAGGGACTTTACTGAGGTCATTTGGCTAGTAAATGCAGAAGCATAACTTTTATGATTGTAAGCTATACCTAATGAATGTTTCCTTTACACATTATACAGATATACAAAAGAAAGAAGCAGAGGTGGCAGTAAGATACAGTTCTTCATATACCCATTTTCCCTGACCCAAACCACCCACACCCAGGTACTAGGTGAGAACAAACTGCCAGTGAAGTCCCTTTAGCTCCAGTCTTACTGCCAATTCTCCTCCTTTCCACTTTTTAGCTGGATTCCTTCCAGAGTCACTCTAGTAAATGTTTAACAGACAGCTCTCTGGGGAAAAATCATATATTTATATACATATACACACATATATCATTTATAAATTTATAGTTTATAATATATAAATCTATAATTTCTCTCTGTAATATATATGTATATACACCCAGCACACAACCTGAAGTTTAATTTGCATTATTAATATTTTCCCCATCACTTTCTTATGTCTAGACAATCATCAAAACAATAAATCAAGCCTTGATTTGTAGATTTTGCTTATTTCCTAGATATAAATGTTTACAAATTTAAAAATTGGCTAATTCAAGCCGGCTCCCTCCAGTCCTTACATTCTTTCACTCCTTCCCCTACGATATGATTTCCCCATTCCTAGGAAACAGAACCCATAAAGCCCACACGAGGTAATTATATGTATTTGTGTAATAGCTGTCATATTTCATAAAGTTTAAAATAAATAACTTTTAAAACCATAAACAAGCATTGGTAATATTGCTAGTTGTGTTACAACTGGATAGTGTGTTGCCTTTGCTTCCATATTTTTGTTTTTATTTCTTTCTTAGTTCTTTTTAGAAAGATTTTCAATACCAAGAGGAGGATGTCAGACTATATTTTACCATGGCTAGAGGCAGCTAGGTGGCACCATAGTGCATAGAATACTGGGCCTAGAGTCAGGAAGACCTGAGTTCGAATTTGAATTCAGACACTTATCCTAGGCAAGTCACTTAAGCTCTGTTTGTTTCTATTTCCTCAAGTGTAAAATGGAGATAACAACAGTATGTACCTCTCAGGGTTGTCGTGAGGGTCAAACAAATAATATTTATAAAGCACTCAGTACAGCACCCGGAAACCCAGGGATCCTTATGTGGTTTTTCAGGGTGCCCATTTCTATTTGAGTTTGACACCACCGCCCTATAATAATGAAATGGCAGCTCAAAGGATCAATAACCATTTATTAAGAGATTGCTGTGTGCCAAGTGCTGTGCTAAGCACTGATGATGCAAAGGAAAAAGAAAAGAAAAGAAATCTTGGGAAGGGGAGTTTCTTGGGCAGGGGGATTTTTCAGGGCTCTGGGATCTCATCAGTCACTCATTCTGTTTACATCTGGGACCAGTCTTATCTGGAGAAAACCTATTAAAATTTTTGGCCAGTTTCCCTATTCAAATCTCCCAAGTCCAGAGATGCTTCTATGTCACATCTCTGGACTTTCCTTAAGGGCGGTTTCCAACTGGAATAATCTCTCTTTGAAGTGCAGAAATTAAACACAGATCTTCCCCTTTGCCCATGCCCCCCACACCCCTGCCCCCCTTCCAAAAAAAATCTCTGCCTCAAAAAATTCCACTGCAAGAAATAGGCGATAAGCTCTTTCTTTTCCACACTGAAGTCCTTGCCTTAAGATTCAGTGTTTGAAGGCAGGAAGAAACATGAATCGAGTCACTGATTAGGTAGGCTCTTTCTATACTTTGTCTTGGTGGGATTCCCAAACTCCTTTATTTATATCTGAATTATTAGAAGATGAATGCTGGCCATCACAAGACATAATGAGATTCAGAGAATAAAAATCAAATGCGTCAAGTCAAAGGAAATCAGAGTCAGGCAGAAGGGTCCTCAGAGAGGAGAACAAAAGCGATAAGGACAAAGAAAAAGGAAAGCGAGAGTGAAGAAAAGGTAGGATAACAGAGTGGAGAAAAGAGAGAAAGACATTAGATGAACATGAGCAATAAAGGAAGTGTCACTCACTATGAGTCCCCCCTCATCAGAGCCCCAGTGCTTTCAAGAAAGGTATGAGGGGATAATTCCTGCCAATAGCTCTAACTGAAGTCTCTAAGGAAGAAGTTCTCAGGAGTCAAATGGAAACAGTTGTTCTGCTTCCCAAGGCCTTCACTCACCATCTTTATATATGTATGAATACAGGTGACCTTTCCTGGACATCACTCCCTTACATATGTCACTTCTCCCATTAGCATATAAGCGTCTTGAGGTCTGGTGCTGTCTTTGCTTTTTTTTTTATACACATACATAGTACATTCACTTATTTATTTATTCATTCATTCATTCAACCACCATTGACCCATAGTTTTGCCACTAGTGAGATATCTATCTAGCTTGGAAACCTGGAAGCACCATCCAGTTGACAAAATATTTGAAATCTTAATGTTTTCAGGCATGTATATCATGTTTCCCCACTTAGACTATGCACTCACTGATGGCCGGAATGGCTGCATTTTATCCTGTGTCTTCTATTGTATGTAGCACAAGGACAGAATCACAGTGGACACTCAACTGATTACTTGTAGAGACATATGAAAGAATGGCTAACAATACATCATAGGATATAACATGCTTGTGTTTGGTGGTGGTAAATCTCATGGTTGTAAGAGGTCACTGGAGGATCAGCAAAAATCATTTCTTCCTGGGATAGTTAGGGAAAGACTTCTTATCAGGGGTAAAGCAGAATGTATAGGATTGATATAGCTAGAAAGGAGTGGAGTAGGCATTCTGGATGAAGCAGATCTCATTTATTCTAGGACAGGTAAAGGAGCAGCAAAATTGTAAATTTATCAGAGCAGAATGCAAAAATCAGGGAGTTTTTTGCAGTTGCCAAATATACATAATGAAGGCAGAAATGTGGACCAGGAAAGTGGATTGCAATGACCTTATATTCCTTGCTGAGAGCTTAGTTTTTGTTCTTGCTCAACTCATTTGCATATCAAAGAAGAAATTGGGGATAAAGAGGGGTGGGGTTATAGTCCTAATTTCTACACAGTTCTTGTAGAATTTCTTCTGGCAGTCTAAAATGTATTTGTGGAGTCGCACAATTCCCTTAAGGGGTCACATGGAATTTTTAAACTCTAAATTAGTTAATTACTGGAACTTCAGACTTTGTAGTAGTACAAGATACAGGTAGTCATTTGAGTAGAATTAATTTAACCTTTGTGGCACTCTGGTTGGTTTTCTTGGATGTTGGCTTAACTAGGTGTAGTATATTCATTTTCCCAGTAGTTATGCACTAAGACACTTCGGAACGCCATCGTTAGAGAGAGGCTTTCTAGTCACAACACCTTAGTAAACAGGAAGAGAGAATCAATAGATGGCCTTAAAAATCTCAAGCTAAATAAATGGTAGCAGCGAGTGTGTCAGTGACTACTGATCCTTAGTAAAGACATTGCAATGTCCAGTGGGATAGAAAGATATGACATCCACCACAAAGAAGGAATATGCAATAGAGATCATACATGCCCGAAAGATATTACATCAAGAGAGGACAGACATAGAACTTGAGTTCAAATCTCATCACTGACCTTTATTACCTGTGAGGCCTTGGACAATCACTCAATTTTCCTGGACTTCAGTGTGCTTATCTGTAAAAATGAGGGTGTTAGATTCCATAGTCTCTGATGCTCCTCTCAGTTCTAGATCTATCGTTCAGCAGAAAGCAGAAGGTATATCCACAATGACAATACCAAAGGACATCAGTAGCCCTAAAAATTTTGAGAGCTGTCCTGCTCACACATAGGGGGCATTTCATGTCCTCCGGCCGTGTGTTCCTAGAATGTGTTCATTCACACATGGTCCATAGCCATACCTGCTTCCTTACATACCTGTGCATGTTCTTTGGCTGCAATGTCTCTTTTGGGCTCAGGACAAAGCATAGTTATTCCTTGGTTCCTCTGTTAAAACATCAGCAAAGCTACAGAAGAGAGAATGAGAATCTTTTGTGAAAGAATCAGTGAAGAAAGTAGTGTATCAGGTCTAAAAAAATACAAAAAACACTTCCCTCCTCTCCCCCTCCCACCCTGTATTTTTTCTTGTACTTCTTAGGACATCTTTCCTGGGGCACTTCTAAAAGCATTCCTTTTGATCATCCTTTATTCAAAGGCACTGTCTCCTTCGTTTTCCCTTTTATGGAAAAGACCCAACCAGTTAATAATTCACCAAGGGGCTCTACCTATAGTTATCAGCCCATCTGCAACATGTTCTGGGATCGATTTCCTTAGCTCAAGCCTGTGCTGTATTCCTTTAAATACACCACGATCTACAGCTTGATCTGCTGATCTCTATCTGTCATATTAACAATTCCTACGATTTCCACCATTCTTCTCTACCCAGTGGCAGTTTGCGGACAGCAGGGGCAAATCAGCAATGCCATCTTCAGTCACCTTGGGGTCCCTCTGTGGGTTCAAGTCTCACGAGGTGAGGATGTAGCTCAAGGTATTTGCTATAGATGAGACTAGCTACTGCTAATGCCCAGGGATTGACCTTGTAAAACTTTGAAACTCATCCCAAATATTTCTTTGCTACTAGTGGCCCTATGCTGCTGCCAGGCTACTCATGGCACTCCTTCCCATGCTACCTTTGTCCCCAGGAAGGCCCATCCCACTTTTTTCTCCCAATATTTCTTATTGTTCATTTTTCCTCCTCCTCATGTGAAAACCAGTATTTCATCCTCTTAGGAGCTTCAAAAATAACTAACTAGCAAATCTATGATAAACTGATTCATGCTAAGCTGTTAATGAGTTAAGCTGCTACCCCATTTCAGAGATGATGATTCTCTGATCAAGTAATACCTGATGCCAAAAGAATGACTCTCAAAAGAAAGGCTTACCACCGCTATGGCAGGCCTGCGACGGAATCACTGGGGACTTGCTAGAAGGGCAAATCATTGCATGTGGACAAGGCCCACCTTGCAAGTACTTCTGGATCAGGGTTGGAAAGGAAATCCGTATCGAGCTTAGTTTCTGTTAGAAGGGGGAATTCTAGAAGTTGATCTGATGTGGGCCTGGAAGAAAGGGTTCTTGTTTCAGGTCAACATCTGCCATACATGGGGCAAACTTAGTTTTCACCAAAGGAAAAGTAAATATATGCTATGTATAGAGTGTACTCTGTCGTGCAGAGAACCATGCTTAGAAACTGGGGGACATGCAAAGCTTATATGAGACATGGTTTCTATCATCATCATCATGATCTTCATCAATCATCATCATTATCATCATCAACATCACCATCACCATGATTTATATAGAGCTTGCTATGTGCCAGGGACTGTGCTAAGCACTTTACAATTATTATCTCATTTGATCTTCACAACAACCTTGCAAGGCAGGTGTTATTATTATCCCTATTTTACAGATGAGGAAACTGAAGCAGGCAAAGGTTAAGTGACTTGCCCAGGATCACACAACTAAGTAAGTGTGTCAGAGGCTAGATTTGAGCTCAGATCTTCCTGAATCCTGGCACTTTATGTACTACCATGCTCTTTAGTTGCTCCATCATGGAGACAACAGTCTAATGTGGGAAGAAACACATATCGGTCTAATACAAATTTCGACATTGCAAAGCAAAGTAATGTGGAAAAAGGTTCTGTAGGGTTGGGAGTGTTAAGAAAGTCTAGGTGATGTGACTGGATTCAGAAAGGATTTGGTTAGATTCATAATCTTTTAGTATGTGTCAACTATGGACAAGGCTGGACTTCTGGACTCTGGGCACAGAGAGACCAAAAATAACCTAGTTCTTGCCCTTGAGGAGTTTGTATTCTATGAAAGGGGAGTAATATAGGTATAAAGATAAATGTATGACAATTGAAACTGTAACCGAGGTCAAGGAGAGATTTGGACAAGTGCTCTGGGAATACTGGGATGAGGGAGACTACAAATTTTAGCTTGAAGGAATAAGAAGACATTAGAAAAGAGTCAGTAAACAAAAACTGGTGTTCCTGCATTTTGAAACAAGAATTTCTTATACGTGTCATAGATTTACAGCTGAAAAATGCCCTAGAGAGCAACTAGCCTGCTTCGTTTACTTTACGCATAAGGAAACTAAGACTCTGGCACCTGATCTGACCCTTGAAGGAAGAAAATGACTCTGGGAGTTATAGATGAAGAAAAAGTGCATTCCAAGTGAGGGGAAGTAGCCTAGACCCAAACAGAAGGCTAAAGTTATGTTTGATCAAGAGTCATCTTTCAAAGTATAAGTATCCTTGAGAAGAGGTGGCACCCTGAGCCAAGTTTAAGAGATAGCCAGAATTTTCCAACTTATCTGTAGTACAAAGCATGTGAAATAAAGTACTAAGAAATACGACTAGAAAGGTTGGTTGGAGCAAGTCTATAGAGGACTTAAATACCAGGATAAGGAATTTGTATTTTATACCATAAGCAATAAGGAACAACTAGACATTTTTTTAACATTGGGAAGATATGGTCAGAATTGTGCCTTAGGAAAATTGGAAGGTGATCATCACCTATTTGGGGAGAACAACAATAATAATAGATGCCATTTGTATATTGTTTGAAGCTTTACAAAGACATATATATGTATATGCATGTATATAGATACATATATATATACGCACATACATATACACAAACATATGCATACATACAGACAAATATATATGTATACACACAGATACACACATATACATACATACACAATCTCATCTGAATTTCATAATAACTCTGAAAAGCAGGGTTATTACCCTTTTCTTAGCGATCAGTAAAATTCAGATCCAGAGAGACTGAATGATTTCCTCACAGTCACACAGTTAGTGTTGGGGGCAAGATTTGACCTCATGTGTCCAGGATGATGAATAACCTTCTGATCAAGACATATGAGGATTGGTTGTATGAACTGGCAATTTTTAACCTGGAAAGTTAGGGAAGTAGATTACAGCTGTCTTTTAAGTGTTTGAGGGGCTGGTGCATGGAAACAGGACTAGACTGGTTCTTGTCGGCCCAGAAGGAAGAACTAGGAACATGCCATCTTTGATGACAATCTGAAAGTTCTGATCCTTAACTTCCCTACATAGCAGGGAGTCTACAATTATGCTCTCATGATAGAACTGTTCATGTAAGTGAAGTGTAGTTTTTTGCACCTGAGTAACTGAAGGCACTGTTGACTAAAGCTATTGAATGGAGAATCAACACTCTTTCCACATTGATTATACAAGTAAATAGTCATCTATTAAGTGGCAACTATTGCTCTAGGCACTTTTCTAGATTAGAGACAGGGATAGACACTTTGATTTCATTGATACAGAGAATGCATCCTAGTCTTCAATTTCTTCTTGTCTACTGGTTGCTTTCTAGAAGCTCCTTACTTGATCCATCCACCCTTGCTATCCACATCTATCATCCTATATATCTCCTACCTCTCATGGCTAAACTACACGAGGTCATCTCCACTTGGTTCCTCCACTTCCTTTACTCTCAATCTCTAAACCTCTTTGCAGTCAATCTTCTGACCTCATCATTCAACTGAAACTGCTCTCCAAAGTTACCATTGATCCCTTAATCACCATATCTAATATGGTTTTATCAGTCTTCGTCCTTCTCTACTCTCCTCTCTGCAGCCACTAACAGTTTTCTTCCTTTTCTTCTCCTTGATACTCTACTTTTTTAAATTTTCATAATCCTATTTGCCGGTTTTCCTCCTGCTCATTTGAGTCAAACCTGGTAACTGTGTATATCTAAATACTCTCTCCTAGGCTGTCTTCTGTACTGTTTTGCTTAGTGGGCTCAACAGCTATTTTAGATTCAATTATTAATTCTATGTTAATGTTTCTCAGATCTGCTTATCCAACCTTTTGCTCTCTAATGACCTCAAGTCTTGCCTATTGGACATCTCAAATTAGATGTATTATAAATTCTTAAACTCAGTATGTCTGAAACTGAACTTGTTATCTTCCCCGCTATCTAATCTCTCTTTCTAACTTTCTCATAATCATTAAGAGTATCACCATCCTCTAAGTCACCCAAGCACACAACTACTTGTTTTTCTTGACTCTTTACTTTCATTCCCCACATTCAATCTGTTGCTAAGTTCTGTTGATTCTACTTTTGTAATACTTCCTACCTCTCCTCTGACGCTGCTACAACACTGGTATGGAGGCTCATTGTCTCCCACCCAGACTATTGTATAGCCTGCTGGTTGGTGTGTCTGGTTCAAGTCTCTTCCTACTTCAGTCTACCCTCTACTCAACTATCAAAATGGTATTCTTAAAGTATAAATTATACTATGTCATAGACCCCCATACCCATTTAATAGACTCTAGTGCAGGGGTAGGGAACCTGTGGCCTCAAGGCCACATGTGGCCCTTGAGGTCCTCAAGTGTGACCCTTCAACTGATTCCAAACTTGAAGAAACAAGACAAAACAAAACAAAACAAATGGTGTCTGTTGTCAAGGAGTTCCCATTCTAATGCTCCTATTTCCTTCTCATGAGTGAAGAAATATCATTCTAACACTTCTTTGACTTAAGGATCTCTCAAATACTTAAGGATAATTGTCATGCATTTCCCTAATTTTCTGGTTTCCAAGCTAAAGTTCCAGTACATTCAGCTAATACTCATATGTCTTGAAGTGGAAGCCAGCAATACCCTGGTCACCCGAGCTCAAATCTGGTCCAAACTTAAAGTTTGGATTCAGTCAAAGGGACACACTTGAGGACTTAGAGGGCCACATGTGGCCTTGAGACCTCAGGTTCACCACCTCTGCTCTAGTGGCTCCCTATTACGTTCAGAGATAAAAATATAAAATCTGTTTGGTGTTCAAAGCCCCTCATAATATGGTCCCATTCTACCTTCCAGTCTTATACCTCACTTCACCACATATACCTTAGTTTTCATAGAATCATACTTTATTATTTAATATTTTTTAGTTTTTAGCATTGATTTCCTCAAGATTTCTGTCTTTCTGTCTCCTGACTCCCCCTGCCCCCCATCCCTTTTCTCATTACTTTCTTGTATGGAAAGATAGATTTCTATGCCCCATTGCCTGTATATCTTATTTGCCAGTTGCACGCAAAAACAACTTTTTTGTTGATCATCTGCTTTAAAAACTTTTAGTTCCAAATTCTCTCCCCTCTTCTCTCCCCACCCACTCTCCCTAAGAAGGCAAGGAATTCAACATAGGCCACACATGTGTCATTATGCAAAACACTCACATAAATAGTCATGTTGTGAAAGACTATATTTCCCTCCATCCCATCCTGTCTCCCTTTATTCAATTGTCTCCCTTGACCCTGTCCCTTTTCAAAAGTGTTTGCTTTTGCTTACTTCCTCCCCCATCTGCCTTCCCTTCTATTATCTCCTCTTTTTTATCCCCTTCCCCCAACTTTCATCTGGAGTAAGATACACAATTGAGTGTGTATGTTATTCCCTCCTCAGGCCAAATCTGATGAGAGCAAGATTCACTCATTCCCCCTTACCTGCCACCTCTTCCCTTCCAAAGAACTACTTTTTCTTGCCACTTTTATGTGAGATAATTTACCCCATTCTATCTCTTCCTTTTCCCTCTCTCAATATATTCCTCTCTCTTCCCTTAATTTTATATTATTATTACTATTATTATTATTATTTTAGATATCATCCCTTCATATTCAACCCACCCTGTGCCCTCTGTCTATATATATGTATATTCCCTTCAACTACCCTAATACTAAGAAAGGTCTCATGAATTACACACATAATCTTTCCATGTAGGAATGTAAGCAAAACAATTCCACTTTAGTAAGTCTCTTATGATTTCTCTTTCTTGTTTACTTTTTCATGCTTCTCTTGTTTCTTGTGTTTGAAAGTCAGATTTTCTATTCAGCTCTGGTCTTTTCACTGAGAAAGCTTGAAAGTCCTCTATTTTATTGAAAGTCAATATT
>CM053622.1:298476518-298492495 GCA_028646595.1 Phalanger gymnotis
ATAATCACAACAATTTCCTAAGGTGTTGCCTTCTTTCAGTCTCTCCTGAACAACATATCCAAGAGATTTATTTTTCTCAAAGACCATGTTGGTGATGTCATTTACTACCTCTGACCTAAATCTGGATTGTCCACAGGATAAATTCCATTTTTCTTACCCTGTCATTCAAGGCCCTCTAGTATTAGGCTTTAATATATCTTCCCAATGTTTCTCCAAACTGTTCTTCAGCACAAAAACCAGGTTAGTCTCTTTGCTGATTAGTGAACATATATTGCACACTCATGATTCTATGCCATTGACCATACTCTTCCCTCCATCTGGAATGTGTGCTCCACTTCTTCAGTTTTAGAATGTTAAGTGTAAAAGAAAGAAATTATATAGTCTGGCCTCTTCCAATTGCTCAGACATGTTTACCTTTCTAGATTTCCCTTTGCATTTTGAAGTTCTCATTCACCTCTGGTTTTTTCTTCAAAATGCTTGAATTTTCTAGAAAGAAGCCTCAACTGGCTGTCTCATTATTTTTCATGAACAACTTGTGTAACCTTTGTCCATTTGCATATGTAACTTTCCTGGACTACCATTTCCTTATTTGCAAAATGAGGGTGATTGACTATGTAACAAAAGCATGATATCAATTTATTGCCCCTTTCTCTTTGGGATAGGATTAGTTCTCATATCCCAAATATTTCCATGCTAGTAGGTTTTAATTATTTTCTAAAGAGCGTTGGGTTAACTTAGGTGGGGGAATCTATAAGTCTACTATTCACCATTTTAGCTTCTGAGCACATGTTGGTATTCTTCCCATTTAAACAAATCATCTGAGATAACACCACTAACTTTTCATCACAAAGCACTAATAAAAGGAGGCAAAAGCATGAATAATTATAACTGCCCATTCATATATCTGGGAATCACTCTTCTACCAACAGACATGGTGGGGGGTGGGACTTGCAGAAACCTAGTAGGGAGGAACATGAATACAGGATGACTTGCAACATTGGACTATATAGATGTCCTGGATTTCTTTGAGAAAAGTGTACCACCTATCATCTACTGGGTAGGGCTGTCCCTTTCTTGTACTTCTCTATTCTTGTGCTGAATGAAGCCACTTCACTCCTTGCTACTATTTTCAGGCTGAAGAAACAGTGTTAAACTCTTATAACAAAAGCAGAGATCCTAAGCCAACAGTTATCAGAAATATTCAAAGTTGCTTCTTTGGCTGGGCTCTGATGTTGTGTTAGCTCTTTATACAAAACAATTTCTTAAGTTTGGAATAGCTAGAACTATTAAGTCTTACTCACTGTTATCTGAGGGGTTTCTTCTTCTCAGGCACTGAAGGAAAATGTGTTTTAGTTTTCATTGCTCCACTAGCTTTTCCAATAGCAGAGGTGTTTTTTCAACTGATCAACTCTCTTGAACAGTAGAGTGTTCTTCCAGTCAGATCAGTTCCCAACAGTGGCTGAAAAGACTGTCTTCCACCACTCAGCTGTTTTTTTCTGGACTTAGCTCAGAGCAACTCCTTTTTTTCTTTTACTTTATCCACTATGGTTTAAGCCAACCTCCTTCTGGGGTTTCCTTCTGTTTCTTCACCATCTGTCTCTTTCATTGCTGTTATACCTATTTTGGTCATTGCCTTCCAAACAAGATAACGTTCTAAGTGGAGAAAGTCTGCCTGACTCCCCTATACCTATTCCAGAAAAAAACCTGAAAGTTGTGCCAAATGAAATAATGTTGGAGAAATATAAGGAAAAAATATTAAAATGCTTCTTCCACTACAGAACTGCATGAAAGCCAACTGATATCCCATTGTCAACAAGAAAAGGCTCTAAAAGCTAGCATGTGTAGACAAGGTCATAGCCTCGTAGCTCAACCAAAGGAAAGCCAAAGACACATGAAACCTACAGAACTCTCTTCAGAGGCAACAAAGTGGAAGAAGTATATGAGACAATCCCAGATTAGGTGTAAACTCATGGTATGGACCTGGAGAATAGTAATGGCTAGTGTGCATTTAGTGACAAAAAAAGAAGGGAAAAAATACAGATATGATTATAACCAGGGTAATCCATAGCTTTGAGATCTCTAGAACCCTGTTCTGAGATACCATAAAGAGACCTGAAGACCAGCACTATGACCTCAAAGATCTTGAGAGTTCTAACCATGTGAGGCAGAGGTCAGTACAGTAACCCAGATGACACATGGTAAGACAAAGATGGTCTCCCCCACCCAGAAGTGGAGAAGGGAATGGAGCCTGACACTGGTAGAGAGTCAAAGAAAAAAAGATGAATTTCCAACATGAATGACATGAATATTTAGAAGAAATGAAATGATAAAAATGAAATGAAACCTTGAGGAAAAAAAATTGGAAGAATAAAAAAATTAGAACGATAATTAGTGAATCTTACTCAAGAAATGGGATCCCTGAGCACTAGACCAGATCAAAAAGAAATCAATGACTCCATGAGAAAAAAAATCAAAAGATTAAAAGGAATTGAATTAAATATAAGATAATTGATAATAAAACAACTGAGTTGGAAAACAGGTGGAGGAGAGATAATTTGAAAATCACTAGATTCCTGGAAAACCATGAATTAAAAAAAATGTTGGAGTGTATAGTTTAAGAAATCTTTAAAAAAAAAAAACTACCCAGGTCTACCAGAAGAAGAGGACAAAATGAAGATAGAAGGAATCCACCAATCACCACCTGAAAGGAAGCCCCAAAAGAAATATCCCAGGAATGTCACAGCCAGAATACAGAGTTCCCACCTCAAAGACAAACTAGTATAACCATCCAGAAAGAAGCAGTTCATGTATCAAGGAACCAGAGACATTGTCACCACAATGCTAGTTTCAACTATAAATATAAGAGAAGATTTTGGAAAACACTTTTCCAAAAGGCAGAAGATATACCAAGAATAACTTACCCTGAAAAGCTGAGTTAAAACTTACAGAGGAAAAAGTATTGTTATGGAATGGAGAATATATCTGAATAGAGAATTCTAACATTCTAAAGAAAAGACCAGAGTGAGTAGGAATTTTGAAATGCAAACAAAAAAGTCAAAGAGAAATCTAGAAAGATAAATACATTTGAGCAATTGGAAGGGACTATATACTTCTGTAGTGCTAAGATTCTAATGGGGAGAAAGAGACACATATTCATTTAGAACTTCAATATTTTAAAAAACATTGAGGGAATTAATAAGTAAAACAGAGGACCTGTAGGTATGCTAGTTCTATTTTAAAGATTTTCAAAAGGGAGATAAGAAGGGAATCAAAAGGAATACTTTAGTATGGAAAAGAGGAAGAAGGGAATGAAACTTGCTAATTCTTATGATTGGGTTATAAAAAGATGAGAATATAGAAACATAGGAGGGTACACAGAGAATAGGCGTCCAATGAAACTCTTATTTGAAATGACATTAAAAACCCCATTTTTAAAAGAAATGCATTAAAATCAATGGAGAAACAAGTGGAGATAAGGGGGAGATATTTAGAGGTAGAATAATCCTGGGGAGGAAAGAGAAACAAAACAAATTTGATTCTGAAGGATTATGGAAACGAGAGAAGAGAGAGGAGAGGAGAGGACAAAAAGAAAAGACTTAGAATCTAGGAGAGAAATGATAGTGAATAGCTCTATCTGAATCTAATGGAATACTATTCTGTTGTAATATTAAATGATGAAAAAGTTACATAAAATTCTGAGTAATATGAACTGAGAATATTTTTGTGAGGTTAACATCATTTTAAAGACAACTTTGAAAGATTTAAGAACTGATCAAAACAATGATCAACCATGTCTACAGACGTGATAAAACACGTTACCCACCTCCTGACATAGAGTTAATGGACTCAAGGTACATAAAGATACACATATATATATACACACATACATACATACATACATATATATGTATATATATACACACACATACATATATATGTATATATACACATACATACATATATGTATATATACACATACATACATATATGTATATATACACATACATACATATATATGTATATATATATACATATGTACATATATATATATGTTTAAGCAAGGCCATTGTATAGATTTCTTTTGCTTTACTTTGCTTATTCATTGCATTTTTTTCTTTCTCTCAGAATTTTTTTTAATGGGAGTAGGGAAAATTGAGAAAGGTGATTACCAATAGTGATATCAAATTAAAAAAAAATTGAAGTATCTTTTTTGAATCACAGTAAAGAGCAGAAGGAAGTTCAGAAAGAAGTACAGAGAAGCAGGACATTTATGAAAGTACTGTGTTAGATTTACTATATTCTTAAAACAATAAGCAGTATAAAATGTAGATTTATGGTTTAACATAAAATTGTTTTGTATTATGCTGAATTCATGGAAATGCTGTTTTTGGTGTTTGTTAATTTTCTATGTAAAATTCTGTGTTTCTATGATCCATTTGATTATCTTATGATATAATCAGAACACAATTAATAACATATATGTACTATTTAATTCTATATATACTAGCACATTATACATGTGTATATATACTATTCGATAGTATATTGTATGTGTCTGTATATGTGTACAAATACACATACAAACACACATACAGTTGTCCCAAAAGTCTTAGTATAATTGTAAGCTTTAGTAATAATACTGGACTAAGACTTTCAGAACACCTTGTGTGTGAATACACCCACACATATACCTACGCACAAACAAATATGATTTTCCTAGTATTTTCAATTCTTCTTCGTATTTAGTTTCAATTTAAAAAAAAAAATCTATAACTATTATGTAAGTAACAATCATGTGGCAGATAAATTAAGGTTATCTATCTATCTATCTATCTATCTATCTATCTATCTATCTATCTATCTATCTACTTATTTTAAAGATAGACCAACCATTTTATTTTCCTCTGATCAGTTCCAGAATGTTGATGGGCAAATAGCTCTTTACACAGCCTTTAGAGGGACTCTGGGGGAAGCACCTGGAGATCGGAAGCAGGGTAGGGGTGTCTGATCCTTTCGTGCCTTAGGGGAGTGATTCCTCACTACTTGCTATAGATCACACAGCTCACCCAGAAATGTAGTTTCATATAGAGTTTGGGCAGCACATAGGAATCGAAGACTCTGGCCTCAGAGATGTCCCCGACGGGCAATGTTGTAGATGATGAACTTCTTCATGGCCTTGTCCTTGGCCATGCAGTGGCTGCAGTTGGTACCTTGTATGGGCTGCACGTGGTCATGGCCCTTCCTGACACCCATTGTTCCTCCTCTTCTTGGTCATCTTGAAGCCAGAAACCAAAAAACAAGGATTTTAAATAGTTAAAAAAAGGAAATGAAAAAATTGTGATAAATATTTCCTAACATCTTCTTTCCTGTCTAATAGCATTTGCATTTAATAGTTATCTCTCCCCACAAAACACTTTTCTAAACCTTGCCTAAACTATTAAAATAATAATAACAATAATAATGAATTCCACAGGAGACTTGTAACACCTATTTCCACCTTTACCTACAGGTCCATTATTAAAGTATTTTTTTTCATGCCTTCATCTTGACACAAGAGACCTCTCTTTCCATACCATCAGGAGAGAGGGCCAACAAACATGGGGATTATTTGCATTCAGGTGTCCTAATTTACAAGTGGCTCACCCATCCCCTCTGATCATCATATCACATGGCATCTTCTACCCTCCTCTCATCGATTAAAGAGATTTGAGGGATAATGACATCCAAACAGGTGTGTGATGCTTAGCAGCACTGAATTGACTCATAATCACAGTAAGTAATTGTATACTAGATAGCAGTTTGGGGGGCCTGACTGCTCAAAAACAACAATAAAACCACTTCTCCTTTTTCCTGATGCCTGAAAAATTCTACAATAGGGACTAAAATATATCCTTCTGTATTTGGACAGAAGATGCAAAATGTAAATGCTCTTGGTCAGAGAGATCATAATCTTTGACATTCACGTTGAATGACTGATCATTTTCCCTAAAGAATTAGATGTGGGACTGTAGTAGGCATGTGAAATGAGGAATATGCATGTGTGAGTATGTGTATGTGTGTGTGTGTGTGTGTGTGCATGCATGCAGACTCAAAAATGCTGTAAATAATGCTTTTTTACTATATAATTTTGCTAAGGACTGATTGGCCTTGGCTTTTAATGAATCTAGATATGCGAGGCTGAGATTGTAATATCTATCTATCTATCCATCTTCCTATTTTATCTTGTTCTATTCTATTCATCTTAACCTAGCTTTCTTCTCTATTTGCTTCTGCCTTCTCAACAGCTCCACATTCAGATTTCCACAATACTATCTTCCACTAGTCCATCACTCCCACTAGTTGCTACTCATTGCTTCTTGCCTGACCAATAAACAGGGTGAGTCCTGAGACCCAGAGGTTGATAGGTAAAGGTCATAAGCATATACGTGACTTGATAGATATTAGCTTAAATAGTGGTGGCCAGACTATTGCCTATTGATGAATGTAATTTGGCCTCAAATAAAAATTCAGTCTCAAATAAAATAAAACTAGTGACAATCCTATCGTTAATTAAAGTTCCAGAAGCTTGATTTTAACAAGCAGCTAAATGCTTATAAAAAAAAAAAACAACACCATGGCTCTGTCTACATAGACTAGGTAAAGTGGGAGATGGAAGTGGGGGGAGAGGTAACACAATTGTAAAGATTCAGATGGTAAACTAGTATTTCCCAGCATTCTCTAGGGCATTCAGGCCACTGCGATTTTGAAGAATATTAACAGTTGAATGAGACCTTGGTATCCATCAGTTCTGACCTCTATGGTAAGGCAAGAATTGCTTCCATGTCAAAGGATTCAGCATGATACCCAACTCATAGGTCATCATTCTCTAAAACCTTCCCTCTAGGCAGACCGAGATTAGGTAGTGTGCTGGCTCAGATGTTAATGCAGCTGGAAAAGTGACTTGTTTGCTCTTCTGAATATAGTACTGATATTTCAGGATCTGGAGTTTCAATTTTCTTTGAAACAGAAAGTATAAAGACAGCAGCAAAACCAAAGAAGAATGAAGGTATTTGCAAACAATTATATGGATATATGCAGGTGCAGATTGCATACACGTGTGTATGTATACACATATGCATACATATTATGTATTATGTTTGCATGTATGAATGTAAGTATGTATATATAAAAGAGGGGAGGGAGTTGGAGAGGGAGTTTGACTTGGTGGTATTAGGAGGGAGAAAGGCTATGTGGAGTGTGGGCATGTGTGTGTGTGTGTGTGTGTGTGTGATAAGAAGAAGTAGCTTATAATATCCAAATCAATTCACAGTTCACCTGGCCTGAATGATTGCTCCAGTGTATATTGGAAAAGAGCATTTCACAGAGCTGGGGGAAAAATACATCCCACCTCAGGTGACATGTGGATTGAACTCTAGCTAAAGACACCAAGTTATGAGAGATGGCCCCTATAAGAGAATAGATAAAGAAGATGATTTCACGGACTTCTGAGCTCCACTTTTTTCATCAGTCACTTTCTCATAGGTATGTGTCACCAGTGGACAACCTACTGGATGGTTTTGTTTATAGACTCCAGTCTTCATCAGCATGAAAAATGTTAAGTTGTTCATTTTTTGGCTGTTCTGTGGCACTTTCTATGAGAAATCAATGACGAAGGTATTAAAGCCCATTCTCCTCCTTTGTAATGCAGTGGATAAATAATGGCCTGGATTTAAAAATCTACCCATTTTCAGATAGAACAGCATGCCCAATTCAGAAATCTACTCAAAGACTCTTAAATCCATTAGTACTATGAGCTCTAAATTGAGCTTAAATGAGTACTGGTTGTATTCTTTTTCTTCCCCTTTCAAAATCACGAAAGATTAGTTATCAAATAACAATATTTCACATATACTTTCTAATGAGAACAGAGTTTTACTTGTTTCATAGTTCAACAAAGCCAAAAAATTTACCATTTGCTGGTGGTGAGTCTTTCCGTGCTTAACCAGGCTGGTCCTCAGACAATAGACAGTCTGTTGCTAGAACCTTAGTCAAAGCCACCCTAGTTTGGCAGAATCTGCTCCAGATATTGTAAAAAAAAACCCCATCTTTTATACATTAATATTATCCCAGTGAGGCGATACTCCCGTGAATCATGGAACATGATGATCTCATAGGAACTGAAATCACAGATCACCTTATGAGCAAAGGAAGGACACTTGGTGGGTATAACTAGGCTGCAATATATTTATTAGCAATGCTGACTTGCATGTGAAAATCAATGAAAAAGATCCTATCAAGGACACATATGACTAAAAAATTAATTAGGCTGGTTATGTCATGAGAATTGGGTGCAAAAAGTATACAATCTTATTCTTCACTAGCATCTACAAATTATTAAAAAATCCAAAGAAAAGTTTTCAGTGGTTTGGGGAGCTCTTTGGTAGAGATCTATGGATGAACATGGATAAAGATCACAACATGATGAAAAGGTATGAATTGACTTTAACTTGTACAAATGGAGGGAGTGTCTATGTAGATGAGATCCATTTAAATATTGAAGGACCAGTTCACTTGTATTTTGTACTGAGGAGAGTTTACTTGCCATTTACATTACTAATAGTTATTTTTTCCAAGTGCCAACATTTCAGTTGGTTTTTTAAAATTATTTTAAGTGGTTCTATGTCTGCATACTACTCCCACAGCAGTACAATACCTTCCTTCTCATTGGTGAGCTTGTGAGGTAGGGTGGGGGAGAGGGTTTAGAATGCACACCTGAGAATAAATCTCTGGACTAAACTGAAATGGTTAAGCAGTAGTCAGACCACTTCTGAGCAGCTGAATGGCTCAGAACCTACTTCTGATTCCCTTTACTTCCAAACAAATATATTCAGACCAACAGAGACCTGCAAAGGATCTCTGCTTTCCTAGTGATACAAAAATCCTTATGTATCTCTCATAGAACTGAATCTGAAGTGACTGTAGTACAAGGAGTAAACAGACTTAAAATCAAACAATCAAAACAACAATAACAAGAAAAGTCAAACAGAACAGAAAAAGGGGCTAGCCGCCAAATTCCAAAGGTTGTAGTTTTGAGATGAATGACTCCAAGAGTGAAGTCTAAGTACTACGTTTCTCAGAGACATAGCTATTCAATAATAGAGTGCATAAGGGGATCTGCTTTTCATTATTATCACCAAAAGCTATCTTTTGCTAATTGTTAGGTCATAGCACCACTGGTCCTGATTAGAAGGGGTTGTCTTCTTGTCTTAGGGAAGGACCATGAATAGGGTAGCAACCACTACAGTGGATTTTGCTTCAGTGCCAGTGGCTTAAGTTTTCTTTCAGGGTCCCATTTAACCATTTGAAAATAAGTCAGCCTATCTGCAAATGGGCTGTTTTCTACCTATGGACTGCATTAGGCTTCCCTGCCAAAATGAGGTAGAATATGAGAGTCTGTCTGACCCATTGCAGATCTATTCTAGACACTTTTAATGTGTGTACTTGCTGAAGCTTCTTAAAAGACAGTTGCTATATGAATTTAAGCCATTACTTTTGTCATTATTCTCTTTGTTATTATGATCCCACTGATAAGAGTATTTTAGGACTACTCTGTCTTACTAGCAGTGTTTCTGACACAGCATGATAGAAACGGATGCTGTGTCATATGTTATATGTTATGTATTCCTAATTGGGCATTTGTAGGATATTTAATAATAACTGAAGCTCTGCTGTGTCTGATGAATTATGGAATAAAGGTGTCAAAAACCAGTGGCAGGCAATAAAACTTTGTTTTAAAAAAGACAGATCATACAGCTGCAAGCAGTTGTTTGTGTCTGACTCAGGCAGCCATGGGATCCAAGGAATCTGAGGATGAAAGCCACTTAGGCAGGAGCTTCAGCACCTGAAGTAAAATATTGTTGAGTAAGAATGGCCACTCCCCTGAGTCTGCAGCCCACTCTCTGAATCAGGAAGGTTTACTCACATCATACACAGCTCCATTTAAGGACATGCTACTGTCATTAATAATATAACTGGTCTACCTTGATCTTGCTCATGATTCCATATTTCTATGGGTTTAAATTGCCACCTACTATTAACAATAGCTCGTGCTTACATGGTAATTTGCAGCTTATGATGTGCTTTCCTCACAACAGCTCTGTGAGTTCAGCAGTGTGAGGATTAGGAGTTCCATTTCACGGCTAAGAAAATGGAGGCTCAACATCATGCAGCTAGTTAATTGTGGCTCTGAGACTGAAATCCAGGTCTTCTGACTCCCAGTCATGGTCCTACCCCTCCCCATGGGACTTCACTTACACTAGGTGCCATTAAGTCCAAAAACCATAGATGAAAATATCCAAAGGGTAAATAGTTTTCAGAGATGTTCCACATTTTCTGTTTGAATTCAGTTCATTCAATGAAATTATACATGGTTAGAGCTGAAAGTGACTTTGGAGATCACCTAGTCCAACTCTGTGAAGGAACAGATGAGGAAACAAGTGTTAAACAAATCAAGTATGCATGTTTGATGCATATAGGTACATATGTGTATGCGTACATATGCAATACATACACGCATCGGGCAAATTAAGTATTCTGCAATCTATAAGCCTTGAATGATCACCTGAGGTACTAGGAGGTCATGTGATTGTCCCAGGAACACACAGTCTGTCTGTAACAGTGGTGAATATGAGACCTGAACTTTTTCAGTCTTCCTGGCTCCAGGACTAGTTCTTTATTTCTTTACCAGGCTGACTAATATAACTCAATATTTATATAATTATTTAAGGTTTATGAGATTCTTTCCTCAAAGTCTGGTTAAAAAAAGTGCAAATATAATTATCCTTACTTTACAGGTGAGGGAGTTGAGGACTAAGTGTCTTTAGCAAATGTATGTCGGGGCAAAATGTGAAGCCAGATCTCTCCTTATTCTAATTCTTTGCCTCTTTCTGCCTCCAACCACCATGCTGACTCTACTGTCTCACTATACTGTTAAACTTTATAGGAGATATAGTATGAGATGAAATCTCTGCTATCAAAGAGAGCAGAGCTCAAGGACCTTCCAGAAAAGTTGGGGAAACATGAATAATATGAACAAACAAAAACATAATATGTAATAAGACTGTAAAATGAATGATATCAATAAAAAGTGCAACAGTCATTGAGAGAAGGGATAAATTCGAATCTTTAGGGAGGTGGGGATCCCACGACCTCGAGGCCACCTGTGGCTCTAGGCCCTCAAGTGTGGTCCTTTGACTGAATCCAAACTTCACAGAACTTCACAGATCCTTTTATTAAGGGGATTTGTTCTATGAAGTTTGGATTCAGTCAAAGGCCACACTTGAAGACCTAGAGGACCACATTTTGCCTCAAGACCACAGGTTCCCCACTCCTGAAAGCCCCACTTCTGATCCTATGAAAGCATCAGGATTTAGGTTGAAATTGATGGTGGATAGGATTTGTAGAGTCAGCCAATACTTATTAAGGACTTATGTGCCTGGCACTGTGCTAAGGACTATGCACTGGGGATACAAAGAAAGGCAAAAGACAGTCCCTGCTCATGGTCTAATGAAGGAGACAATATTTAAACAACTTTGTATAACAAGATAGATACAGGATAAATTGGAGATGATGAACAGAAGGAAGGCAATAGAATTAAGAAGGAAAGGGAAGGGGTCCTCAAGGAAGGTAGGCTTTTAGCTGGGCGTTGAAGGAAAACAAGGAAGCCAGAGGTGAAAATTAGATGGTGAGATCCAGGAATAGGGAGCAGTCAATAAAAGGGCCTGAAGTCAGAAGATAGAGTGTCTTGTGCTAGGAATATCAAGGAAGCGAATGTCACTGGATTGCAGATAATGGAGAGGGGAATAAGGTATAAGAAGAGGTCATATGAGACATAAATTAGGTCCTAAAGGGCTTTGAATGACAAACTCAGGATTTTATATCTAACCTTGGTCATGATAGGCAGCAACTGGGGTTTTTGAATGGGGAGAGGAATAAATGGTCAGATTTGCACTTCAGGATAATTAATTTCCAGCCAGGCAGAGGATGGACCAGAGTGGGGAGAGACTTGAAGCGGGGAGATCAACCTATAGGTAATCGCAATAGTCTAGGTGAGGTGATGAGGGCATGGGCCAAATTGATGTCAGTGTCAGAGGAGAGAAGGGAACATATACAAGAGCATGATTAGATAGCTAGAATAAGGATATTCTGATCGAGAAGAGAAATTTAAAAATCTAGTTGCAAGGAAAGGAATAAATAATGTCACAGAGATTGGTTTGGCTGCAGTGGGGCATTCATGCTTAATGAGTTACAGTTAGGAGAGGAAGGAGAGACTGGGGAAGTAGATGTGGAAATACAGGATTATCTGTTCAGGTTAAAAAGTAAAGTGATGAATGAAACATGACAAAAAGAATAGATTTTTTTATTTCAATCAAAAATTCTAGATAGAACCTGGGATGAAATTTGCTAAAGATTGGACCCATCACATAAGTCACTGCAATCCAACCTTTAATACTTGGCAAACAAATTGACCCTTTGCCTCCCTTTAAGTAAAAATTGAGTGGCACCATTTACCATTCTGTCATTGTAGCCACCAATATACTGTATGAGCCCTGGGTCTTTATCCAAAGGTGATCTTGATGAATAGGAACTTATAGGGTGAATAAGCTTAACCAAAAGTCAATGCCTGGGACATCTTAAGAGATATAGGTTAAGTTGAGTCCCATAAGGAAAAGATGATTCCCATTCGTAGTTCCTGGATAAGTCAGCAGGATTGTTCTGTCTTGTATTGCCCACATAGAAAATGAGTGTCAGATCATAAATGATCTCTTACAAACTTTTGACTTGGAAAACAACACAATAGCTAAAATTATATATCATTCTAGAAAGCACTTTATGTATCTTATCTTCTTTGATCCTCAAAGCAACTCTTCAAGGCATGTGGTACGAAGTATTTTTTCTAACCCCAATTTATAGAGAAGGAAATTGAGACTCAGAAAGGTTAAGTGATTTGCCCGGCACCACACAGTACCATGTTGGACCTTATCCCCATTAGAGTTCAGGTCTTTTGAGTTGCTTTCACTCTAAATATAGTCCTTCTTCCTCTGTACCACAGCTCCCTCAATCACCAACCAGATAATAGAATTACTAGTGGGCATTATCCCTTATTGTCTTGACTGTGGTAGCCCGCTAGCCCATGCATAATCATGATTGCCATATGGCCCTTGGCTTTGCTTATAATTTTCCAATTTCTGAACCCTTTGCCTTTATCTAAAATTTGAAAATGAATAGCCCTTGAACATCAGATTTCAACAACCTAAACTTTTTACCATTTGCTTATATTTTTACTTCAATGAATCTGTGATCTCATTGATTTGGACATTACTTTGAATGATATACATTACTACCTGAATATGCCTGTCCATCCTGTGGAACTCCTGTCTGCATCCTTCCGTGAGATCACCACCAAATTTATATCACATATACCAGAGATGTTGCTGGAGTTTTCTTGACATTCAGAGAATATTAATGAAGCATGAGTGCTGTTACCCCTCATTCTTCCCATGTGAGTTGCCCATTTTTATTTGTAAGCCTGCATTTCTCTGATGACTTTTTAAAATCCCACTTCCTATTGCTAATACTTAATATCGCATCCTACACATTGCTACCACTCACCACTCCATTGTCCCTTCTTTGATTGTCAACTTCAATTCTTTGTATTAGTTTTCCTAATCTAGAGCATTAGTATGGTTCAGAACCATACACCATAACCATTCCTTATTTGAATCCATATCATCAAGGTCACCTTATGGTCACCCATAATCTGTCTTTTCTGGTTTCTGCTCTCTAACCAACTCTGTCTGCCTTGTCATTGGCCATATTCCTTTTGAAACAAGCATGGGCTAGAGGAGCTTGGTTGGGATGGTGCCCGAAGAGGAACAATTGGTGACTTAGACTTGATAAGTATTTAAACCAGTTTCATATTGCTTTGAGAACTGATATACACTTTTCTAGCCTATGGAATGTTTTGTAGTGTGGCTTTATCTGACAGCCTGGGGAAATTCATGGTAGATAAGGCTTAGCAAGAAGCTTAATATTACTTGCCTATGATGATCTTCCCTTTTTCCTGGTGTTGCATGTGTCATTGACTGTTGTATCTGTAAGTGGAAAAGTTATGTGGGAGCTGATGCAGCTTATCTAAGCTTCCTTGGAAGTGAGGACAGGGTGATATGGCCCATATTCAAGTCTCTTTTTTATGAGCTATGTTACAGTTTATTACAGAGGCACCTGAGCGGTGATGACATTTTCAGATAACTGAGCCCCAGAACTACATACATGATCCTTCATGACTGACTATTCCAGTATGGAGCAATATTAGTGAGTAGTTGGCATCTTCATGACAACCTATGTATGCTAAAAGGGACGTGATGAACCATCAAGTTTATATTCCTAAGCACTACTTTGACCATGTTACTACCCTGTTCAAAAAACAAACAATAACAAAAACTTCAAAGGCTCCTCATTTCCAATAAGATACAATCCAGACTCCGTATCCTGACATTCAACCTACAATAAAGTGACTATAACCAACCTTTTCATCCTTATTTTCCACCAATCCCCTGAATCATCGCTAAAATCTTGTCAAACTGTTCTATCTGGTATTATATAAATGACTCCATGCCTCTTGGCCCAGTATATTCCTTTTTCCTGTGCCATCTCTACCTAGACAAATCCTACCTATTCTTTAAGATCCAAATTGAAGTCTATCTCTTCCTTGAAGCTTTTTCTAATTACTACATCAGAAGTCATTTTTCCTATAGCAATCCAAATTTAAACCTCCCTAAAATATATCATAAACTGACTTGTGTTATTATTTTTTGGTATATGTACCCAAACTGCCCAAATGTGACCGTAAACTCCTAGACATCAAAGGTGTCACACTACATTAGTTATTGTGTTTCATAGCAGTATGTTCAATGCCTTGCACAAAACAGGCAATCTATAAATATGTGTTGAACAAACTTATGAGCCACATGGTCATTATTTACACCCCAAAATAACATCCAGAATCAGAGTTTCTCTGAAAAATATAACAGTCAAAACACTTCTCTTTGTTTCAGCTCTCTATGGCTTGCTACCAACACTGTGGATAAAAGGAAGCTCATGGTGACATTTAATTATGGTTTGATTTTTGGGTTATTCAATGTTCTATGACACTAAAAACTCAAGCCAAAAAAAAAAAAAAAGAAATGAAAAGGTGGAAGCAAATATACAGGATCTTGTTTCACTTTCTGAGATGGCTAGGTTCCCATTATCTAATGCATGCTACTTAAAGTTTGCATAGCCAGTGCATAGAAAATATGCCTAGGGATTATGAAGGCCTGGGTAGAAATCTATGATGTATTCTGCTTCTTGGTTCTCCTAGCAACTGCCTCATGATACTGTATTATGGTGAGCAATCAGTCAACGAGTCATGTGCCAGCATTGCACTAAGTGCTGAGGACACAAAGAAATGTGTTCTATAAAATCTCAATCCAGGGGTGGGGAACTTGTGGCCTTGAGGCTACATATGGCCCTCTAGGTCCTCAAATGTGGCTTCAAAGTTTGGATTTGGTCAAAGAGCTGTACTCGAGGACCTGGATTACTTCAGCCTAGAGGCTGAAGGTTTCCCACCCCTGTCCTAATCTCTCTGGGGATGCTAGAATGTATAACTAATGCAGATAACTTATAGAACACTCTTTCTATTTGCCTCCCTATAATGTTTAATAATTATTTCACTTCCTTCCAAAGGCCTTCACAGAGGCATCCCGAGCTCCCTCATTAGTTTTGTCTAGCATCTCCAGCATCAAAAATCCTCAAAAGAGATTCCATTCAAATATTTCACATCAATATACTAAAAAAAATAGCATCCGTATTGTACATATTAGCTCAAATAATACTCATAAGACACAAAATAATGCAATACTTAAGCACACAATGATGCAAATGAATAGGTAAACTAT
>CM053622.1:298502323-298530029 GCA_028646595.1 Phalanger gymnotis
ATAGTTTACCTATTCATTTGCATCATTGTGTGCTTAAGTATTGCATTATTTTGTGTCTTATGAGTATTATTTGAGCTAATATGTACAATATGGATGCTATTTTTTTAGTATATTGATGTGAAATATTTGAATGGAATCTCTTTTGAGGATTTTTGATGCTGGAGATGCTAGACAAAACTAATGAGGGAGCTCGGGATGCCTCTGTGAAGACCTTTGGAAGGAAGTGAGATAATTATTAAACATTATAGGGAGGCAAATAGAAAGAGTGTTCTTTAAGTTATCTGCATTAGTTGTACATTCTAGCATCCCCAGAGAGATTAGGACAGGGGTGGGAAACCTTCAGCCTCTAGGCTGAAGTAATCCAGGTCCTCGAGTACAGCTCTTTGACCAAATCCAAACTTTGAAGCCACATTTGAGGACCTAGAGGGCCATATGTAGCCTCAAGGCCACAAGTTCCCCCCCCCCCCGATTGAGATTTTCTAGAACACCTTTGAGCTAGTCATTAGAACCCTCAGTAAAGAATAGATAGAAAATCATATTAAGACTCATACAAAGGAAGGGAATGTCTAAGGATGCTATGAAATTCAGCTATGAGATCCAGATTTGAAGGTGGACAGAAAACTATATATGTGCTTGAGGGAAGTTATACTCCTTGCGGGAGGGGGGTTGTTGCCATGTCTATCTGGAGAGGAATCAATTGAGTCTTGGATAGGATATGATATAGAGACATTATAACACTAACAGGTGGCCAAAGTGGAGAGATAAAGGTGACCAATGAACAGTCTTAAGGATCAGCATATAATGTGAGATGCAGTCTAAAATAACAACAAATCTTGGTGACAAGATACTGAAATGCTTGCAAATGCATGGGAATCAATTTTAGAAGTAGTTAGTCTACAGTGAGCTTCATCTCAGCTCTTCACCAGAAACCAACATGGTGGGAAGAATTTTCCTCTGTTAGTGCTTCATGTAGAAGAACTGCTTCAGAATCTAGTAGTCAAAGGAGCAGTGAAGTTACAAGAAGGAAAGCAGTTAGGCTGTCAAAAATAAGCAGCAGACTGCAGCATAATGACATCTGATTGGGCTTGAAAGGGCAGAACAGCAGATTGGATCTAATGAGCTGCTGGATACAATAAGATTATCTGAGGGAAAAAATCTGATTTCAAAGCAAGTCCTTAGAAAAATGCCTTCCAAAATATCTTTACATGTAGGAGCTCTTTCTCTTATATTCTCCACAATGCCTAAGATGGGAATATAAAGTGATGAGCGGGATAACTAATATATTGCATGGCAATATAGTCATACAAAAAACTCAATAGATTAGAAGAATGTGCTGAACTTAAATAAGTACATATACATGTAATATAATTATAGTAATATAAATACTATGTATGCATATATTAAATCTATAACACGCATTTGTATATACATGTGTATGTGTGTGCGTGCATGTGTGTGTATGTGTGTGTGTGTGTATGTGTATTTTTTGCCTACCCTCTGCTTGAACTAAAAACTTAATTGCACAGGTACAGGATGGCAGAATTGGGGAAACGTGCCTGGGTAGAAATGCAAGGAAAAGACTTTGTGGTTTTACTGACTACAGGTTCAATATGAGTTATCAATGTGAAGATGGGGTTTGTTTTGATTTTTTTTTGTCTTTAAATCTCCAATGCCTAGCAAAGAGCCTTGCAATTGTATGTGTTTAGTAAACATGAGTTGAGGGAATAAATGAATATGGCAGCCAAAAACATAATTGCAATCTTTGGCTGTATCAGTGGAAGTGTAGGGTCCAGAGAAAGAGAGGTGATAGCCATTCTTGGCCACCAGGTTGGTGAAAGAATTCAAATCCATGTCCTGAGAGTATTAATTCAAGGAATTAAGACAATTTAGTTTGGAGATGACTTCCAGGGGATACATTCAATATTTGGAAGTTTGCTATACAGCAGATATATCCAACTTTGTTTGCTTGGCCCTGGAAGACAGAACAATGAGTTATGTGTAGAAGTTACATAGAGGCAGATTTCAGCCCATTAGACAGAAAAGCATTCCTAATTGTTAGAATGGGGAGCATCTAATGGTAGTAGATTTCTCCCATAAGAGTTCTCTAAACAGAAAGCGGGTGACCAATTGTCAGAGATTTTGTAGAAAGGATTCATGTTCACGTGTAGAATGAGTTAGAAAAGCTCCAAGGTATCCTCTTGTTCCAAAATTTTATAATGTTATAATGGATAAACTGGGGCAAATGACAACTCTATAATTCAGACATCACTAATTCAGATTTCCTAGTTCTCAATTCATTTGAATTACTCATTTTTCCCCATGAGGCAGTCAATCTCTTTGCCCTCAGGGATAATATTCCAATCCATCTAATTGGAATAGTGTGATAGGAGAAATATGGAACTCCATTGGTATCTTTCCTCTTGGCTGGTAAGGAAAGTTCTGCAAACCAGGTCAATACTATCACACTGGAGTTTCTGACATTTCAAAGAAGTGCTGTATTCTCCTAGCTGATTCTCCTGGAATTTTAAAGAGAAAAGTCCTGAAAAGTTTCTGTGCACGTCCTACAATGTCATATTTTTTCCAACCAAAGTTAAATTCCTGTTCTGCATAGTTTTTAAAGAGATTTATTTCTTTTTCTAATTAATATAAAAATAAACAAACAGCAGTTTTCTATCTCAGATCTTGTACAGCAAGATTTTAGCCTCAGGAAGAGCTTCATACCCAAGGTCGGTACTGTTCACCTTTCTCAGTTTTCACCTGCAATTAAGACTCATTAAGATTTTTCTCACTTCCATCTTTCAAGGACAAGAATCTAGGCTCTCACCATTTGTTTTGTTTCAGCAGACAATATCATGGATCTTGTACTGAGAATTTCAGGATTTTTCAAATCACAATACTGAGAGATAATGGGTTTTCAGCCAGGTAATGTTCCTTTAATGATATGAATGTGTATATAGTGATTCTAGTGCTGATATTTTGCATCCCTTGAGTGCAGCCATCCCTGGGGGAACCACAGTGTTGCCTCCTCCCCACTCCCTAAATACTCCAGCTTTATACTTTGGAATATCCTCTCCCATCCTGCTATGTATGGCAGTGACTCATAGAAGCAGCTGGTGGGTGGGGAAGAAGGAGTCAGCTCCCCTAGCTGGTGCTAAAATAGGCCTGAGGCTCATAGAAAAACAGCCATTCTTCAACACCAGCTTTCCTCATTCACCTTCCCCTCATCACAGAAAGGCAAAGCAGGAAAAGCTGCTAGCCTCTAGCCTAGTCTCTCTCTCTCTCTCTCTCTCTCTCTCTCTCTCTCTCTCTCTCTCTCTGTCTCTCTCTGTCTCTCTCTCTCTCTCTCACACACACACACACCCTCAGGTTGTACTGGATGTTTATTTTAATCCAACATCAATTTAATTTTTTAAAAAAGGTATGTGTTTAGGGGATGGGAGTAGGGTAAGGCCTATCATTTGAGCTGGGCCTCACCAATTCCTCCAGGGATGGCTCTAGGAAGGAAGGAAGGAAAGGAAAAAGAAAGGAAAGAAGGAAGGAAAGAACAAAGCATTTATTAAACCCCTGCTGTGTCTCAGGCATCTTGCTAAGTACTTTACAAACATGGTGTCATTTGATCATCACAACAACCCTAAAATGTAGGTGCTATTATTAATTCGATTTTACAGTTGAGGAAACTGAGAAGGACAGAAGTTATGTGATTTGCTCAGGGTCACATAGTAAATGTCTGAGGCTGGATTTGAATTCAGTTCTTCCTGACTCAAGGCTGAATACTCCGTCCCCTGTGCTGGTTATATGCCTCTAGGCTCCTACACCTCTCAGGTTGGACCTTCTCTCTTAATCTACACTTGAAAGCATATTGATGAACTCATTCATAGCAGTTATTACTTTGAAAAGATCTTGTTGTTGACTATCAGGGCCAAGCTTTGGACAAGCATTGTAAACAACTACAATTAATTTTACCTGTGCACCAACAAATATATCTTTGACGATCTTGACCTTAGATTATAACATTGGAGTCACTCCTTTGGGTTAAGACATTGTCTCCAGAGGGCTCTTTTTAGAAAACACTGTTAAATGCTGGTCATACAAAAAATATGACTGTCCCTGCTCTCCAGGACCTAATCTGCTCATGGGGAGAGAAAATACAAATAGGAGGTTTTAGCTGAAAGTCAGATAAAAAGGTCTAATGGTCTTTAGGATGTAGTAAGATGTAGCAGCAAAGAAGAAGGTAACACAAATCCTTCAGTGTCATTTCCATTGATAAACTATAATTGTTGAGACAGTTGACAGTGTCAAGGACAATTTGTAGCAAGAACAATTTTTTTTCAGTGACTAACAAATTAGCAAGAATTTGGCATAAAATATTGACATCTGAGTGCTGCACAACATGAAATATTAAAAGAACCAAAGGAAATCCTACACTAATGAAGGTAGAACTTCTGTGAAGGATTTATGAAAAACATGGATATGACTCTTACAGCTGAGATCTACCAAGGTTGAGGCAGAATCCACAATAATGGAGTTCTAAGTCTATTGAAGTATTGAAGAAATTAAGTTATAATTTTAGTTCCTGACACCTAATGGAGAATATGGTGGTTAGGGCACAGGGAGAATGCATTTAGATCGAGGGCTTAGAAATCATAGCTTTCTAGGTTTGCCTGGGGAAGGTAGTATCTCATTAAATCATCCTAGGAAGCCAGAATACTTGAGAGCAGACAGAGGACATAGGAGGTACCCTCAAACATTAGAAGGGCTCTTCCAAGACATCACCCAGATGCCTTCTACCACTATCTACTCCTTCACCCCTATCTTACTTGAAGCAATGATGCTTCTCCTCTCTAAGGCTAACATGCCCTCTTGACCACAATCCATCTTCTTTAGCATATCATCTATCCTATAATCCTAACTGTCTCATCAACGTGAATCTCCCTCTGTTGTCTATTTGTTGCTTCCCTATTGCTTAACAATACTCTTATGACTCCCTCATACAAAGTGAAGCAAAACAGAAAACCCAAAACACAGTCAAGACCTTTGTTCTTTTTATCCCTGCTGGCTATCGGTCCTTTCTAGATTTGATGACATTGTTCTGTCCCAATCCTTCTACAACCTACCTTACCCCTCTTTCTCAGTTTCCTAATCTTGATGTTCAGATAATGTCCACTTACCATGGATGCTTCCATATTCTCCCAAGATTCTGTTTGAGGCTTCTTCTTGTTTCCCTTTATACTTTCTCACTTGGTGATCTCATAAGCTCCAATGGGTTGTGTTATCATTTCTATACAGATGATTCTCAGATCTATTTTTCAAGCCCTAATTTATCTTCTAACCTCTTTCCAATTGCCTCTTGAATATCTCAAACTGGATGTGCCACAGACATCTTGAATTCAACATTTCCAAAACCGGACTTATGTTTCTCTTCAATCCTCTCCTGTTCTAAATTTCTCTATACTATCAAGAGTGTTATCACTGTCTCAGCCACTCAGGCTGAAACTTTGGTGTCATTCTTGACTTCTTACCCTCTTATTCCAAATAGCAAATGTGTTGCCAAGACCCACCAATTTTGCCTTCATGACATCTCTAGCATATATTCTCCTCTTTCCTCTGACACTGACACCAGAGTGGAGCAGACCTTAAAATTTCACACATAGACTATGATAAGTTTCCTTGCCTTGAATCTCTCCCTATGCCAGTCAATCCTTTACTGATCTGGCAACATAATCTTCCTCTAGTGCAGATCTGACCATATCACGCTCCTTCTTACTCAATAAACTCCAGGTGCTTCTTTTTACTTCCAGGGTCAAATATAAAATATGTCTTTTAAATCCCATCATAACCCAGACCCTTCCTACCTTTCCAGGTTTGTTATACTTTGCTCTCCTCAAGTACACTATGATCCAGAGACATTGGCCTTTCTGTTCCATGCACAAGACACTCCATTTCCTGGTTCTTTGTGTTTACACTGGCTGCCCCACATGCCTGGAATGTTTTTGCTTATCTCCACCTTTCATTCAAGATTTAACTAAAATCCCTCCTTCAAGAAACCTTTCCTGGTCCCTTTAGTGCTAGTGCCTTCTCTCTGAGATACCTCCTGAATGAGTGGGTACATAGGTGCATGTTGGCTGTCTCAATAGATGAGCTCATTGTGGGCGGGGACTCATTTTACTACTTTTGTATTCTAGGTGATTAGCTCTGAGCTTGGTGTGAAATAGGCATTTAGTCAACACTTGTCTATGTGACTTATCATAATGATTTGACTAACATACCCCCATCTTTTCTTCCTTACCTGGGTTGTAGGTCACTCAAGGACAGAAACCACACACATATATACTTTGATTTTCTTCAGTACTGGGCAAGATATCCTTTACAGAGTAGATAAGTATTAGATGTTCATTAAATGAATGAAAGAGACACTGTGGTTCAATGGAAAAAAAAATACTGACTCTGGAATGAGAGGATTCAGGTCCAAGCCTCTCCTCTGATACTTGGTACATTTTCTAGTTAATTAATTCCCTTGACCTCGGTTTCCTATTCTATAAAGAACAGTGGAGAGAAGTTAGGAAGTAACACATGAGGTTCCTTTTAACTCTAAAATTCATATAATTTGTCTATTAACTCAAGTATTGTAATGCACTTATTTAGATGCCGTCTGACATTTTTTTTAAAAAAGCTGCATTCTTAATATTACAATTCATATGGCTTACATCTGGACATCTTGTCTGAAGAACTCTTTGTTTTCCCCAGAAGAATTGTTTGTATTATAAGTTAGTTTTAGTTCAGGCAGGATCCAGGAATATATCCAATCTCTCTCTCTCTCTCTCTCTCTCTCTCTCTCTCTCTCTCTCTCTCTCTCTCTCTCTGTCTCTCTGTCTCTCTCTCTCCAGTAGAGAATAAGCCTTACTTTTCCATAGGGAAAAAACAATAGCTGTAGCCTTAGGGTCTACTTTAGACCAGAAATATTAACCATGCTTCTTATTTGTGTAGACTCTTTATGTGTTCAAAGCAAGCTCAGTTCAGTTCTCTCATTTGATCCTAACAATAGCCCCTTGAGTACAGCAGGGCTGATACTGTTATCTCCCTGCTGCATATATGCAAACTGAGACATAGGTGACTTGGGCAACTTAAAGGTGATGTAGCAGGCTGGATGAAGAGGCCAGGACTCCTGAGTGTCTCTCCAGGGCTCCCTCCACTCTATAAGCTATTCAAGATCCAGAGCTTGATTGAATAAATATGAGTGGAGTTTCCCTTTTAGCAACAAGGTGGGATTTCAAAACAGACAATTTTATGGAAAGAATATTTTAGAGGGGTGGGGCTTACCTTACTAATCATCTCCCAAATCCCTCTTATTATTTCTAAAAATATATTCTTCCAAATGTCTGGAAAGCTTAAAAGCATTAATATCTAATACATAAGACAAGAAGAAGTAAACAAAGTCTGTTTGCTGCAGAAATAGCCCTATTCTCTGTACCTTTTCTTAGACTTGACCAATTCTCTCTGATTTTCCACTAGGAAACAGGAACAACCACAAAGTGAATAATCACTCTTATTTTTAGGCAAGAAGGAAGTTTGTCAATAGAGATTGAGCGAAAGGTGTCTACAGATCATTAAGTGTGCGCAACATAGATATATGGAGTCAAGGAGAGAGGGACCCTCCCTTGACATGAATGACTTCAACTTTAAACTAGCATCCCTTTTAATATGCATAGGTAGTCAATCTCTTTTGTTCAGGTTTTCCCTCTACCCCAGAAAAGGTCTCCCTGTCTCTCTCTGGTCTCTAGGAAGCACAGTAAGTTAGTACATCAGTAAATCTGTCACTTCTCAGGCAACAACACAAACACCTCTTTCTCAACACAATCTGCAAACAGCTTATGGTCCAAATCAGCTGCTTCTCATTTTTTCTTTGTATTCTATATATTTTGGTGCAGAATGGCCTATAGGCAGAACCTTCCAGCTTAAGAGATATTTTCTCTTTGAACTGTCTGATCTCTCTTAAAGTCATGGTTTGTAATATATGTGCATACATATACACAGACAGACATATATATGTGTATATATATGTATATAAGTTTTATTGATGCCTTTTATTTTTACATTACAAACTTTATAGTTCACTTTCACTTTGTAAGAGGTCTCTATAAATCCAAACAATTAAATAAAATGAATAATATAGTAACATTAGCTAAAAGTGTATGCAACTTTTCATATCTGTAGCATACCATCTGTTAAAAAATTTGTAGGAAGCTATTGTCTCCTCCTCTCATCCCCTACCACATTGAAAAAGAAAATAAAACAAATTCTTATAACAAATAGATATAGTCGAGCAAAACAAAATTTCTCTAGTTGTATACAAAAACCACCTAGGTCTCATTCTGCACCTTAAATCTATTCCCTCTTTGTTATGAAAAGTATGTTTCATCATTGGTCCTCTGGCATCATGAATGGTTATATTGATCATAGTTCTTATAGCTTTTAAAATTGTTTGTTTTTACTGTATTGTTTTTGTATAAATATTCTCCTGGTTCTACTCATTTTGTCCTTAATCAGTTTACAAAAGGTCTCAAAATTGTTCATTTTCATAATATCAATCTTATACCATGAATTATTCTTCAGATTATACTTACTCCACTTACCATCGGCTCATGTATGTCTTTCCATTTCATTTTAAAATCATCTGTTTCCTCATTTCTTACAGCACAGGTTTCTACCTGACCTGTGCCTTAAACTTTAAGCCAATGGTCCTTTTTACCAAGAAAAGGATCATGCAGTTTTTCCACGTAAATATTTTTTGAATGATCTTAACCCCCAAACCAAGAAAAAATTAGGTGGAGAACTAGGATTTTTGTAATGAGATATATTAATAATAATAGTAATGATAATAATAATAATTGATGTTTTCTTCATTGTCATATTTTACAATCCAATAGATGCAAGGTAGAATTTAGGTGATGTTTTAATCTGCTTATCTCTTATTCATAAATAGCAGTTGTTGGAAGGATTGTAGGAAAAAAGGCACACAATATATTGCATTGTGAAGGTGTGAATTGATTCAACCGTTGTGGAAAACAATTTAGAACTATACCACAAAAGTCACCAGACTGTGCATATCCTTTAGCCCATTGAAATTACTATTAGGTATACAACCCAAGGAGGTCAAGGTCTGAGTAAAAGGACCTATAGGTATAAGAATTTTTATAGTACAATTTTCACCGCTGTGGTAGCAATGAACTGGAAACAAAATCTGTCTCCATCAATTGGAGAATGGTTGAACAAATTGTGATACATGAATGCAATGCAATCTTATTGTGCCATAAGAAATGATGCACATGACGGATTCAGAGAAATATGGAAAGACTTGTATGAACTGATACAGAGCAAAGAGCCACATAATTAGTAAGAAAAAACGTGTTTTTACCATAATAATAATAATAAGAGAGGAAACAACTGGAAAATCTCAGAACTCTAACTAAAGTGTGGCTTCAAAGACTAATGATGTTTTATGAAGCTGTGAAAGGGTTGAGATATCTTTTGGACTAAGTGTTGATGAAATCAAAGATGATGAAAGTAAAAGATTGTTTGAAGTTTGAAGTCTTTTTTGATTGGGTCATGTCCTAAATTATCTGAGGTCTGGCTAGATGTGCTTGGCAAATCATCATGTAGAGCCAATCCCAAAGCAGCACTATCCATCTAGCTGTCATTGTTGTTCAGTCATTTCAGTTATGTCCAGCTCTTTTTTGTTCTTTTTTAAATTCATTTTTAGTTTTCAACATTCATTTCCACAAGATTTTGAGTTGCAAATTTCCTCCCGATCTCTACCCTACCCCCACCCCAAGATAGCATGTATTCCGATTGCCCATTTCCCCAGTCTGCCCTCCCTTCTATCACCCCACTCCACACCCCTTTCCCCTTACTTTCTTGTAGGGCAAGATAGATTTCTATACCGCATTGCCTATATATCTTATTTCCCAGTTGCATGTAAAAACAATTTTTTTAACATTTGTTCTTAGAACTCTGAATTCCAAATTTTCTCCCTTCTTCCCTCCCCACCTACCCTCCTTGAGAAGGCAAACAATTCAATTCAATTTAGCTTATTTGCATTGTTACTCAAAACACTTCACACTTCCATAATAGTCATGTTGTGAAAGACTAACTATATTTCCCTCCGTCCTATCCTGTCCCTCTTTATTCATTTTTTTGCTTTGACCCTGTCCTTTTTCAAAAGGATTTGCTTTTGACTACCTCCTCCCCCAATCCACCCTCCCTTCTATCATCTATCTCCCTCTCTTATCCTCTTCCCCACCTGCTTTCCTGTAGGGTAAGATGCCCAACTGAGTGTGTATGTTCTTCCCTCCTTTGGCCAAATCTGATGAGAGCAAGGTTCACTCATTCCCTTTCACTGACCCCCTCTTCCTTTTCATTATAACAACTTTTTCTTGCCACTTTCATGTGAGATACCCAATTGAGTGTGCATGTTAATCTCTCCTCAAGTCAAATCCAATGAGAGGAAGATTCACTTATTCCCCCTCACCTGCCCCCTTTTCTCCCTTCCAACAGAACTTTTTCTTGCCACTTTTATGTGAGATAATTTACCCCATTCTATCTCTCCCTCTCAATATATTCCTCTCTCACCACTTAATTTCATTTTATTTTTTAGATATCATCCCTTCATATTCAACTCACCCTGTGCCCTCTGTATATATATATATAGGTAGATAGATAGATAGATAGATACATACATACATACATACATAATCTTTCCATGTAGGAATGTAAACAAAACAGTTCAACTTTAGTAAGTCCTTTATGAATTCTCTTTCTTGTTTACCTTTTCATGCTTCTTTTGCTTCTTGTGTTTGCAAGTCAAATTTTCTATTCAGCTCTAGTTTTTTCATTAGGAAAGCTTGAAATTCCTCTCTTTTATTGAAAATCCATATTTTGCCTTGGAGCATTATACTCAGTTTTGCTGGGTAGGTGATTCTGGGTTTTAATTGTAGTTCCTTTGATTTCTGGAATATCATATTCCAAGCCCTTTGATCCCTCAATGTAGAAGCTGCTAGATCTTGTCTTATCCTGATTATGTTTCCACAATATTCAAAATGTTTCTTTCTGGCTGATGCAGTATTTTCTCTTTGACCTGGAAACTGTGGAATATGGTGACAATATTCCTAGGAATTTTCTTTTTGGAATCTTTTTGAGGAGGTGATCAGTGGATTCTTTCAATTTATATTTTACATTCTGGTTCTAGAATGTCAGGGCAGTTTTCCTTGATAGTTTCTTGAAAGATGATGTTTAGGCTGTTTTTTGATCATGGCTTTTAGGTAGTAAAATAATTTTTAAATTATCTCTCCTGGATCTATTCTCCAGACTAATGGTTTTTCCAATGAGATATTTCACATTGTCTTCTATTTTTTTTCATTCTTTTGGCTCTGTTTTATAATTTCTTAATTTCTTATAATGTGGGTAGCTTCTACTTGCTCCATTCTAATTTTTAAGGTGGCATTTTCTTCAATGGTCTTTTGGAGCCCCTTTTCCATTTATCTAGTTCTGCCTTTTAAGGCATTCTTCTCATTGTTTTTTTGGACCTCTTTTGCCCTTTGGGTTAGTCTGTTTTTTAAGGTGTTGTTTTCTTTAGTATTTTTTGCGTCTCCTTTAACAAGCTGTTGACACATCTTTCATGATTTTCTTGCATCACTCTCATTTCTCTTCCCAATTTTTCCTCTACTTCTCTTATTTGATTTTCCAAATCCTTTTTGAGGTCTTCCATGGTCTGAGACCAATTCATACATTTCTTGGAGGCTTTTGATATAGAGATCTTTGAATTTGTTGACTTCTTCTTGCTATATGTTTTGATCTTCTTTGTCCCCAAAGTAAGATTCCATAGTCTGAGTTTTTCACACTGTCTGCTCATTTTCCCAGCTGATTATTTGACTTTTGGGCTTTTTGTCAGGGTATGACTGCTTTCAGAGTGGAGAGTGCTCTGTCCCAAAAGCAGCGCTTTTGCCCTGCTATTTTCAGAGCTACTTCTGTTCTGAGGTGATATGATACTCCTCTCCTGGCCTGTGCTCTAGTCTGTGAGTGCAAGTATTCCTTTCTGCTGTGTAACCACCAGGAAGACCCCTCTCCATAGCCACCACAAACTCTGCTACACCAGCACTCCTCCTCTAAGCACTGCCAACCAGGACTGTGACCCAGATCAAAGCAGGCAAAGCAAAGATCTCTGCACTCCCACTCTGATCAGCCACTTGATTCCCTCCAGCTTCTATGGGCCTGAAGCTCTAGAAGCAGCTGCTGCCACTGCTGCAGGCACCTCCACCACCCCAGGGCTGGGGCTGGACTGTGCCCTTCTCTCACCCAGGTCCTGCAGTTTTCCCACTGACCTGCTATGTTTTCTTTGGCATTTGTGGGTTGAGGAGTTTGCAAACCATCACAGCTCATGGATTCAGAGCCCTGAAGTCTTCTCTGGCAGGTCTGCTCTGGCCTAGGCTGTGCCGGCACAGCCTACACTGGGCTGTGCTCTGCTTCCAGCATGGTGCAATAGACCCTTCCAGTGAACATCCTAGATGTTTTGGGCTGGAGACTTGTTTCACTCTGCCACTTTGTAGGTTCTGTAGCACTAGAATTTGTTTAGATTCATTTTTTACAGGTGTTTGGAAAGATTTGGGGGAGCGTTCAAGCGAGTCTCTGCTTTCATGCTGCCATCTTGGCTCTGTTGTCCCTCTCTGACCCCATGTCCCACTCTTTGTGAGCTCATTTGGGGTTTTCTTGGCAAAGATACTGGAGTGGTTTGCCATTTCCTCTTCAACTCATTTTAAAATGAGGAAACTGAGTCAAACAGAGTTAAGGGATTTGCCCAGGGTTACACAGCTAGCAAGTATCTGAGGCCAGATTTAAACTCAGGAACATGGATCTTTCTGACTCCAGGCCCAGTGCAAGGGAGAGAAAAGCAGCTTCTGTAACAAGAATAACAATAATGACAGCTAGAATTTAAACAGTGCTGTAAAGTTTGTAAGATGCTTTACTTCTATTATTGAATTTGATATTCATAAGAACTTTGGAGATTTCAATGATATCCTTATTTTACAGATGAGAAAGTGTGGGCTGAGGGAAATGAAGCATGTTACCCAGAGACACAAAGTTAGTCATATCCGAGGTAGAATTTGAACTCAGTTCTCTGTGACTCCAAGTCCACTACCTCTGTCTCATTATCATCATCATCATCATTACCAGCAGCACCACTACTACCACCACCATCATCATCAGATCAGAGAATCAGAGAACTAGACCTAGAAGGATTAGAAGGCATCTGGTCCAACCATCTCCCTTTACAGATGAGGAAAATGGGGGTCAGAAAGGTAAAGCAAGTTGCCCAAGCTCACACAGGTTCATAAGAGACAGAGAGGTTTTGAACTGAAGTCAGCAACTCTCAGCTCAGTATTGATTACACCATAGTCATCATAAAACACTCATTGATGCAGCAGATATATAAAAGGTATACTATCATGCTCTCTCTGAGGCTAATCCTACAGATAACAGTTTATTCAGCAGCAGCAAAAAATGGCTTGACCTGCTGGAACTTAGCATCATTTTCTTTAATATCAGGGAATTATTGCATTCTCCCTAGCTTGAAACAGTGTCAGTGTGAACCTGTCCAAAGTCTGTAAGACAAGACTAGATTGCTTGCTAAAACCTTAGTAAAGCATAGAGTAGTATGTTTTCTTGTATTTCACGCCATGTTTCTAAGGCATTCCCTAAAGGCTGACTCACATAGCTGCCTGTGTTTACCTTGGACAAAACTCATCCATTCTCACCCCCAGCTAATGAGAACCCAGTTTCTCCCAGATCCGTATAACCAGAACAACTCAGCAGCCTGCCTTCAATTACTCTGAAGAGAACAGAGGCTGGGCATGGTTTAATTAAAAACCTTGACACCCTTGACACCAGTCTCTCCAAACCAACACGTTTACTAGTTTCTGTACAAGAGCAAAAGAAAGGGGGAAAATAGGTTCATAGAAAGCTTTGTTCTGCAGAGAACAGTGCCTTCTTCTTTCTGAGAGTCAGGGGCCATCTCATTGCATGTATAGCCTGGCACAAGTGAAAGGGAGTTCTTCAGTCCACTAGGACCTTTAACTGATAAGTTGGAGGATTTTATTTCAGGGTGAATTAGGGATGACTCTACCTCAAAGAAAGGGAGTGGACTAGATGGCTTCTCACAGTTCTTACCATCCCTCCATCATCTGGCACCAGCTTTTCATGTAGGTCACAGTGAGTCAATCAACAAATATTTTTGGAGTTCATCTTGGAAGACCAGTTCTGGGCTAGGTACTATGGGGAACATAATGGAATTAGAAGAAGCTATCTCTATCCTCAAAAACCCTACAAGGAATTTAAGAAATATTTATGGAATACAATTAAATTGACTCTGAAAACAATGTAAGATAGTGAACAATTCAATATGGCATGTTGCAGGTCAGACAAGGTTCCAGAAGAATCCTAGAACAAAGTGATTCTATGGAAAGAGCACTGTATTTGGAGCCATACAACCTAGGTTCACATTCTGGCTGTTTCACTTATTACTTCTGTGACCTTGGCCAAATCATTTAATTTTTCTGGGTCTCAGTTTCCCCAGCCCTAATATGATAGGGCTGAACTCGAGGGTTTCTGAGGTCCCTTCCAGCTCATGATCTATGACTCTAAGTGCTTTAGGTATTCAGATAAGGGAACAAGCAGTATAACCTAGTCAGGGACAGCTTCATAGCTTTTTCAGAAAAGCCTTTTAGAAATACAGAAAGATCACACTAGCCCCATGTTGCTAGGAGCCAGAGGAGCAGTTGATATCTGTGTCAGAATACAGGACAGGATAGTTTGAGGAAAGATGCCTCTCCACATCTTGAGGAAATCTACTTGAGACAGCTGTGTTGGTGTGCACTTATAATCCCAGCTACCTGAGAGTATGAGGCTGAAGGATCTCTTAGGTTCTGGAATTCTGAACTATAGTGGGCTAAGCCAATTGGGTGTCTATGCTAAGTTCAACATCAATATACTGAGCTCTAGGGAGCAAGGGGCCACTAGGGGTTGTGTTGCAAAGAGAGGAGAACCCACCAAGGTTGAAAATAGAGTGGGTCAAAACTCCCATGCCTATCAGCAGTGAGATGAGGCTTAAAAAGGGTCCTTGCATTTCTAGCCTGAGTGAGATGCTTGACTGAGCCATAACTGAAATAAAATAAAAATTTTAGATCTACTTGAAATAATATAACACATCTTGGCAAAATGTCACAAGGTGTCAGGCTAGTTGCTGCTTTTGAGGAAACTCCTATGCCTCTCCAACCTTAGAAATATGAAGTGGGCCAAATTAGTGCTATGGGAAGGGTGAAATTTCTAATCAAATAATCATCTATTCATTCCCAGCATGATTAAAGGGACAACCCACTTCCCAACAATCCCTGAGGGAAAAGAAAACAACGTTTCAAATGGGATACTGTGCTAGCCATGACATTCAGAGTGTGTGTCTGGGAGGATATGGGGCATAGAAGACATTTCCTTCCCTGAAAGTTCTTAGATGCTTTAGGGTAGGGGTGGGAATTATTTCATGAAACGATGGCCTTCAGATTACATCTCTCCACCAAGCCTCTTGTCCCTTTTGCCCTTCCTTGGGGTAAGTTGTCACTAAAGAAACAAAATGATTCAGGTCAGTCTGCTGGAATGTGAGAATCACTTTGATCCAAGCAGTGAGGCAAATAGAATCATGGACTATTTATAAATTAAGTAATCACAGATACACAGTACAGCCATGCAATCCAGCTTCCTAACAGGATCACCCACTCTGCCTGGATTCCTGTTCCCAGCTTCTTAAGGCTAATCCTAAGCATGAGAAGCAACATAGACAGAGTGGAAGGAATTGTGGGCTTGGAGTCAGAAGACTCAAGTCTGAGTCTGACACTTCCTAGCTATGAGAGCCTGAGTAACCTAGCTTTATCATCTCTCTCAAAGCCTCTGTTCTTCTGTTTCTGAAATGTGACTTACAAGGCTCTCACTACCTATCTCGTAGGGTTTTGTGAATTAAATTATAAACCTTAAAGTGATATTTAATTTCTATATGTTTCTTTTATCCTAGTATTCTTGTTTGGTTGCTTGACTGTCAATCAGTTAAAACGCATTTATTATGTACCTACTATATGCCAAGAACTGTGCTAGGCAATTGGAATATAGGAATAAGGGAAGGCTGCATGTACAATATGGTACTTGAACATTTTCAAGGAAATGAAATATTATTGGAGGCAGAAGTGAGTAGGAAATGTATTCTAGGCCTGAAAGATGGCCAATGCAAAGAAATGGAAATGGGAGATGGACTGGCATTTCTGAAAAAACAGAAAAGTTAGTTTTACCTTAGAATATGGGAGAGTCATATGTTGTTATTGTGGTGGTGGTAACTGGAAAGATAGGGTGGAAACAGATTGTGAAGGGCTTAGAGAGACAGATTGAGGCATTTGCATTTTATCCTGCAAGCAATAGGGAGCCATTAGAGTTTATTAAGGAAGGAAGTGATGTGATCAGATCTGCACTATAGGAAAATCACGTTACAGGCTATGGAGGATGTATCAGAGAAGGAAGAGACCTCAGTCAGAGAAACCAATTAGAAGATGATTATAGTAATACAGGTGAGAGTTGGTGAGAACTTAAACTAAGATACTGTCTGTATGAGTGTAGAGAAGGGGATGAATGTGAGAGATGTTGTGGAAGTGGAGACAGCAAGATTTCATAACTAATTGGATATGTGGGATGAGTAAGGGTCAGTCATTCTAAGACACCGAGGCCATCATTTCTGGATGACTGAAGGACTGAATGTATACCCAATAGAAGTAGGGACATTAGGTACAATGAAAGATTGTTAGATTACTCCAAAGTAGACTTTTGTTTTCTCTTTCTCTTACATTCCCCAAGGTCAAAATTATTGTTGGATGGAAGACCCTTGACTATCTTACTCTCGCTTGATAGAGAACCATCTTTATTTCCTCTCCACAAATTCTCTCATCCCACAATCTGGTCCACATTTGTTGTTTCCAGTCTGTTACCCTCTCTACAGTACCCTTTCACATTCTCCTCATCTGTATAAACCTCACGCCACCTCACCCCTAAAGAACAGTTTAGTTTCTACCAAGCCTCTTGATTTATCCTTTCACTGGAGTTTCATGTTGCATAGTACATGTACTACTCACTTAAGACTTAACTAGATGGTACCTTGTATCTTTTGTGTATATAGCCTACCCCTACAACTATACTGTAAGCTTCTTGATGAAAGGTTCTGGCCCTTAACCTGCACTGTATTCCCATTTGTCTTGTTCTTACTCGGCCTTCAATAAATACTGTTGTCCTTATCATTTTCATCTCATCTAAAATCCTTTTCTTATCACCCTTTGTCCCAACTCTCTCCTTCTTTCCTTCAATCCTGAACACACTTAGTTTTCTTAAATTCGGTTTCTGTAAATTTTGTTTCAAGTCACATTTTTGACTGCTCTCTTAAATTCAGTCTTAATATTTTTTTGAGGACTGGCACAGAGCTACCCTCCATTGCTTGACCAAGATCCAGTTAGCTATTAGTAGCACCCAGTATGTTATACCTTCTAATATGACAGACTATTGCAACTCCCTAAACTGATATGGGGAAGTGATCTATTCCCTAGAGTCAAACTAGACAGAAAATATCTCTTCTTCATGATTCTATAGACTTCTTATGCTCCAAAAATTATTTATTCATTTTTCTCTTGTCTTTTACTTGTAGGACAAGGAGAGAAGTGTGTGTCAGAAATAATATGGACTCTTTCTACATGACGAATTCATAACAAGTTTTTAGATGAAGTTATTTATAATTTCATGACATTCCTATATTACTTGTTTCCAAAAAAAGTGACCTTAAATGCCAGCGTACTGAGAGAACTCTAGGCTGGGTGAACCACAGAGTTGACTTGGATTGATAGAAGAGTGCAACAGAAACAATACTGGACAAATCAAGATCTAGATTCTAATCCAACTTCTTCAAACATTTTTCTGTGTGTCTTGAAAACAAACCTCTCTGAAATGAGGATGATGAAATCTTTGCTACCTATTTCAAAGTGGGTAATATGAGGCTTGAATGTGCTAAGGAATGTGAAAGAACATTGAAAGAGACTAGGATCATAGAAAGGTGGACCAGGGATCATAGGAACAGAGATAGAGCTGGAAGGGGCATTAGAAGTCATTCAGTTTGAGCCCCTCATTTTACAAACAGGAGCAGCAGAGTCTCAGAGACATTAAGTAAATAATAGAGCTAGTATTCGAACCCAAGTCTTCTGACTCTAAACCCTGTATCTTTCTATTGTATCCCAGAGTACTCTGAAACATAATAATGATTACTGACATTCTTTATATTCACCTTTGACAAATTTATTGAGATTTTAATTAAATCTCAAGTCACATGCATTTCCCAAAACTTTCAGGCTCATTGGCCCAAAGCATCAAGGACTAGCTCCCAAGACACAGACACACAATACTAAAGTATGTTTCTTTCTCCAGCGTTTCCTTTGTCCCTTCATTCTTAGGCAAGTTGAGTGAATAAGAGCAGAGGCACCTAAGTGAGCCAGAAACTCAGAAGAGAGAAGAGAAAAAATTTCTTCATAGTCTTGCTATTTTGGTAAATAACTCATTTTTTCTTTATCACATGGATCTTCTGTTATTTTTGGAATAATGGCTGCATAAAGGGCATATGAAAGTTTAATGAATAGGGTTTCAAGAAGCAAGGAAAATACAAATGGAAACACAGCTTGGCCCTTTGCAATTCTCTGGCACACAGAGCTGTATCCATTATTTAGCAGTAAATAATTTTCACTAGACATTGAGACCTTGTGTAATTTGCTCTTTAGTTATGTAAATCTTTTATTGAAAACAACCCTTCTTTAATAGATTTATTATGGCAAATCCTAATGTCTCCAGCCTCAGCCACAGCACCTTTCCCTTACTTGAATGCTGCCTACTCTAGTCTAGAGGTTGTTTACTTCATGAAAAAAAATCCCCCAAGATGATCCACTAAAAACATTACTTATCTTGGAAGGGATAGATTGATTTCCCCAAAGGGTTAAATAATTCTTTGCAGAGGAAACATACTTTAAAAAATAATAATCTCTTCCATATGAGGTGAAAGTTGGTAGCAAAGGACAGCTTTTAATTACACATTTACATTTGTGGTTAATGAAAACAGGATGGCGAGAATTCTAATAACTCTAATGCTTCATAAATGTTAATTGGGGGTAACCAGGATTGTGAAGAAACTGGAAAGTATCAATCAATCAATAAGTACTTGTGTCTGCTATGTACCAGGAACTGTGCTAGGTACTAAGGATAGGACTCGCAGATCCTGGTAGCTTACATGCTATCAGCTTTGGGACAACATAAACATATGTGTTCTATAAACACATGTGCATGTGTACATTTCCGTATATATAAACATACAGATACGCATATGTGTTCCTCTGCGTGTAAATACATACATGCATATATGTTTATCTATACATTAATGAGTAAATACAAACTATATTCAAAATAAGTACAAAGTAATTGTTTTTGCAGGGGAAAGGTGGACAACAAAGACTTTATTGCAGAGGGTGTGGCTTCAGCAGAACTTTAAAGGAAACAAAGAATTCTAATAGGTGTAGGCAAAACAGAAGTTCCTTTCAGAAAAAAGAGAGAGCCAATATGCAGTCCAAAGACTTAGAGATAAGGGATGAAGTATCATATATAGGAATAGCAAGAAGGGTAATTTGGCTGAATTACAGAATGTGAGAAGAAGGGTAAGATACAATAAAATAGAAATGGTGGGAAGAGCTGTTCAATGTCACTATGCCAATGAACAACTGTATGAAAGAACCTAGGGATGTTTAACCTGGATAAGAGAAGTCTTAGGAGGAGACATAATAGCTGACTTCAGATATCTGAAGGGCTGGCATGTGGATGTGTTAGGTTTGCTTTATTCGAAGCCACAGTTCAGAACAGGAGCAATAGATGGAAGCTACAGAAGGAAAGATGTGGACATGTAAGATAACCTTCCTAACAATTAGAGATGTCTAAAAGTCAAATGGGCTGCTTTAGTCAAATGGGCTGCTTTAAGAGGTAGTAAATTACCCATTACTGGGTATCTTTAAGAGGTAGAAGGATGACTACTTGTCTGAGATGTTGTGGAAGGATCTTCTGGTTAGGTTTGGGGAAAGGTTCCATGATTCTAAATGCTCTTAAAATAAATCTACAAAAAAATTGCACTCAAATCTCATTTTGAGGGGTCCATGAAATAAGTGATTTGGAGCATCTCAAATCTGGGGGAAAATTATAAGGCCTCTGAATTGTCTAGAGATCTGAGCTGGACTGAGTGAAATATAGAGTTGATATAGATCTTTTGAGCTACGGTCAAATTATGGTGGCTGTTCACCATCAGCGCCTAGCTTATTCATCCCTTCAAAATCTCTGCCCTTCAACTAGTTCAGTTTTACACTGTCCTCTACTCGAGTCCCTTGCCTCTTCATTTCATCACCGCTCATTACATTATAGATCCATTCCTTACATGGTTGAGGAACCTTCAGACTTGTGGCCACAAGTGGCCTTCTAGGTCCTCAAGTGCTACCCTTTGACTGAATCCAAACTTCACAGAACAAGATTTGTTTGACTATATTACTGAACTGATGTTTTCTGTGAACAAATTGACTGAACAAGATTTGTTCTGTGACGTCTGGATTTACTCAAAGAGCCATACTTGAGGACCTAGGTGTCTAGGTCATATGTGGCCTCAAGGTTCCCTACCCCAGCTAGAATATCCTTACCATCTGGCTTCACTGTGCCTGCTTCTGGGAACTCAGCACTAATGCAGGAAATCATGCAATCAAACTGACTGGGCTCTTTACACATTGAGTTACTCAATATCGACAAGGCTCTTACCATTACACGTATATCCTTTTACTTTTCCCTAATCAGCTCTTTATTGCACTCCCACCATGGCTGTTCCAGACCTCTTTTATTCTTAAGCTACCCTCAACTCTCCCAGAGGACCTCACCTCACATTTTAGTGAAAAAGAAATAAAGCCATCCATCCCAAGCTCTCTCTCCTCTCAAATTTCACATTTTAAACAAACATGTCATTATGTCCCTCCTCTTTATCGTCTCCTCTATCCCAGTCCTTCAGGACAAAGTGGGCCTTCTTATTGCCAAGATCAAACTACTGTATCTGTTTATTTTTAATCCCATACTTTTACATAACTTTTTTATTATCCCCCCTCCATCTACCTTATTTTCAACTCCTTCCTTTCTACTGACTCTTTCATTACTTCCTATAAACATGCCTAGATATCCTTCATCCTTAACAGAAACCTATACTTAACTCTATCATCTTCTCAAGCTATTGTAGCTTTTTCTTATCTTTCACAGCCAAACATATAGAAAAAAAGCCATCTATAGCTATTTTTTCCATTTCTTACCTCACTTCTTTCTTGTGGTCTGGCTTCAACCCCACCACCCTCCTGAAACTACCCTCTCCAAGGGTAGTTGAATTGTTAAATTCATTTATCTTTTCTCAGTCCTCTTCTTTGTTGTCATTTCCGAGGCATTTGACACTGTTCTTTGCCTCCTTACTTCTGGATACTCTCTCTTTTTTGAGTTTCTTGACATTGTTCTATAATGATTCTCTTTCTACATTTTTAACTGAACCTCCTTTCTCTTCTTTGTGGTCTCATTATCCATGTACATCTTTATAAATGGGTATGCCCCAGGGCTCTGCCCTGGGCCTTTTCCTCTCTAGTGGTAATCCCATAGATTCAACTATCACATCTATGCAGACGAATTCCAACTACCATCTCTCTCCATATGACTTCCAGAACTGTCTAACCCTCATCTTCCTATGGATCTTCAGTCCCACAACCACATCTGTCTGTTGGAATCTTAAACTCAACATATCCCAAACAGGACTTATTATTGTCCTTTCTAAATATGTCCTTTTTATCTATCCTATTTCTGTTAAGGGCACCTTCAGTCCTCCTTTGCCCCAGATTTGTAATTTAGGAATTATCCATGGCTTTCCTTCACCCTCCATATACTGTTGGGTTGTCCTCCTGTCTTGTCAATTCCACTTGTTCAACATTTCATACCAGTTATCTTATCTCTATTCAGACCACAATCACCATATTCTAGTCCCTTATCATATCTTACCTGGACTATTGTCATTACTTTCTAAATGATCTCCCTGCCTTCATTCTCTGCTTTTTTCAATTTATCCACACCTGCCATCCCCACATTCAGGTCTGACCCTGTTGCTCCCCTCTTTATGAAACTTCAGTGACTCTTCATCACTCCTAGGATGAAACACAAAGTTCTCTGGTCCACATTTAGAGTCCTTCTGTATCTAACTTAAGTCTGTAATTCCAGGCTGATTACATTTTACTACCAACTCTGTAGTCTATGCCTCACCTAAACCAGCCTACCTGCTATGCTCCATATATGCCATTCTTCCTCCCAGCTCTGTGCCTTTGTTCAGGCTCTCTCCCATGGTGTCTCTTGGAACTTTTAGCTACCTCCAAAGCTCTTCTCCAGTTCTATATCCTCAAAAGGTATTTCTGATACCCTACCTGTTAGGCCTCACCTCTCAAATCTTCTGTAAACCTCTTTTGCATAAATCCTCTATTTATCTGTGAACATATTATATCTCCTAATGAAAACATGACTCCTTTAGGTAGGGATTGTCTTGCTCTTATATTTGCATTAACAGCACCTAGCATTGTCTCTGACCTATACTAGGTGCTTAATAAATGTTTATTTACTGGTTAATTCACTCAGGAAAATTCCACTGTTTAGGGAAAAGAAAGTCTATTTTTCACTTACATAGTCTAGTTGGGCTTTCTACTTAGTTGTATAGTAGGCTTATTGAATGAAGGCCTGTGTAGACAGAGCTGAATGAAGGTTAAAAGGACTTTTTGAAGTTAGAGTGTAAAGCCAGCAGTTTCCAAATGCAGTTCTTAGGCCATTTAGAAGAGCATTAGAACAAGGGATTTGTTGACAGCAGTACAAACTATATATCAGTCATCCAAGGACCCAGAGACTATACCTACTGGGACACAGTTTGAATATACCAAGACTAGGTAATAAAAGGTATTCTATCAGAGGTCTTGGAAGATAAGTAGAGCACCATACAAGGGCAATCTGAAAGCAGACACTAGGTGCAAGCCCAAACAAGAAGCAGTTGGCATCATAAAAGCATGACTATGGCTGGTGGAGAGTAGAGTTCAGGGACAGTATTGTAGTCTCCATGGAAACATTAGTTGAGAAGTAGGACCCAAGAGGAACCAAAGTTCTGGCATTGAACCATGACAAAGATTCAAACCAACACAGAATAACAGCAAAATAAACCTAGCCACTAGAACTGGAGTTCAAGGTTGGAGCTTGATATCTAGGAACAAGCTCAGTATCTAGTAACTGGAACTAAGGAGGGTCAGATTGAGATCAATGGTAATTATGCCTTGATGCGGTGGCTCTGGCACACCAGTCCTTGCACTATACCTTTCTGGACTTTAGGTTGGTTCTAGAGCCCGAGATCAAGCTAAGCCTGTAGATGGGAGTTAGGTACAGATGTAGAATGTGGAAGAATCAGTCAGATTTAGAGCTCAAAGGAAATCCAGGTATCATACAACTCCTTAATTGTACAATAGCAAAACTGAAATATAAAACTTTAGTAACTTGTCTATTATCACAAAGGTGACAAAGCTGAACCCAGATTCTCCTACTCTGCATCCAAGGTTCTTTCCACTGTCCTGTGCTTCATTATTGCAGAAGCTGGTGCTGACAGAAGAAAATCTCGATGTCAAAACAAGCATCCATTCTCTATAGCCACACCTACAGAACCCGGACTGCCTACTAGTCTAGCCGGGGATATCAAACTCACTGCCCATAAAATTCCCCAGTGCTACACCAGGTAAAAATATAACTAGGAAATATTTAACAAAACAACAATATTTAACAAAACAACAGTAATGTTAATTTGTGGTTATCTAAGTCAATTTGTCATAGCCAGGGATCTCTTTCTACTTTAGTGTTACTCCACTAGTCTAGACTTACTCTTAGTACTTGCTTTTATATTCCTTGATGTGCTGTTCTTATGCTTGCCTGTTGTTGTATCCTTTTGGTTGTCTTTTGTCAAGATACTTTAAAGGAAATGGTTATATCAGCAATCACTAATTAGGGAGGCACAGGGAACAAAACTATACAAAAGCAAGAGAATAATCCTCTTTTTAATAAATGGTTTGATATTTTTAGGCTTTTGACATTATTCCTCACTTATTTTCCTAAAGGCCTCACTTTCGGCTGGAGAGATCAGAGTCCCCATTACCTTTAATAAGTCTTGGGTTTGGGGAATAGGCTCCATTATCTTCTATTATCCCTCACACTGGAAGCAGGAAGTAGACCAAAGGGCATAGAATAGAGAGATTTCAATGAGAACAAGGGTTATAGCTTTGTAACTCAAAATGTTAGCCTTGAATCCCTTTAAAAAAAAAAAGGACTCCTCCCCCAGAGCACCAATTTCCCCTCCAACATGAACAGTTCTGTGATTAGAACTGCCCTATTTTTTTCTGAAAATATCTTTTTTTCAAAAGCTTTGGATATGCCCCATAGTTAAGTGATATTCATGTTAGAGAAGAAATTAAATTCTTCAGATCTCGTGTAAAGTAGGGGCAAGGCAAGTTGAGGGGGTATGGATTTAACTATTGATGCTAAAGTGGAAAACAGATAGTATGACTTCTAGCTGCTCAGCTCTGTCTTAAACAAGAAAACAAACCTCCTAACCAGCCACCACCAAGCACCTTTCACTCTGTTCCCATGGCAACACCTCTATCCTCTGGTGCCCACAGTGTCTCTAATGCCTCCAACTAGTTGGATTCATTGGCACCTGCTCCCCTTGCCACCTCTTGTCAAAACTTATTAGACTGAGAATCTATTCCGATGGCACTAGTGGATGAAGAAAGCAGACAAATTTAGTTCACCCGAGATCTCTTCAGGCTCCTGGGCAAGCCTGTGTCTCAGGTTACTGAGAAAGAGAAGGACTTTCCTTGGGCAGATACACACCACCCAAGGAAATGTCCATGCTCATGCCTCACCCAAGGATCAGCAGTGATCCAGCAGAGTGAGTTCTTCTGAGAGACATAGGCATTGGGAAAAGCCCTTATCAGAGGGACACCTGCAGTCCTTGGCGTGGTGGTGGGAGAGGAAAGAGCTAGTCCTAGTAGCAAGTGTTCTGGTCCTCCAGCACCACTAGCCAATAGGAACAGAGGCTGGTGATGTAATGGTCTCAACTCTTCAGTCCAAGAGCTTAAAGGTGAGGAGTTGGAAAGGTGGGGTGGCAAAGATGGAATTTCCCTGAACTCAATATTTCTCTGCAGCTATTTATGTACTGTCACTTAGGTTCAGCTTTTCTCAAGTTTGCTGGGACACTGCTTTCAAGACAGGATCTGATAAAGACACAGATGTGCCAGATAAAAATGCAAATGCTTACAACACACTCCCTGTCTCATCTAGTTGTTTGGAATTGGGAGGACTTCTCTCTAAGGGCATCTCCAGAGGTCACTTCTCTAACTCAGCTCTTGGCTATAACACAACCAAATTTAGTCACCAAAAAGCCCACCTACAACTTGAAGCTCGATAGGCAGAAAGCAAGACATAGAGGAGAGCTAACCTTGAATCCAGGATAAACTGAGGTCATCTTACTTCTGACATATATGTGTTCTATGACCCTGAGCAACACCTAAGCGCTATAAGTGTTTTAGCAGCTTTCTAAGAGCAAAACTTGCAGAGAAGGTATTGTTTTAAAATCTGATGCATATTTGTGTGTGTGTATATATATACACATATATGTGTGTGAATGTATTATAATTTTCCTATTTATCTACATATCCATGTCTATCTATATGTGTATATGTATACATATATATTATATATGTATATATATGTATATACATACATATATATACATATATATATATAGAGAGAGAGAGAGAGAGAGAGAGAGAGAGAGAGAGAGAGAGAGAGAGAGAGAGAGTCAGGAATGTCTGCTGACTTCCCTCCTTAATGGGGAAATGAATATATATGCATATACGCACATGTGCTTATATGTACAAATATACAAATATGTATATTTTGCCCCATGTACAAATGTGTCATTTTTTTTGCAACTGTCCCAAATGGATGTACCCAGGATACCTGTCCCAAGAACTCCAGGAATAGTAGTCAGCTTTCATCCCCAGCATACAAATCTACTTTTAACCTTCCCTTGGCAAGGGTCTCTACTCAGTTCAGCTTCCTTCTCAGCACTAACTGAAAACTCAGCTAAGAAAGTTCTCACTACCAAAATCTTTGGCATGGTCAAAGTGCTCAATGTCAGAAAGAGAAACACTTTTATCAATCAAATTGACGCTAAAGAAGATGCATTTGTACAGCAGTGTCATCTTCCCTCCATTCTTCATTCAAACTGGATTATTTTCTGTTCAGCCTAGAGACCTACTATCTACACAGAAGCTTAATCCCCCTGTATATGCTATCTCCTCCATTAAATGTGAGTCTCTTGGAGAGCTGGGGCTGTCTTTGTTTTTATATTTGTATCATCAGTTCTTAGTACACTCTTTCACATATAGGAAATCCTTATTATTTTATCCACTCATTTATTCATTTCTTCACTCATTTCTTCATTCATGAAACAGTAGGAGCTATTAGCCTGAATAGAATTCAAGATTAGGAGATATTATATTTAAATTTTTAAATTCACAGTACTTTCCTTTTTGTTAATCAAATCTTACCCATTTGGAAAGGTCTACCTCAAGTGACACCTCCTTCATGCATCCTTTTTTCTGTTCTGGTCCACTATAATATTTACTTATATTATCCAATATTGATTTTTATGTCTTGAATTGTTTTATAATTATTTTCTTTCTTTTCTGCTCACAACTTCTGTAGAATATCTCAATCAATCCCTCATGGAATCAATTTTCAATCCAGATGATTCAAGGAAGATGACCTTCTTAGCCTATCTTTTCTAGAGATATGTCTCATGTCTTGCTCCCTCTTGGTGAGGATTCAAATAACCCTTATTCTTGTACTTTATGTCAGCCCTAAGGTCTGAGGCTTGTGCTACCACATTTCCTCCAGTTCTTGTTACCAATTAGCACTTTCCTGTTTATATCTAGAAAAAGTATGATGAAGTAGAAAGAGCACTAGTTTTGCAGTTGGAAATTCAGGCTTCATATCCTATCTCTGCAACTTATTCTCTATATGACGTCAGGCCACATGCTAGGATAGACAGTGATAAGTTGAAGAATGTTCACAGGAGAGCAACCAGGCTAGTGAAATGTATTGAGATCTTGTTACATGAAAAGCACTTGGAGGAACTAGGGATATTTCATTTGAGGAAAAGAACCCTTGGGCAGGGGGTCAGGAGGTGGTGACACCTGTCTTCAAATAATAAAAGGTAAGACGGGGGGGCGGAGCAAAGATGGTGGCTGGAAAGCAGGGACTTGCATAAGCTCCATGCCAGGTCCCTCCAAAAACCTATAAAAATGGCTCTGAACAAATCCTAGAACTGCAGAACCCACAAAATAGCAGAGGGAAGCAGGGATCCAGCCCAGGACAGCCTGGATGGTCGCTGGATGAGGTCTATCTCGCATGG
>CM053622.1:298530129-298550626 GCA_028646595.1 Phalanger gymnotis
CAGGACCAACCAGACCAGGAGCGGGGTAGAACAGGCCCTAGTGCCCTGAATCATCGAGCTGTGGCAGTCACCAGATTTCTCAACCTACAAACACCAAAGACAACAGAGAAGGTTAGTGGGAAAAGCTGTGGGGGACAGAGTGGAAGGAGTTCACGGTTTAGCCACCATCCTGGGGACAGTGGGGGAGGCGCAGCTACAGAAATACAACTGCAGTTGCTTCTGGCCCCAGGCCCACCTGGTGGGAGGAATTAAGTGGCAGATCAGAGCAGGAGTGCACAGCCTGCTTAAGATCCCAGTCAGGTCCTGGCTGGCGGTTCTTGGGGAAGGAGGAGTGCTGGTGTGGCAGAGTTAGCTGCATAGAAATAGCTCTGAAAACAATAGTGCATCCCCTAAAGCTTGGAACAAAGTACTCTTTACTCTACAAGCAGTCATACTCTGACAAAAACCTCAAGGGTCAAATAAGTTGGCTGGGAACATGGCCAGGCAGTGAAAATGCTCCCAGATTCGGTCTCAGACTTTGGAATCTTTCTTTGGTGACAAAGAAGACCAAAATATACAGCCCGAAGAAGTCAACAAAGTCAAAGAGCCTACATCAAAAGCCTCCAAGGAAAACATGAACTGGTCTCAGACCATAGAAGAGCTCAAAAAGGATTTGGAAAAGAAAGTTAGAGAAGTAGAGGAAAAATTGGGAAGAGAAATGAGAATGATGCCAGAAAATGATGAAAAACAAGTCAATGACTGGCTAAAGGAGACCCAAAAAATACTGAAAAAAATATTGAAGGAAACAACACCTTAAAAAATAGACTAACTCAAATGGCAAAAGAGCTCCAAAAAGCCAATGAGGAGAAGAATGCCTTGAAAGGCAGAATTAGCAAAATGGAAAAGGAGGTCCAAAAGACCACTGAAGAAAATACTACCTTTAAAATTAGATTGGAGCAAGTGGAAGCTTGTGACTTGATGAGAAATCTAGATATTATGAAACAGAACCAAAGGAATGAAAAAGTGGAAGACAATGTGAAATATCTCATTGGAAAAACCACTGACCTGTAGAATAGATCCAGGAGAGATAATTTAAAAATTATTGGACTACCTGAAAGTCATGATCAAAAAAAAAAAAAGAGCCTAGATATCATCTTTCAAGAAATTATTAAGGAAAACTGCCCTGATATTCTAGACCAGAGGGTAAAATAGAAATTGAAAGAATCCACTGATCACCTCTTGAAAAAAGATCCCCAAAAGAAAAACTCCTAGGAATATTGTTGCCAAATTCCAAAACTCCCAGATCAAGAAGAAAATACTGCAAGCAACCAGAAAGAAACAATTTGAGTATTGTGGAAACACAATCAGGATAACACAGGGTCTAGCAGCTTTTACACTAAGGGATTGAAGGGCTTGGAATATGATATTCCAGAGGTCAATGGAGCTAGGATTAAAACCAAGAATCACCTACCCAGCAAAACTGAATATCATGCTCCAAGACAAAATATGGATTTTCAATAAAATAGAGGACTTTCAAGCTTTCTGAGTCAAAAGACCAGAGCTGAATAGAAAATTTGACTCCCAAACACAAGAATCAAGAGAAACATGAAAAGGTAAACAAGAAAGAGAAATCATAAGGGACTTACAAAAGTTGAACTGTTTTGTTTACATTCCTACATGGAAAGATAATGTGTATGATTCATGAGACCTCAGTATTAGAGTAGCTGAAAGGAATATGCATATATATGTGCATGTATGTATATATGTAGGTGGATATATATATATTTACAGAGGGCCCAGGGTGAGTGGAATATGAATGGATGATATCTAAAAAAATAAAATCAAATTAAGGGATGAGAGAGGAATATATTGAGAAAGGGAGAAAGGGAGAGATAGAATGGGGCAAATTATCTCTCATATGTGGCAAGAAAAAACAGGTCTGTAGGAAGGAAAGAGGGGGCAGGTGAGGAGGAATGAGTAAATCTTGCTCTCATTGGGTTTGACCTGAGGAGGGAATAACATACACAATTGGGTATCTTACCCCACAGGAAAGAAGGAGGAAGTAGATAAAAAAAGGAGGACAATAGAAGGGAGGGAAGATAGGGGGAGGAGGTAATCAAAAACAAACACTTTCAAAAAGGGACAGGGTCAAGGGAGAAAATTCAATAAAGGGGGATAGGTTAGGAAGGAGCAAAATATAGTCTTTCACAACATAAGTATTGTGGAAGGGTTTTACATAATGATATGCATGTGGCCTATGTTGAATTGCTTGCCTTCTTAGAGAGGGTGGGCAGGGAGGGAAGAGGGGAGAGAATTTGGAACTCAAAGTTTTAAAAACAGATGTTCAAAAACAAACAAAAAAAGGTTTTTGCATACAACTAGGAGATAAGATACACAGGCAATGGGGCATAGAAATTTATCTTGCCCTACAAGAGAAGAAGGGAAAGGGGGATGGAAGGGGAGTGGGGTGACAGAAGGGAGGGCTGACTGAGGAATGGGGCAACCAGAATATACACCATCTTGGAGTGGGTGGGAGGGTGGAAATGGGAGAAAATTGGTAATTCAAACTCTTGTGAAAATCAATGCCGAAAACTAAATATATTAAATAAATTAAATTAAAAAATAAAGTTGTTTAGATTAAGAAAGAGGCAGCTAAATATCCCAGTGGACAGAGTGCTGGGCCTGAAGCCAGGAAGACCTGAATTCAAATCTGGCCTCAGATATTCACTAGTTATGTGACCCTGGGCAAGTCACTTAATTTCTGTTTGCCTTAATCCACTGGAGAAGGAAATGGCAAACCACTCCATGTTTTTGCCAAGAAAACCCCACAGACAGTTTGGTCCAGGGGGTCGTGAAGAGTCGGACATGACTGAAAACTGAACAATGACAAAGAGAAAAGTGACAGATAAAATGTTAGTAATGTGGATTAAATGTTAAAATAAGCTATAAAAAAATTTCTCTGGCTGATACCCTGCTTGGTAGAGTATATCTATTGAGACAGGAGAAAGGAAGGGAGAGGCAGGACTTGGAGAAAGATCCTAGATCCCAGCTTTTCTGTCCAAGTGATCCTTTTACCAATTTTAGAAGTGAATAATTACTCCAGCTTTAACTGGATCCCAAAACTAATGTTTGCAGATTATGTTCAATTTAAATCTGGTGAACTGTCTTTGCCCATCCAGTATCTGACATCAGGGCGATGTGTTTAAAACTGCAACAACAGAAAAAAAGTTTTTCTCCTTTAAGACAGATTCGCTCAAGGTTTTTCTATAGTAGCCTTAAATGTAATCACTTTAGAATCTCAGCAATTTCTGTTTAAAATGTATGTATTGCCACTGTGAAAGCTGTTTGTATATGAATTTTGGTAAAAATTGAAAAATACAACTCTTTTGATTTATAAAAAAAAAAAGATAAGGCAATGTGAAAGAGATATAAGACTTCTTTTGCTTATCCCCAGAATTTAGTACTTGGAGCAATGGATGGAAATTACATAGAAGTAGATTTAGACTTGATGTAAGGAAAGCTTTTCTAACAATTTGATCTACGCAAAAGTGAAATAGGCTCCCTTAGGGAGCAGTAAGCTGTACTGGAGGTCTTCAAGCTGCATGATCATTTATTATTAACATTACAGAGGAGGCTCTTCATCAGGTACAGGTTGGACTATATCAGGGTTTCTTAACTTGAGGGACCATGAAATTATTTTTTAAACTACTTTGATAACTGTTTTTCAATATAAAATATTTAAATAGAAACATTATTTGAAAAAAAAATCACCTATAGATAGAAACTGACAACCAAGGAATACATTATACAAAAAAGGTTAAAAACATCTGAAGTAGATGGCGTTTCTTCAGACTCTGAGATACTGTGGTCCTTCAAAGTTGGACAAGGGATCTAACCAAATGAGAATTCAGTTTCCTCATCTAAAAAATGAGAGAATGTGGGGTGTGAATGGACTTGGTGACTAGTAGTATACAGGCCAGATACTTGGTCTGTATCACTAGGGGAGGAATTGCAACTCAAGTATACAAGACCATGAACATCAGCTGTCTCACCTGAGCCAGCTGGGTAAGGAGTAAATGCCTGCCAAAGAAGGAGGAGAATCTTCCTTGAACAGCCACTCTCTTTCACAGTACCTCCTATGGTATCCTACAACTTCACCTCAATTCATTGCCCCACCCACTAGGAGAGACCAAAAATCCCCAGGGATTATGATAACCTATTTAAAATCATTACTCAATGATTTAAAGAGAAAACCTTCTACCAATTTAACACATCATACTCTCTCCATTCCAGTGATTCTGAACTCTGGTTGTCATTGTTCGAACCCTATTATCTGTCTCTTAATGACCACTCCCATATTTGCATCACCCTCAACCAATCCAATTCAGGTGATGTCTCACTCTAAAGCAACTCATACCTTCAATAGTGACCTTTGGAATACATGCTCCAAAAACAACAATCTTGATTTCATCTTATACTTTTTTTCTTTCATACTCTTTTCATTTTCTTGCAGTCACTGAGACCTGAATCCCTCCTATGACATAGTCTCTTGGCTACTATTTATTGTTCTGTCTCCCCACTGTCACTTCTAGATTTTCTCTCTATGATCACCACTCAATAACTTCTCATCCTTTGCAATTTACTCAATATATATTTATCACCCATTTAAGAGCCTAGCTGTTATCTACTCACCTCCAGAATACTCTTCATCTTTTCTCAATGAGTTCAATAATCTTTCAAGCACTCTAACCTCCTGTTCTTCTTACTAATTTCCTATGATGTGCTCCTCTACCCTACCTCAGCTATACATAGTGATGGTCATACTATTGATCTTGTTGTCACCCACAAGAATTCTATTTCCATGCTGATGAATTCTGAAATTCATTAATCTGATCACAATTAGTTGTCAATCCACTTCTCCCTCTGCTTTGCAAGCCTTAATCCTTTTCTCTGTCCTCACTGTGACTGCCAATCCCTCCACCCCTCACTTCTTTCTCAGGAAATGACCCTTGTGCTGCCTTCACTTACCTCTGTTCTACATCTTTATCCCTTGTTAAGCCAGTTCAACTTTATATTGTATTCTTCTCTTGAGTTCCTTTCTCCTCTATTCTCTCACCAAACCTCAGTCTGGGATTATTACAACCTTCTGTTGTACATGTACTACTGAAGAAAGCTAGAGAAAATCATGAAGCGATGATGACTGGATCCATTACAATTTTATTTTACATAACTTCACTTGGGCCCTCACTGTAGCAAATTTACCATTGAATAGCTACTTAATACTATGCAAGTGTTAGGTCTGATGGTGCAGCCAAGGTGGCAGAGTAAAGGTAGGGACTCTCTTGAGCTCTCCCAAATTCCCCTACAAAATACTTTAAAATAATGCTTCAGAATGAATTCTGTACCAGAAAAACCAACAAAAAAAATGAGTGAAACAATTTTCCAGCCCCCAAGGGCAGGGAACCTGTAGCCACAAGGAAACTGTGTCCCTCTAGGTCCTCAAATACAACTTTTAGACTGAATCCAAATTCACAGAACAAATTGCAGGTTCTTCACCCCTTACTTAGACAGTTGTTATGAAAGGTCTGTCTCACTGGGATGAGAGTGGAATGCACTCTAGGGCAGGCTGGGCCCTGACAAACCAACAGCAGGCCTTGGGGGTGACTGAATAAGCAGTGGAAGCTTCTGGAGCTCTCAGTCTAATGACAGCAAGGGAATTGAACAGAAGGAAATTACAGTGGACCATTTACTTTCACTGGGTGCAGGATTCTGTTGCATTGTCCATACACAGTTCTGGGTTACAGTCCCAGGGAAAGGAGGAGTGCTAGCACACTAAAGCATTCAGCCAAAGTGGAACAAGGACACCAGTCACAGTATTTCACATTTTCTTCTTTTTTTCATTCTTTTGATTTTGTTTTATTGAGAGGTAATTTAAGAATTTTTGGCCTACTTGAAGACCATGATCAAAAAAAAGGCCTACACATCATCTTTCCAGAAATTATTAAGGACAATTACCATATATCCTAGAACCAGAATGGTAAATAGAAATGGAAAGAATCCACCAGTCACCTCCTGAAAGAGATCCCAAAATGAAAACCTGGGAATATTGTATTTAAATTCCAGAAATTCCAAGTCAAGGAGAAAATATTGCAATCACACACACACACACACACACACACACACACACACACACACTCACTTCAAATTCCATGGAGCCACAGTGAGTATAATACAAGACTTAGAAGCTTCTACATTTAAGGACTGGAAGGCATGGAATGTGATACCCCAGAGGGCAAAAGAGTTAGGATTGTAACAAAGAATCACTTACCTAGGAGAACAATATAATACTTGGGGAGGAAGTGGATATTTAATGAAATAGAAGACTTTCCAATATTCCTGATGAAAAGAGTATAACTGAATAGAAAATTTCACTTTCAAACACAAGATTCAAGAGAACAATGAAAAGGCAAACAGGAAAGAGAAATCATAAGTGATTCAATAAGGTTAAACTGTTTACATATCTACAAGATTATATTTGTAACTCCTAAGAAATTTATCATTATTGTGGCAATTAGAAGGCTACTACATAGACAGAGGGCTAACTATGATGGGAGAATATTTAAAAAGAAAAAAAAATTAAGTAAAAGATAATAAAAGGATGCATTAAGAGGAGGAAGGAAAGGGTAGAATAGGGTAAATTATTTCACATAAAGGAGGCAAAAAAGAGCTTATACAGCAAAAGATAGTGGAACAATAGACATGTATGAACTTTACTCTCCTACAAATTGACAGAGACAGAGACAGAGAGAGAGAGGATAAATGGATAATAGAATAGAGGAAAATAGAAATTAGTAATCATAGCATTTAAAAAATTTACAGCAAAAATTTTGCAACAACTTTCTCTAGTAAAGGCATTATTTTTCAAATATATAGAGAACTCAGTCAAATTTATAAGAATGTAAGTCATTCCCCAATTGATAAATGGTCAAAGGATATCAACTGGAAGTTTTCAAAGAAATCTAAACTATCCATAGTCATATGAAAAAATACTCTAAATCACTATTGATTAGACAGATGTAAATTAAAAGAAGTCAGAAGTACCAGTTCATGTCTATCAAATTGACTAACATGACAGCAAAAGAAAAAATATTTAAGAGAGGATTGGGAAAATTGGTAGATTAAAATGCTTTTGGTAGAGTTGTGAACTGATTGAACCATTTTGGTGAGCAATTTGGAATTATGTCCAAAGGATTGTAAAACTGTGTATATCCTCTGACCTAGCAATACCTCTACTAGGTCAGTATCCCAAAGACATAAAAAAAGATAACTTATATGCACAAGAAATATTTATAGCAGTTTCTTTGTCATGGAAAAGTAGAAACTAAAGAGATGCTTATCAATTGGGGAATGGCTGGAAAATTTGCGATATATTATTTTGAATGAATATTAATGTGCTTATAAGAAATGATGAGATGTTTTCAGAAAAAAATGGAATGACTTACTTGTACCTATCCTAAGTGAGTGAGCAGAAGCAGAACATTGTGCACTGTAATAGTGATATTGTATGATTATCAACTGTGAACGATTAAACAATTCTCAGCAATACCGAGATCAAAACATACTCTTTTAAGCTTTCTTTTTCTTTTTTTATTTCATTGGTCTTGTTTTCCTTCACAATATGACTAATATGGAAATATGTTTTGCATGCCTGCACATACATAACCTATATCAAGTTGATTGTTGAAAGGGGCAGGAAGAGGGATGGAGGGAGAGAATTTGAAAATTAAAAGAAAAGAATGTTAAAATTGTTTTTACATGTGGTTGGAAAAATAAAATATTCCTAGGTAGTGGGTGTTAGCACAAAAATTGAAGTGATCTTCATGCTCCAACAATACAGACAGTATTCAATATTACAATCTAGCCTTTCCTTGGTTTTTATTACTTGCTAGAACTTGAGTTTCCCTATCATCACCTTCGAGAAACACTGACTACTTTGATGTCACAATGAAGCTTTAGAGGAAGATTTTTATGGAAGCTATTTGCCAGACAATGATTGATTTGCAGCAACCTATCATATATAAGTCTATTTGTATATGAGTTTATTTTTCTACTATATATCTATATCTACTTGTCATTTATTAATTGTCTATCATCTAGATAACTAGCACTCACTAATACAAATACCCCTGTAAATTTCAACAATATAATAATCAGTCAGCACGTTTTTATTAAGGCAGGTCAAACTGTGGAGATACAAAGAAAGGCTAAAAATAAATGTTCCTATTTGCAAGGAACTCACCATCTAAAGGAGATAACATGAAAAGAAAATATGGGCAGGATAAATTGGAAATAATCCCTGAGGGAAGGCTCTAGCATTAAGGGGATTGAGAAAAGCTTCTTGAATAGCATTTTAGCTGGAATTTGAAGGAAGCCAGGAGACAAAGAGAAAGAAGAGAATTCCAGGCATGGGTGATAGTGAGGAAAAATGCCCCAAGTCAAGAGATGAATATTTTGTTTGAGGAATAGAAAGGAGGCTTAGTGTCACTGGATGGCAGATTATGTGGAAGAGAGTAATGTATAACAAGACTAGAATTTAGGAAGGGGCTAGGTTAAGGAGGGCTTTAAAAGCCAAACACACGATTGTATATTTGATCCTGGAGATAACAGGGAGCCACTGGAGTTTACTGAATAGGGGCTAGGGATGGGGGAAATATGATCAGACCTATGCTTTTGGAAGATCAATTTGACAGAGGATGGGCAGGAGTGGGGAGAGACTTCAGGGAAGAAGATTATTATTTCTTGGTATAATGAACTTTTTTCCTTTATTTATCTTCACTCATTCTACATCTCATCCACTTCGTTAGTTATATTTAATAATGTGCATGTATTTGTTTGGTGCCAGCTCAGTATTCTGTCCCTGACAAGCCCGAAGAGCCGAGTGCTAAACTAACACGCCAGCAATAATGAAACTAGTATGAAATCTCATGCCTGCAGGACCCTCTGGGCTGATTTATCTTGTCTCATTTTAAAAGTAAGATTCATTGAACCAGAAGGGTCTCTCCTTTTGCTTCAGGAAATACTTGACTATACATTTGAATTTCTTACTCGAATCTATCAGATATCAACATTCTACTATTTTACCTACACTGGATTAACTTACCTAGTGAATGAGTTCATGGGCATTACTTTCAAAAGAAGTTATTATTCTTAAATAATGTTAATTATACTAGAGTTTGTAAGAAAGACAATCTCCCCATCCGTGGATACGCAGCCTTGACATGGTAAGTTTACAGTACAATATCATAAAAAGATGGTTGAAAATACATATTCAAAGTTTTCTCTGGTGATCTTGGAGGTGAGCAAAAATTTTTAGCCCATACTAATGTAGTCAAGTAGCTGAGGTATAGCTGATAGCTGAGAATCTTGAAAGAAATGATAGTAAATGACTGAAGAACTACAAGAAATATCACAAAGGCCCTGCACTAAAACTCTAGCATTTTACTAATAGAATTTCTGAAGCTCTCCAACAGAACTTATTTGCTCTTATTTTACACACAGTTCTGTCAGTGTTCTTTATATGATTTTCTAGTCCACAATAGATTAGACTATGAGATGTATACGTATATATTCAATTCAATTTATCATATAAGTTCTCTGAAAGTAGAAATTGTTTCATTCTTTGTGCCTATGTCCCAAGAACCTAGTAGGTTCAATAAATTCTTGTGAATTGATTGATGTAGGACACTTATTACATACTTTCTAAATGAAAAAAAAATAAGTATGCACACTAGAGTATGATCACAAAGAATTTTCATCTATTTCCACATGTACAATCCTAACTTCACATGTTCAAAGATTAGGTTAGGAAAAAAACAATAAAAAATTAGAACAACTGGATTTCCTCCTCCAACCTTGACTACCTTCTTCCTGATCTTAAGCTGCAGATTCTGTGTATCTGGGACTCATGACCTATTCATCTTAGTGTCCCCCTAAGAACCAAACACAGTGGTAGATATTTAATATTCTGTGAGTGAATGAAATTCCTAAATCCTCATTTACCACTATCAGATGCTAGGAGACAGGAGTGGAAAGAAAGAGAAAATGTTTTGTCCTTGACAAAGAGGGAAAGCAATCCATCACAATTCCTTCTCTGGAGAGCCCATGGAGTATCTGGGAATGAACAGCCAGCTACCTGCTTAAGGAAAAAGAACAGAGACAGTTAAGACAGAACAGAAAGTGTTTGGTCTTGTTGTTGTTGAGCCTTCGCTCTTGAAAAGGACCATCTTGAGGGTGAGGATGCTTAGTTATGCCTATTTAACCTATAGCCAAATATGTCAAGAGTCAGGGAATTCACTCCCTTCTAGGGTAATCCATTCCACTTTTTAATTGTTCTAGATTTCAAGACATCACCCTCTTGAGGCCATTGGTCCTCTTCGAGAATGGACAAACAACAGAACAGTTTCTGAAAAGATCTTAATACTCTACCTCTTCATAACATCTACCCATAAGTTCTACTATAACTCTAACATCTGGAACTGGAGTCTTATCATTAATAGAGATGTGTGTTGCTCCTGCCAGCCCAGTTCTATTGGGGTCCAATAGATAATTAGATGAGCTTGGATTTGAATTCATTTCCTTTGACTCTAGCACTCTGAAAAAGTCTTAACAATCGAGAGATTAGGGAAAAGAGCCTAAGAGAGTAACAAAAGTGGCAAAAAGGATAAAGAAAGATAGTGTAGAAGATTTATTTAGGGCTATCTTCACTGACATACAAAACCATAATAAACACATCAAAACACCTTCAAAACTGAGAAACTGCTCTGCTAGAACAGATTGACAGCCAATAGAGACCTCTTTTGTTTCTTGCACACATAAGTATGCATTCATACATGCACACACAATATCCTTGAACTGTGAACAGTCAACAAGTAAAATTTTGAAGAGTTGCTTTTGTTTTGTTTTGTCTTTTAAATAACAATCCATGTATCTGACTGGGAACTAGAGTCAATCTAAAATATTCCTACATTTTATTTCTTGTTTTTTAAAAGAAGAATTTTTAACTCAGCAAAAAGTAGTCTTGAAGTCTTCTTTTTTCATACAAGAAGTGATATCGTATGATTAAAATAATACAATAGCTTGTGACAGCTAGGACTACAGAGATACTTTTGTTCAATTATCCTATGGGTTAAAGAAATTGGTCTAACCATCCACACTAGAAAAACAAAGTGGATACAAAATGGATATTGTCCAGACTATGATATGAGTATGGACAAACACTTGGGGGAATTTCACAGTGTTTTAAATTACTCTAAACTGTTTTCTACTGTGAAAATTAATCTCTTTTGCATGAATATTCTTCTAACAGCTTAAATGGCTATGACTCATGAAACAACATGATCTTGGAGAATTGCAAGATACCCAAAAGACATTGAAAAGCTGGATGGTGGGTGGAAGTAGGCTGAAGCAAGCTACCAACAATAACTTAAGTGTGAGAAGTGTTGTAATTAGATGAGCTTTGATTTCAATTCATGTCCTTCAACTCTAGTACTCTGAAAAACTCTTCAAATTAGAGACATTAGGAAGAACAGCCTAAGAAAGAGAGTAGCAAAAATGGTGAAGTATAAAGATCTTTCCAGAAACTGTTCTGTTCTGTTGTTCTTCCTTTATTCTTCCCAATGGTGATGTCTTGAAATCTAGACCAATTCAAAAGTTTAATGGATTTAATTGATATTCATGCCTGGAAAGGGAGGTGCACTGGCCATTTATCATCAGAAAAAATAGATGGACAGATCAAATACTATGTGGGGAAAATGAAGTTATTAAAAAATTTCAGAAGGAAGTATGGTATCATTTAGTTGGGTTTCCCTTTGGAGGAAATATCTGAAAACAAGAACAAGGACAACCAAAGATGAAAAGGAGTGAAGAATCAGAAAGACCCATCAGAGTATGTTCTGAACAGAATGCTTTGTGCATAGTAAGAATTTAATACACTTTGTTGTATTGTGTCGATGGGCTCCAAACAGTCTAAAGAACTTCATAAAAAGAAAATTTAGTACAAAGGATTCTATCATTAGATATTCTGATCTAGTCATTAAAACATGTAACTTATAATGCTTTTTAAAAGTTGTTCAAGTTAAAAAAATATACTTTTATATAAAACTGAATTTATTATTTAACATACAGAATTTTTACTTTTTTAGAATGTTCAAACTTTAATAAGGGTGTGGAACTGCACTGAAATTTGTAGTTTGACTCAGAATTTTAACCCTACCATACCTAACACTAATACAGTGCACTTTCACCCACCTTTTCTTAATAGGAATAATAATGGGTTAAATAACAAAGGTAGGGCTGCTGTGGAATAGTAATTTTAAAATTGGAATTGAATGACACCCAACCCTGTTTTCCTGGATTTTCCATTCTTCAGTAGGGCCATTGAACTCAGATCTTTCTGTAAATTAAATCTATATGTATCTCTGAACACACAACAGCTCAAGTTCAGGGGTTCTCTGTTCATGCTAGTTTTCTGGTGTCAGGTTAGACAAATCTATTCTTTCCTTAAATCATTTGAGATTGGTATTAGCTAACATGTACTACCCTTAGTTCTTGAGGGAAAAACTAAACACAATATAGAAAAACAAAGAACATCATGCATTTACAGACATTTCTTAATCCTAACATAGCCTATCAACTGATTGGTAACTCAAAGGATAAGGACGCCTTGCTCATATGCCTTACCTCCTTTCCGAGAACCATGCAAAGCACTTTCTGGACTTAGAGCATTTCACTGCTTTCTTTATTCCCACCTACCTCCACCAACCTACAGCAAGATGAAATAAAATATCAGTCTAAAGGTTAACCTGATAGGATTAGAAAGCTTTTAACAGCAAGATCACAAGGACCAAAAGATTCTGATGAAGAAATGGGGCAATAGTCTAATGGGGCAGATGTAGTTCTATAGAAAATTAACTTATTAATCAACTTTGATTTCTTTTTATTTTTTATGCTATTTTTACAAGAAAATCATTTCCAAATATGTCTTCATATATTTCCTGCACAGGAAAGCAGCTATTTTTTAAAAGGGAGAATAAAGTGTATCTGTATCTGAGAGTGTATACAATATTTTACATAATGAAGAAGGTGCATTTCTTCTTTTCTCTTTGACCATTGTTTATAATTATAATTACAAGATTTTTGTTTAATTTTATTGCTCTTTTTTATATGCATGCATGCATAGAGCATAATGTTTCCCTTATTCCACTGACTTCACTCAACTTTAGTTCATAGAAGTCTTCTCATGTTTCTTTCAATTCCTAATATTTGACATTTCTTACTACAGAATAACATTACATCACATCACATTCACATATCACAATTCTTTAGCCATTCCCAGAACTGATGAACCCCAACATTGGTTCCAGTTCTTTACTACCACAAAATTGATGCTATTAATATTGCTATTAATGTTGAGAATTTTTGTATATGAATATCTGATATTGAGAAATCTTGGTTAAAGTATAGAGTGATATAAATCTCCTTTTTTTCAAATGATTCTAAATTGTTTTCCAGTTCAGAACTCTCCACCAATATGGTAGTCTATCTTTCTGTCCATAATCCTTCTAATGTTAACCATTTCCATCTCTTGTATTTTTGAAAATTTTCTAGGTACTGGATGGAACCTCAGACTAATTTTATTTTGGATTTCTTTTATCGTTATTGAATTGAAATAATATTTTTTCATTAAAGGTTTTCAATAGTTCTGAGAATTATTTGTCCATATCTTTTGATCACTTACTGACTGTAGAATGACTCTTAGTCTTTTTTTTTAATTTGGCATAATTCCCTATGTATCTGGAGTATCAGGCCTTTATCAGAAATATTTGGAGCAAAGTTCATATTTCAGTGAAGTTTTCTTTCTTATACTAGCTACATTGATTGTGTAGAAGCTTTTAAATTTTTCTATATTCTGTACTCAAATTGTCACCGTATAATTTATAAACTCTTTAATCCCGTCTTAGGTTATGAATTCCCCCCTATCCGTAGTTGTGAGAAGTAAAGCCTTCAATTTTCCTCTTTTTATTTTTTTAATTAAGATTTTACCTTTAGGTTGCATATACATTTTTATCCTGTGGTATATCACGGAAGATTATAGTCTAACCCAATTTATACTTGCCAGTGTTTTCTTTTGCTTTTACTATTATTACACAGCTGATATCTTAGGAATATAGTTATTAAAACATAAATGGTGTTCAGTTTAAGCCTTAGGCACTTAAATATTTTTGCAATAAATACTGCCCATTTATTCCCAATAAAACTAATATCAGTAAAAGTTTTATCCCATAAAAATAGTGCTTTGAAAGACTTCTAAAATTTTTTTTGAAATTTTAAAATTTTCAAAGTTTATTTTCCCCTTATAATATTATTGTTACATAAACTATTCCCCTAACCCTATTTACTTTGTTGGTAAGGAGATATGAATTGGCAATGAGATGTGAATTGGGCTAGCACTCTAGAAATTTAGAACTAGACCAAAAAGTTCCCAAACTTTGCATAACTCTTGACCCAGTCACATCACTACTACGTCTATACTCCAAAGAAATCAAAGAGGAAGAGTACCTCTACATACAAAAATATTTGTAGAAGTTATTTTCTTAGTAGGCAAAGTTAGAAACTAAAGGAATATCCTCCTAAAAGTGAATGACTAAAGAAATTGATCTATGTGAATGTAATTGCATATTATTGTGACACAAAAAATTATGAAATGGACAATTAAAGAAAAAAACTTAAAAGACCTCTGAACTGATATAAAAGTATCTTTAGTTCAGCTTTGATGCAAAATTTAAAACTTTTGCTTCACAAAGTGAAGTAAGCAGAGACAAGAAAACAATATAGATAACTAATTATAACAATGTAAATAGAAATAAAAATTACCCACCAAAAATCAAAAATGAATGAAAAAAATTCTGAATATCAAGTGGTACTGGAATGAAGAGGTATAAGAAAACATCTCCCAACCTACCTGTTCATGGAGGTTGATGCCACACAGATGTTGCACATTTCCTTTCATGTTTTCTGACTTTTTCAGTGTATCAAAAAGTTGTACCAACTTTTTTTCCTCTGAAAAAAGTACTATTTATCATATGCCATAGTTCTCAGGGAGGAAAGGGGCTAGGGATAAATGGAATACTATGGTGATGTAAGGAACAGAAAGTATCAATAAAAACTTAGTAAAAAAACTTTTCATCAGTGTTTGTTGTTATTACTCTGCAGTATTTTTTCCTCTACTTTTTCTCTCCCTGTCTTAAATATCAAGGTCAAATTTATTTCACAGAAAATGATTTAAAGGGAGTTTTATTTTCTGATTATTGCAAAATGTTTAAGTAATATTGGAATTAATTGTTCTTTTAGTCTTTGATAGAATTCATCTCTAAATGCATCTGGTCCTTGCTTTGCTACTCTTTAAGAGTTATTTTTGGCTTTTTCCATTTATTTTTCTTTAATTGGGTATTTAAATAGTTTGTTCTTTTTTTTTAAATCTAAGTGTGTATCTTCCATTGTCATGAATTCTATTTTTGTTGATACATACAATTTTGTATTCTCCCTTTAAAAAAATAAATTGTTAATTTATTTTATCAGGTTCCTCCCATCCCTACTTTTATTTATCAACTCAATGGTATTTTTGCTTAATTTTTTATATTAATTTATTCTTTATTTTCTATGTTGCTATTTAGTTGGAGGTTTTAATTTGCTGTTCAAACTTTTTTTAATTGCATGCACAATTAATTAAATTATTCATTCTCTCTTTTGCAAATGAAAGCATTTAAAACTCCCTCACAACCATTTCAGCTATAGCCCATAAGTTTTGGTGTAATTATCTCATTATTGTAATTTTCTTTGAGATTATTTTCTATTGTTTAAATATATTTTTAATTCTTTAAAATTTGTGCTATTTAGTCCCTTATTTTCAATTCTTGAAGGGCATTTCATCGAACATATATGTGTATATGTATATACATATGTATTTCTAATCAACAAACAATTCATTTAGTCCTTTTGCTTTTCTATATATTTGCATGAAGCCTTTATACACCAATACACAGTCAATTTTTATAATGATGCCATGTGCTGATGAGAGACATGTAAATTTATTTCTATTCAATTGAGTAATTTCAAGAAAGTTATCACTTAAAAAATTCTGAAGTTCAATTTAGGTACTTACATTCTTTCTTGTACATCTTTTGCTTAGATGTGTCTAGATAAGAAAGAAGTACATTAATATCTCCCACTATTGTAGTTTTACTATCTATGTCTCACTCTATTTCACTTATATTTTCATTTGAGCATTTAGATGCTATGTAATTAGGAGTGTGTGTGTGTGAAAGAGAGAGACAGAGACAGAGACAGAGAGAGAATATGCATTATTGACACTGACTTATCTATGATACTTTTAATCATAATGTAATTTCCATGTTTATCTTTTTATCATGTCCATATACACACAGCCTTTCTGAAATTATGATTCATATTCCTTTTTTGAGTTCATCAATATAATGGGTTTATTCTAGCTCTGCATAAATCTTTATGCTTTAAATGTGTTTAAAACACAACAACATATTGTGTAATTCTGCTTTCTAATCCACTTTTCTGTGTTTTTCCTTTTTATGAGTGAAATAATCCATTCATATTCAACTGTAATAATTGTTACTTGTGTATTCTTCAATGTCCTTTTTTTACCTTTCCCTTTTTTTTGCTCTTATTTCCCTCTTTGCAAATAATAAGAATGTGGTAGGAGTGTGATTTTCTATCTTATAAATGAAGCAAACCATTTACTCTTTTTTTGCAGCAATTCCTTTGCCTTCACTCCACTCTGATTCTGAAGTTAATAAATTTTTCCTTCCTATTTATCCCCTCTTTATTGTTTCCTACCAACATATGAGGTTTTTTGTCTTGTTCTGTTTATGACTATTCACTTACCTATGATGCCTGTCTCTTTACATCTCTCTCTACCCTTCTTTTCACCACTATCCCCTCCTATTTACTTATTCACTTTTATATTTTTCTATTCAGAAATGTGTGTGTGTGTGTGTGTTTGTGTGTCTTGGTGTGCAATGATATTCCATCTTCTTTCATTCAATTCAGATGAAAGTGAGGTTCATGGTATGTGTATTGCACTCCACACCCCCCACCCATGTCTTCCTTCGTGTCTACATGCTCATCTTGTATACCTCTGATTTGCAATAGTAATACTCCTCCCCTTATTTCTCCTTTCATTCTTAGAATAATCCTTCCAATAGAACAAAACAAACCCTATACATTTTGTCATCTTAAACTTCATGGCCTTTAAAGATATTTAGAATCTGAGAAGACATTTATTCCTTATCCTGCTAAAACATATAAGCAATCCATCTACATATATTCACTTTCAATTAAATAAATATCTTTATATTTCTATGTTTCTCTTAGAAACACTACCATTTCAAAATGTAAACACTATTTTGGTGTTTTCATAAGGAATGCCTGAAAATCTTTTATTCTTTTAAAGTTTCATTTCCCACCATCTCCACACTCTGTCCACCACCCCTACAGGACTGTATTTCATTTTCCTGGATAGGGTATATAATGTTGTAAATCTTTTTATTTTGCCATTTATGACCTCATCTAAGATATCATGTCCTTTATTGTGGCAGCTGCCAAGTCTTAGCGTGATTGTTAGTGAAGCTCCTTGGTATGTGAACTCCTTTTTGTCTACTTGTATTTTTTCTTTGGCCTGGAAGCTCTGTATTTTGCTCTGATGTTGATGGGAGTTTTCATTTTAAAATTTGTTTGTGGAAGTGACTAGTGGATTTTTCCCCCTCTTTTCATTTTGCCCTCTGGTTCTAAGAGTTCTTTGTAGTTTTCACATATAAGTTCTTGAAATATGGTATCCAGAATTATTTTATCATGGTTTTCAGAAATTCTGATATTCCTTAGATGATTTCTCCACCTGTTTTAGGTACATTTTAATTCTATATTTCTACCATTTTCTTCTATTTTATTCAATCTTTTAAATATTTTTTGAATTATTGAATCTCTTTTTGTTTGTCCCCTTCTTATTTTCAGGGTATTCCCTTCTCAAATGTGCCATCTATTTTAAGTTGTCAGTTTTCGTTGACATTCTTTTCTCCATAGTCTTTTTATTTTGCTTTGTTATCTACATTGGGGAAATAGGGGTGTTCTAGTGCTTCCATCAAACTCTGCAAATGAGTGGTATGAACAGAGTCTACTCTCCCCTAGGACCCTTTCTTGCCTCAGGTCTTTGGGATCTTCTCCTAAATTTAGGCTGTGTCTGGAATCCTTCCCCTAGATGTTGAGCTGAGGAACTACTCCTATGCTGGTCCCTTGCCATAGATTTTAGTTTTGGCTTGGGGTAGATTTTTCCTATAGCTTTTCTCCTGAAAGTGTACTTAGGCCGCCAGTGTCACATTCAATCTCCTCCTCATCCCCACCTCCTAAAATTGTTCTCTCTAGTTGGGGTCCTGCAGCCTGTGTTTTGGCTTTAGGTAAGCTCTATATTGGGGTTAGGTACTTGGGTTCAGGCACGGAGTGCATGCTACACCTTCTTGGAATGTAGGCTGCTCGCTCTGGTTAGTATCCTGAAGTAAAAGTCTTAAGGGGAAAGCTGGGATTGGACTCCTATTCTGTGCCTTACTTAACTTGTTTGGAATTTCTCTTCATCTAAGCTCCTGTGGTTGAGGCTGTAGCATATGGGAAGCATCAGGCTGGGCTTTGGTGCTGGCGCTGATGAGTTCAGAAAGAGGATTGCACCCACCCTAAACTTACATGGGCTGCTTATGTTCTGAGCTCTGCCGTCTGCACTTTTCCTCTATCTGTTCTGACTTGTCTGCCTTGTAAGAATCATTTGGGGTCTTTTTGGGTATTCCTAGGTTGGATGGGAGAAGCTAGAAGTTATTTTTTAAATCAATTCATTCCAGCATTGTGGATTTCTCAACATGCTACAGTATTTGAAGCCCATCTGGACTCTTGTATTTTAGAATACCACCATCTTCCCCTACTCAGTCTTATTACCTTGGTATTCTAGTTTTCACAGTTCTTATCAAATAGTGAATCCCTCCACAAATAGTTTATATTCCTGAGTTTATCAATTACTGGGCTAGAGAGTCCATTTTTTTTTAAAAAAAAAGTTGCTTATCTGGTCAATTCCAATGATCTACATTTCTGTTTTTTAACTAGTACCAAATTGTTTTGACAATTATTGCTTTATAATATAATTTGAGATGTGGAAATACTATTCCCTCTTCTTTCCAACTTGTTTTTTTTATTTCCTTTGAGATTATAGATCATTTGTGTCCGCAAATGAATTTTGTTATTATTTTTCCTAGCTTTGTAAAGTAACCCCCTGGTTTCGTTATGGGTATAGTACTTAAATTTCAAATTAACTTTGTATTATGCTTTTATTATAATGACATGATCCAACCATGAGCAGTTATTATGATTCTAGCTGCTTAAGTCTCCCTTTATTTCTATAAAGAGTGATTTTGTAATTGTATTTTTTGAGTGTGTCTTGGCAGACAAACTTTCAGGTGATTTTTTTGTTTTGTTTTAGATTTTGGAGCTAATGTGAATGGGATTTCCCTTTTTATTATTTCCTCCTGGACATTGTTGCTGCTATAAAAACAATGCTGATTATTTTTGTAGATTATGCATCAACATTTTTATTAAAGTTATTAATAGCCTTAATTAGGTTCTTCATTGATTTTCTGGGGTCTTCTAAGTAAACCATTTTGTCATCAGCAAATAGGACCACCACAACCACCTCCCACCTTTCATACTGACTTTTATGCCTTTTACTTCTTTCTTTTATTGTTCTTTATGGCTAATATGTCTAGGAATTTCAAAAGGGGCACTAGATTTGTGATCTCACTGGTACAGCAGATTCCCTGGTGAGGAAACTCCCTCTATCACAACAGGTCAGTAGCTACTTATACTCTTGGAAAATTGTATAGAATTCAAAGACATTAAGTTATTTACCCAAGATCGAACAACCCACGTGTATCTCAGGCAGGACTTGAACCCAAATCTTTGTGATAATAAGGTCAAGTCTCTATCCACTCTGCCCCTCTGCCTCTCTAGAAGTGTTTCTAGTAGTTCTAGAATTGTCAAATAGTAGTGAGATATGGTGACATCCTTGCTTTACTCTTGAATTCACTGGAAAAGCTTCTAGTGATTTCCCTATAGCAAATGATGCTAAACTTTTCCTATATAAACTTATCCATACCTTTACTTTTTAATATTTTGTCAAAATGTGCATTGTACTTATTGAGCATTTTTTACATATATTGAAATAAATGTCTAGCTTAGAATTTTTTAAAATGTGAATTAGGATGCTGATTTTGTTTCCCCTTAGATGGATACACCCTTGAACCTCTGGTATAAATTCTGCTTCATCATCATGCATATTTTTCTTTTATATTGTTGTATTCTTCCTTCTAAGGCTTTATTTTAAATTATAGTATCAATT
>CM053622.1:298551126-298622382 GCA_028646595.1 Phalanger gymnotis
ATATCCACATCTAATACCTCAAAAGGTAATGTGAACTGGTCTCCAGCCCAAAAAGCATTACTGGAAGAGCTAAAGGAGGACTTTATAAACCAAATTAGGGAGACAAAAGAAAAAATGGAAAAAATGGAAAAAAAAAATGGAAAAACAGAATACCATATCTGAAGCCCTTTAATCCTTTAATGTAGAAGCTACTAAATCTTGTGTTCTCTTGACCATGATTCCATGATACTTATATTGTTTCTTTTTGGCTGCTTAAGATATTTTCTCTTTGACCTGGGAAATCTGGTATTTGCCATAATATTCCTGGGAGTTTTCATTTTGGGATTTCATTCAGAAGATGTTTAGTGAATTCTTTCAATTTCTATTTTTCTAATAGTTCTAATGTTTCTAATGGTCTAATGGTTCTAAGATACTGGAGTAGTTTTCCTTGATAATTTCTTGAAAGGTGATGTTTAGGCCCCCTTTTATTAAGTATGGCTTTAAGATAATCCAGTCATTCTTAAATTTTCTCTCCTCAGTCTATTTTCTGGGTCAGTTGTTTTTCTGATGAGACATTTTTTCCTATTTTTTATTTTGTTTTATTCTTTTTATGTATCAAGGAGTAATTAGCTTACACTTGCTGAATTCTAATTTTTAAGGTATTATTTTCTTCAGTGAGCTTTTATATCTCCTTTAACATTTGGCCAATTCTAATTTTTAAGGAGTATTTTTCTTCTGCAATTTTTTTTACCTCTTTTTCTATTTGGCCAATTCTTTTCATCAACGAATTCTTCTTTTCAGTGGATTTTTGTGCCTCTTTTAACATTTGTCCTATTCTGATTGTTAAGGTGTTATTTTCTTCAGTATTTGTTTTGCCTCCTTTACTGAGCTGCAGACTCTTTCTTATATCATTTTCATTTATTTTCCCCAATTTTCATCTTCCTCTCTTACTTGATTTCAATAATTTCTATTGAGCTCTTCAAGATCTGAGGCCATGGCACATTTTTTTTTCCTTTGAGGCTTTACATGTACCTGCTTTCATCTCTTTGTCTTCTTTTGACTTTGTGTTTTGATCTTCGTTGCCACCATAGTAATGTTCTATATCTGGTTCTTTTCTTTCTTTCTTTTTTTGATATTTGCTTATTTCCAGAGTTTTTCTTGACTTTTAACTTTATGTTAAAATTGCACTCTGCTTCCAGTGAAGATGGCACTGTCACAAGCTTCAGGTTTTTCGTGATGCTGTGTTCAGAGCTAGTATTGGGAATCTATAAGTTTCAGATTTTCCAAGGTGACCTAATCTAAAAAGAGGTGTGGTCAATATTCTCTTGGCCTGTGTGCTTATCTGAACCATCAAAAGCCCTCCTTTCCACCCTGGAACTGTGAGCAGAGTCCTTGTTCCCGCTAATGCTCCTTCTTACACTGGGACTGCAACCCAGAGCCACAAATGGGCAATGCAACAGAGTCTTCCACCCAGTGTCAGCAAAGGGTCTCCTGTAATCTCCTTCTGATGAGTTTTCTTGCCATCTGTGGACTGAGAGAACCAGAAGCTGAGACTGCACAGCTAATTGAGTTGCTCCTAAGGCCTGTTACTAGTTTGTTGAGTTGCAGCCTGGGCTGGCATCGCCTGTACTAGACTTCACTGCACTCTCATGACAATGAGACAGACCTTTATTGCTAACCTTTTAAGTTGAATTAGACTGGAAAATAATTTTACCCCATTCTTTTGTTGGTTCTTCTACTCCAGAGTTCATTTTGTGGTATTATTTGAAGTTGTTTGGAGGGGAGTTTGGGAGAGTTCAGGCTAATCATTGTCTTTATTCCACCATCTTAGCTCTGCCCAATCCAATTATTTCTTATTACACAAAGTATTTTTAAAAAAATAGCCAAAGAAAAAAATCCTACCAAATTCCTTCTATAATCCAAGTATGGTCTTGATTGCTAAAAATACAGAGAATCAAATAAAAGAAAGAAATTTATGGACTAGTATCCATAATGTATACTGATATAACATTTTTAAATGAAATATTAGTGAGTTATGGTCATATATCACAAGGATTATATACTCCAACCATGATGGATTTAAACCAGTAATACAGAATTGGTTTAGTAGGAGGCCAAAAAAGGCTCAACAAAATACGGCACCCATTTTTTGTTGTTGTTGTTAAAACAACACTAGAAAACATAGATATCATTGGATGTTTCCTTAACATAGGAAATTGTATATATTTAAAACAAAATGCTAGCATTGGATTTAATAGGAATAGAAGAGAACTAGAACTTTAAAAAAAAGATAAATATGAAAGTAGGTAGAAGATCAGAGCTTGCAACACATAATTACAAAACCCAACCATCAGGGTATAGCAAGTAGAAGACACAGGGGTTAATTTTTCCAAAGAAGTAGAGACTCTAAGAGAGAGACTAAAAGATTTAGAATGTGGAAATACAGAAAATGGAAGGCAATCGATTGAACAGAAGTAAAAGACAACCCATCAAACAACAACAACGACAACAAAAAATCAATCTTATGTAAGCCAGAACAAATTACCTTGAAGAGAGAATATTCAGAGATAACAGGAATTTAGGTTACTAAGAAGAGAAGTTATGACAAAATAACAAAATGAATCAAAATAAACAAACAGAAAAAATTAATTCTATACTACATGAAATAATTCAAGACACATGTCCAGAAATTTTTAAACTAACAAAGTATTAATTTGTAGTATCCATACATTGCAACTAGAGAGTACAACAGATACTTAAACATCTGAGCAATATATTTGTCAGGTAGCTAGAACACAATTCTTTGAATAAGTAGGAATGTCAATTAGAATGACACCAGATTATCCCACAGTGATGAATAATTAAGGAAGAGAATAGGATAATACATTCTGAAAAGCAAAGAGCCTCAAGTTACAACCCCAAATGAAGCAAACTTGACTCTGTTTCTTAATGAAAAATATACACCTTTAACGAAAGAGAATCATATGAAGCATTCTGAGAAAAAGTGAAAGAAAAAACCTCAAAAAGAACAGAACACAACTCGAAACACTGAAAATATGAGAAACCAACAAAAATATATAATAAAATTATCAAGTAAAGACCAAGTACTGAAATAACTTATCAGGTATATAGGCTTCAAAAAAATTACATGAACTGAAGGTTGAGGGACAGTTTGTGATAAAGAGAGCATTGGACTGAGGGTCAGAAAGATCCACTTCAAATCCTACCTCTGACACTTACCAGCTGTGTGACCCTGGGATAGCCCCTTGATCCATCTGTGCTTCAGTTTGCTCAAATGTGAAATGAGGTGGTTGGACTCTATAGCCTCTAGGATCCCTTTCCACTCTAAAACTGTAATTCTATAGTAAGAAAAAGAAAAGAAATAGCAATCATCAGAGAACAAAAAGGCCTAAAGGTCTAAAGATTAAAGAGATATTTAAAGAATGAGGAAGGTGGAAGGCAAAAGAATTGAATTAAAACTTAATCAGTCAAAACCCATACTGTCCAATAAGTGAATCAATATCTTTTGTAGGAAGGGTAGCACTGTAGGAAATGTGGATGAGGAAAGGAAAGATAAGGGATAGAGATGAACTAGAGATGCACTGCCTCCCCAATGCAGAGAAAGAATAGTGCTTAGCTAAACTCTCAAGAAGAATAGGGACTATGGGAGAACAAGAGAAAAGGGAATGGAGGAGAATAATTCAGGATGGTGAACTAGAATGGGGAGGAAGGAAATTGAGTCTTCTGGAAGGGAAAAGGAACTTTGAAGTCTCCACGATGAAAGCTTATGCAAGACACATTTTCTTCATACTCAGTTTCCATATCTCTAAAACAAGGTGGTCAGATTAGATGACAACTGATGCTTCTTCAGGACTAAGTCTATGAAACTAAACACCATATACAAAGATTTCTTCTGGGGAATGCATGATCTAAAAAGAAAATGGGGCTGGAGTGAGGGATAAGAAGTGACTGGCCCAAAGGCTCCACTCTTATCTCTGTGATGCCAAGAAAATAGTCTAAGCCTCCCCACAGGCTGTATGGAGCCTCCTTGTGGCAAATTTACGTGAGGTCATGGACATGATGGACATGGGTGGATGAGTTGCAATTCTCACCATTGTAGGCAACATCAAAGTTGATGAGATCCTAGTTCCATTTGAATATTTGAATAAGGTGTACTCTATATTGCTCAAACAGTTAACAGATCCAGCAATACAGTGAAGATAACAACTCAGCCTTGGAATATGGAACCTGTTTTCCTTCTAATATTTCTCTCTATCCGTTTCTAATCCCTATAGCCTACTTTACCCCATTTATACCTGCCTGTGCCAAGATAATTTTTTCTCTCTTATCATGTTGGCTTTGAAAGCTGGGTAACAAAAGTTACAACTCAAAATTTAAAAACAGATAGACAGATAGATAGATAGATGGATGATAAATAATGCAGATGAACAAATAGATAGTAATAACTAATAGTAATAATGGAAGCTAACATTTATATAGCACTTACTGTTATCTCCTTTAATCCTCACAAGAACCATGGTATGTGGGTCCTATTATAATCCCCATTTTAAAGATGAGGCAAACAAGCGTTAAATCACTTGCCCAGGGTCACATAGCTAGCAAGCGTCTGAAGACATGTGTGAACTCTGTTCTTCCCGACTCCAAGATTGACACTTTATCCACTGTACCACCTAGATAAATGGATGGATGGATGGGTGGATGGATGGATAGAGAGATGGAGCATTAATTCTAGGCTTACTATTTACCAGGTGATGTGCCAAGTGCTGGGGATACAAATACAAGCAAACAAGACAGTTCCTTTTTCCCAGTAAAAGAAAACATATAAAGAGAAGCTAGAAAGTGAGGATGGAAAGAAAGGAACAAGGCAGCAAATGGAGAAGAGGAGTTTGGAAAGAGAATCCTGGAATGAGTGAGGTGAAGCATAAGTAGGGGCCTTCTTAAAAATGATGGTCCTACTTGGTGAGTTACCAATCATGGGTAATGTTTTTCACACATGTAGCTCTACCCACCTCCCTTCAATTGTGTCACCCAAAAAGGATACCATTGTTACTATATTCACTATTCCTTTCCCTTTCAACACCATGTTTCTTATCCCTTTTCCTTCTTCCCTGAAACTCCTGTGCCTGTGGAAGGGTGGCAGGGCATCAATATACTGCTGAACTATCATATAGCTTTGTGAAAATTATAGTTAGATGAGAGAGCATGCTCATCTTTCAGGTTGCACAGTGGATAGAGAACTGGACCTAGAGTCAGGAAGAGCAGAGTTCTACTCTGGCCTGTGACACTCTCTGTGAGACCAGGGACAAGTTACTTGACTTCTGTCTGCCTCAGTTTCCTCCTCTGTAAAATGTGGGTAATAACAGCACTTACCTCCCAGGGCTGTTGTGAGGATAAAATAGCATATTTGTAAAATATTTTGCAAACTCTAAAGCAGTGTATAAACTAGCTATTAAATAAAAATGTTAAGTAAATAAAAGGAAGGTGAAAAAGACAACACCAATACTTATCAGTATAAGTAAACTCCATGTTCCTTCATCCAAGCCGCCTTCATATAGGTGGAGTAGGTGTGGTTTCCTGCCTTCTGGGAAGGGCCTCTGCCCCGATATTGATTAATATTGATCGAATGCCTAAAATGTGCTAGATGCTATGAGGGATACAAAGGAGCTTATATAACTCAGACACCACTCCCTAAAATGCTTTTAACCTTTTAATCATTTTTCATCTGGCAGGAACTGGCTCTCAGCAGGACATCATTTGTTTCCTCCATGCACATGAAAAGAGAAACTACCCAGTGTAAGCATGCTGAAGTGAGACAGGTAGTGCAATGGAAAGAGCTTTGGATTCAGAATCAGAGGGCCTTTGTTCACATTCCTCCTCTGTTAATTACTATCTATGTGACTAACAGCAGGCTGCTTACAGGTCCAGTGTGAAGTTGGGGTGAATCAACTTGAATATCCCTTTCATCTCTCAATCTATGAGCCTATAGTATATGCCACTTTAATAGTGGTTAGCATCATGTGAATTCACAGTGGAGATAGGTCACTCTGGGTTAGGGTAATAGAGACTGTGGATTTATGTATAGCTCTCTGTTTTACAAAACACTTTTCATATGTAGGTAGGTGCTTAATAAATGATTGAAATGAATTGGATCAGATCCTTAGAACATGACTAAAGAGAAGTAATCCCCCAAGCTGATTGTGAGTTAAAAGAGCTTGTCACTGCTTCATTGGTTTGAGGGCAGAAGAAAAGAAGTATGAACCATAAGGGGAGAGCTTGTGGAAGAGTAGGTTGATGTGGTGCAGATTGTTCCTGAAGACCATTAAGGCGTGCAATATTGAGTTTTGAGTTGCCCTAAGCCCCTGGGCTTCATCACTCATGTGCTTTCCTGCTAGGCCTCTGTATGTTCCTAGTTTTCCCCTGGATACTGCATGCATTGTCGGGAGAGTGTAATCCATGGTTATATGTGGACTATGATGTTTCCAAATTCCTGCTTTTGTCTGATTTTGTGTAAATTGGAATCATATTGGTTGGGGCCCAAGGACCTATAGTTGTGAATAATAGCAATGTGTTACCCCTATAACAGCATTACCTCTACACCACTGAGAGAGTTTGAGTCATAGTTACATGGTGGTTTTCCCTCTTGTGAAATAGGAGAAAGCAGGTTGAGGTGATTCAGCCAACCCAGACAGCTAGGACGGAGACTGTGCCTATATTAGTGCCACATTTCTTCCTTCCTTCTTTCTTTTTTCTTTCTTTCTTTCTTTTTCTTTCTTTCTTTCTTTCTTTCTTTCTTTCTTGCTTGCTTCCTTTCTTCTTCCTTTCTTTCTTCCTTCCTTTCTTCCTTCCTTCCTTTCTTTCTTTCTTTCTTTCTTTCTTTCTTTCTTTCTTTCCTCCCTCTTTTCCTTCCTTCTTTTCTTCTTCCTCCTTTCTTTCCTTATTTCCCTTCTTTCTTTCCTTCCTTCACTTCCTTTCTTCCTCCCTCCCTTTCTTCCTCCTTCCCTTCCTTCCTTCTTTCCTTCCTGCCTCTCTCTTCCTTCTTTCCTTTCTTCCTCCCTCCCTTCCTCTTTTTCTTCTTCTTTCCTTTCTTCCTCTCTCACTTCCTTCTTTTCTTCTTCCTTCTTTCTTCCCTTTCTTCCTTCCTTCTTTCCTACCTTCCTTCCTTCCTTCCTTCCTTCCTTCCTTCCTTCCTTCCTTCCTTCCTTCCTTCCTTCCTTCCTTCCTTCCTTCTCTTCTTCCTTCATTCCTAAAAAAGGACTTTCAAAAACCTCTATCCAGAGAGCAAAAACCCTTAAGCATTTATACTTTCATCCATGCGCATCTGTACTTTGCAAATTGCACAGACATTGACTATAATATTGTATTCCATTCCTCAGATTATGAAAGTGTAGGCTGATTCCTAACCAATTCAGTGCAATGTAGTGAAAAGAGCTTCAGAAATGGAGTCCAAAGAGATGGGTTTCAAAATTCTAACTCTGTTTTAGTACCTGTGTAACATTGTACAAGTTACTTAACTTCTCTGGACCTCAGTTTCCTCATCTGTAAAATGAGAGGGAGTCAGATTGGATGATTACTAATATCTCTTTCATCTCTAAATCAATGATCCCATGAATATGTCAAATCAGTGGCCAGGCCAAGAAGAGAATTTGGCACTCTAACCCTATAATCCTTGACCTCAGATCCAATGCATCAATGGGAGTTTTATTATGAAGAAAGCGATTTTCTTCTTTGACATTTTTTCTTGCTGATGATGATTTTTCAAAGCCTCCTTTTCACAAGTGAAAACTGCTTTTGCCTAAGCAGATGCCTGTTTCTATATTTTGCAAGCAGGAAAAAAAATTGGTAGAATTGAGTTGGGAGGGAAAGAGGGGAGGGGAAAAGGATGAAGGGGGAGCATTGTAACATAGGGCGTGCTCAGACAGGAAGTCAGGTATAAACTGGAAGGGGGAGGGAAGCAGAATCCTCCAAAGAAAAGTTATTTTTAATATGAAATGTTTATTGAAAAATTTCTGAACCAAGAGTATGCAGGACTCTCACTCATCTCTCTGTTCTCACTGAGAAAATAGTTCTCGCCTTCCATTCAGCTTGTGTGAGCAGTTGGAGGAGACGAGCTGCTACATAAAATGCCCCAAATTTATCCATTCCTATTTGCTGAACACTTCCCATGTGCTGTGCCCCCATGCTTGGTGCTGTGGGGAAGCAGGGGGCTGGAGGCATCATTCCCATCATTGGGAAATAGTCCAGTTAGGCAAAAGAAAAGTCACATACATGAAATAGCGATTAAAATCAAAAGTTTCTAGGCATTGAGCAGCTATATCACCTGCCCAGGGTCACACAGACAGTATACATTAAGAGTCAAGATTAGAATCTAGGCCTTTCTGATTCCAAAGTTTGTCCTATGGATTCCCTCTTACAGTACAGGGATATGGCAGACAAATACCTATTATATAAAATAATACCTTGTAAGAGCATCAGAGAGTTGCAAAGCAAATTTCAATGTAAAGCCTGATTTTCTTTTTTGGAGGGGGGGGAGGAAGTTAGGTTGAAGGGGGAGTTACATTCAAGTAGTCCTCTCTCTTTTCCCCTTTCTGTGCCCTCAGGATCCTTCATGAGATCCAGTTCACAGAAAAAAAATCATCTGATACCCATGTTGAGGGCATAATTAAGGTACTCCTCCTTTCCCCACCACCCAACCCCTGCCTGTCCCAGGTAGGTATTTCAGTTTTATAGAGGAATTTGGAGAAGGCAACGCTTATCCCAGAGGAACAGATTATAGAGCCAGAAGAGATCGTGGAGATTATATCTGCTTGTCTTAGTTAAAAGATTAAAGAAAAAAATTGAGGCTCACAGAGGTTGTGGCTTTTTTCAAGGTCATAGATAGCTAGTTAGGCAACAGAAGAGAAGTCAGGAACCTAGGTCTGCTAACTCCCTGTCTGGTCTTCTTTCTACTATCCTACTCTGTATCTCCAGTAGTAGAATTCTGGGCACTGAGCCAGGCCTGGAGGGGAGGTATTTGGGGGCCTTTCCTGCACTTCCTAAATCACACCACCTAGGCAGCCACTTGTGATTAGGGGCAGCAAGGCCTCTGGGCAGCAGTTCATTTGACACCCTCTGGCTATGTGGCTGAAGAACTGGTTAAAGAGATTTACAGCTTCTTGCTCTGACGCAGGTCACTTCTATGGTATGTGTGTGTGTGTGTGTTTCCCCACTCAGTCCCTTGCAAAACCCAGAGAAAAACTCCCACGTACAGCCAACAAACATTCCGTGCCTGGCGTACGTTAGGCATCATCCAAATGTAATTGGAGTGGCTCACTTCTAATCTAGTTTGGGCTATGATGATAACTGCTTCAATTTATACAATCAGAGCTCACTGCTGAGTGACTTTGCGTTCCTCTACATCAAAGGTAATTATTATTTTTATAGTTCAATTAGCAAACATTACATTTCTGTTTTCCTTGCTAAGATTGTACTACCTAATTTAACAATAACACACTTATTCCAAAGCTGTCGTGGGGACAAGATGTTATTATAATAGGGTGTCTTTCGCTGGTGTATGTGTTTGGTTCTCTCTCTCTCTCTCTCTCTCTCTCTCTCTCTTTCTCTCTCTCTCCCTCTCCCTCTCTCTTCGCCCCCATTCCATATTGCAGGAACTATCCATTCTCTGGAGTACTGAAGTTTCTACTTTGTGCCTTTCACAATTACCAGCCATTTTCAGAGCCCCAGATGTGGACTGGGGTATTTAAAAGTCCTCTGAACTTGGATTCAGAAAATCTGGTCCATGCCTCAGCTCCTGGAATCTCCCTCACACATAGTAGGCACTTAATAATGCTTGCTGATTGATAGACTGATTACAAAGCACTCTCCTAAGATCAGAAGGAGATAGAAAATTTTGGTCATGTGCAATTGAGCTTGCAGTCTAGTGGAGAGATAATATGAGAGAGAGAGAGAGAGAGAGAGAGAGAGAGAGAGAGAGAGAGAGAGAGAGACAGAGAAATGACCAAGTACATGAAAGATGCATGCAAAGTACTATGTGAGTTCCAAGGTGGACAATTATTATAACTGGTGAATCAGGGATAGCTTTCTACATAAAGAGATTTTTTTTATTTTGGCTTTCAAGAGTTGTATTGGTGAAGAGATATGAAATCGTGAAAGGACACTATGGGTACAGTGAGAGCAAATGCAGTGTCTAGAAAATGCCATACAAATAGCAGAATGTAGAGGTCATAGATAATACAATCTCTATGGAAAGGGGCCTCATGGCTCATCTAGTCTAATTCATACCAAGGAGGAACCTCATCTACAATATCCCAAACATGTGGCTATCCAGAATCTACTCAAAGGCCTTCAGTGCAAGGACAAAAATCACACTTTTGGCAAATGCTATCCTCGGATCCTTTTTCTGTCCTCTGGGACCAAACAGAACAAAACTAATGCCTCTTCCACTTGAAAAGCCCCTCATACTTGATGACAGCAATCATCCTTTCTCTTTTCTAGGCTAAAGTGCCATGTGGCTGGAATGCTGACAAAAAGGAAGGGAGTATTATGAGAAAATGATGGCAAGTAAGGAGAGGTTGTTCCAGATTGCAGAGGGCTGTGAATTCTAGCTTAAGGAGTTAGAATTTGACTTGATAAGCAAAAGAAAGCTGGTGAGTCCTGCCTCTGACTACCAATAATAAGTGATACCTAATCTCTAAGGTTCCCATTCAGGCTTGATATTAAAATAATGTGCCTAAGGTTCCAGGTCTCAGCTTTTAATGATTGTTTTATTTGGTGACTCAGATTGTAGAATGGTAACCATTACTACATAGTATGACATTCCAGGTTCCTGGAATTACCCAGTTTTGGGTTCCTTAAGCAATTATTCTCTTTACTAGTATGAATCTACAAATAGCAAGATGTGCCCAAGGAAAAGACCTGGCCAGGAGCCCAGAAGGGGTAGGACTTTGCAAGGTACTTGGGTAATAGTCCTTACCCATTTCTTCACTCTATGTAGGCCTCTGCAAAACTCTTCTGAAATCCAAGGGGCCCCGATTGAACATTCCTGTTGCCTTCTCCTCGCCAGTATTATTAAGCATGTTAAATAAGACATAAATAAGATGTTTTGCCGTTGGAGTCTGTTGCATTGATTATTAACAATTGCAGCTCCCCCCCCCCATCCTGTGGAGTTTCCCCCTCCCAGCCTTGATTTATTGCTCACTACATTGTTCCCAGCACAGGCCTTTTTATCACTGTCACACGTGTGGGCCAAGGCAATGAGATATGCTCTGTGCTGGTGGGGCAGAGACTGGGGAGGGAAGACCTAGTTGAACTGGGAGAAACTTTTTAACCCATTTTGTTGGCTTTTAAAAATGGCTTTTCTATCTTTTATTTTTGGGGTACAGAAACCACAACTCCCTAGGCTGTATAATCTAACTCAACCACATTGAAATTGAGAGAAGAAATCATTAGAGATTCATAAGATAGCAGGGCTAGATGAACCACGTATTTCAAGCTCCTCACTTTGGAGACAGAGAAACCGGGACTCAGAGGACTCAATGAGACTTGACTTCCTCACAACCAAGCACTTAGTGTGGCAGAACCAAATCAAGTACTTAGTGTGACAGAACCAAATCAAGAACTTAGTGTGGCAGAATCAAATCAAGCACTTTACTGTGGCAGAACCAAATCAAGCACTTAGCGTGGCAGAACCAAATCAAGTGCTTAGTGTGGCAGAACCGAATCAAGAGCTTAGTGTGGCAGAACCAAATCAAGAGCTTAGTGTGGTAGAACCAAATCAAGCGCTTAATGTGGCAGAACCAAATCAAGCGCTTAGTGTGGCAGAAACAAAACCAGAACCCACAGCTACATGAAACAACATGATATAGTGAAAAATCTGTATATGAAGTCAGAGGATCATGGTTCTAATATTGGTTCTACCCTTTACTACTCGTGAGACCTTAGGCAAATCATTCCTCTGGGCCTTGGTTTCCATGTCAGAAAAATGAGAGGACTAGACTTGATAATTCCCAAGGTTCCATCTACTTCTAAATGTATAATCTTATCGTATGTACTATATATTCTAGTACTTGGTTCTCTACTATCCTGTAAACCTTATTAGTCATTTAATGATGGCTGAATTATATTATTAAAGGCCATGCTTAGTGGAATGGGCATTGGTCTTGGAGATAGAAGATCTGACCAACTTAATTACAGCATACCTGTGGTTAAGTTGCCTAATTTCTTTAGATCTCAGTTCTCTTATGTGCAAAATGGCTCTACCAACATTCCAGCTACCTATATTATAAGACTGTTGCCAAATAAACTTTGTAAAGTTTATTAAAGTGCTTTGTAAAGTGCCGTATCTATATGAGATGTTATTACTTTAACACCGGGTACTTCTATACAAAGCTCCCCTTCAGGAACAGGGCCTGTAAATTTGGACAGCCTTGGTAAGATGTTAACCAATCTTAAAACCTCATCTAGCAGTCAAATGCTCTCCCCCTCTCCAAATACCAGATCATGATTATGATTTGAGGAATATTTATATATAATACTAATAAAATGGTTTGGGTTTTTCCTTATTTTTAATCTTAATATCAGCATCAAATCAATTAACCAGTAATTTAGTGGAATGCATTCTGTTCTGTGTTGAAGTGAAAGGAAGGTTCAATAAGTCAAAAAGACATGAGTTCAAATCCTGACTCAGATACTTACTAGCTGTGTGACCATTGCCAAGTCACTTAACCTCTATTTGCCTCAGTTTCCTCAACTATAAAATGGGGATAACAATAGCATCTCCCTCACATGGTTGTTGTGAGGATTAAATAAGATAATATTTGCAAAGTATTTAGCAGATTGTCTGGCACATAAGAGGCAATATAGAAATGTTTTTGTTTCTTCCTCTTCTTCCTCCCTAATATAATCTTCAGGATATGAGAGAAAGAAGAAGTCTATGAATGTGAGGACTCAGCATATAACCTCGAGGAGTCCTTTCTTTAAGGTTATTGGTTTTACCTTTGATATCTTTGCTCTAAATGTCTGCACACATCTTGAAATCTGTACAATTCAGATATCAAATTTGCTCAGGTATTACATAGGACGTCGATTGGTTTCTTTATCTCAAAGGTCACAGGTAATCATAAATCATTATATACACACACACATATAAAATACATAATCCCGTATATACGTACATGTGTGTATGTATGTATATGTGTATGCATGTATATATACACAAATATATATATTTTATATACAATTATAATAAAATATAAAAATAGAATATATATGTACGTGTGTGTATAAATAAATATAGAATGTAGACGGAACACTGTATATATATATATGTATGTATATATATGTGTGTATATGTATATATATATGTGTGTGTGTGTGTGTGTGTGTGTGTGTGTATGTATGTATGTATATAGTCATGCAGGTGATTTTTGGTTGTAGTCCTGGCTCCTTTGCCTTATGGAATATCACATTCCATGACCTCTGATCTTTTAAGGTTGCAGCTGCCATGTCCTACACAATATTGATTGTGGCTCCCTGATATTTGAAATTGTTTCTTTCTGGCTACTTGGAGTATTTTTAATTTGACCTGACAGTTCTGTAATTTGTCTATAATGTTCCTCGGAGTTTTTATTTTGGGATTTATTTCCTGAGGTGATCAGGAAAGGTGATTGGGTGATCTTTCAATCCTTGTTTTGCCCTTTGGTTCCAGGACGTCAGGGTTGGTTCCCTTGATGATCTCTTGAAAGATGCTGTCCAGCTCCTCTTTTCGATTATGGCTTTCAAGTAGTCCAATGACGCTGACATTGTGTCTCCTGGATCTATTTTCCTAGTCAATTGTTTTTCCAGTGAAGTATTTTACATTTTCTTCCATTTTTTTCATTCTTTTGAATTTCTTTGATTGATTCTTGATGTCTGATAGAGTCATTAGCTTCCACTCGCCCAATTCTAACTTTGAAGAAGCCCTTTTCCTCGGTTAGCTTTTGTACTTCCTTTTCCATTTGACCAATCGTACTTTTTAAGGAGTTGTTTTCCTTAGTACATTTCTGTATCTCATTTTCCATTTGACCAATTCTACTTTTTAAGCAGAGCTTTTTTTCAAAGCTGTTGACTCTTTTTTTCTGTAATCCTCTCACAGTGCTCTCATTTCTTTTCCTAATTTTTCTTCTACCTCTCTTACATGATTTTAAGCTTTTTTGTGCTCTTCCGTGAGATCTTTCTGAGCACAGGCACATTTCCCATTGGGGGGGGGTTGCCCATTTTTTTAAAATATTGTTTTCACATCGTTATCCTCTTCCGAGTTTGTATCCTGATCTTCCCTGTTGTCATGCTACCTTTCTATGGTCAGAGATTTTTTGGTTGTTTTCTTCCTCACCTTTTTTGGCCTTTTTTCTTTCTTTTAAACTTGAGTTCTGCACACAGGGTAGAAGGGACATGGTTTCAGGCTTCTTGTGCCACTGGCTGGAGGCTCTGGCTATCTACCTGGTGCTGCACTAATATTGCCTTCAGCCCACCCTTGTGTCTAGTGCTGTGCTGAGGGGCCAGGGTGAGTCATGGCTGGCACTTCTGGATACCTTAGGGGTCTGGCAGTTTACTTGATGATAAGCCATGGTCCCAGTGGTGGTGTCTGGACTTTGCTAGGGGAGAATGTTTCTGGTTTTCCCTAGGGATATACTGAAGAACATGGAGGTCTGGCCACTGGAGGTTGCCTGTTTGCCAGGGGCTATACTGAAGCATATGGCAGTTCTCAGACCTGGACCCTGCCCTTTCTCTTGGCTATGCTGAGGCATGTGGCGGGTCCTGGTATTGGCATTCTTGCTCTACTGCACTGGGGCTCAGGATCTCCAACTGGTTTGCTGAGGTAGGGCTTGCTGCTGGCTTACTGGGATGCTTCCTGTCCCAGTCTGTGCTCCTATTTTACCCAAGTGAGACAGACTTTTCTTGCCAATCTTCCAAGTTTTTTGGGGTAAAAGATTGTTTCACCCCATCTTTTTGCTGATTCTGCTTACCAGGATTTGTTTTGGGGCTCTATTTTATTGTTGTTTGGAGATGAATATGGGAGAGTTACAGAGATTCACTGCTTACTCTGCTATCTTGACTCCCAGACCTCCCCTTACCATCAACCATGTTCTGACTTTTTTTTTTCCTTTCCTTTGTAGACTTGAGCCTATGGCCGACCTACTATATACAGACTTCTACCCTTGAATCCCTTTCTCTGTTTTCTTATCATCACCCAAACTTTGGGAAACTCCAACACTGTTTTACTTTCACTATTTGCTTTCTCTGATCCTACTTGAATACTATTTGAGAAAATCTTGCAACTATATTGATTTGGTTCATCTAAAACATATGTCAAAGAAATCTCACTGCAAAATAACAATACTTTCATTAAATAGCAATCACATTACCCACAACATCTGTCTTAACCTTTCTTTTCTCTCTTCAAGACCTCTACATTGTTTGGTCCCCTAGGAATTCACCTCTTACTTTACTGAGCAAAGGCCATTTGTTGTAAATTATTTCTTCTCTTCTACTCCACACACCTATTACCTTTTTTCACCTTTTTTTTCTTCAGTCTGTAAGTATAAGGTGGCTTTTTTCTTTGCTGAGGTCAACTTCTCTCCTTGCAAGGGCTTTTGATTCTATCCATTTTGTCTTCTCCAGAGCTCATCCTTTCAATTACTCTGTCTCTTCTCATAATCAATCTCTTTTTTTCTTCTGATAGCTCTGCTGACTATAAGCAATACCATGCCTTCCTCATCATCAGTAAATCAAAAACTTTTAATGAGCACCTATGTGCCAGACACTGTGATAATTGTTGGGAGCTTACAATAGGAGAGACAAAGTTTGTGTGTATCACATACACATATGCACGTATAAACAATAAACCCGTATATATGTATATACACATACATATGTGCATACATAAATGTATACATATGTATATGTATGTATACGTGTGTGTATATATTGACTACAGAAGATAGATAGATAGATAGATAGATAGATAGATAGATAGATAGATAGATAGACAGATAGACAGATAGATGATAGATAGATACATAAAACATAAGAGTTTGGAGAGGGAAGGCACAAATAGTTTCTTCCAAGGCAGCTTATTTCTAATCCAAGGAGACAGCTTCCTAGCCCTGCTTCCTGCCCAACTCCCACAGCCATCACTTAGCCATTTAACCCTGGTAGAGATGAAAGTTAGCAATTGCTTCTAGAGTTTCTACAGCTCTTGTCTGCTCAGAAGTCACACTATTAAAGAACCAGAAAAGAAAGTCACACATTAAAGTCCACCCAAATGGTTCAACATTAGAAATAAATGGGGTTTTATCAGTGGAAATAACATTAAAGAAGAGACAATGTCATCCTTTTTATTCTTCCATTTCACCCTAAGGACCATGGGGCCTTTCCATGAGACTTGAAGCTGAAACCTCCTATGTGGTTTGCCTGCCCTTGTTAGAATGTTAGCTTCTTAAGAGCAGAGACTGTCTAGTTTTTCTAACTCCAGCACTTAGTACCATGCTTTGCATATAGTAAGTGACTAATATTTGCTCATTCATTCATTTATTCATCTATAATGTATTTTCAGCACAACTACCAATTTATTACTCCTACAACACAGATCTGATTATGTCAATCGCTTAGACCAACAATTTTCATTTGCACCCTATTGCCTATTGAGTAGAATACAAACTCAATATCCAGGCTCTCCATAATTTGCTTCCTGCCTACATATATGTACACACACATATATGTATATGTATATGTATATATATCATATTAGTTCCTTTCATGTACTCTGTCATCCAAACATGCTAGGGTACTACCATTCAATGTCAAGTACCTTGACCTTGACATTCCATCTCCTCTCTCCCTTGTTTGGAATAAACTACTCAGCTCTATCTAGCCTAGGATTCATATAAGGAATTTTTTCAAAGCCTAGATTATGTGGCATAGGTCAGCACCTACATGAAACTTTTATTAGTGCAACAGGTTATTCGTGCCTGTTGACTTTTAAAATAATTTCATCATTTTAAAAAATGCTTTGTATTTACTTAATTGTGTACATGTTTTATATCTCTCCTACTTCAGTATAATATAAGGGCAGAGACTATTCTTATCTTGGAACAATAACTTACACTTAAAAAGACACTAAAGAAATGTCTTGAATTGAATAGAATTGAGATATAGGTTGGATCTAGGTAATATTGGGTTTTAAATTTAATGACCAAAAGTTCATATTTTATCCTATATGAAATAGGGGCAAAGCCACTGGAACTTTTTGAGCAGAAGAGTAACATGGTTGCCTCTATGTGATTTCATTTATTAATTACTTGCCAAGATAATTACTAGCTTAGAGCAAGGTCTTGAGATTCTAGAAGTTTTGTTTTGGGTAGAAAGTAGAGAAGGAAAGGATAATTTTGGAAAAAAGGGCACTGCCTGGGCTGGCTATGTTTGGGAGGGGCCCTGAAGAGGGGTTTCTGGGTAGCAAGAGAATTCATGAAGATTGTCTGGATGAGCAGGAAGACTGAAAGGCTGATTGACAGACACACAGGAAGGGGACATTTTCACCTGGAGCTGGCTCAACCAAATAACCTCCAATCTCAGAAAGGATGAGAAACCTTTTTCATTATGTTCTATGGGGAGGAAGACAGGCGATCTGTCTCCTGTTGCCATCAGTTTTGCTTGACATTGGCAAAGTGGCTTTGTTTGCTCCCTTAGGTCCCTCTGACATGTTCCATTTTATCATCTCACACACCTTTTTCCACAGGGATGGCAAAGCTCTTCGTTCTTCTCTGTTCTGTCCCCATTTCCTACTACTACCAATTCCCTCCCTTTCTTTGTTCTCCTGTTTCTCATCTCCCTGAAGCAAATACAATCTGAACTTCCCAGTGAACCCTGATCTCCACTAATGCCGAAGTCAAGTGAAATGGATGTGAGGTAAGCTACTGAGTTTTGCTCAAGCCCCTTGTCTGATTCTGGTTGTTTGTTTTATTAGGACTATCATCCGAGTTTCTTCACCTTGGAGTTCCCTGTGCCACTGAAGGAAAGATGAAGAACATAAACATTTAAGTAGGGCCTATTATGTGCCAGGCAGTATGCTAAGTATTATTACAAATATTATTTCATTTAATCCTCACAGCCACCCTGGGAGGCAGGTGCTATTATTATTCTGATTTGATAGTTGAGGCAAACAAAGGCAGACAGAGCTTAAGTGACTTATCCAGGGTCACACAGCTAGTGTCTGAGCCTGGACTGACCCAGTGCTCTGTCCACCACACAACCTAGCATGCTCCAATGAAATCACAGGTCCAGTCTTTGTACTTCTCTCTATCCCCTGAGTCAAGGAGTTATAGACTAAGAGTCAAGGTCCGCATTATATAATCAGATCTGTCTCATATTGACCTTGTGACCTTAGAAAAGTGTTGTTTTCTCCATTAAAATATAACCTCCTTGGAGGCGAGGACTGTCATGTTAGCTCTTATTTGTATCACCAGTACTTAACACAAAATGTCTTGCACATAATCAGCACTTAATAAACTCTTTCAGTCTCTGTCTTCTCATTTCTTTCTGCATCTCTTCTCTCTTAGTGTCTTTCTGTCTTGTCTGTCTCTGTCATTGACTATCTCTGCCTATTTCTGTCTCTCTCGTTCTCTTTTTCTCTCCCTTCTGGTTGATAAGATTCAGGTCCAGAATAAATGTTCTTCTCTTTGCTTTCTCCACCTTTTGAAGGATGAAATTATAATTAAGGCAAGCCAAGAAATTATTATATTCCTTGCTTTTGGCAGAGAGGAACTTCAGCAGATGTCCAGATAATTGAAGTCCCCTGTCACTGCTATATCATGTTTCCATGACAGGCGCAGGCCTGTGCTGTAGCTCATCTCATTAGAGAGTACACCTAGGGAATTTTATTTTATTTTTCAGGATGAATACAAAGTAAATATTCAATTATAAAGGATATTATTTTACTCATCAAGCTAAAGAAAATAAAACTTAAGTGAATGTACTATTTATTTTTAAAAATTAACAACTCAACTTTATTTTGAAAAAAATACAAACTTTGCAAGGGGCTGCTTTTAACCAACTCTTCCCCTTGTCATAAGACATCAACAATCTTTCTAGCTTCATCTTCTTGGATGAAAAAGCAACTTCTCAAATGGACCCTAATCTTGTAGCTCCACCCTTTTCCTTGAAAAACCTGCAGTGGAGTTAAAGAACTGGTGACAAAAGGTGAATCCTTTTCAAATGTAAACTTATACCTGTTTTGCCTCTTTGCCTAGACCACATAGAACCCTAGATTTATACACTATAGGCTTTAACACAGAAAACAGTACCCTGGAGGGCCAAAGGAAGGAAAAATTCAAGTGGCTTTTTCCTTTCCCAAGTTTCTGCCTGATGGAGTACCTGGGCAGAAGTGGAAGCCTCTTCAGGCCAGGAAGGGAGAGGATAAACAGTTTTCTCCCTAAAAGATCTTGGCTCTGCCAAACAGAAGTAGCCCAGAGCAGGCCAGGATAAACTGAAGAGAGAACCTAGAAGGGGCTCACTGAGTTGGAGAAGTAGAAACACCTAGAGTTCCCCAGTGATAAGGAAAGCTCTGCCCTCCTTTATATTCTGGGTAGGCCAACCACAGCAAGAGAGTTGCTTCCACATTGGGCTGTGGTTGGGCACATCTGGCAGAGCCCACAAAATGACAATGGTGCTAGGCTTAGGGCCCATTTCCTAAAAGTCTTATTTATTTCTTTTGTTCACTTTCAAAGGCAGTGAGGTGATACAGTGGACTAAAATGCTGGTCTTGTCATTAGGAAGACCTGGGTTTACATTTAGCCTCAGAAACTTAATAGCTGTGTGACCCCTGGGTAAGACAATTCAACTCTATCTGCCTCAATTTTGTCATCTGTAAAATGGTAATGAGAGTGGTAGCCCACCCTTCCCAGAATTGCTGTGAGCACCAGATGAGATAATATTTGTAAACCATACTCAAATGTTAACAACATATAGTAACTAAGGGTTTTTCAATGCATCTTTTTTCTCATTCTTGGATTTCATTATATTAAAATGTGTTCAGGTACAGTGCTATTCCATCCCTCTGTTATCTATCCTGTTCCTTCTGAGTTAATTTTGTATTTCCATGGTCATAATATATAGATCTTATCTCTTCACTCATAGTGTTAACCTCAGAAGTCCAATATGCTTTTTGGAGTCAGACTCTCTAATTTACACTCTTTGTTACATATACTCTGTCTCTACACTTCAGAGGGCATGGCTTTTATCATTGCTTGCTCTCTTGGACTTTGTTTGCCTATGAGTTTCCAAGCACCTTTGCTTACCTTCATTTTTCTACATTAGAGCAGACAGCATGATACAGGTAGGTGTTGATGTAGGAGTCAAGAAAACCCATCCATATTTCGATCCCATTTTTGATACTTACTGCCTCTGTGGCCAAAGACAAGTTATTCCATCATAATAAACCATAATTTTCCCTTTTATAAAATAATCTAATACTATTGTTATGCCCACTTCACAGAGTTCTTTATTTCAAATGAGATAAACACATTTTAAATGCCCTATATTACTGTATCCAATATTCTATCATGGTGGGAATATGTTGGCAGTTTTGTCCCTTCTTCATTTTCAGTATAATTCCTTTTTGATTAGACCTGCAAGAATTCTATCAGACATACTGCAAATAAGCCCTTGTTAGGCGCACTGCATCCTTGGTCAAGAAGTTGTCATTTGTATATTTAACCCATGGTCCAGAAATACTTTTTTTCTCACATACAGTCTTCCACATTGTGACTTTACTCATCACATGTTCAATGTATCACAGGTTGTAAAAAGAAATTAAATGAGAATATTTTGAGAGTTTTATAGAAATTGAAGATGACTTGTAAAGGCCAACAGATGACATGAAAAAAAGTTAAGAAACTCAGAAATGCATAAAATATATGTATAGTATTGTATAATAACAACATATTTTATTTTTTAATACCATAATAATTTGCAATCCTTCTCTGGTATGGGGGGAGTCAAAAAATTTTACATGGATTTTCTAGATCACAGGGGTGCCACATCCCTACCTCCACAATGAGGAAGGGATAACTGACCTATCTTCTTAAATAGCTGTTCATTTCTTATATCTGCTTTTTTCTTCAAAACCTTCACTTTGACGGGTAGTAGAGATGAAAATACCATCAAGTCTATGGTCTTCAGTTTCTGGATGAAAATGCTGAGCAATGTTTTTGTTTTCGTTTTGTTTGTTTGTTTTGTTTTTATTTTTATTCCTCTTGACAGATGTTCATTGAATCACTGGAAATGTTTAATAATGACCAGATTTGACAAGTCCTCAGAGGATGCCTCTCTCTTTACATTTGGAAGAATGCGATTCCTTTCCTACCTTTAAGGATTCAGTGTTTGTTTTTCTTCCCCTTCTCCTGTGTGTCATGGTCTTCTGTCTTCTAATTCTTTGAAATTCTCTTCTGCCTCTTCAGATGTTTTTGTATCCAAGAACTTCCTTTTTTTTAAGAATACTTAATTCTATGATAACCTGGAGAGTGGAAAGGCATTTTTCAAGTCCCTTTAAGTACTTTTCTGACAGGGAGATTAGCCTTCAGTTTGAACATAGACAAAAACTACTCAGCCTTGGCAAAAAAAGAAAACATCATTTGCTCTGGTTAAAACACTGCCAAATTCCTCCTACTTTCCAAACTATTTGGAAGCAAGAAGCAAGCAATCCACACAATTATTTATTAATTACCTACTATGTAACCAATGCTATGTTTTATGTTAATCCTTGCCCTCAAGTAGTTTACATTCTACTTGAGAAGACAGTGTATAAATACACAGGTATAACCACCTCATCTAGAAGGGGTAAGAATGGCTTGCATCTGTATAGACTTCTGAGATTGATAAATTTTTGCTCATCTCCAGAAGCAAGGGAATATTGCATGGTTTGGCAAGGCAGAGGAAAGGGGACACTGACTGTTGGAAGGATGAGGGAAAGTCTCACTAGTAAACCTTTCTACTCTTATGGCTAAACCTGGTGAAGTCTTCTCATTAGCACCTACTCGTCTTGTTAATAATTTCCCATCGCTGCCCAACTTTCTTCCAATCCATCTTAAGGCTGATATACTACTGCAGTCCAACTTTAACCAATCACCTAGGATTTGAACTTTTACCTGGGGCCCCTGGGCTTTGAGTTGGTGAGTAGTCATCTTTTCTTGACTAGACCCAGACCCATCATGTTACTTCCTGGTCATCTTCATGCCGTGCTGCTATAAGTGTACCCTACTTCTTCCTTGCTCTTCCCAGTCATTTCAAATGAGCTCTGAGAACAGAAATACAATTAATAGTATCATACCTGAAAAGGTATGCCTTATGATGCCACATGCCACCCCTCTGATTTTCCTGTACAAAACTCTCTTCCCTGTGTGTGTTCCTTGTCTTATTAGAGTCTAAGTTCCTTGAGGCAGAGATCATCTTGTTCACTTATACTTATTTCTCTAGTGCATAACACTATTCCTGGCACACTTACTAAATCATTTTTCTAATTCCTCTTGCTCTAAAATGCACTTTCTTCATCTTGCTTTTGACAACCTCTAACTTCTTTCAGAGCACGATTCAATTGTGCTCCTCATAATAGAGAGACAGACAGACAGATGGAAGGAAAGATAGATAGATAGCTACATACCTAGATAGCTAACCACTCAGAATAAATACTCATCACCAAGGCAGAATAAGACTGCACTGATTTTTTTTTAATTTTAGCTGTCACTTCACATTGTTGGTACCTTGAATTTGAAGTTAACTAGAATTCTTAGAACTCTTCCACTTTAATCGCTTTCTAGATATGCTTTCACCAGGCTGTACTTGTGAAATTGATTTCTTTAGCATGTGTACAGCAATACATATACATTTAGCCTTATCAAATTATTACAATTTCTCAAGATTGTTTTGGAGTGATGTTGTCATCCAATATATTCACTATTCATATTTGCTTTGGGTTGTTGGAAGATTCAATAAGCGTGCCACCTATGTGATTGTTTTCTGCAGGACATTGTTGACAAATATTAAATAAAAGAAAGCTATAGTGAGCCCCAAAATATTTCACGTAAGACCCTTATCCACATTCACATCAAGCTATTAATCAATACTTTTGGGGTACTATAGGTTAATCAGTGCCAAATTTATTGAACCATGTTATAATTTAGTTAATGTGGATTCATCATGTCTATAAGGAATTTATGAGAGACTTTGTTAAATAGTTTGCTGAAATCCAGATAAACCATGGCTTCATCTGTGCCTTAATCTATTAGTTTAGTAGCTTAAAAATGAAAAAGGAAGTTAATCCAGTCAGATTTTTTCCACAATAATATTATTTATTTATGCTTTCTCAAAAAAATGCTTTAGGCTTATTTCCGTCTCTCTTAAATTTTCTTTTGAAATAAAGAAAAATTTGAACAAAACTCTACTAATGAAGCGACCACATCTGATCTTAGATATGACATTTTCTGGCTATACTCTCTCATTTTATTAATGAGAGCCTTGGTGGGAGGTGGGAATGAGTGGGTGGTATATTTATTCTTCTTTACTCCACAACCAACATTGTTCATTGTCATTAATTTCAGTTCAGAAATTTTTAGAATCATTCTCCTTTATATTAGTATTGGCATTGCTTCTATTCTCTTTGATCTTTATCAGTTAATAAATTCTTCCCATATTTCAATAAATCCTTTCCTATAAATTGCTCAAATTTATTGCATAAAAATTTAACCATAATAGGAAAAAAAGGTTCTTGACTGGGAAAAAAATACTTTCATAGAATACCTCTGATAAAATTTTCATATCTAATAGCTATAAGTAAATGACAAATATTAAAACAGAAGCATTTTCCAGTAGATAAATGATGATGTAATAAGTAATGTGAATAAACTATTCAAAAAAGAGGATATGTAAACTATCAACAATGTATAAAATGGGCCATAAAACTAATAACAGAAATCTAAATTAAAGCAGCTTCATGTTTTACCTCATATCCATTGCCTTAGCTTACCTGTTAAAAGTTAGCTATAATTAATTTTGAAATGGCTATGGGGAAATAGCCACACAAATAGACTGCTGATGAGGTTCTGACTTGGTGCAATCACACTGAGTTAATTTCTTCATATCCTTTTATGATCTATTACTGGAAATACATCTCAGTGAGGTCATGGAGGAGGGTGGGGTAAAGATTTCCTATCAGTTGAAGTATTCAGAAAGGAACTCTTTGTGGTAGCAAAAAAAAAAAAAAAAAGCAAAAGCAAAATAAATGCCCATCAATTGAAGAATAGGTGAATAAATTGTTCTATCTGAATGTAATAGAATTTTGTTGCATGACTTGGTCTTAGTGGAATGTAATGCTTCTTATACAAATCAAAACTTTTATTTCTGAGATTTTACTAACCAATTTTTAAATAATTTATTTTGTAAGGATGTCAACTTTACTACCTCTAACACAAAGCATTTACCTTCTTCTGCTCTTTAAAAATCAGGATCCAATCTGACTATTTCTAATCAAGTGAGACTTTTTCTCTTCTCTACTGTTCTTCAAGCATTGCCTTTTATGTCTCATCAATAATGTCTGTGATTTTTTTTCCATTATCTTACTATGCGGTTCATCAAAAACAGATGACCTGAATTCATCTCCACCAGCTAGGTGCTCTCTTTTACTCACTTAACTTGGGTTTCTATTACCTATTAAGATTTTTTTTTGTTCCTAATGTTCCTATTCTGAACATCATGAAATCATATAGAGAAAGTTCCAGCAAAATAGGAGTTGAGTAATTCTTCCTTCTCTGTTATCTCATGTAAAAAAGTTTAGCCATTTAGTAATTTATTCTTTAAAATGAACCCTTTCAAATTAATATTTTAGCTATATTTTTATCTTTTCTGATACACTCACTATCTTTAACTGACAGTGTGGCTCTTCTCTTGTCCTCCATTATGTGCCCTTGTAATCATCTGTTGTACAACCTGGTAGAGGACTAAAGTCAAATTTTGCTTCCCTCATGATATTACTAAGACCTAGTTTTATTTAAATAGGTATATGCGCAGTACCTACTCTATTGTGAGTAATAAATAAATCATAACTGACCTCATTTAAAGAATGCAAGACTCTCAAGGGAAGCACTTCAAACATGAATTTGTTACAGGCAATAAATACTTTTCAGGGAATGGCTTTAAGAGGAACAAATCTCATGATATTTCCAGTCTTCATTGCTTAATCACTCAATAAGCACTTATAAAGTACATCCTTTATGTGCCAATACCAGAGACTTCCCAAGAGAATATATGCCTGAGAGAAATCATTCTGCCAGCATTAGAAGGGCAGTTTGGGGTGTGAATATAGAAGAAAGGGCACAATTTGTTGGCTTAATGAGATAGTCATGACCTTGATCTTTTTTTAACTAGCTGACAGTCACTTCCCTTTTGTTGGCTTTCATTCCCATGTTACCACAGAGTCATTATTCAGTTACCAGTATTATGCCTTGCACATCCTACCCCCCCCCAAGTAGGCAGCTAGACACAGTCATCCATATCTGGTATACCTCCAGGAAGATCTGCTGCCTGATGCATGAGGCATTGCAGGTGATACATAATGCCTGCCTTTAAGTAACTTACCTTTGGATCCAGGAAATTGAGCCCTACAAGAAATAATTCAAATTGTAGAAAAGTTGAGAGTTGGGAGGGATCTTGGAGATCAGGTAGTTCAATTCCTTCATTTTAATATTGAATAAACAGAGACCAAAAGAAGGGAAATGAATTTCCCAAGGTCACACAGAACAATAAGAAAGTACACATGGTAACTAAAGAATATTAAACTAAAGAATACTAAAGGGAGCAACCATAGAGAGATCAGATTTGGGGAAAACTGGCTAGATGAGTGGAATCTTTGGAGAAACAGTGGCAAAGATTATAAAGGTCACCTCATCCCTCTAAGGCATGTGCAAAAGTGTGGAGGTGGGAAAAACAAAATGTATGCATTAGGAGACTGATCTGCTTAGAGTTAACGGTGGTAAAAAAAGATTGAACCTCTGTTATAGCCTTGTGCCTCATAAGATTCAGTTCAATTCATTTGAACAAGCCCTCATTAAGCACCTACTGCATACAAGAAATTGTTCGAGGTGCTCCAAAATGCTTTGATGTTTTCTACCTTTAGTTAGAAGCTAGTTGTAACAACAATGTTGCTAGCAGCTACTGTGGCTGTGTAAGACCAATAACACCAGCATGCAGAAGGGCTACTAGCACAGGTTCCTTGATCTGATTTTCTAAGGAAAGCAACTATAAGGGGTTAACAATCTTACTTTAATTAAACATACATATACCATTCACTTAGTTCAGGGGGAAAAACAGACACTCTGAACTTCAGAGCAAATATAAACAGAAATTACAAACAGAAAATATAGACAGATCAAATAGCACAATAGGCTTCTAGCTTTCTGTCCAACATCTCAGTACATAATTACCAGGGAAGCACCAACATATGGATTTTCAAAGCCAGGGGGCTCCAGTGGCTGCCCAGAGTCTCATCTGGTCAACACAACACTCTTCCAGTGTGTGAAATCCCCAAAGCAAAATGCTACCCTCTCAGTTTATATACCCTTCTAAGGGCCTGAAGTTTCCACACCTAGTTAGCAAAAGGGTGTGGACCTGGGGCTTTGCGCCTAGCAAGACTTAATCAAAGGCACTTGATTACTTTAGCATTCTAAAAGAGAAAACAGTAAAAAAAAAAAAAAGACCCACCTTAATTACCATTACACTAGTGAAAATGTGGAATTATGTTTTTAAACAACTGGAGGAATGGAGAGAGAGAAAGGACTATCACTAATTAGTCTTTAATCACCAAGGCAATTTGTATTTTGGCCTCTCTATGTCTTAAGCCAACCTCCTTTCTCACCCTTTTGCTGTCCTCTGGCCATCACAGAACCCATAGTGGCCTTGAGAGAGTAGGAAGATTCATTAGCACTGATAGGACTCCCCACCCCCACTCTTCCTCCTAAGCTCAGGCTGTTTAACTGCTCATGAAGCTTTGATAATAATAATAATGATAATGATAATAATAAATAGCTAACATTTATGTAGAACTTGCTATGTGCCAGGTGAAGTGTTAAACACTACAATTATCTCATTTGATCCTGGCAACAACCCTGCAAAGTGGGTGCCATTATTATCCCCATTTTACAGATGAAGAAATTGGGGCAAAGAGAGGTTAATTGAATTTGCCCAGGGTCACACAGTTAGTAAGTGTCAGAGCCTGGAGTTGAACTCAGGTCTTCCTGACTTCAGGCCTGGAGCTCTATGCCTACGGTACCATCTAGCTGATGGGAGTTAAGAATTTTTTTTTTCTTCTGATGAGATGGAGAACACCAGCTTTTGCAATTTACTCTGCTACTGCTTCTAAGGTCCTTCATATATTATCACTTGCCTTATGGTCCAAATACATTGTCATTTGGCCTGCTTATATAACCTAAGAACCTATGGGCCTTGCCTCCCACTTTCTAAAAACATCGCTAGAACTTCAAGGCATTTCCTTCTGTCATGCAACTGAACTGTTTTTTATGTGTTGTCTCTCTAACACATGGTAACCTCTTTGAGAGTAAGGATGGCCTTGTTTTTTTTTTCTATTTACATCTCCAGGGCTTAGCACAGTCCGTGGCACATAATAAGCACTTAAAAGTGATTTTTCTTTCATTCATTCATTCACTTACTCATGCATGTATGCATTCTCTGCTTCTAGACAGCTGTGTCTATGCATACAGTACTATCTATGCCCCATTACCTTTCATGGGTGCTAAGTCAGCATATTTGTGATGAAATGGAGATTCCAGGTCCATAGCCTCTTTCTATCCTCAGGGATGGTGTATGTTGCTGGCCTGATTCATGCATCTATTTCCCTAGGGTTTGTTTAAGAGAGTTTCATTGGATTTCTTGCATATTGTGCCGCTTGGGTGTACAAAATATTGGCAATACTTTATAATAAGTAGCAAATCATTATTATGCGCTTTGGTGTTCATCATAATACTATTAATCATCATAATTTCACTGAGTGTATTCACACAGATGAAGTAGGTATTTCCAAAGACAGTTTTATTCATGAAACTTTTCCATTTATTATTGTGCCCTCACCTTTCAAGACACAGTCTATAAATGAAAGGGTAAAATTGTTCCTGCAACAACATCAGCAACAAAGAGCCTTTGTGAAGTGTCAGGAGCTATAGTCAGATTTTAGCCTTCTCACTATTTGATTTGGCGTTTGCTTCAATCCTCCTTCCTCTCCAACGTCCCTTCTCCCTTCCATAGTGTCCATTTTCTTTTATGCTGCCCACTGGCTACTCAGAATCCTCCCCTGAAATCAGAGATGCCATTCTTAGGGAGGCATCCTTATGTTCAAGCCCTATCTCATTCTCCTTTTCTTTCTCTCAGAAAAACTCTAATAAAGTAATTCACACTCAGATATTGCTCCTCTTAAAGGTATTTATAATCTAACAGGGTAATACCCCTAACAAAAGGGAATGAAGCTATGATGGAATTTTGAGCACTGAGGCAGGCTGAAGAGGAAGGTATTTTTGTACAGGGTGAGGCTATCCTGGTGTCCTCATATCTATTAAATAGATAGCATATGTATGCTTAAAGTCTTCCCCGAAAGGTCTGAGGTGTACAACTCAGGCTAAGCAGATGGTCCTTACCCTCCATCCATTTAGCATCTAAAGATATGGGTATATACAAAAGGCCTAGAAAAATAATTTCTACTTTTGCAAGTTTATATAGGGTGAAGAATCTAACGGAATTAGCACTACTCTCTAATTCATTAGGGAAGCTTTCATAGACAATGTGGGATTACAGGAATTAAATGAATAATTTTTATTGCACAATTTAAGGTTTACAAAATGCTTTTCTCCCAAAACCTTTGTGAAGTACCTAGTACAAACATCATTTTGCAGATAAGGAAATAGAGTCAACTGAGGTTAAATGACCTGTATATCTAATAAGAGACAGAGAGGAGTTCTGAACTTAGGTTTCCTGAGTCTAAGACTTTCCATTATAGTCCATTAACTTGCCTGAAAGTAGGAAGAATGTACACTCTTTTAAAGCAGAGATTCTTTGGGGAATTTTTATATTTATATCCCCAGCACGTAGCATAGTATTCAGCATAAGTGGGAGGAATTGGCAACCATTAGCATGTGGTAAGGGCAGAGGAGAGACCTAGAACTTTGGAGGAGGGGCTATCTCTTTCCTGGAGTAACCACACCTTCAGCTGAATTTGCCCAGTGACAGAAATTCAAATGAGAGTTCTTACCTTCACCAGAGAGTTGTATTCACTACTGTTCTTTTAGTGAAAGGATAGATCATTCTTAGATTCCAGTAGCTACTATCCATGTATTAAAGATTGTGCAAATATAAACTAGCCTGAGAATTTGGAAACCTGGGTTTTTGTGGGACCTGGACCCAGTCACCTCCTCTCTGTGCTTTTATTTGCTCATCTGTTAAATAAGGAGGTGCTCCCTAAGGTCATTTCCAGCTCTCACATTTGGGATTCCATGAATCATTAGCATCATTGATTCTTCTTTGTTATGACAGTAATCAGTAGTTCCTTCCTGGATTACTTGAAGTGTTTTTGAAAGGTTTATGGCTTATTCCTGATGTAGATAAATGTTTTTAGAATCCTTGGTTTTGCCTTTCATGAATAAAAAGGTGATTGAACAAAGCACGCATTCATCATTCCGTTTATCGCCCCAAAACAACAAGTGTAATTTATAAACCAATAATACTTTGGGGAGTGTTATACACATGTTTGAAAAGAATGGCTCAAATTAATGCAGGGCTGAGATGAAGCTAAGCCAGCCAGCCCTGGAGGAAGTGCAGGCAGCTAGACCAAAATGGTGATGTAGATAAGGTGTTTTGGGGGTTTTTTGCTGTTTTCCTCTGTTTTTGTTTTTAATCAGATAATAGATGGCACTAGCCTGGATGACATGGCAGCTTTCTAGCAAAGTAACTATAGATGTGAGGTAGCTACTTGATCCTTACTGGGATTCCTTAATCTTACCAAATTCTCTCAGGATGAAGGTAAGTAAAATAATCAAATTGATATCTGGATTCTGAGCCCAGGAAATTCAGAAAAGTGTCATAAAGACCATGTTGGGGGCCTCCATCATTTTAAGTACTTTTCAAGAGAATATGAATGTTACCATATATGAAAAGTTTTGAATAAGGTCATGCAGTGAGTACTATGATAATGATGTGGGAAGGACCATATCTTAGAAATTTAAAGAACTATATAACAGTTCTTTTTATTTTAACATATTTATTAAGTTCCAACTGCACACAGAACATTGTGTTAAGCACTGGGGGAGATACAGAGTTGAAATTATACAGTTTGCTGGCTCTGTGGAGCTTGTAGTCTAATAAGAGGACATTATGACAACATAACCAAAATATATAATATTTCATGAGAAGTACATTAAAAGTAGAAAACAAAGCACTGGGTAAAGCTAGAGGAGGACAAAATCTCTTATTAATAGGTGATCTTTGAATTGAGCATTCAATCAGATTTTTCCTTATCCCCAGAATATACTCCTATTTCTCTTCTGACTCTCCAAACACTAGTTTTTTTCTGAAATCTTAAGGGAAGACCCCTTCCTACCTAACTTCACCATTCATAGGTCTCATTCACCTCTATATTACAATACTGTACTAAATAATTGAGCCTTCGCAGCAATATGTATACAGACATCACCTACTCAGCAACCATACCTACCCCAGATATAGCCAAGAGTCAGGTAGGGTGTTGTTAGTGATATATGTTTGATTACTTTTTGTGCTAAAACTAGCTCTACTAAGGATTTTTTCTTAATCAACTCAATTATGTATTAGCTCATGCATTATTCATTTATTAATCTTACATGTGCTTTCAAGTTTCAAAAAGAGAATTTTATTTACAATCTGACAGTATCCTGCCAACCACTTGGATGCTCCTTTAATATATCTGGCATATAATACATACATACATAATTTAATAAATGTTTGACAACTTCCACTCAACTCTCTTAAATATAAATTGGTGAAAAATGTTCATAAGAATAACAACTCACATGCATATGCCATACAATGGGTTGCTGGTTCATGCTCAGACCTCCATTAATTTACTTGGTTGATGCAACATCTCCACTTGGAGGACTCTAAGGAAGTGCCTTGGAGAAATTATGGTACATATGTGAACATTCTGTAAATGGTTCTGATCATTAAACCACATCCAGAAGAGAAGGCTTTTTGGCTTCTGGGGCATTCCAAAAGGTTCATTATCTTTTAGATTCTTCTTCTTTGGTCTCAGTCACTGCTTTGGCTATTATTTGGTGGCTCCTTTGCTCATGTGAGTCTGGTTAGAGAGTTCACTATGATAGGAAAGACCTTAGGAATTTCTCCCCATCTAAAGTCATATGATCTCCCACAAACAGTTTTTGGTCTCTGGTCTTTTCATTTGTTCATTTCTGTTGTAAGTAAAAGGAATATCAAGCTGCAGGAATATGGCAGTCAGAATCCAGCTTAAGTTTTGCAATCAACAAAGTGTCAGTGCCCCAAAGAGTAAGGAATCATCTTCAGGAATGAGCTTTAAGACTCCAACCCAATTGAATGGCTCACTCAGCAATTATCAGATGACCTTCTAGATGACCATCTAGACCTGACCTTGATGTTACCAGTGATCTATAGGACTTTAAGTCATAAGAATGTCCCATCTCAAATGAGGGAGTATAAAAGAGATTACGTCTTCAAACAATCCAATAAATATCTATACTTTGTTCTCATTATACCTTTAAAGTAAATGCATTTTTATAAAATCTGACTGATGCTAAAAGCTTAACTTAAAATGGAGTGTTACTTATTGGCTCCCTAATAATGGGAGCTTGAACCAAGGGTAGTAGGGAAGAGATTCCCATAAAACTCTCAGGACACCCTACATCCCTGAAAGGGTGTTACTGCCAGCCTAGAACTGAGAAAGCACTTCACTACATAGCATTTTAAGCTTTAAAAAAGTACTGTCTTCAAAATTCAGTGTAGAAAACACTACAAAAATTATTATTCCCACTTTACAGAGGAAGAAACTGAGATCCAGAGCACTTAAGAGCTCCTTGAGAGTAGAAACTGGCTCATCTTTTATCTTTGAATCCTCCATGCCAGAGTAGATGCTCAATACATGCCAACAATTAAAAATAATTCAAAGAAACACAAGAGGACTTACATGAACTGATGAAAAGAGAACTAAGTAGAAAGAAGAGGGCTTTACTTATTGTTTTTTTAAGCAGCTAGACTTCAAAAAGTGATGGAGAATATAATAATGTAGATTAAACTTTAAAATGTGCCTTGTGAGCATTTATTTTTCAGAGTCAATCAGACAACAAACACTTATTGTGCCCTAGGTGTTAACTACTGCGCTAAGTACTGGGAAGAGGAGGAGGAAGAAGAGGAGGAAGAGGAGAAAGAGGAAGAGGATGATAACAGCGATGACAATGACAATGAGAACAACAAGAACTAGAGGAAGAAGCAGAAGCAGGAGAAGGAGAAGAAGAAGAACAAGAAGAAGAAGAACAAGAAGAAGAAGAAGAAGAAGAAGAAGAAGAGGAAGAAGTAGAAGAGGAAGAAGAGAAGAAGAAGTAGAAGAGAAAGGAGAAAAAGAGGAAGAAGAAGAAGAACAACAACAACAACAACCAAGAAGAACAAGAAAAAGAAGGGGCTCTGCCTTCCTGGAGCGTACAATCTAATAGGGGAGATAACAAGCAAATGGATATGTAAAAACAAGTATATACAGGATAAGTAGGAAATAATTAAAAGAGGGAAGGTACTAGAATTAAAAGAGGCTGGCAAACCCTTCCTGTAGAAGATGGAACTTTAGTTCGGACTTAAAAGAGGCCAGAGACCCAGTTGTTAAACATTTACTGGCATACCACTAGGGTAATTTCCACATAATCATGAGCCACTTGACTGTGTTAGTAGATAAGAAGTTAGGTTAACTGCTCTGTTAGACAGTAAGGTATGTGAGAGTAATGTCTGTGTTTTACATATCTCCAAATCCCTAGCTCCTCACACAGTATCCTATACATAGCATTCACACAACAAATATCTATTGGGTTGAAATGCAAGACACCATATATGGAATTTCTTTCTTTCTGATTTCGATATATGGATCGAAGGGATCAGGGAGCTATAAAAGAAGCAGAGCCTGATTTTTTTTTCAAAGCCGATTCAGGTGAAGGACTGATGGAGAGACTAAGACTGAAAAATCAGGCAGAGGCCAGAGCTGTGAAAAGAAGCTTTCGAACTCTTAGCTCTAAGTGATGACACCAAGCCATTAAGTCATGTACAAACAAAATAAAGCAAATAAATAAGGGTTTCTCTCCTTGAAGATATAAATCAGAATGCGGGAAAGGGTAAAAACTCATAACAGTTAAACCTTAATTTTTAAGAGGCACTAAATTGTACAAAGGCATCTATTTCCTTAAACCTTGCTTGATAAGATTATCTAATATTGAATTTAATTTTTTAAAAATATTTGTGAAGGACAAAATGCACGTTTACTTGTTCAGACTACACGGCCAAATTTAAGGTCAATGCCAAGCACGTTGTCTTAAACAATGCATATGCCTTGTGAATTGTGCTTGCTGAATTGAAATATACAGCATCTGGCAGGGTACTGATAAATATTGGTTCAAAGCAGCATTTTATAACTGCAGGTGTAGTTCTTAGAATAAACCACAGAGCTGGAAGAACCGTTTGTGATCATTTATTTTAACTCTCTTTTGAAAAAGGAGGAAACCGAGGCTCATAAATGTTAAATGTAGAAGATTACATATGGCTAGTTAAGTTGAAGAGTTGGGATTAGAACCAGAGCCTACTGATTCTTCACTTTCTCTTTTCACTATAGCATAGTTGCCTTTCCCCAAAGGTCATGGGACTTATATTTAGAGGTAGAAGTGATATTAGAGGCCACCAAATCTAAACTTCTCATTTTACAGATAAAGAAACTGAGGCACAGAGAGGTTAAGCAACTCAGTCATGGTCATATACCTCGTGTTGGAGGTTGGATTTGAATCCCTATCTTCCTCCTACTCTAGCGATCTTTCCACTTTTCACATAACATGCTGAGCTTCCACAGTAGGGATTATATCTACACCTCATCAGACACCCATAAAATTTCTGAAGGTAGGTGGGCCCATCAAGTCTTGGCTAATATGGAAAGAGGCAGGGGGTGGGGTGGAAATGCTCTAGTCGGGAGCTAGTTCATGTACTTAAAAACAAAGAAAGGCAGAGAGAAAACACAGTATCATGAGCACATAGAGAACTTGCTTCTGAAACTACAGTGTACTTTTTCTTTTTGTAATGAGACTGTGATAGTAAGGCTATGCCTCTGGGTGGTAGCAAGCTCATGAAGTGAATGAGGAAGGATGAAGGACTGGAGGCATGCCTGGAGCAGGGCACTCAGGAGATAGGACTGACTAGGAAGGGAATCAGCAACCAAATTCTTGCTCGTGGCTACCCTTAAGGCAGAGAGAGCAAGACCAATTGAGGTACCCAGAATCTGAATCCCACAATTAGCTGGACATTGACTCTATGGAAGGCCACGAGTTTAAAATTGGACTAGAGAATCCATTCTAAGGCCAACACGGAAGATGCTCTTTAACTCTGAGGGAAACTAGGGATGTTTGTTAGCTATCTTCCAGTGGGAACAGCAGATGGGAAGGTCTGAGTTTAAATGTCTAACTGAGGTACAAGAAAGCATGGATTTGGTCCATGCTTATAAATTGGCTAAGGCCTGTCCAAATTTGAGGAGAGGTATGGGCAAATATCCTGGGTATAGTAGAGTCAATCTATGTAACTATTCCTGTGATAATTTATTTCATTAGTCATGAGAAAAGATTTATGAGCAAACCATATTGTAGTTCCCCACACCCTACATCACCCATTTCCCCAGGTACTCTGTGAACCACTGACCTCCTTGACATTTTTGAACAAGACATTCCAGTTCCTCACTCTAGGAATTGTCACTGGATGTCTCCCATGCTTGAAATGTTCTCCCTCCTCTTCTCCACCTCCTGACTTTTCTAGTTTCTTTCAAATACCAGCTAAAATCCTACCTCACACAAGGAGATTTTTCCCAATCCCCTTTCATTTTAGTGCCCTTGTTCTGTCAATTATTTCCCATTTGCCCTGTCTCTATCTTGTTTGTCCATACTTATTTGCATGTTGACTCCCTCATTAGACTGTGAATTCCATGAGAGCAGGGATTATCTTTTGCCTTTCTTTGTTTCCCCAGTGCCTGGCACATAATAGATACTTAATAAGTGTTATCGATTGATTGACTGGAACCCCAATTTTCAGAAAACTATATACTGGTGTAGCATCATAACAGGCTAGAGATATAACAATACAAAATGGAGCTTAGACATTGTGAGGGAATAGTTCTTCCCTCTCTCTAGGCCCTGCCTCTCCTACATTATTTTAGGAAAGTTCAGTCCCATTTTACTTCACTCTGTCCTCTACAATCTCCCTGGTGATCTTACAATAAACTTGGCCAGTTCTCAGCACCTAGGGTCAGGATTCTAATAGAATTCTAATAGAATAGAATGTTGTTCAGTCATGTCTGATTCTTCATGACCCTATTTGGGGTTTTCTTGACAAAGACAATGGAGTGGTTTGCCATTTCCTTCTCTAGCTCATTTTACAGATGAGGAAACTGAGGCAAGCAGGGTTAAATGATTTCCCAGGGTGACTCAGCTAGTAAGTGTCTGAGGCTGGATTTGAACTCAAGAAGATGAGTCTGTGCATACTCCGTGCACTATGGTGTCCGAGAATGAACACGTGCACCCCCTACTCTTTCAGGGGAACACAGAATCATGGATCATAGGTAAAGAGCTAGAAAAGGGCCTCAAAGGTCATCTCCTGATCCAGACTCTTCATTTTACAAACGAGGAAACTGAGACCCATAGAAGCTAACTGACTTGCTCAAGATCTTACAGGTACTAAACAAACATCTGAGGTGGGATTTAAACCCGGTTTTTTCTGAGTTCAGAGTCAATACTCTTTCCATTGTGCTATGCTGCCTGACTTTTTGGTCAAAGGAAGATTTGAACTTAAAAGTTTGACCCAGGTTGGTAAACAATCCAGATAGAAATATTAATCCATATTTATTGACTATACATGATACACAGTAGACACATGATCCATCAGCCTCACTGTGACCAGCAACTCTACTGAATGCAGTGGAAACCAGATTAAAATCTATTTGGGAGATATGAAATGAATAAAAAAACCCAAAATTTTGGTGTTGTTCTGTTGCGTCCAACTCTCTGTAACCCTATTTGGGTTTTTCTTGGTCATTTCTTTGTCCAGGTCATTTTACAGATGAGGAAGCTGAGGCAAACAGGATTAAATGACTTGCCCAGTGTCACTCAGCTAGTAAGTGTCTGAGGCTTGATTTGAACTCAGTTCTTCCTGGTCCCGGGCCTAGTGTTCTATCCGCTGCACCACCTAGCTGCCCTCGAAATAAAACAGAACATAAATAATGCTACTGTGTGGTTTTCTGAATCAATACACAGCCCACAGGGATCATTACATACAGCTTAGTGGCCCCTGTTTCTATTTAACACCAATAACATAGTGTATGGAATTATAACATGCTTTCAACACCTTCTTATGCTGGGTATCGATTTCTCCTTTTTAGCTAGGCTTGCCACCCTCTCACTTTCATGTTCATATAGAGAGCTTTTATACATCAGTCCTAGGCAGTATAATGTGTAAATCTTATGCTCCAGTTTTTGCAGGTGTGACCATTGAGGCTTAAAGATGAGAAGATATTTAACTACGATCATATAGCTAAGTAAGTATAAGAACTGTGATTTGAACCCAGATCACTTCACTCTGAGTGCAGTACTTTTTGTGCTCCACAAGTGTCTCCCCAAGACATTTCTGGGTTCTTCTATGCAATATTTGATTTCTAAGAAAATATGTTTTTCACTTGGGGGACAGGGTGTCCAGCAATTAGAAGCAGGGGAAAAATGTGGCCACCACCAGCCAGCCCACGGTCTGACTCTCTTCCTCTATGACATAAGAAACATAGGTAAAGTGAACTTCACTAACTATGGGATAACACAGTCTATTGGGAAGAAATCTGGACAAAGAGACCAGAGTGCTGGGTCTGCCGCTGACACCTGCTAGCTTTGTGACATTAGGAAAGTCAATCATCCTCTCTGGACCACTATAACTTCATTTGTAAAATGAAGGGATTGGCCTAGATAATTTCTAAGGTCCCTTCTAACTTGAACATTTTATATCTCTAAGTGAGACTAAAAGCCAAGGACGGAATAATGATGTATTGGCACCACAGGTAAAGAGTTTTATTCTCTAATCTTGTCTTTTATGTTATTCAAGGTGCTTTGATAAAGAATGAAAAGTACAGAAAGAAAGCAGAAAGATTGAGCAATTTTTTTTTTTATTTTTCCTTAAAGAAGAAAAGTCCCTCAGGTAAAAGAAGACACTTCGTGTTTATAATGGAGACAAGCAATTCAGAAGGAAGCTAGTCAGGAGAAGCCCACAGAGATGGAAAAAAAATGGTCAAGATGTTCAGTGGAAGGTTGACAACTGACAGTTACTGAAGTTGATCCCTTAAAGGATACCACTGCCTCGGGAGCAAGGAAGTTGGAGTAGGAATGAAGAGAGGAAAACCTGAGGGTCAGGCAAGATTTCTCTTATGTATTATTCGTGATGATTTCACCTTTTATTGTTCCGTATGGTGTTGGGGCAAAAGCCAAGGACTTTTTTTTTTAACCCTTTTTGTGAAACCACTCAGAATGTATTCTTCCCCAGGCATCTAAAATGCCATTGTAACTCGTCTACTTTCATTTCACTGGCATACCAAATTACTAAGGCTCCACATTCCTAGCAAATGCCTCTCAGAAGCTAGCTTTTTCTGACTAACACAGTTATGTGGTTGTATGTACACCAAATTTAGAATCAAGAGACAAGGTTCATAGTCACATTTCTGTCACTTTCTGAGTGATCTTAGACAACTCACCGAATTCCTTCCCAACCAATTAACAAGCATTTATTAAGCGCATACTATGTGCCAAGCACTGTGCTGATGACTGAGGATACAGTGAGAAAAATGAAACAATTCCAGTCCTGAAGGAGTTTCCATTCTATCAGGGGAGACCACGTGTACACATAGCCAGGTACAAAATAAACTCCAAGGAAACACTAGGTGAGTCCATTTGTTATACTTAGAGGTTTAAAATAGACTTAGGGGTAGACAGAGTAATCCTTCTCCTCTGCCCTTTTTCATGTGAGGAAACAAAGGCACAGAGAAATTGTATATTTTTTTTTCAAGGTCACTCTGCTAGCTAAGGCTTGACACGTTCAGGACTACTACTAATCCATGCATTAGCTATTGGCTCGTTCCAAGTTTTTCCTAGACTAACTTTTTTATTAAAATCTTCATTTTCAATCCACTGAGCTTTCCTTATTTTTCCAGCAAATGTCCTCCGAAACTTACAAAAAGATAGCATCAATTTGTTGAAAATCGGGGGTCATTTCTCTTTCCATCAAACTAAAACAGTATATAGCCCACAGCTTTCTCCTCAATGTTCAGATATAGACATTTGCTGCTGTTTATATCACTTAATCAAGGTTGTGTCCAGAGGCCTGGGAAAATGGGTAAAGATAGTTTGATGCTCATTTAAATCACTGTAGGGGGTGGAGAGGAACCATTAACACATTACTATCAGAGTTCACTGTACTGACCTCTAGTGGCTGGAATCAGAAGTGTGCTTCCAAAAATGCCTTTTTTCCTAATTATCTTCCGATTGAGGCAAAAAATTATAGGACTCTGTAGAACTTTATCAGCTCTCTTCTTTTTTTGTTTGTTTGGTTTTTTTTGTGGGTTTTTTTTTTTTTGCAGGGCAATTGGGGTTAAGTGACTTTGCCCAAGGTCATAGAGCTAGTACATGTGTCAAGTGTCTGAGATCACATTTGAACGCAGGTCCTCCTGACTCCAGGGCTGGTACTCTACTCACTGCGCCACCTAGCTGCCCCAAGCTCTCTTCTTTTATAAATGAGGAAGCAGGACTCCAGAGAGGAAGTGATTTGTTGAAGGCCACATCAGTAGTAAGTGGCAGAACCAAGTCTCTGATCTAGTTCTCCTAATCTATGACTAAATATATAGTTCAGCATGATTTTCCTATCAACAAGGAAACTGAGCCATAGGGAGTTGGTCACTTGCAAAGGTTCACACCATTGGACCAGGTTTGTTTCTTGTGTAGTACCTTCTACAGCAGTACTGGGAGAGGGGAGGGAGAAATGAAGCTGAATTGTACAAAAGCTCTATTACTTATTACAACTCTGCAGTGCAATGCTGAATAACTACAACACCAATACCAACAGTAATTATAATCCATATTTATTAAAAACCTCACAGCTTATAAAGTGTCCCTCATTACTATCTGGAAAAGTATGTAGTATTGTTGTGGTTTGGGGTGCTAGGAACCCTGAAATACAAGAGTACAGGGGGTCTGCCTTGAAAGAATTCAACCATTCAAGACTTCTTTCAGTCAAAGTAGAAAGGTTTATTTGTGATGCCAATAGAAGGAGGTTAGATTCTAAGTGAATCTGAGGAATTTAATAGCAGGCAAGATTCCTAGTAAATCTGTGAATTTGATGAGAATGCGACTGATTCTTATATACAAGAAAAAGATTGAGAGGATCTGCATGGGATTAAGGAGCAGTAAATAGCCTGGGGTGAGCAAAGTGAAAAAGTAAAAAGCTCTAAATGAGATTAAGGCATCTCAAGTGAACTAATTAAGTAATCAAAATGAGCTGGGGTGGGTGAGATGCCTTGGGCACAGGCACCAACGATGGGGGCTACTGCAATGCATGGGAAAATTCAGGGTTCAGGTCCCATCACCCCATTAGTACTACAATACCTGAAATACCTGTAGTGCCTGGAATTAGTAGATCTCACAGAGAATCAGAAATGTCCTCTTATTTTGTTGGTTCACTTGACTTAGGAGTTGAGGAAAACTGAAAGGAAAACTTCCCTTTGCTACCGTAACACATGTAAACAGCTGCCTGCCCTTGCTTCCTGTACTCTAGCTAAAGGGTACTCCATGGAGTACCAAGCCTGTGTCACTTCTAGGGATGCCTGCTTAATTCTAAAGGACTTGGTACTTTGGGATGACAAAAAAACCTTGGGTAATCCCTGACACCCCCATGACTGGGGTGGGGTGGAGACACTGTTTGAATTTAAAAAGATAAATACCTTCTGCTCTCTTTCTCTATCTCTTTCTTTCTCTGTCTCTCTTTGTCTCTGTCTCTGTCTCTGTCTCTCTCTCTCTCTCTCTCTCTCTCTCTCTCTCTCTCTCTTTCTCATGCGCACGCACACACACACACACTCAAACACTATAGGTGTTTCTTTATCTCTCCAGTCACTCTTTGGCTCCTAGAAGCATGAAGATTGCTTGTATTTATGGTCACATAATCTGCCTAGGTGAAAAAGTATTGGCCCCCTAGCTGCCATTTTTTTCCTCTCCTTGAGGAAAGGAACTACTTTTTCCTCTTTTCCCCTTTGTCTTTTTCCTGGCACATTGATGTTCATCAGTCATGTACAACTCTTCATGACTCCATGGACCACAGTATATCAGGCCCTTCTGTCCTCCACTGTCTCCCTAAGTCTATCCAATTTCATGTGCATAGCTTCCATGATACTTTCTATCCATCTCATCATTTTCTATCCCTTTTTTCTTTTGCCTTGAATCCTTCCCAGCATCAGTTTTTTTTCCCCCCAATGAGTCCTGTCCTCTCATCACATGGCCAAAGCATTTAAACTTCAGTATTTGTCCTTCTAATGAACAGAGTTAATTTAAGTATTGATTGACTTTCTTTCCTTGATGTCCAAGGAGCTCCTGCCACATAGTAGGTATTTAATGAATGTTTATTGACCCATTCACTACCCACACTAGGAGTTTAATACTTGCTTGCTGAATTAAATGAAATCAATTTGTTCTATTGGTATTAGTTGAGTCAATAAATTAGGCCAGTTTACTATGACATGTCTTCCCTCACTCCATCTCCCTCCATAAAGGCTTGGGGGCTGGGACGCACTAGAGCTTCATTTGCATAATTTTTAAACCAAGCATACATTTAAATTACTACTACTACTAGTATAAAATGGGAGAAAAAAAGCTTTTCTGGCAAAGGCTAATAATGTGTTTTAATCAGTAAGATTTATACCATTCATAGGGTGAATGCAGGTGGTATGGAAGATATGAAGAAGCACAGGACACAGTTCCTGTCCTCAGGGGGCAAATAGTCTAGTTGGGGAGTGAGGGCATATCCATTAAAAAGATAAATAGCTCTACAAGATAGCAATGCTAAGTACTAAATGACTTTCTCAGGCTAGTTATAGCACTGATATTTGACAGACCCTGGGCAATATTTCATTCCTCTCCCCAATGTTTGCCTCTTCAAACTCCCCTCTTACCCTGTAAGACAGAACCAATGCATGCAGGAGATTCCCTTTTCCCCAGAGGCCAAGGCAGCATGTGTTTGCCAAGGGGAACAAGCTGGTTTGAGATAGCCTCTGGAGCTGGCCCAGGGCCCTCGTATTGCTGTCCTGTTGGTCTGTGTTGAGCAGACAAAGGGAACACACACAGTTTGGAAGGCTGTAGCCTGCGTGCCAAGTGATGTGTCCCTGCCTGAGGCACTGAGCTCACTATTATGTTTATAATCAGTACAGGAGCCCAGCAACCTGCTGAGAGGGCAGATTAAGCAGCAGGAGAGCCCAGCTGTGGCACTGACATAAGAGAAGAGGCCTCTCTCCCCAGCTGCTCACAGATGTGAGCAGGTGCTTGCCATCTCCTCGTACCCATTCTGGGGGGGGGGGCCTTCATCACTGGACTGTCTCTTGAATGAAGAATCTATGTCTTCACAATCAATGTCAACTTCCCCTTCTCCATAAACCACACACACACACACACACACATTCACACACACACAAACCACACACAAACACACTGCTTGTGGGTATATGCCTTTGTTTTTCTTGAAGTCAATTTGGTTTGAGGAAATCCAAAGAGCTGTGAGTGCCCCTACCCACGGTAAATAGGGTAGTGAGCTGCAAAATTGACCTGGGATAATAGAGTGAAGGCCAGGGGAAGGCAAGAACTCAATAAAGCAAATGTCAACATTATGTCAGGGTGGAAATATGGGCCTGGTGCATTTCAGGTTCTAAAGATATATTTCTGTCAGTGAATGGAGCCCAGCCTACTCTGCTGGGGAGAGACTGAATGAACACAGATTCCTGGAATAGTCACGAGGGTGGGGAATGAAGACCAACGTCAAGAACAAATGGACTGGGCTGGAGGAGGGGCAAGGATTTGGCAGTCAGGCTTCTTTTGGTCTGGAAAGCTAGAAAGGTGAGAAGATAACCCTGCAAGGAAAAACAAAAGTTAGCACTCCCCGTCTAGAATAGAGAGAGTATGTGCAACTGGAAAGAAGTATTTCTGCTCTGAATGTGTAGTATGATTGGGGGCTAAATGAAGAGAATTCAGACTCCTAGAGCTGGTATTGAGCAGAGATAGAATATACTATTAGGGTCTGAATTCACATAGAAACTGTCCACTCTGCATCACACCTTCTAAAAATTAAATTAAATTTTAAAAATCCTGCCAATATAATCCTTTATGCTGAAAATGCTATCATATGATTTTTAATCTCATTAGGTCAGAGATCTAGAGCTATTAGGGATCTAAGAAATCATTTATTTCATCCCACTCATTTTACATATGGTGAAACTGAGGGCTGGCAAGATGACAACTTGCTCAAAGTCACATAAGCAATAAATAGCAAAGCTAAGATTCTAACCAACCAAGTTTCTCTGACTCCAAATCCTGTTCTCTTTTCATTTTTTTACATGGCTTTTTCCAGTCTTGTTTATTTTGGTACCAGCAGGTCTTGTATCTACGGCTTGAAACACAATGTGATTAGCAGATCACAAGGTGAGCCCAAGGATCGATCTATATCAATTTATTGAGCGCCTAGTTTGTATCTGGCCATGTACTAGGTGGGAGGAGGGAAGGAAAGATAATGAAGTTAAAATATCCATTCAATCCATGTCTCAAAAAGATATAGCCCTCAGAATCACAATAATTCAAATCGGATTTTCACATTCTGTAAAAGTAAAAATAATAGTAAGAATAATAAATTAGGAGAGAGAAAGGAGCACTTGATGCTAAGGAACTTACATTCTAAAAAGAGTGAACACATGAAATCTTTTTCTTTCAAGTAAAAAAATTAAAGAACAAGACCAAAGTTTCATTCACTTGTTTGTCATTAAAAACTTAGGTCAAGTACCATCTTCTTACATGAATACTTTCCTATTCTCCCAATGTGCATGATAGTACCTCCCCCTATCAAAAAAAAATGCCTTATCTTTATTAGCATATATATTTGTACCTACATATAACCATTTATATTTCTATATATACACAGATGTATATTACACATGTGTGTCTATATACACATTTTCTCATATATAGATTATATATGTATTTATACACACATATATATATGTCTGTATCTATACCTATGTCTAGGCCTACAGATCTACATGTATAGATAGCGATGTATAGACACATATATTCCCTCATTTCTCTTTGGAGGTATAATACATCTTTGGTAGGATTTGACACATCACACACATAGATAGATAGATAGATAGATAGATAGATAGATAGATAGATAGATAGATAGATAGATAGATAGTAGAGATGTAGCCAAAAATAGGGAACAGCATGAGCAAAGATAGGGAAGCTCCGTTTACAGTAGCGGGGAGGGGGAGAGGAGAAAGATAAAGTAAATAATTAAATGAGACTGAATTGTGGACAACTGGGTGGTATATTGTATAGAGCCTGAAGTAAGGAAAACTCATCTTCTTGAGTTCAAATCTGGCCTCAGACACTTACTAGCTGTGTGACCCTGTGCAAGTCGCTTAACTCTGTTTGCCTCAGTTTTCTCATCTGTAAAATGAGCTGAAGAAGATGGCAAACCACTCCAGTATTTTAACCAAGAAAACCCCAAATGGGGTCATGAAGTGTCAGACACAACTGAAACAACGGAGCAACAATGACAAATGATGATATCAATTGTGGAAAAACCACTGGCCTAGTACTCTAAGGACCTGGGTCCTACTTCTGCCACTATGTGATCTTGAGTAAGTGACTTTACCTTTTGTGGGGCTTAGTTTCCTCCCCTATAAAATGAGAAGTTGGATTTGATGTCTACGTTTACCTTTGAACTTTGTTATTCTATTAGTCTCCACTATGAAAGTCACTGTGGTGTAATAGAAAGTGCCCTTGACTTGGAGTCAGAAAACCTGACATTTTGTCTTGGTTTTTCCACTTAACAAATCATCAATCAGCCAGCATTCATTTTGTTGTTTGACTGTTTCATTAGGTGGGGAGACATGTGTAAATAATGAATCAATCCCTAGATGCAATGAGCTTATATTCTAATGGGGAGACAATGCATTCACACAAAAATATGCTCAGCATTTATGCTATGCAAAATGAATAAATTAACTATAAGGCATCTAGGGAAGGATGGCAGAAAAGTTGGGAGGATCAGGAAAGGCTTCATGTAAAAGATAGTACTTGAGATCCATCTTAAAAGAAGAGAATAGTTCTATGAGGCAGTGCTATGAAAGGAGAACATTCGGGGGAAAGTGGATGACCAGTTCAAAGGCACAGAGACTGGAGATAAAAATATCATGTGGGGGAAAAAAGAGAAAAAGCCAGTTTGGGTAAAGCATAAATTGAAGAAAAGAGAATAAAATCCAATGAGGCTGGAAAGCTTTTCTCTACCTGCTTGACCTTGGGGAAGTGATTCTTCCTCTTAGGACCTCAGTTTCCTCATCTGTAAAATAATGGAGTAGAACTGGATGATTTCAAATAGACTCCCACCTCTAACATTCTGGGATTTATTGAGAGCAATAATAGGAATTGAAGGGTTCAGGGACAACAGAAAATATTCAGTGGGTGGACACAGTGAGAATTTCTAAGGCTGAATCAAATTTTGATGGCAAGACAATTTCTGAAATGGTTTTGCAAAGCTGTTTGTTTTCACTTCTGACTGTGCCTGCCTTTGGTCTTTCAGTACCTCCTAAAGCATGCTTAGTTCTAGCAGTTTTCATTCTTTTATGTCCTACTTCTTTTTTTCCCTTTTCCAAATGGTAAATAAAGCATCCAAGCACAAGAGAACAACAGGCTGGATTCCCACAGGGGAGACTTTCCCATCCTTCTTGACGGCAAAGCCTTTACAACAGTATTAGAAACAACGAGAGTAGGGCCCAGCGACGCCAGAAAACCAGTTGCCAGTCACTGAGCCAAAGCAGATGGGTTATCTCCAGCCCTCGGCCAAGGTCTATTGAGCCAGAAGGGGACATACCAGTTAGCATTACCTCAATAAACGAAGCAGTAATCTGCAAACATTAACTGAGTCCTCATTATGTGTAAGACACTCTAACGGGCACTCTGGAGGCCTAGGTACTCTGGATTCTTATGGAGCCTACTACTAAGGTACAGAAATGTGACAAAGTTGATTGGGACTCTAAGGACCTCAGCTCTAACCCTTTTTCTGTCACTTATTACTTGTGTGATCTTGGAGAACTCTTTTTTTGCTGCATTCATACTTTGGATATAGAGCTCTGGTAATCCCCACCCCCCCTCTTCCCTATAGTAACAGAGATTTGGTACTATCCTTTGTCCTGAAAGTCTCTGTCATTGATGCCCATTTTTCCTGAGTATTTATTTCATTTTTGGCCTAGAGCTTCCCTACATCCTAATAAAATGTATATTGTTTTATGCCTTACCTATCTGTCTTGTTCTTTTATGAAACCCCCTCTAAGTGCCTGAACAGTTGGTACAGTCTGAGCCATTCATTGCCATATACTTTGCATGGAACACACATCGATATCTTCTTAGCCTTGATTTTAGGATTATAGTTTTAGCACTAGAAAGGACTTTAAAAAAATAGTACTTACCACTCTACCTTCCTCATTTAACAGATGAGGAAATTAAGGCCCAAAAAGGGGAAGTCACATGTCCAACCTTATAAAGGCTATAAAGCTAGGTAGGACTTGAAGCCAAATCCAGGGCTCTTTTCACTACAACAGGTTATGTTCTAGGCTTCTAAGCTGGTTCAACCATTTCTTCTTCCTAAAGCAAAAGCTGACTACCGTAATTTTCAGTGTGCTTACCATTACTGATTGTCTGGGGCTCTCTTTCTTCCATAATAGAACCTTACATTTATGTAATGCTTAATGATTTACAAACCATTTTGTATCTTCTGTTTAAGTTTTGTCTTTCTTCAAGGATCATATATTGAGAGATTATGCTTTGGAGATGCTTTCATTGGACTTAGCAAATTGAAATGTGTAAGGACTCTCTGTTTCTATGTCTTGCTGTCTCTGTCTGTCTCTCTGTCTCTGTCTCTCTGTCTGTCTGTCTCTCTCTCTTTCTCCTCCTTTCCCCACCCCACACCCTCCTAGTTGTCTAGTTGGTAAAGAAAAGCCTAATCTGCATTCTGGAGTGCATTTGGATGACCTCAGAGAACCAATTGTTAAATTTTCAGTCTGAGTAGTTATATCTCAGGAACTGGAAAACACTACAAATCAGGGGTGATTTAAATATTTTGTTTTATTTTCTCATCTTAAGAAAGTGATGGAAAGAATGTTGATAATATATATTAAACTTAAAGTTGTTTCATGGGTATAATTTTTTTTAGAGAGCTGATTGTTAAACATTTACCTGTATACCCTTTGTTATAACAGTATTCACACCAGGACTGTTGTTCACTGAGATATCTAAAGATCCAGGGTTTTATAGGGAGTCGATTAGGTTCTCACTCATGGACATTTGGTTAGTTTTCTTTGTCTGATGTCATAGATAAGGAGAGGAAGATATTGGCTGCAGAAAGCCTAAAAGACTCTAATGGAGAATATTAGCATGGGTTATGAAAGGATTTTCCAATCTGCTCTCACATCCTGTGTTGATTAAATTATTTAGTCATTTATCTCATAGTCAATGGCTAAGAAATTCCTCCCTTTGGCCTCAACACTCACAGAGAGGGGCTGACATTTAGGCTAGGCTTATATGTGTTTTATGAACTCTTTTCTTTTTTAAAATGTTCTATTTGATGTTTTTATTGTGAATTTAAACACCAAAAGAAGTCAACTCCTTTCAATATACATAGAAAAAAAAAACAACAAAAAAAGAGGATTCCAAATGCAACCATTAATCTCTGTTTCATACCGCCACCTGGTTTTTAAAAATATACAGTACATTTTACACATTACTTTCAAAATTGTCCTGTTTTTCTATGCTTCCTTCTGAACCTTTCTACTCTATTATCTTCATTTTCTAAATGTGCTGTATTTCCTCTCTTCTGGCATCAGTGTTGCTAAACCCCTTTAATCTCCAACCCTTATCCAAATAAAAACTGAGAGAAAGAAAAGGGAAAAATACTATTATTACAAATAAACTAAGTTGAGCAAATTGTATGTCTGTGGTAGTGTGTCTCAGTGAAATATTAAAACATACACAGAAGAGCACAGAACGAACTACGGATTGGGACACAGACAAGCAGGGTACAGTTGGTACTACCATGTTAAATTTAATATAGACTTTTAATTATACCTAATACAAGTATACAGTCTCACATGCAGTTACCTTTTTGCGTTTTTCTTTATATATTGTAATCTACATGCTTGTTATGTTCTTAATGAAAAGTCATGGAAGGAGTTGAAATTGACTTCGACACTGCTTGTTTACAGGTTAAATCCCTCTTTCACATCTATCAAGGGGGAAAAATAGGCCCCTTTTAGTGAGTTAATACTTTGCCAACATATGTTAATTTTCTTTCTTTAATATGTTTTCATATTTTTTAAAAGGGAGGGAAAAGCATGCAAAAAATACATCTTTAAAGAGTGGAAGAGTTCCTTCATAATGTACCGTATTGTTCATTCATTTCAATCTTGGCAAAGATATGGGAGTGGTTTGCAATTTTCTTCTGTAGCTCCTTTACAGGTGAGGAAACTGAAGCAAACTGTTAAGTGACTTGCCCAGGTTCACATAGCTAGTAGGTATCTGAGGACAGATTTGAACTCAGAAAGATGACTCTTTCTGACTCCAGGCCTGACACTCTATCCACTGTGCCACCTAGCTATAATGTGGCATAACCATGCGTTAAAAAGACTACCTTATGAGTCCCAACTTATTAAATTATAGCTCACAACCTCCAACCAGTAAGCCTGTCTTTAATAGTTAGGCAATAGAGACAATTAACTCAATTTAAAGATGTTTTATAAAGATGATATAGTAAGAATGATATCTACAAAATATTCCTTCCCACCATGAACCTGGGGTGCACTTGCCAAAAGTTATACTCAGTGACTGTAGGAAGAATGGTAACAAATTTAGACCACAATGACAGAGACACATACATATTTGGAACACATTTGCCAAAATAGCTCATACCTCCATTACTTCAAGTACCCAGTTTCTCTTCATTTTTAATGGTATCCTCACACTGAATGCCTAGACACAGTGTCTCTACTGAGCGGGTGGCATAGCTACCTGAGACCATTTTTCTCCACAGTTTAACTCTCAAAATCTAGGATTACCTACTGGTTGATGTGAAAGGATCACACTTCACAAAACTATTCCGTGCCTTCAAAGTCTAGTAGGTTTGTCATTATTATTATTAATTTCATTAAATATTTACCAATTTTTCTAAATTTTTAACTTTTTGTAATTGTGAGTACCAAATTCTCTCCCACCCTCCTACTCACCTCTCTCCTACACATTGATAAGGTAATATATACATATATATATATATACATATATATGTATATATATAACGTATATATATACATATATATCAGTTAGACATGTTAAATCATGAAAAACATAATTACATAAATAGCCATGTTGCGTAAAAAACACAAATAATGAAAAATAAACAAAGTTCAAAAGTATGCTTCAATCTGCACTTAGAATTTATCAGTTATTTCTCTCTAGAGGTGAATAGCCTTTTTTCATGATGTGTCCTTTACAATTGTCTGGGATTGTTATCTTGATCAGAGTAGCTAAATCTTTCATAGTAGGATATTATTGCAATATTGCTATTATTGGGTACAACATTCTTCTGGCTCTTCTCACTTCACTTTACATGAGTTCCTATATGACTTTCCAGATTTTCTGAAACCATCCTGCTCATCATTTCTTATAGCACAATAATATATATCACAATCATAAACAACAATATTTTTAATCATTTCCTAATTGACAGGTATCTTCTCAGTTTCCGATTCTTTGCCACCCCAAAAAGAACTGCTCTAGATATATTTTGCACACAGGTACTTTTCCTTTTTCTTTGATCTCTTTAAAATATAGACCTAGGAGTGTAATTTCTGGGTCAAAGAGTATGTACAGTTTTATAACCTTTTGTCCATAGTTCCAAATTCTTCTCCACTCCAGAGTAATAGACTAGTTCACAATTCCAGCAATAGTGCATCCGTATACATATTTTTCAATATCCCCTGAAGCATTTGTTATTTCCCTTTTCTGTCATGTTAGCCAGTCTCATAAGTGTGAGGTGGTATCTCAGAGTTGTTTTCATTTACATTTCTCTAATCAATAGTAATTTAGAACATTTTTTATATTATTATTAGTAGAATTTTTTTTTCTTCTGAAAACTGCCTATTCATATCCTTTGACCATTTATCAATTGGGAAATGGCTCTCATTTTTATAAATTTGATCCAGTTCCTTATGTATTTGAGAAATGAGGCCTTTATCAGAGAAAGGCTATAAAAATATTTCCCCTAATTTCCAACTTCTAGTTTTAACTGCACTGATTGTGTTTGTGTAAAAACTTCTTAATTGGATGTAATCAAAATTATCCATATTACTTTCTGTGATTCTTTCTACCTCTTGTTTGGTCATGAACTCATCCCTTATCCAATGGTCTGACAGGGAAATTTTTCCATTCTCCCCTAATTTACTCATGATATCATCTTTTATGTCTAAATCATTTACTTATTTTGAGCTTATTTTGGTATATAGTACAAGATGTTGATCTATACCTAATTTCTGCCAAATTGCTTTCCAGTTTTCCCAGAAATTTTTTGTCAAATGGTGAGTATTTAGCCCAACAGCTTGTATCTTTGAGTTTACATGGGCACTTATTTGTGTTTTGTGTATTCACTATTCCACTGATTCATCACTCTTTTTCTTAGCCAGAATCTGATTGCTTTGATGATTATTGCTTTATAATATAGCTTGAAATCTGATGCTAGTAGGCTTTCTTTCTTCACATTATTTTCATTGATTCCTTCAACATTTTTGATCTTTTGTTCTTCAACTTGAAATTTATTATTTTTTTCTAGCTCTGCGAAATAACTCTTTGGTAGTTTGATTAATAGAGCACTGAATAAGTAAAATAATTTAGGTAGAATTGTCATTTTTATTATATCGGCTATGTCTATCCATGAGCAATTAACATTTCTTCAATTGTTTAAACCTGTGTTCATTTGTGTGAAAGTGTTTTGTATTTATGTCCATGTAGTCCCTAGGTTTATCTTGGCAGGTAGACTCCAACTATTTTATAATGTCTGCAGTTATTTTAAGTGACATTTTACTCTTTATCTCTTCCTGCTGGGTTTTATTGCAATATAGAGAATTGCTGGTGATTTATGTGGGTTTATTTCATATCTTACAACTTTGATGAAGGTGTTAATTATTTTGTTTTTTTTTAGTTGACTCTCTAAGGTTATGTAGGTAAATATCATATCATGTGCAAAGGGTGATAGCATATGGGTCCTCTGTAGTCTCTTGCATGATGCCCTTCCCATCTCTGGCTTGAGAGCTTTCAAAGAAGCTATTGTTTCTATTGTCACTACCAAACCCATCACTAGTGATGCACCAACATGGGACCTGGGCCAGTCCCCACCCCTATGTCACAGGCCTCTTCTGTCAACCTCCTAAGTTGCCTTGGGCTGGAGGAATATCTCACCCTGACCTTTTGTTGGCTCTGCCACCCCAGATTTTGATTTAAGGCATTATTTTATTGAGTCTTTCAGTTCAGCTTTTAGCTATGGTCAGAAACACATTTTAACATTCATATCTTGGGGCAGCTATGTGGCTCAGTGAGCAGAGCACTGGCCCTCGAGTCAAGAGGACCTGAGTTCAGATCGGGCCTCAGACACTTGACACAGGTACTGGATGTTTGACCTTGGGCAAGTCACTTAACCTCAATTGCCCTGCCAAAAAAACAAACAAAAAAAAACTAAAAAAAATTCATATCTTAACATAACCCCTTGGCTAAGGTAATTATCTCCAGATACCTACTTCCTCAACAGGAAAAAAGAAACTGAGTTTACTCTGGTGAAGAAACAACTTTCAAACTTCCTCCATCATGCTCCCATGTTCTATGCAAATTGCAAAGACTGGGCTGGCTAGAGAAGACAGCAAAGACTGGTGACTATTGTTCAACTTTCCCTCAGCACCAAATCGTAGTCGGGTCTGTCCTTGGTTTCTGTCCATCAGTAAAGTGATTTGTTAGTGTAAGTCATGAATTCATTTTCAGCTATGACTCTCCCAAGTTCAAAACGATGGTGAGTAGTAGTTACAGTTCAAATGCAGGTCCTTTCATTTCAATTCCAATGGTCTTTCTGCTATGACATGATGTTTCCAGTATAGGAAAATTAGTCTTTACTACACTGCCCCATCAACAAAGTTGCTTACGTATTTGCGAGCAACCCATATAAAATGATATCAATTTTGTTGTTGACCTTGGGAGCATACTGAATTCCAGGTGGAATTATTCTCGTTTTAAAATTTTTTCCTGGCTGATACAAAACAATTTACTCATAATTATATCATGCTTCTCATAGATCTCTAGTTAAATTCTCCCTTTCTGGTTTGGGTGGAGAAAGAGGAGATATGCAATTTGTGAGGTGATTGGCTATAGAGGAATGTCAGTGAATGACCAGAAGCTAATCAGCAATCAGAAAGCTTCTTATAACATCATAGGATTCAGAACTAGGAGACACCTTGGTGATTATCTAACCCTTTTATTTTACAAATAAGAAAAGAAAGGCTGGGAACCTGGAGAGGCAGGGTCCTGGCAGCTAGGCAGCACCATGGATAGAAAACTGGACTTGCAGTCACAAAGGCCTGAGTTCAAACACAACTCACATGCTTACTAGCTATGTGACCCTGGAAGAATCTCTTGACTTATCTCAGCCTCAGTTTCCTTGTAAGTAAAATGAAGATAATAAATACACCTACATCACAAGGTTCTTCTGAGAATTAGATGAGATAATACATTTTTAAAAATTGCAAAATTTAAAGTCTGATACCAATGTAGTTATTATCATAATTGTGTTGTCATAGCTAGCAAGTATCAGGGTTAGTATTCAAATACTAACTAATACTAATCCTTGGCTCTAAATAAATATTTTTCCCCAGTATTATCAAATGAATTCTGATACCTTTATCTCCAGTTTCCTTCAGCAACTTACCACAATAAATATAGACCACCTCTCTCTTATTTTCAATTCCTCCCAATCTACTGAGTTCGATTAGTCAATCAACTTAAAAAAAACCATATATTGAGTGCCTACTATGTGCTTTGCACTATGCTAAGCTCTGGGGATACAAAAAGAGGCCAGAGATAGTCCCTGTCCTCAAGGATCTTACAATCTAATGGAGGAAACAACATGAAAGCCAAATATGCAAAACAAGTCATTTCCATTATAAATGGGAAATAATTAACAGAGGTAAGACACTAGAATTAAGAGGGGCTAGGGAAGTTTTACAGTAAAAGAAGAGATTATAATTAAGACTTAAAGGAAGCTAGGGAGGTCAGTAGGCAGAGCAGACAGGAAGAGTGTTCAAAGCATGAGGGGAAAGTCAGAGAAAATTCCTGGAGCTGAGAGATAGAGTGAATCAAAGAGTATCTGTCAAGGAGAAAGGTATAAGAAGACTTGAAAGGTAGTGGGAGCTAGGTTATGAAGCATTTTGAATGCCCAATGGAATATTTTGTATTTGATCCTGAAGGCAATGGGGAGCCACTGCAGTTTATTGAGTAGGTGTATAACATGGTCAGAGTTGCACTTCTAGGAAAATAACTTTACTGAGTCCAGCTATTCTGGAGAATGATTTGGAACTATGCTCAAAAAGCTATAAAACTGCACACCCCTAAACTAAGCAATACCTTGGGCGTGGCTTTTTGAGTGAGTCCAAGTTTTACAGAACAAAATCTTTTATTAAAGCATTTATTCTGTGAAGTTTGGATTTGGCCAAAGAGCCATACTTGAATACCTAGAGGGCCACATGTGGCTTCGAGGCCACAGGTTCCCCACCTCTGACCTATATCTTCCAAGCTGTCCTTTGATGGTATGGCCACACATCCTTCAGCCCTCTGTCTCTAAAGATACAGTAACACCTTCAGTTTATAGATCAGCACCACCTCCACTCCTTACTCCTACCTGTGTCCTTGGACAAGTCACTTAAATTCTTTGGTATCAGCTTCCTCATTTGTAAAATGAGTGAATCAGAGTAGATGGCCCCTTAATTCTCTTCCAGCTCTAGATTTAAGATGCTATGCTATTCTATAGACAATTAGGTGGCTCAGTGTATAGAGTGCTTAGAGTCAGGATAGCTTGAGTTCAAATCCAGCCTCAGACAGATAGTGGCTGTGTGACTATGGCCAAGCCACTTAACCCTGTTTGTCTCAGTTTCCTCATCTGTAAAATGAGCAGGAGTAGGAAATGGCAAACCACTCCCATGTCTCTGCCAAGAAAACCCCAGATGTGGTCACTAAGAGTCAGACACAGCTGAAAGTACTGAACAATAAAAATTATATTCTTACCTCCAAAACTGGTTCACTTTTTTCTGCTGACAGAGGTTATGAAAAGCAGAACAATACAAACTCTTGTTTAGAATTCTTATGCTTAGAATGCATTGCTCAGTTTAGGAGCTATCTCCTGTAAATCTCCTTCCATGCTCCTCTGTAGTTAATTGTGCCCTTCTTCTCAGACTACCTTCTCTTTACTTATCTATTTACGCAGCTTAATGTCAGTAGAAAGTCAACTCCTGGAGGACAGGACTCATTTTTCATCTGTCTTTGTATCTCTTTAATGTAACGGTGTCATGAACATAGTAGGCACCTCATCAGTACTTGTTGAAATGAATTTTAAAATTTGACCAAAATATTTGAAACAGTGATTCTAAGCAGACACAGCCTAAACAATTATTGCCAGCAATCTATTTATTCCCTCCTCCTTCAAACCATCTCTATCTTCCTCCTACATGAGATACATACGCACATGAAAAAAGAAAGATCTCATTGACTTTATTCTCACATGAGTCAGAAAAGGAAATTAAGGAGGAAATCAATGGCCCAGATCAGATTTCTAGCTGTCTTTTTAATAAAAAAAAAATTTAATCTCTCTTCCCCAGGTTATGCAGTGTCTCCTACCACCCAGCACTGGTTTCTTGTGTTATTTCTAAGACTCTAGACTTGTGCATAGAGAGAACTCTCAAACCATGGCTGTCCTTAGGGCATGGTGGGCCTAACAGATTTATAAAACTTGCACTGCATAATGAAGAGGCTGAGCCATGGAACTGGGTTTTAATTTTGGCATTGTCATTTGCTCGTTCTCTCTTTCTAGGCATCCATTTTCTTGTTTATAAAATAAGGAATGGACTAGATGATTTTGAGCTACCCTTTCAGCTCTGATATTTCTACACTGTACAGGATGTCCCTAAAGTCTGGACACATAGGCAATGTGGAGTTATGACATCAAGTTCACATGAATTTTGCAAAGTGCATCAACCTTTGAATCACGAATAATGGAAATCATATTGAAGATGTTATTTGTTAATATTCCAATTAAATAAAATGTTGTTGAAAATTTCATTCATTTCATTTCTTGAAAATATTCATTCTTGCCTATGTGTCCAGACTTTAGGAACATCCTGTATATAATCAAGGCTGGTTCTAGAGGTCTTTGCACTCCCAGTCAAAATGAATATTAGTAATATCAAGATAGAACATTTCTTAAAGATAGCAAATTTTTAGCATCTCTGGCTACTCTGTAGTTCTAGTTAATCCAATTCAACAATCATTTACAAACACATATGGTCTACAGAGAACTGTGCCAGGCACTAGGCAAGTTATGTAGTTTAGAAAAGATGAAGTTTTGCCAGGACTTGGGGGCCAACCCTTTGTGAGTTGAACTCTGATTTAAATGCTCATCCTGGGATGCCTTGAAGGTGACAATGAAGGAATGGGATGCCACAAATGGGGCATATAGACAAGGAAGTAAGGCCTAACTGGCAAGCCATCTTCACCATGGCATTTGGGGATGGCGGGGTGGAACAGGACATTAGTTTCTAGTTATTTATTGAGTACATGAGTCTCTGGTTCTTCTACTACTAGCTAATAGAACTACTTTTTTCTTTCCACTCTGGAAAGTTACATTTGGGTATTTGCCACAACACAATGAGGATTCCTAAACCATGGGGTCTTGGGACAGTTTTTCATATTTACCACAGTTAAGGACATCTCTTTAGCATTAGTGACTGAGTTAGAATAGCATTTTAGAGAGGAATGAATCTCAGGAATCAAATCCAACCCTTTGATTCTATGGATGGGGAAACCGAAACCCAGAGAGAACAAGGTCACTTCCCTAAGGTCTCAGCATTATGTTCCATATCACAGGGAAACAGGCACTGGGCTCTAACTTGCACTATCCTCTTTCCCAGGGAAATTACTTCATCTGTATTTTCCCAGAAATAAGTGTGTTTAAAAGAGAAGAAGTTAATAAAGGTATGTTTCTTCCCTAAAAATGATTTTTATAAAAAAAATCTTAATTGTCAGAGCCAGCCATCACCCTCTTAAGAAGGTCACCTCTTTCTATTGTTCTTGGATTAATACTGGCCACATTTTAGAGAAAGCAAATGGGCAACCAATTAGCTGGAATTCTTTATAGTCAGGATTTGCCATGTGTCTTGATATGCCTTTCTTAATCCTCCCTTTGAAACATGTTTTCTCATTTTGTCCAGAAGTAAATAGTGCAAGTAACTGGGTGTTTTGTGTGAATTTTCCCCCCTTTTTCTTCTTCTTCTCTCTCTCTCCTTGAAAAATAATGCTGAAGGAATTGTTTTGCAGTTGAAAATTAATGTAACCTATTATGTCCAGGAAATTTCTTCAATATATTACTTGCCAAGCCCCTTGGCCGTTGTGAAGAAAATAATTTTAATTTATCTCATTTTTCACAGCTGAGTCAATGATTGTTTAACCCAAAATGCCATTGTGACTAAGTGCTGAAACCCCATGGTCCTTGGCTATTTCACTGGAGCTCAGCTATTAAGTCCACAAGGCTGGGACTTGAAAACAGTGAAATTGTCATATTAAAAGGACCACTGTCGACTTGCTTTTTTTTAAATCGTTTTTAATTTCTGCTCTTCCGTTTTCTCTGCTATTTATAATGTCCTCTTTAAAAGTTCAAAAATAACATCTCTCTCCTTAGTCCTTGGTTATTTTCCATTAGTCTGCATGTGTGTGTGAATTTTCTTCCTAGTCTTTAGCTTCTTCCCTTAGGGAAAAGAGCAATGTTGCAGCCTTTGGTTAATTTGACTGCTGCAGCTCTAATCACGCTTGTTGATATAGATACTGTTCTACCCACTGAGGTCGAGTGAGTCTCCTGAGTGACTGTGTCTACAACTGGGCCACATGTAAACCTACCTCCTCTGGTACCAACCCCAGGTCTTGCCTGAAGGTCCTACTGAAAGCAAGTGCCTGCTATCTTCTGGATACCTCCCTTCCAACAGCAAAATCTTCCATAATAAATTCTACATCAGGTGAAAAAGCCATTTATGCAGCATCTTGCAGAGTACTCTGTGCCTAGGAAGAACTTAATAAAGGTTTGCGGAATGCCTATTCATACCCTGTATCTTGTATTACACATTGTTTTCAGGGTTTTTACCTCCATGCTAAATTCTTAGTAGGTGATTAACAATATTTGATATGTTATTTTATTTGATTCATATGGTGCTTCTGTATTTCCTTGAAAGTAAGTGAACCTTCCCCCTCTATCTCATTTGAGACTGTTTCACTGTGGAGGAGTTTTCCAGCTAGGCAGGACTAAGTCAAAAGACAAAGCTGCCCTATTTGGGAATGAGACCTGATGTCTATGTCAAGTTTGGCCAACAGATGGGATTGTTTAGAATCCAAATTTACTAGAAGGTGGGAGTAAAAAAGGGAGGGAGTAAGGTCTGAGGATTACAATAAGTTGGAATCGGTAGTTATCCTGAAGCAAAGATGGACCTCCTACCCAGCTTTCAAGCTTCAAACACCAGATGGGGATGGAACAGACTGAACATGGAGAAAGCAGATATATTCAGAGCAGGTTAAAATGAAAGTCCTTGAGATAACTGGAAGGCAGAATCACATTAGCGAGATGTCTTGCTATCAACTATGGTTTTTTGAAGAGCCACTAGGGATAGCTCTGTTGCTTTGGAAGCTGACTGCTTTAGCCTTTGAGGGTCTCTTCTTACTCCAGGGGATAATGGTATGTTATATAACAAAGACCTGAAATAGGAAGGGGACTGGCTAACATAGCCAAACCACAGACCCACTCAATCTCCTTCCTGCCTCAGATTACATTTAAAAAGAGGATATGTGTGACTTGATCAAACCCTGAGCTCTAAGAACTGGTTCCCATTAACAGAAATATAGGAAACCAAGAATTATTATTGAATTGATAAGTAGACAAACAACACGAGAGAAAACATTTCTCAAAGTAAAATGTGCAAACAATTAACTTTACAAAATATTTCTCCAATTCTCTAACAAAAAGAGAAAGGCAAATTAAAATCTTACACATAAACAAAATATGGATATAGTAAAAATCAGAGATGTTGTAAGTAGACAGACACTAATACAAATGTAGTTAGAGCTGTATATTGAGTCAGATCTCTGGGGGAAAAAATAGGAATTATGCTAAAAAATAAGTGACTAAAATGTGCAAATCCTTTGATCCAGAGGTACCCCTACTAGGCATATACCCCAAGGAAGTCAAAGACAAATAGTCCCATATCTCATAGACATATATATATATATATATATGTATATATACATATATATATATATATATATATATATATCAGTATTTGTGTGTGTGTGTGTGTGGTAGCAAATAAAGTGCCTAATGATTGGGGAGTGGCTAAACACATTTTGGTGCTCGTATACAATAGAATATTAGTATGCTTTAAAATATTATCCATGTTAAGACTTCAAAGACTTACAGGAACTAATGTAGAATGAAGGCTCAAAACAAGGTAAAGGATAAAGAGAGAGAGAGAGAGAGAGAGAGAGAGAGAGAGAGAGAGAGAGAGAGAGAGAGAAGCTATAGCAATGGAAATGGAAACAATGCCTACACCATCCACATCAGCAAGAATAAAACCCATGCAAGTGAATGCTGTGCACTGATATGGTCAAACTTGGCCCCAGAGAAGAGTTGAGGAAATGCACCTCCTTCCCCTCACTGCTGAGATGGGTAGATGAAGGAAGGGAGGAGGGTTATCAGAGTGGAATATTGAATATGCTATCAAACAGAATTGATGCGTAGGTCGGTTTTGTTGAGCTGCTTTTCTTCTTAAAAAAATCTTTGTTACACTTGATGGCTTCCTGGATAGGCAATAGGGAGAAATATATTAGGAAATAGATGTGATAGAACAATAAAATACATCAAAAAAGATAACACTTTTTAAAAGAAAAGAATTGATTTCCTTCCCAAATGGGATCATTTTTTTATATGTTTATGTTTATTGTCTTGTTGAATAATGGCAGAACCACCCATGTGTGGGTCTCCTCACCAGGTACTTCTGGGAGTTCAGGGGGACCAGGACTGCAATCCTTTTCTCCTTAACCCTGTTTCTAGATCCATTGAACTATACTGCTTTAACTCTGCCCTTGTAATTCACCTCATCTAATATCCTCATTTTTAGAGATGAGGAGACAGGCCTAGAAAGATGGCAATTGTGATTTACCAAAAATGACAGAAAGAATGACAGAGCCCAGACTAGGCCTTGTGTTGCCTTGTTTAATGTGCTTCCATCCCACTGCATCATAGTTGTCTCTCCTCTTTGAATTCCTTTTGGAATAAAAATGCCCATGGGGTGAAACGGATAGGCAGGGCTCTGATATGGGACAAGCTAGAGAATGCAAACGAATCTTAGTCTGAGGGGAAATCTTTGATTATACAATGCATTAGTCAGATCCACACTTAGATTACAGTGATCAGTTCTGGTCATCACATTATAAAATAAAATATTGAAACACTTGACAAGGTAAAGAGAAAGAGATGAGCTTGATCTGCAGCTGTGATTATATTGTATTAATGACTTCCTATCATATTACTGGCTTCTCTATCTTATTAGAGAAAATACAATTTACTAATATAGTGGGAAGGAAGCTGTGAAGCAAGCCATATTTCTTTTCCATGGGATTTTAAAGGCAACTTATGACTCCTTTTTTTTATTTTTCGAGAGGAGATACTGCTTTCCTTATAAATCACCATCTAAGTCCATATTATAGAGATATGTTCAGGGAGGACTAGCATCTCTGGTGTGAGGTCTTACAAAACAATTTTCAAGGCTGTTTGTCTACTTGTCACCCAAATCTCAGCTGTAATTCCAAGGAGCCGTAGCATATGCAGCAGGCACGCCCTGGTAAACCATCTCAGCAGATGGGCTAAATCAGGTTGAGAGTAACTGACAGGCCTCAAACTGATCCTTTTGTTAGTGGGACATCTACCACAAGCATGTGGAGACTTTCTAGGCAGAGAAGATGGATGAAAACAGTTTGTTCCAACAGCCATGAAGGCAACTGAAGCAGGTGCTGTGGAGTGCTTAAGAGCTTGGTCAGATGTTGAAGACGCCAATGTCATCCACTGTGTCCAGGGCCTTTGCCAGTTGTTTTGACTTTTGTTTTGCTGCTGGACTTCTATGATTCTAGAAGAGAGAGTGAGTCTGATGACCTTGTGTGACTGTCTTAAATCCAATTCATTCACAAGTCAAGGTATCACCACATAACATCATTGGTTCTCTTCAAAAGTGAAAGATGATCAACAACATAGCTTTCCATTAGGAAGTCAGTGTACTGTAGAGAAAAGAACACTAGATTTGGAGACAGAAGACCTGGATTTTGTATCCTAATTCTAACTTTTATGTTCATACGATCTTGAGTAAGCCATTTCCCTTTGCAGGCCTCAATTCCTTTACCTTTAAAATAAATGGGTTGAAGTAATCTCTAAGGGGCCCTTCACTTGTAAATCCTTACATAAAAAGATAGTAAGTCCTTGGTGCAGTTGTGGCCCAGAAGGTAGACTCAAATAATATACAGAAAGAATATACATTTAGTACTACTTTATGGTAGCCGTTTGGTGCTACTGAAACTTAGGCCTCAGACATAGTACTTCAAAAACTGAAAATTTTTTGTTGTTGTTTTCTGAAATACTTGCTCCCCCACTCTCCATTCAACAGCTTCTGCCACCCTGTAAGGCACCTGGCTGCCTTTCCTAGGGCTGGCCCAGCTTGGAACAAAAGATCAAGATAGATGTTCATTATTAATTGCTAAACTTTAAAATGGGAAATCTTGCAATCAATAAACCAGAAAAAAGGACTTACTCACAAAATAAACTTTAGAAACCAGAAAAACTGACATATTTTGAATGGAATCAGCATATACGGTGACTTGGCATGGGGATAAAAACAGGTACCTCTCCCCAATTCGGCCTGTGAATTAGAGAATGACTAAGTTGTTAGGAGAAGGATACATATCACTCTGACATTTTTCTCATCTCAAGGGAAGGGAGAATAGAGGAATAGTTTAGATAGGGGAAACAATGATGGAAAAGAGAAGATGAAAGTTAGGGATATATGTAAAGTACAAATAATACTTTGCATCACAGAAGTAATGATATTTAATCTGAAAGTAATATCAAACTATTATCTAGCCTAGGATATTGAAACTGAAAGGGATGTATACAATCAATCTAGACCCCTGGAGGATGAAGGTGTGGATTGTATAGGTATATAAGATATGTGTATGTAACTACATATATAGCTATATATATAGATACATATATGTGTATACGTATACACATACTTGTGTATATACATATATAATACATATATGCCTATGTGTATATATACATGCAGACACATATACATGCACACTATATGTCTTTTCTCTACAAGTTCAGTGTGTATATTCACATACATATACATGTGTGCATGTATGTATATGCATCATATACATATATAAGAGAAAAGATATGGTTTCAAAGCCCAATTCTCTCACTTACTAAAAGTCACTTATCTCATTTATTCATTCACAAACAATAGAATTTCTGGCTTATGGGAGCTTTAAATCTTATCCTAACTCCCAATTGCTTATGTAACCTGGATTCTACTCAATTTTGGAATTCCGTAGTACCCATGGTCTAGTGTGACATGTTTGGGGGTGTACCTAATTACACAAATATGTCTTAAACTCTTATCTAGTGTGTTTGCTTCCAACAGACTAGGCAGAACTATTAATCAAAGAGCAAATGATTTAACAGAAATTGAATATTAAAGTAAATAACAAGAGAAAATTGAACAGTAGAATTTGCCCCAAAAAAGGCCAAAAAAAGTGATAATGTGAATAGTTTCCTGAAGATTCCAAGATTATTGGGACAGACAACATCCTCCAAATTATACTCTTGGGTGAAGGAGAGTAGTGTTTCAGGTGGAATAGGTCTTTCAGAACTGATTCCTGGCAATCATCTATGCCTTACTACTTCTAAACTCTGCTTTTCACAGTTCCCTTAGTGGAATCACAATCTTCCCTCATGGCTACCACTACTCTTCATTGAACTTATATCTCCATCTTCTAGGACTGTGACCTGTCTTTTAGCTTTTGAGAAGGAATGGAGGAAAATGGAGGGAAAATTTTATATAAATATATATACATATATGTGCATATATATACATGCACACATATATACATATATAAAATATTGTATTATTATATAATATATAAGTATTTATATAAATTTATATATTTTGTATGAATATATAAAACATATTTTTAGTTCTTTAGTTAAAAAGGCTCACTTCTCCCTCAGTTGATACACAAACACAACATTCAGGTGGTTGCAAAGACCTTTGATCTTCTGCCCTAGTAATTAATCACTCTTGGTTGGATCACAGAGAATTAACTCTCTCCCCCTCTTCTACCAACCATAGTATAGAACTTCACCCATATTGCATAACCCACTGAGTCTTTTCCAGGGCTTGAAATAGATATATACACCAGTTTCATTTGCCATTTCAATACTCTTATACTGCATTTAAAGCCAAAAAACTGGGTCATATAAATTTCTTTGAAGTTCCCATAACTCTCAAGGAGGCACTAAGCAATTATAAAGCTCTTCAAAAGGAAGCATTCACTCTTTTTCATATTCTAGGAGTATCTATCTTACTCATTGTTGTAAGAGTATAAGCAAAAGGAAACAAAGAAAATCGTTTGAGGGTTATAGGGTTTTTTTTTGGTACTTTTAAAAATTCTGCTGTGTGGTCAACTTTAGGTTCAGAAGGACATTAGCTATGACCAACCTGATCATAGAGGAGAATACATACCTTCTGTGACTCCTAGTAATATAGTAACACTGCCGAGTATTTTTTCTCAAAAATGAGTCTAGGGATAAAACCCTGTTAGAAGGCACTTTTACCTTCTAAGGATTGTTTGACTGAAATTTAGATACTGTAGAATTGGTTCATAAGATTTTAGTTCTTAAAGGGACTTTGGAGATTATTTGGTCTAACTCCATCATTTTATAAGTGAAGACCAAGTTAGGTGACTTGACCAAGGCCACATAGTAATTGAATATAAGATCTTGGACTAGAACTCAGGTCTTCTAAGATCTATCCAACCATCTTCTTTTTGCTGCATTTTTTTCTGCTTGTACCATGCTCTTGTTAAGTAGATGGCTATCACTTGGATCTTCCTCTAAAACCAACATTTTAAAAGGGAGCTAATATATTTATTGGTCACATACTTCTATTTCTACATATTTTTCCTAAGGAAAATCCATCTCTATTTGTCCTGATCTATATCTTGCCACTGGGCCCAGATGGCTCTGGAGGGGAAAGTGAGACTGGTGACTTTTCACAGCCCTCCAACAATTAAATCCAATCCACTTGTAAATCATGGCATCACCTTCCTGATGCCATGGTCCTCTTTGAGAATGAAGGACAAACAAAAAAAACAAGGATGCTACAGAAGCATTATTTTCATTATTGCTTGAAATTCTAAAAGCCTTTAATTTTTAAGGCTCTCTGTAATCTACTCAATTTATCTAAATTTCTACTCCTACTATTAGGAATAGAAAAGAGGCAGCCAGATTATGGTCTAAGAACTCACTATTTTACAAAAACTGCTGGGAAAATTGGGAAACGTTATGGCAGAAACTGGGCATAGACCAATATCTTACGCTGTATATTAAAATAAAGTTAAAATGGATTCGTGATTTAGAAATAAAGGCTGATAATTTAAACAATTTGGGAGAGCAAGGCATAGTTTACCTGCCAGATTTATGAGAAAGGGGAAGAATTCATGACCTAACAAGAGATAGAGCATTACAAAATGCAAAATGGATGATTTTCATTATGTTAAATTGAAAAGTTTTTGTATAAACAAAGTCAACGCAACAAAGATTAGGAGGAAAGTAGAAAATTGGCAGAAAATCTGTACAACCAGTGTCTCTGATAAAGGCCTCATTTCTAAAATATACAGGGAACTGAGCCAAATTTGTGGGAATACAAGCCATTCCCCAATCAAGAAATGGTCAAAGGATATGAACAGGCAGTTTTCAGTGGACGAAATTAAAGATAACCATAGTCATATGAAAAAGTGCTCTAAATCACAAATGATTAGAGAAATGCAAATCAAAATAACTCAGACACCACATCTCTCCTGTCAGATTAGCTAACATGACAAAACAGAAAAATGATAAATGCTGGAGAGGATGTGGGAAAATTGGAACACTGTTACATTGCTGGTGGAATTGTGAAGTAATCCAGCAATTCTGGAGAGGAATTTGGAACTATTCCCAAAGGGCTATAAAAATGTGCATAGCCTTTGACCCATCAATACCACTTGTAGGGCTGTATCTCAAAGAGAGCACACAAATGGGAAAGGGAGCCATATGTACAAAAATATTTATAGCAGCTCTTTTTGTGGTAGCAAAGAATTGGAAATCAAGGGGATGCCCATCCATTGAGGAATGCCTAAACAAGTTGGTATATGAATGTAATTTAATACTATTGTGCTAAAAGAAATGAGGAAGATATGGACTTCATAATAACCTGGAAAGACCTACATGATCTGATGCTGAGTGAGGGGAGCAGCACCAGGAGAACATTGTACGCAACCACAGACATTGCTTCTGTGATGACTAACTTCGATAGACTTGGCTCTTCTCAGCAATTCAAGGTTCAAAGGCAGCTCCAAAGGACTCATGATGGAAAGAGCTATCTACACCCAGAGAAAAAAAAGTATTGAGTCTGAATGCAGATTGCGGCAAACAGTTTGCTGTCTTTTTTTTCCTCTTCTTTTTTGGTTTTGTTTCTTCTTTCTCATGCTTCATTCCATTGGTCATAACTTTTCTTTACAACTTGACTATCATGTAAATAAGTTTAACGCAAAAGTATATGTGGAACATATTTCAGATCCCATACTGTCTTGGCAGGGAGGGAGAAGGAAGGGAGCAGAAGAAAATGTGGAACTCAAAAATTTGTGGAACTGAGTGTTGCAAACTAAAGATAAAAAAAAATCTAATAAAAATACTTAAAAAATAAATTAGTATAAACACTAAAAAAATGAAAAGAAGCAGCTACGTGGTATGATAGCTAGAGTCAGATGGTCCTGAGCTTAAATCCAGTGTCAGTCACTTACTAGCTGTGTGACCCTAGGCAAGTCACAACCTCTGTTTGTCTCAATTGCTTCAACTGTAAAATGAGAATACTATTAGCACTTACCTCTCAAGATTGTTGTGAGAACTAAATGAGAAAATCCTGGTAAAATACAAAGCACAGTACCTGACACATAGCAGGCATTTAATAAAAGCTTGCTTCCTTCCTTGCATTCATCTTTTGTGTACCTCTCTTGCAGGTGGGACTGTCTCTTTTCTGTCTCTCCAAATGCACTACGCTTTCACGCTTTTGCTCTTGCTATTCTCTCTGCCTGGAGTGGTCTTCTCCATCCAAATGCTACCATCATTTCAAGCCCTATCTTTTCCAGCAAGTTTTGCCTGTCTGCTCCAACACACACTGATTGCTTCTTTTTTCTGATCTCCTATGGTCCTTAGAATCAGTACCACACAATTTAGCAGTTCATCACACTGTAATTATTTATTATGTATTAGCTTTGTCTCACTAAACACACTCTAAAATCCTTGAGAGCAGGGATCATATCGTATTTTTTTTCTCATAACCTATACATCTCAGTCTTCACTCAAATCACACAGTACAGTGTTGGAAACATAAGAAGTGCCCAATGTGCCCAGTAAACACTTGTTGATTCATTGATAAAATCATCCAATACATAGTTATAACCTCTAGGAACATAAAGACATCCAAAAAGGATCATAGACTTCACGGTGAAGAAAGCTTAGAAGTCCTATTGCCCTGTTGCTTTTTGCCCATTATTTCATTTAGGCTTCACACCAACCTTTTGAGACAAGAATTATAGATAGTTTTCTTATCTTACAGATTAGAAAACTGAGATTCGGAGAAGTCAAATGAGCAACCAACAGTCACATAGCTAATGTATAGAGTCATGACTAGCTCTTCTTTACTCTGAATCCAGCACTCTGTCCTTTCTGCCAGATAACCTCTCCATGAAATATATTGTATCTTGAGTACTTTGATGGATCCCTGATCACATCCAAGTAGATACTCAGTGGATATCCATGGCCTCCCATTCTATCCAGTTGTGATCCATGTCTTTCTACAAATCTTTCAAAGAGAATCATCCTAATGTACTGGAACACTTTTTTTTGGTTCTGTCAATAGCTCATGGATATCAGTACAGTATTAGGATTGTTTATCCTCATTCTTGTGAACCATATCATTATTTTACTTCCAACACTCCTACATTCCTAGTTATAATTGTTCTTAATGATATTTTAAATGCTGTTTTTTTCCCATAAATAAATGATGGCTGGTAACATACTAATGGTTGCTTAAGTCATTCCACCATCTATTCTGTCATTTGCAATTGTGATTGCTCAGAGGAGGGTAATACAAATATTGTTATATCCCTTGGTAGTAGAGTAGGGATAGTAAATCAGACAGTTATAATTAAGTGGGAATATAATTGGAATGATCAGGAAGGTTTCTACCTAAGAACGAGCTAAGGATTTTACCATGAAGTTTTAAGTTTGATCCACAGGGTCCAGCTAGGGCAGTTGCAGCTGGGCAGGAAATTTTCTCTGACAGAAGAAACCATTTTGTCGGGAGCCATGAGGGTTCTGGATGTGCCCAAAATAAGACTAATTGGGTGAAGCTCAGCTCAGGAAACTGTACCTATTTGTAATACTTTACAAGTCATGAGAAATCCCATCTAAATTTCTCAGTCCCTTGTAAATAAGACCTTCAAATCTCATTCTTTTGTTTTGGAATATATAGAAATTACATAAAATGGAAAGAATGAATTCCAAACCCAGGAATCTGTTTATGACAAAAGCAGGAGAAAGAGTCATTGGAGACTGTATATTGCATATCTCTGACCTAGTTGGCCATCTCCAAACTATATTGTCTGCATGTTGGCCATTCTCTTCATCTTTATCTCATCAAAACTGAGTCTCAAAGTCCTAGGATCTTGGGTTGTAGTAGATGAACATTTATCATATCTTGTTTGGAATCAGGCCACTAAACCATTTCCTAGCTATTTCCAAACTAAATCATTTCCTCCCTCGATTTGTAGCTCTCCTTTATGTCTTCCCATTTCCCATCAAAAGGCAAGTTTCTTGAGTTCAATGATTGCCTTTCTTGCTTGGCTTTATATGCTGGGTACTTAGCACAGTGCCTAGCACAAATTACTTTTTTCCCTAAAATATGAATAAGCAGAGTCAAGAAGATTCCTGCACCAGGAGGTTCAAGAAGAGTTTTGATCATGAGTCGGGTGTTAGCGATTAGGGAAATTTAGATATTGATGAAAGGTGAAAGACCTGGGGACAAAGGACAATGTCCCTTGGACTGATTTCATGGATCAGCTGGTACCCTGGTAAACTAAGTTCATTGATGCCTAGACCAAATCCATGGAGGCTTTATAACTTTAGCCCAGTGTATAGTTCTCCTAATTTGTTGCTTCACCGGGAAATAGAAGACCTTCTTACAAAGTCCATTTCTTTTCCAAATCATAAGAAAGGAGCTTTTCATTCTATTTCTCAATTGGAGGAAAATATTCCTCTCCCAACAAGAATTTCCAAGTGGTAATGGCTGATTTGACCATGACTCGAGAATCTACTATAACAACTATTGGAATCTTTACATTTTATCTTAACAAGAAACTGCCTCAGCACTGACTAAAATTGTTTATATCCCTAGCCAGAGAACATTCTAAACAAAATTTAAATAACATTTTAAAATACAGATTTAAGATATTAACAGCAAATTATGGCATTCCCAGAATGTCTGCAGAATAGGCTATAGGACACAACATAACATTTCATTCCATTTTCAGTACATTTACAAAATATTTTTCCCTGAGGATTGGATGGGGAGTGTTGACCTAGGAACATCATTCCCCTTGCAAACCTACATCCCATTTACTTCCAACCTGCCCATGTTCTTTCCTTTCCTTCATTTCAGAAGCTTTTCAGAGTCTTTCACTTTCATGAATACATTTCTGACTCCCTGGAAGAACATAAGCAGATTCTTTTAAACCCTACCTCCATCTAGATGTGAATTTCCCATGATTCCCCATCACAGACATGGCCTGAACTCACTCTGTCTTGATACATATATTCTGATACTTTTGTATAAGGTGAACATTCTAGTCATTTGTCCTGCACTTGCTTAATCAGCCCCAGTTGGCTAAAATTCCCCTTTATGTCAATTCATATCAATGTTTTCTCTCTTAGAGGAAAAGCTCCAGAAGGAAAGGGGGTTCTTTCTCTTTGAATTTGCTTTGTATAATTCTTGGCTTGCCCTAGATTTGGGCTCTGGTCAGGATGGTGATCTAATCTGACCGGATCCTTTGTTTAAATCCACACTGCTAATGAGGCTAAAGTCTTAGGTCCTACAAAAGTCAGCTTTGCTTTCTATTCCCCAAATAGAGACTACATCCATAAACCCAGCAGGCTGTATTTCAAATGTTCATTGTTATAACAAAAAGGGGAGGGGGAAAATGAGAGGGCAGATGGTGTATTCATTCATTCCTCATTCCATGTACCTATAGTCAGGGTAATCCTGTTTAAAGACATCTGACTCATAGTAGAACATAATTAGAGGGACACCTTGTTTAGCAAGCACCAATGATTAGGGACTGTGTTGTCCCACGTAAATGAATTTTCTAGACAATTGAATGATTAAAGATTACCCACTTAAATATTTAAATATTTATTTAACTGCCATGGGTGGTCATTTTTTCTAAATTGTATAATATGTCCTTGTTTTACTAAATAGAGGATGCTGGATCATTTCTTTTTGCTTTAGTCATCATCATGATCTTTGTTTATTGTAGTCTATTGAAATATAGTGATTTGCTCAGAGTCTATTTTAATCCTACATCAAATGTCTCCTGACTGTTTTAAAACTGGCAATCTGCTGCCTTTTCCATTTCCTCCTTGTGAAATTGTGAGTTGTCATTTCCCACCATGTTTGTTTCTATGGATCTCTTCTGCCTTGCTGCTCCTAACCTGTTTTACCTTAACCTGAAGGTTGCTAGGGATAAAGAAGACGCTAAGCTCACTAATTCAGTATCACAATTTTATGCATAATTCTAAACTTTAGCCCCAAAGAATTAAGTGACTTTCTTGAAGGGTAAAGTGTGTGTGCTTTGTGACAACTTTTTCACCAACAGATGTTTTTTATTTCTTTCTGTATGCTCAAATGTGACTTTACTTTTCATCCAGAAAAATAAAACAATTTAGTGATTTTCTCCTGTTTCATTGGTGGGTCAAAATTAATTAATCAACTATAGTTAATTTTCTCCAGAGTTTCTCTTCCAAGTTGGGTACCATGGTTGTTAGTGAGTACAGATGGAAGTGATGGCCCTGTGTAGAGTATATGAATAAGTCTGTCCCCACCAACAGAATTCTTAGTGACCACTGAACAGCCACTGGCTGGTAATAACTTCCTTTCCCCCTTGACTTGGAATGGATTGCAGGCACTGACCTAGAGGGGAAAGGCTTCATCTCCCAACATCAGCCAATCTCATCTCATTGCAAGGGAAAGGCCCCAGGAGACGTGCTCCTATCCATCATGTGGACAGCTTTGGCCAAAGTGCCCACTACATCACTGGCTTTAATAAAAAGTTGCTAGAGGCTGCAGCACTAGTGACAGATGGAAGCTGCAGCATGCTCAAAGTCCCAGAATTCTCCTACGTTGGAAGAATACCTCAGGAGAAACAGGAAGAAAAGACAGAAGATCAAGAGAGGGATAGGAGGATAAAGAGGAAAGTGATGTTGACAGATTAAAAAGAAAAGATGACTACTATAGGAAGTATGCCATAATATGTTAAATAAATTAAGATAAACCAAAAACAAACAGGATTCCAACCTGGAAAGACACAAGCTGAAAGAGTACGTGATCCAGATTTATAAAAACATGTAGGTAGTGATAGAAAAGACATAACTTTGAACACTGATTCTGAGAATAAAGGAATTGGGGAGGGGGAAGAATGTGGCAATTTGTGACTTAGAAAAGGTAAATTTCAGAAAAATGAAAGAATTTTCTACCTTACACAAGGGACAATCAACTTTCATAAACTTGTTACTTTAAAAGAGTATAGACTGAAAATATAAATAGTTGAAGAAAGGATTTAGGTCAAAGGAATGCCTTAAATATAGTGAGTGTTCAATACAATTTTGGAGCACAAATGAATGAATGAGTGAATGATATTTTCATGATAGATTTTTAAATATGTAATATTCCTGTCCCTTTTTTAGAGAGTTTGGAGTGTGACCTCAGGGAGTAGTATGTTCCTCAGCTGATATGACTTTCCTTTACTCATTGTCACCAAACGACTTAATTATGGGTGTGGAAATAACAATGAGTATGGAAGTCTAGTCCTAAAATTTTAAGCTTCAGAAATTAAGAACTTTTGGTAAAATACAGAAATAGTGTCCATGTATATTGAAACTCTAATTTAGAGCAGCAAAGAAACTAGAATACAAAATCTCTTCTTTGTCTATTATTTGCAACACGACAACTTGTAGAAGGTATTGTAGTAAGATGAAAGCAGAAATCAGGACAGTAGAAACATCACTAAACTTAGAGTCAGCAAGACTCTCAAATAGTTACTAGATAGCCTGGGCAACTCATTTAACCCCAGTTGCATCATCAGTAAAATAGGGTTACAAATAACATCTACTTCACAGGGTTGTAGTAGAGATCAAATGAGATAACATGTAAAGTGCTTTGCAAACCTTAAAGTACTATATAAATGCTAGAGATGATGATGATGATGCCTGCCCCCAAAGGACTACTGACTTAAGGAAATTTACTTTCCATTAAAAATAAAGATGAAATATAAAAGAAAAGATGCATAAAAACCAATGAAATCCAAAGCCTCAGTTTGAAATTATGTCACCAAAAGTTACTCAATGCTGTGTACCTTTTGACCCAGCTATAACACTATTGCCCTAAAAACCAAAGAAATCAAAGAAAAAGCAATGTATGTATGTATTTTATATATATATATATATATATATATATATATATATATATATATACTATAGATACATATATGCCATATATGTGTATATGGTCAAATGTCATTACATATATATCCATATATAACATGTATGGATACATATTGTTGTATCACTATATATGTATAC
>CM053622.1:298622882-298662645 GCA_028646595.1 Phalanger gymnotis
ATCTACCATTCTGATTCTGTAGCCAGATCTCCAACAAAGCCCTTCTGTATTTGTCTTAGCTTTGAGTCACATGCCATACTATTTTTTCCTTGCTGATTCCTTTCTTCCTTGATGCATTCTGAATTTTTGCCTTTCCTGTTTTCTGAATGGCTCCAGGTCTAGAAGTGACAATTAGGCAGATATTCCTGCCATCGGCCAGTGTCTGCTCAGCTGAGATTCCCTTTACTGAAGATTAACAGTGTGTGGATGCACTTGGATAGTGAATATTGAATGACACATCAACCTGCCATTGAGTAAGGGCACAGATGTAAGTGACCTTGGTGAGGAAGAGAAGAGGATATATTCTAAAAATGGAATTTGTTGTTCAATTTAGCAACAAGTGCTTTGACTTATAAGAGCCAAAACCTCAAAAAATGCAAGGCAAAAAAGCAATAATAAGCTTAGAAAATGTGAGTAAGCCATTGAGTTGGAGGGCAAAACCAATCTAATGAAGTCAGAGGTCAAGTTTGGGAATGTTGAAGTCATACACACGTTGAAAGAAAATCATATTTTTTTTTCTTAAAATAGAATTGCAATGGTTTCTCTTAAAGTGGTTTTCATGTATTTGTGATGGGACCATAAACTCCAATCTCAAGGGAAACTTAGATATCACCTAGTCCAAACTCTTTCATATTACTAATGGGATTTTGTGTCTTACTAATGTCTAATGTGCAATATACTAAGAGCACAGATCTAGAATTGGAAAAAAAAAACATGAGAGATCATCTAGTCCAACTATTTCATTTTACAGACAAGGATATCAAGGCCCATGATGGCTAAGTGATTTGCTCAAAGTCACGTAAGCAATATGTCTGAGAAACAAGATATAAATCCATATCCTCTTACTGCAGAGCAAGCATTCTCTCCCATGCCTTATAGTGTTCCCTAGAACCCTTTTGGGTTTGGTACCCTGCTTTTCCCTAATAAGGAAAAGTCTCAGGAATTTATAATTTTATGATTATCTTAAAGTGACCAGATGAGGGACCATAAATAATTACCTCTGGGGGTAATATTCCCAGTAGGTCTAGATCTAAAGGCATGATTAGATTATTAGGAAAAAAAAACCTCATCATCTCTCCCACCAAATATGTTTTTCCTGATCTGTTAATGGCATCTCCATCCTCTCAGCCACTCAGCATGTAAACCTTAAGTCATTTTCTGCAGCTCCCTCATTTCTCCCTCAACTCATTCCTTCCCCTCCTTATTCTAATCCTGCTGTCAGACCATGTCCAAATTATGTCATTTCCATTTCCACTTACCATTACCCTAGTTCAAGGTGTCATCACCTCTCACTTGGTCTATTGAAATAGATGACTAGGTAACTGAACTTTCTTGCTTCTACCTGTCTCCATCACAATAATTATCTTAAAGCATTTTTTGATAACTAAGTCATTCCCTTACTAAAAATTACATAAAATGTAAAAAAAAGTTTCTGAGGCCCATTCTAGCTCCAGCTATATGCTCTTATCAACTTGATTTTCCTTGATAATTCAGAGAGTAGTAATCTATTTCTCCAGGCTTTCTACTTTTAATCTGAGCAGGTACTCACACATAATAGTTGCTTAACTGAAAAAAAAAAAGAAATAATATATTCTGCTAGTTACTAGAATATTGCTTTCATTCTCCATCCTTGTTAACACTGGAATTCTCAGTTCTCTAAGGTTCTTACTATACTGTACTGTTATCTTTTATAGGTCAGTTATGTGTTTTCTTTCCCTGTTCGATCAGATATATGCAGAAGGGGTGGTGTTGGTGATGAAAGGGTAGAGGTTAGATATTTTGCTAAAGGCTTGTTAAGTAAGCTTCTTAAAAAATAATGGCCATATTTTCCTGTTTTCCCAGGTACCTTTGTTCTACAGATACTATTCTGTCAACAGCTGCACAAAAAGAGAGATTTTAATCTGATGATGTCTATAAGGTATTCTGGAGTAATATAACTTAAGGTTTCTTATCTTTCCTTTTTTCCCTTCTTATGATTGGGCCTTTTTACTACAATTTCGTCACCATCATCAGTTGTTTCTCATGTCCCAATGGCAGAGGACCCCGTTCGACTACCCCTTTACCAATAGCAGAGGGATTTTTTTCTTATCCCCTTCCTTTCAAATTATGGGTTTTATTTTTGCCTAAACACTAATCCCAATGCCATAGTCAGGATATGGTACACCATCACTGGTCTCTTGCTGGGAGCTCCATCAAAAGAGGATGGTTTAGTGTCGAGGTCAGTCTTCCTATTTGTCCTTGCATTTTCTTTCCGGACCACTGGATTCTTGCCCTTGCTCTAAATTTCCTGTGTTCCTTGATTTTTATCATCCATTTCCTAATTTCTCCATAATTTTGTTATTACCCTTATTACTCAATTTCTAGTGGAATCCATTTATACACATCTGTGGAGATCTGGATATTAACTATATTGGGAGACTTTTCACAGTAAACCTTAAGTGGGGGCATAAGGAGTCAAAGAGAAAACGATCTTTGTGGGGTGGGCCTTAAGACTGAAATGAGGACCTATAAGTCCAAGAGAAGATGTTAGGAGGAAGAAATTGGGGGATTGCATTATCTTGGGTAATAGCTATATAGATGAACAAGTATACAGACTGATAGGGAGTTAAAAAGAGTAACCAGAAGATGAAAATCCTTTGTCGATACAAATGGTGATAGTATAGTGAAAAAAGGAAAAGAAAAAAAATAGAAACATTGGGTCAAAGAGTGTTGAACAAGCATTTATATACAGGACCTTGCCTGTGTTCTGCAAGGCTTCTAGCCTAGATCCCTGGTCCCTGCCACCTGATACTCCTGAATGCTGACCCAGTTTAACTGCCTGGGGCTGCGAGAGGCAGTGAGGTGGAGTGGAAAGTGTAATGAACTTGCAATCCGGAGAAATTTCCATCCTAAAACCGCCTCTGACCCTCATAATAGTAACTATATGAGAATAGATAAGCCACGACATTATAAAAGGAAAGAATGGAACACTGTGTAGTTATAATGATTAAGAAGCTTGGCTCTAAAGATAAGTTGATAAAGACACTTCCCTCTTTTCTCTGCTGAGGTAGAGGAATATAGGTGCATAATATTGTAAATACTGTCAGACTCAGTTGACATATTGATTGGTTACATGAGGTGGCTCTCTGGGTGGGCAGGGGAAACATATATCCTGAATTAAAGGTGATATAAAAACAAAATATACCAATAAATGTTAAAATTATAATAAAAACAACTGTGATTTTCCCTAAATAAAAAAGGAAACAAGTAACAACATATCTAAGCTTCATTTTCTTCATCTATTAGATGGAGGCAATAATAGCTGTAGCACCTACTTCATATGTTTGCTCTACAGTCCCAAAAAAAAATATAGTCAAATTGTTTGTAAACTTCCAAACCCTGATTGTAAATTGCCTAATCCTCCCAGCCTATGCTTGTTTACCTATATTCCAGATTCTTTTCTCACCTAGGCTGACATTATCTATGTCTCTATTTTCCATAAAAACAAGCTCTTCTCTATTACAGCTTTGACAATGGATACCATCAGACTTTGTCTACCTAGACTTGCCTCACTCCAGTGCTTCCCAATGCTCACAGGAGTGAAGATAGCAGTCTACTGGTCTGATCTAAAGAACCAGGATGAATGTCAGCCTGGTGCTTCAGAGCCTTGAGAAGATAGCTCATGAATATGGCCTTGTTTTGATTATCTCATCAAATACAAGAGCCTGGTAAGCCTTTGATCCTAAAAACCAGTTATCTCAGTCTCTGCTCTGAGAATGTCTCTTCCTCCCTCACCCAAAAAAAGAAAATACACACACACACACACACACACACACACACACACACACACAGAGTGGCGAAAACCTGTGGTTGGCAGGCAAAGGTTTTCTCTCACCTTCCCAGTAGGTACAACATATATGTGCCAGTGGCATTCACATCGGCCCAGCAGGTCATCTGCAGGGATCAAAGGCAGAGTCAAAAGAGGCAGAGACAGCAACGGTCCCATTCGGATGCCTTTGCAGTTTGGGGTCATTTATCGTTTCATCTTGATGCAGCTCTCAGTGTACAAATAGACCCAGAGCAGCAGGGATTTCAGTTCTGACTCTTATCCCCCTGTTGCTTTCATTCCCCTTTATGGGCTGCCTGAAATGTGGCCTGTCAGGAAAAGTGGACAAATTGGCTGTTACGAAAGAAAAACCCAACCCAACTTTGGCTCCGACTCTAGTGAGGAACCTGATTCATTAACCTCAATGACAAAAATAACCTTTTTTGTATCTGCCCTCTTCCCATCCTGCTGCACCCCCATCTTATCTGTCCTCATCTCTCATCGGCCTTGCCTAATTTCATTCCTGCCTAGATTGGGGAAAGTATCTTAAAGATCCCCATTTCAGACATGTCTCAGCCATATCCCCTTAAAATATCAAAGGAGCCCATTTGAGCTCAGCTACATTGTATATCAAGAGACTGGGTTCTCAGGTCCTTATTTGAACTTTCTGAGGTTCATCCTCCACCAGCTCAAGTTCAGTCATTTTGATGTTTTGGCTTTGAGTTTGGTGTTTAAAGTGCTATGAAATAAACATCAATACAATGCCATTCTTGTTTCATTTGAACTGTTTAGCCCTTGAGGGCAGACTCCAGCGAATCCAGATACTCCAGTTTCCCGATTACTGAACTTTAAAGAAGGACTGAAGTTATGAATCGAGGGACTCCCACTTACAAAAACTGCTTCTAACTTGAAGTAAACAGGCCGAGCTGCTCTTTGGTTATTCTCAGAGACTTCTCTGGTTAAAAGTTTGCCCCATTTGAAGTTAGTTTATAACCTGCCTTTATTCTTCCAGAATAACTGGTTGCCATAGTTACAGCGGGCTTGTGGAAATGAACTTCATAATTGCTGCATATTGCATATAAACAGCTGGATTCCCTCTTTCAATTTCATTCTGAAACAATGAAGGCCCAAGAAAATGGCCTCATATTTGAATCATTGACATGCTAAAGACCATTATACCAGGAGCAAAGCATCATGAAGTAGAGAACTTGAAAAAAAAATGACAGTCAAATTCTCCAGGCTCTCTGTATATGTATGAATGGACATATGCATTTGTGGATGTATATGAACATATGTGTGTCTCTGTATGGGCAAGTATAGGTGCATATAGAACAAAATAATTGCTGGTACTAGAAGGGCTTTTAGAGATCATCTTGTCTAACCCCATCCTTTTCCAAATGAGGAAAATGAAAGCCCATTAAGATTAACCAAACTTCCCAAGGTCACGCAAGAACAACAGAAGTTGCATAGCTGGGACTTGGAGAGTCAGGTGTGGTACAATAAGTTTCTAGTTTCAACTCTACCATTAAGTGACTATGTGAGACTAGGAAAGTCACTGAGCCTCTCTGGCTCTCATTTTCCTTACACATAAAGTAAAAGGTTGAATAATCAATTAAAATCTCTCCCAGATCTTACAAAAATATAACTTCAAATTGATTCAAGCATATGTTTATCTCTATCTCTATCTATCTATCTATCTATCTATCTATCTATCTATCTATCTATCTATCTATCTCTGGGAGCTGGTCATGTTTCTAAATGGTTATCTTCTCTAACCCTGTCACAGACACCTGAGATTCCTATATTACTCAGTTCTTAAAGATAAAATCCCAAATGTCTCAATAGATGAATGTTATATCCAAAATATCATCATCAGGTATTAACAGCTCAGAGTAAATTGATCACAATCATAAAGTTTGCAGAGAACTAAGAAAAATATGTAGGATAGCGTATAGACCTATCATAACTTCTGGTCATCTGAGCAACGACCCTCGAGTTCTTTATTTATTGAGGGAGATGGTTCTCTGTAATATAGGGTTTCAGGGGGTATATCTTTAGAACAAGAGGGTAGGATGAGGGATTGTATGAATGGGATTAAGGTATGCGAACTGGGAGAAAAAATGAGTGAAGGGAAGAAAGACCCAGAAAAGACTTGGAAATACCCAAGAGAAATTTGACCAGTGTTGCCAAGTGTATTGATAGGGCAACATTTATGTTTATTGTTTATCTCTCTCCATGAGATAATACCCAACTGTTTCCAAGGAAGGATATTTAGACTTTTCCTTATGACTTACATTTTTAGACATTGCCCCAGTCCCTCTGCCTTCCCACTCTCTGCTACTCAGGGATATCATGCTGTCTTCTTGTCCAGGGAATGTGTTACATGATTTTGTGTGATTTTCATGACCTTTTTGGGTAGGAACCACAAGTATTTCTGTCCCCACTTTATGGATGAAAAAATAAGGCCCTGAAAGATTAGAACAGACAATCCAGATCCAATGCTCATTCTACTACACCCTACTGCCACAATGCATAGGAAATAATGATTTTCACTAAAAATGAACAGCCACCTGGCAGCCTCTTTATCACGAACTGTTTCTCTTTCCTATCTGGGGCTCATGCTTTGTAGCATTTTTGTTCAAGTTGTAAAACTGCAAAGGCAAAACCTCACCATTCTCCCTTGTTGAACGGCCCTCTCCCCCTGTCCCCATTACAGCTTGATCTTCCACAAGGTGATCCTGCTGTGAATTACAGCATGCAATTAAGGGAGAAGGGGTTTTTTTTTCAACCCTGTTCTTTGGAATTTTTTTTTCTTGAGACAGAAAAATGGCTATTGGCTTGCAGGTTCTTGGGAGGGCTGATACCTATCTATGCAAAAACCCCTCCCGATTCCTTTCCTCTATCCCTCTCCTCCAAACTTTAGCTCTATAAGGAAGAAGCAAAAACTCTATCCTAAGTCATATTGCTTTTGCCTTTTAAAAAAAATTCTCCATACTGTTTCTCTCCAGCCCAGCTTGAAATGTTAGCCAGGGATAAAAAACTTCAACCCAACCCAAAGCTAAAGAGAGAGCTTCATTTGTAGGAGAGCCTTGCACAGAGAACGGTGAGCTGTTTGAGAAAATAGATACTTTAACCTGGTGTTATATATACTTGTATCTCCAATAAAGGTTGGTGTTGTTGTGATACAAAGAGAGTTGAGTGACTTACCCAGGGTAACACAGCTAGCAAGTGCCAGCACTCTATGCACTGTGTCACCTAGCTGTCCTCCTATGGGATTAGCATAAAGTGAATAGGATCACAGGATCAAAGATCTAGAGTCATTTAATGATCGTTGATTGACTGATAGTTCTAGAAATGCATTCCTAGAAAAATGAGAATTCTCTTTAGGCACTAGTACCACTAATATCCCTTGCCACAGCATTACTGAAATGGCCTTAGTAATGGAACCATGCATGTATGGGCGAAACTTCACATTTGTAGAGCTTCCATCTCTTTCCTGTACATAATTTTATTACGCATTGCTTAATTAACAATTGTTATTTCACAAGTGAGATAGCTGTATTTCCTCATATTAATGAAATATCTAAGGTTATACTTTGAATTACAAACTTCCAAAGTTAAAGAGAACCTTAGAGAGTGTATCATCCAACCATCTCATTTTATGGCTAAAAAATGGAGGCACAGACGCTCTAAGTGATATAGTTCATAACTAGCAGATATGGAAGTCAAGCCCAAATCTGACTCCAAATCTAGTGTTCAGTAGTCATACCTACATGTAGCCCTCTTTGGGATAGAAGAAAAGAAGAAACATTTTTTCTGCCTCATGCAGTGGAGAAGAGGAGACTAATAATTACAAGACAAGATATAAACACATGCTTGATAACTAGGTACAGACCAAGCAAGGCCGTAATCAGAAGTGTGTTTGGGCAAATCAGGAAAAGCTTCTTGGAGAAAGTGAAATTATGACATGAAGAATTAATAATATTCACATAGGTGTGTTGGGGACTGGAAAAAGAGGTAGGAATTCTCCTTGAGAAAGAGTTCCGAACTAGTAGTGGGTGTGGGAACAGTAAAGCACACAGTAAAGAAGAGTAGAGACACTGGCTGGACTATTGGGAAAAGGCAAGGAATAAAATAGGAATGTTAGAGTGAGACCTGTTGATGGAAGGCCCTGAATGTGAGGATAAGGAGTTTAAGTTTGTTCACTCTAGGTACAAGGGACAGGATTTGAGGCAACCTGGTAGTATGGAAATAAAACAATTTGGTGTCAAAGGACAGCAGTTTGAATCCCATTTCTAAAACATTTGTGACCTTGGACAAGTCAATTAACCTCTATAGGTCTTACTTTTCTCAGCTTTACAAAGGAGAAACTGGGTCTCAATGACCTCTAACATCATTTCAAATACTAAATCTATGATTCTATGACCTGGTGAACATATCTTCAGCTTCAGGGGCCGTTAGGACCTTTAACATTCTGGCTCAAAGTTTTCAGGTTGCTGGAACAGTTGTAACCCAAATACTGATTTGCTAAAAACAAAAAAAACCAAACAAAAACCAACAGCAAAAACAAACATAAAAAACTATATTTGAACTATATTTCATATCTTAGCTTCTTCCCTAGGACAAAGGCAGTATATGACCTCACACTCAATTACCAACAAAAGTGATTTCCTCTTGCTTAAAGAAAAACAAAACAATTTTTGTTTTTTATAAATCAGAGGAAGAAGGAAAGGGAGAATTCAGGATCTGGTTAGAACCATTGGTATAGCCATTAAATTCAGCATGGGGTCTCCTGACCCAGGGCTAGAAGGAAATTAGTTTGCAGGATTCAGAAACAAAGCAGAACCAAAAAACGCAAGTGTGTAAGGTAGGGATGCTTTTGATGACCATTTTTTTTAAAATGGTACCCAAGTCTTTTTGCTAAATTGTCTTTCTTAGTTACAAGGGGAGACACATTGTTTTTTTTTTCTTTAGAGAACAGGAATTATTTACAGGCATAGCTATGACATAAACACAGAAGGTATCAATATAACTTATTTCTAAAAGAAAGAAAAAAGTGTCAGCACCATGGAGAGATGTTTCCCCACTCTTGAAGCTCTCCCAACTTAAGCCATCATGATGTTAGTTGTAGTGAAAAGAGAGGAAAGGAGAACTCATCGAATTGACATAAAAACTGGAGCAAAAGGTGAGGAATAGATAACACAGTAGAGACCCTGATAGATTTCTGGAAAACCTGCTAGGGTGTGTGTGTGTGTGTGTGTGTGTGTGTGTGTGTGTGTGTGTGTGTGTGTGTGTGTGTGTAAAGGGATTTTGTTAAAGAAGAGGCAAATACGCAGGCTCCCTTTTGCAGCTGTTTGCTTGTTTTCAGATTGGAGGCTTTTTTGTCTGGAGCCAGTTCAGAAGAATGCTGGTGAATACACAGTAGGAGCATGGGACAGGACTTCCTGAGGCAGATTTCTCCTCTCTCTTCTCTGCGCCTTACCTTACATAATCCTCACTCAGGGCTGTCATTCCTGCCTGCCGCTGTGCCCTCCAGAACAAACTCAGCTGGCTCGGTGACATTTTAATAATAATACTTTGTACTTATACAGCACCTGTCATCCAATGATCTCAAAGTACTTCCACAGAGATTAACTCATTAATCCTCACAAGGTTAAGTGACTCCCTGAAGGTCAGGGAGACAGAGAGTGTCAGAGGCAGTTGAGGGAGCCTCACACTGTCTCCCTTCTCCTGGCAGAGAGGGCTGATCCTTCAGCACATTCGGAACTGCCAGGGACCCCAGCAACTCTCCCCGATCCATTCATTCAATATTTTCTGGTGGCTAAATAATTCTTCCTTTCGTCCAATGACAATCTCCTCTGCTTTCATTATTTTGTTGTTGCTGTTGTTGTTTGATGTTGTTGTTGGAGGGGAATTGTGGGATAGCGGAAAAGTTACTTTTCAAGTACTCAGGAGATCTGGTTTTCACTACCACCACCTCAGACATTTGCAAGCTGTGTGTGACCTTGGGTAAATGGCTTCACCTCTCAGAGCCTCAGTTTAATATTCTGTAAAATGGGAATGTAACAGCTTATGCCACCTTCTGCATAGGGAGGCTGTGAAGAAAATCCTTTCCAAACTTTAAAGCATCATGTAATTGTGGGTAATTATTATTGTTAAAATTTATGTCAAGAATTTTGGGTTATAAAGGAAGAAAATGAACTGTTTATTCTTTTCCTGTAGAAGGAATGGGTCAGCAGCAGTCTGAGCATTTAGTAAAATTCTGGTTAGTTGTATGTATACCTGGTCAGTTCTGGGGACAGTATAGAGTGCTCCTCCTTCCTTCTTCTTCCACCCCCTCCACATTCAAACCACAGAAAAGAAAATCAAATGTAAGGGTCAAATACGAAAGAAAGCAGACAACTCTTGAAAGACAGGTAATAGTATCTCACATTTGCATGGCACTTGGAACTTTTTATAGCTCTTTCCTATGTATTTTTTCATTTAATTCTTAGAACAGCCTTATCAGTTAGATGGGGTGTGTATTCTTGTTCCCATCTTACATATTGGGAAACTGGAATATGAGATAGAAAAGTCATCACCATATGACTTAAAGATAATAGAACCTAGACTCAAATCTAGTCTCTGCTTTTGAATACTTAAGCATGTTTTTCTACATCTCTGATCCTCAGTTTCTCCATTTGTAAAATGAAAGGGTTAGACTATATGGGGTTTAAGTTGTCTTCCATCTCTAAATCTATAAACGTGTCTTCAAGCCCACTTCTCTCACTGTAGTACAGCTGCCTCTCTAACTCGATGGTAATCCCATTGAAAACGGTTTTCTCCTTTTGTATCCTTCTGACAGTTCTCAATCCATGACAGGTGGTAAACACAGTTTTACTAAATTGAATTAAATTAGTTTTGTTTCACATGGAGTCAACTTTGTCAAGAACCCTCTTTCTATATGAATGTTGAGTTTTTCGTTTTTTTTCCCTTTTGGTGTTTTAATCAAAGTGTCCATATTTTGCTGTCAATTTATTAAATTGGTTAACTGGTCACATTTTACCAGTGATCTTCTGCAACCACTATCCCTATATTAGCTGTCTAATTAATGACCAAAGGAGGGAATCTCAGACACTGTGATATGATGGTGGCAGAGATACCTGGGAGACAAGTGGGATTTTATAGCACCTCTTAGATCTTACTTTGCAAGAGGGTGCCTCCTGTGTATTTTCTGCCTTTCCTTCGTCACCATCAAGTTTTCTGTTCCCTAAGCTTGCTCCAGCTCCATTGAGGCCAAAGCATATGCACCAGAATGTACAATTGCCTCATTTCAAAGGAGTTCTCCCAAGAAACTCATAGATCGGAACCTTCTCAGCCACCCCCAGGCACAGAGACCCAGGATAATGGCATGGCAATGTACCTCCTGCTGACTTTTATTGTATGCTAATGTAATGGAGCCATCAGTAGGGATGCTGTCTGTGCAGTTAGAAAGGATTTCTTTTTGTCTAGTTGGAGCATTCTGTCCAGATGCCAAAAGTGTGTATTTGTGGTAGGGGAGCAGAGTGGGAGCAGAAGGGAAGGGAAGAGTAAGAGAGGGAAAAAGGGAAAAACAAGTGAGTGGATGAAGTCATAGAATTATAGAATCACAGATTTGAAAGGCTCTTCAGAGAACATCTATTAAGACTCATCTGAGGAGGAATTCCTTCCATAATATGCTTGGGAAGTGGTCATTCAGTCTTAATTTAAAGACCTTCAGTGATGGGGACCTTGCTAGCTCATAAAGAACCTCCTCTACTTTTTGATGTCTCTAGTCATTAGAAGTTTTACTTATATTTTGCTAAAATCTACCTTTCTGAAACTTTTGTCTATTTTTGCTAGTTCTCCTCTCTATGAATAAGCAAAAGAAGGAAGAAAGAAGAAAGAAATTCAGAGAATCCAGACTCCAGTGAAAAGTAAGCTAAGTGCACAGTAACACATAGGAATCACTATTTAAAGAAGTAAACAAATGCACAGGCAGATTTTTATACATGTGACAGTAAAACCCATGCCCATTTGATGTGCAAAGTACTCTAATTAAGGTAAAGTATGTGGCTCAAGTTCATTTACCCTTTAGGATGAATGTGTACACACACACACACACACACACGCACGCATGCATATATGTGTATGTGTGTACGTATCTATTCTTTTTTGCAGATAGGGCATAAATTCTTAATATAATTTTAAATAAAATTATTTTGATTTTGAAATAGTTATAGTGGGGGGGGAAAGTTGGCCTGGGAATTAAGTGACCTGAGTTTGAATCCTGATTCTGGCATTTATTAACAGTGCAACTGTGGGTAAGTCATTTAACCTACATCAGATTCAATTTCCTCATCTGTACAGTGAAAATATTATTTGTACATCCTGCTTCACACAGTTGTTGGAGAGACCTCAAAAGCCATGTATTTTAATGCATACCTAAACAAATATCCCTTATACAGTATAGAAAATATACTTTGCTTAAAGTCTTCTAATGAGGCAGTATTTACTAACTCCCAAGACAACCTATTCCACTTTTGGACAGCTCTGTTTGTTATAAAGTTTTTCTTTGCATTAAGCCAAAATATGCCTCTCTAAAGAGCCCACCCATTGCTTCTACTTCTATGTTCTGGTGCTAAACAGAGTACATATAATTCCTATTCACCATGAGGATCCTCTAGATGTTTGATAAAGGCTGCTATGTCCCCACTAATTCTTCTAGGGATTAAATACCTGCCTCCTACCCCAAGTACCACAACCACCACCCATTTCTCTCCATACTCATTTGGCCTGATCTTGGAGCCTTTACCTTTTGGATTGCCCTCTTCTGGACACTTTCTAGCTTATCATGCTTGCCAAAATGTGGAACCCAAAACATGATATTACAGTTAATCTGATCAAGGCAGAAGAGAGCAACACTATCACCTTCCTATGCCTGCTGCTCCCAATACAGGAAAAGAAAATAATAATGATGATGATGACAATGATATGTATCATTTACACAATGCTTTAATATTTGTGAAGCACTTTAAATATATTATTACTTCTTTTGATCCTCACGAAAAGCTTGTTAAGTAGGTAGTTGCCATTATCTCTACAGGTAAGGAAAATGAAGCTGAGAGAGGTTCAGTACTGCGGCCAGAATCATACAACTAGTGTCAGAGGCAGGATTCCAGCACAGGTCTTCTGGAATCCATCTTCAGGTGACTGTGCCACCTAGTGCCTTAACCTTCACTTTCTTGCCTGCCAGATCATATTGGTGACTCATTTTCAGCCAAATGTCTGTGCACAAATAACTTGCCTATCCTACACTTGTGAAGGTGATATTTTGAACCTACACGTAAGATTTGACATTTATGCCTTTTAAATTTCATCTTGTTAAACTCATCCCAATATTCTGCCAAGATCTTTTTCTATCCTAATTCTGGCATTCAACACATCAGTTATCCCTTCCAGATTCGTTTCATTTGATAAGCATACCACTTATGTCTTTATTCAAAGCATTAATTAAAAAAATAAACAGAGGAGGACAAACCAGAGATGCTTAGGGCATTCCACTAGGTATTTCTTTCCAAGCTGACACTGAATTATTAATAAATCCTCTTTGTATCTAACAAGGCAACTTTTTTTCTGAATCTACCACTATTATTACCTTACCTCCATCTTCCCAGCTTATTCATAAGAATAGCAGGATAAACCTTGCCAAATGTTTTGTGAAAATCTAAGTAAACTATATCTACATTATTATGAAGATCTGCCAATCTAATAAATGTTAAAAAAGGAAAAAAGGCTGATTGAATGTGACCTCTTCTTAAAGCTAGCTTTGTGACAACTACTTCAGTTTCTAGATGTTCATTAACTATCCTTTTGGTTTTACATTCTAGAATTCTTCCAAGAACCAAAATCAAGCTCCCTGGCCTAAGGTTTATAGGCTTAACTCTCTTCCCTTTTTTGAAAATCAGGACAACATTTGCCCTTTTTCAGTCCTGCAACACCACTTCTACTGTTCATAGACTTTCAAAGATCAATGACAGAGACTTTGCTATAACATCTAACAGTTCTTTCAGTACCCTGTGATGTAGTTCGCCTGGGCCTAGTGACTAATCAGGGACAGCTAGGTGTTCTCCTATTATCTCTTTTACTTATTTTTGATTTCAATTCCCTATTAGCTATTTTTGTTCCGTTCTTTCCAGTACAACGATCATTTTCATTGGCAGAGAAACAGAAGCCAAAGGAATTAAATAGTTCTACCTCCTTTCTGTCATCCATTATTATTGTTCCATCCACCCCAAGCTGTAGTTCTACCCATCTTTGATCTTCCTATTTTCCCTAAAATAGTTTTATCAAAAAGTCCTTTTTTTAGTTGTTCATTGCATTCCTCACTAACTTGAGCTCATTCTGAGCTGTCACGCTTTTCACACTGTTCATATAGGATGTTTTTCATTCCATGGTTTCTTATTCATCTTCTGTTATCTGCCCTTGCTTCCATCTTCTGAATACACAACTTTTTATTATAAATTGTTTCATGAGCTCTTTTGGCAATAAGATTAGAATCCAAATAAAGTAGCTCCACTATCACTGGCAAATTTAAAAAAAATATCTTGATAGATCTTTACTATTTCTTCATCTGTTTGTGGTTTTCCTTATAGTTTTAGTCCTAAATGCTATGAAGATGACCTGACTTATTGGGTCATACAAGCTTTCTCTAAACTTGTTCCTTCTGCTCACCCCTTCCCTGTTCTGGCTATTTTATGAACTTCTATTGCTAATAAGAACTATTGCGAAGTCTACCATCTTTCTATAAAAGGTTACACAGCCTCTCAATTGTTGGATGGCTGAGGTGTTTTTTTCTGTTCTTTTGGTAACCTTGTTGTGGCAGTTGATTGGCTTTAGTTAGATATCTTTAAAAAATACTGATACTTTGTGTCCATTCCTATTCTTTATACATTTTTTAATTTCTTGACATCATCATCTTGCTAAAATAAGTCAGGTTAGAATAGTCTTAATTGTCTTTTCTTATTCTGTAATTCCACTTTATTTTGATGTTTTACTTAACAATAGTGCTTTCTGATTCTATATAGATGATTTGAAAGTGTTTTCTTTAAAAAGTATTCATGTTTCTTTGACTTCTGTGTAATCCACATGCCTATGATCTCTCTCATTTCTTATACCTGAACCATGTTTTCCAACATCCTTTTGTTTTCTAATTATACTCCCAAATGACCACCATTGAATTAAAGTCACCAGGTATATATGGCATATTGAATTAATTTGAAACTCTACTTGAGCTCTTCATAGAATTTCTCTACATTCATGTTCTCTGAAGCTGATAATGGTACATAGGCTATAATTATTTCTGTGTTTTGATGCAAATATCTTTTGTGGACCCTGCATTATGAGATGACCAAGTGTTCCAAGAAACTATGCCTTTGGAAGTATAATAAAACTATTCGTATCCTCTCCTTTATTTGTGTCTCCAAACAGAATGTGTAAACCGTCTCTTTATTTACCCATACCTTTCTTTTGCCTTTTGTTTTAATTTATAGTAATTTAATTTATAACTTTTTTCCTATGTCGTAGACTCCTTTTGCCAGTCTGGCAAAACTAATGAATTCTTTATGAGATTTATTTTATTTTTTCTAAGAAAAAAAAGTGTACAGAGTACAAAGGAAACCAAAGATTAATAAAAATAAAGATGATTTTTTTCTATCTGAAATCATAGAATCCCTGATTTACAATGAGATTATTAAGATGTATATGATTCAGCTCTTCCAATAGTATATCTTCTTATTGGTCACTGCATAATGAAACAACCAACACACAAGTTAATATTTTTGTTGTTTTTAAGTTGTTTCAGTCATGTCTGACTCTGTGATCTCATTTGGAGTTTTCTTGGCAAAGATACTAGAGTGGTTTGCCATTTCCTTCTCCAGCTCAATTTACAGATGAGGAAACTGAGGCAAATGAAGTTAAGTGACTTGCCCAGGGTCACACAGCTAGTAAGTGTCTGAGGCTGAATTTTAATTCAGGTCTTCCTGACTCTAGGCACTCTATCCATTGCCTTATCGAGCTACCCATAAGTTTATTTTAGAGATTATAAAAAGAAAAAAGTGTGATTCTTATCATTTCCTCTCCCATCATGCTGCTAATCTTACTGTAGAAGTGATGGTGTTGAGGCCACACACTGGACTGGTGGTAATTTTTAAAAATTTGTCTTTTGATTCATGATTTGCCATTGCAAGAGAATTAATCAACAAATGACCATCTCGCTAGTGAAGAGCCTCTGTCTTTAGCTGGTTCTCGAAAAAAAACCTATTGGCTTCATGTTGTCAATGACCTTCAAGAATTTGGGGGCCTGCCACCACTAGGACCTGCTGACAGTCTTTTATCATCCAGGGTCACTTAGATGCCATGATGAGGAACATCTTCATGGAGAGTGTTCCACCATATCACTTAAAGAAGTATATGAAAGAGTGGGTGCTTAACAAATATTTCCTGAATAACGTATCTGGAGGCATGCATGCCTCAATACTCTGGGGACCTCTTTATGTTCTCTGTCTCTCAATGATCTCATCAGCTGCCATGAGTTCCGTTATTTTCTCTCTTCAAAGGACTCTCATCTTTCGCCTTTTTTTGAGTTCTAGCCTAACAAGTATCAACTACATTCTGAATATCTCTACTTGTTTCCACATAGACATCTCAAGCTCAATATATCCAAATAGCATTCATTATCTTTATCCATAAAGTCTTTACATGTCTCATTTTTGTCAAAGGCACCACCATCCTTCCAGTTACTCAAGTCAGAGAAAACCTTCAAAGTAATACTCTGATAGGCATTATTAGTAGTAGTAGTAGTAGCAGTAGTAGTAGTAGTAATTATTCTCATTTTGCAATTGAGAAAACTGAGGAAAAAAGATGAGTAGTAAAATGACTTGTCCATAGTCACATAGCCAGTAAGTATCTGAGGCTGAATTCGAACTCATCCTCCTAACTCCATACCTACTGCTCTATCCAGTGCTCTCTTCATTGCACCGCATAGGTGCCTCCAGGACCTGTGTGTGTGTGTGTGTGTGTGTGTGTGTGTGTGTGTCCCTGCAGTCTCATCCATCCTCATAAAAGGGCTTTGTCTTCCACCAGATCTTCATCCCAGCACCCCACAAGGTCAAAAAGAACCACCTTCTGAAATGAAAATATGAACATTGCTATGGATGGGAAAGAAACGAGGGGAAGAATTCTGCTTGAGCATGAGAATTCTATCTCGTAAGTTTTTTTTTTCTTTTTACAGCAAATAAGGTTTATGGATTGCAAAGAGGAGACTGTCACATTAAAATAAGTCTTTTTACAGTATTTTCCCATTGAAGCTGGGCACGAGCAGCATGCTGGATCGGGCCCGGAAAGTCTGACTCACTAGTTTTTCAATTTAGTTTGTTAATAGCCTGCCTTTCATAAAAGCACCCAGCACAATCACACCGATCCCTAAATCAATAGGATGATGCAGCAATGCCTCACAGAAATGATATTTTTGAAATAAATATATACCATTCAGCCAGGCCCATTTGACATGAAATTTATATACTCAATAAGAAAGCATAATTAATGGTCCTGAACTATATTTTCCTTCACCTATTTCACATTTCAAGAAGCACAGGATTTCTTTATTAAAAAAAAAGAAGAAAGAAGTCAAGGAAGAAATTGAAAAAGAAAGGAATTACTGAAGAAATCAAGAAAAAAGAGTAAGAAGGAAGGAAGGAAAAAGGAGAGAAAGAAAGAAGAAACAAAGGAAAGAAAGAAGGAAAAAAAGAAAGAGAAAAGAAGAAAAAATGAATAAAGGAAAAAAAGGAGAAAAGCAAGCAAGAAAAAAAGGATAAAAGAAGAAAAGAAGTCTTCCATTCTAAAATGGAATTCTTTATTTCAGACAACTCTAGCTAATTGGTTCTCTGCACAACCCCTTTCCCCTGCCCCAGATCTCATTATCTCACAGTTTCAGAGCCTTGGCAGGCTAGTTATTTCAGGAAGCCAGGTGACCAAATTCACATAATAAAATACTGATGGTTGACATACCCACCTTTCGCTCACTCAATAAACATGTATTTATTGAGCATCTACTATATGCTGAGCACTGTGTTAAGCCCTGGGGAATATGCTGAAGCAGAAAAAAAGAGGGGTGGTGTTGGGTGTGTGTGTGTGTGTGTGTGTGTGTGTGTGTGTGTGTGTGTGGTAGGTGGGGGGGAGGGTATTCCTTGCCCTTCCCAGCTTACAATAACATTGGAAAGGCAAAACAGTCCCAAGGCAATTAGAAAACAGAAATCCCAAATTTCAGAGTTGGAAGGGAGCACTAACGCATGTTTAAAAAAGAATATTTTTTCCTTATTATACCCAACAGTTGAGTATCCACTTGGCTTAAAGACGCTCAGTGAGGGGGAACCCACTAAAAATTAAGCGTGTAATTGGCTCAGACTAAAGTGATATCAGTGTTCAAAAACTGGAGAAGACCTCTCAGTTTGGGTCTGAAATGGTCAAAAAATGCCCCTTTTAGGTCAGAAAGGACTTGAACTTGGTCACAGAATAAGATTTGGGGCTAAAAGGGATCTTGGAGATTCTGGCAGTCCAACCCTCTCATTTTATAGAGGAGGAGCCAAAGGCTCAGAAATGTTAAATAATTTAACCAAGTTCATACCCATAGCAAGTAGGAGGGTCAGTTTGCCTTGAAAGATGAATAGGACTGAGATAGGAAAAGTCAAGGAGAGAACATCCTAGGGGATCAGTGAACAAAATATCCTGGAAAGTAGAAAGGAGATGGGCGTCTTCTTTTGGAGTGAGAGGGCCATGAGACCCACCTGCCTGGTTCCTCATTTCTACTTGATGCTGTAAATACAATGTATTCATTCCCTAAGAGAGAATTGAAATTTCAAAGACCTTTGACTTCAAATGTATTTTTCCAAGGATGTGGGAGAGAAGGAATAAATATGTTTATAGTGCCTACTATGTGCTAAGCATTGTGCTGAGTACTTTATAAATATTGACTCCTCTGATGTGGGCAAAAAAGAGGGTAAGGACCAGTGGGGTGGGGATTTCAAGGAGAAGAAACAATATGATTAAATGTCCAAAAGGAAAATAGGAAATACGGATATCACATGCTATAAACATCAAGGGAATTGCTTGACTGGAGCAAGGTGTACATATAAGATTCTTACATCTATTCCTGCCTCAAAGTCTGTCTTTGGTATGGTTACATTTTATGTCATCCCCCAGAACTATACCCTCTTCTAGAGCCCACAAAATTTCCCTCTCAGGCCAGTTTGAGAATTTTCATTGTTACTGTGGTGGTATATCTGTAGTATTATTCAACCACTTCTACTTAACTCTGCTTGACCCTACTACTGATTCATTATCTGGAGGGGATTTGGGAGACATAAACACTTTTTCTTCTCCTATAAGTTGTATCAAAGGTTTGCTAATTCTTTATCTTTTTTTCGCTAGCTCTCAGCCCCCAGCCAGAGATAGTGCTCTGGCAAAATACTTCAAAGCTTAATATCTCTTTGTCTTCTGCTTTAGAGATATTCCCCTCCACACACCCACCACCTTGTTCCCAACTTCATTTTCAATAAGTACACATAGACTTGCAAAGAGACAAATAGTGTTTAAAACAAAGAAAGATAAAATGACATTTCTAGAATGAAAGACTTCAGGTTTCCACAAGAAATCCCAAATAAAGAAAAGAGATGTAATATTTCTGCTTTGGTTTCTATGGTCTTGCCCTTTCTGCCCAAGCAGACTTGCTCCCACAGTTTTGGTCCTTTCCTTCCATTGTCCCAGTTCTGAAAGACTTCTCTTCTTCTTTATTTCCTTGTGTGTTCTAGGCATCTTCTAGGAGCTCTATTCCTTTTAGAATGTTCAGACCTAACTGAATAAACTTTTAAACATCACCTGAAGGAATGCCCTACTATTCTTCAACCTATAGCAATGCTTCCTTTCTGATTCCCTAAAAGGGTTTAATTTGAACCCCATAAAGGGACTATTGTGTAAGGCCACTTAATACCTTGTTATCCTTCACATTTTCTTTTAGTAGGTCTCTGAAAGACCAACTCAGTTACACCTTTATCTATGCCACTCCAATTTGGTTAAAGGTCAAATGCTATACTCCACAACTTCCCAGAGTAAAGAGTTCACACTGGGGTTCCCTACATGGACCTGCTCTACAATGTGGTGCACTATGCTAATATCTCACACCAGGATAGTGCAGATCCAGTATCTTATCCCTCTGTTGACAAGTATCCACCTTTGTACCCAGGAACCAAAGACATATCTGACTACCCTTTAGTGGGAATGTAGGGAGAGAATCAAAGTAAATGCAGGAACTATACAAGGGTCTACGTGGTGTGGGATGCATTTCAGAGAACTGAAAACCTTGAACAAAAGAGACTCACAACTCAGGAACTCAATTTTACACAGTCCAATTAAAGAACAAATTAATTTTTAGAGAGTTTTAAAGTTTATGAAGTATTCTTCTTATGACAGACCTATAAGTTACAAGAATTACTATACTCATTATGTAGATGGAAAACAGACATAAAGAGAGTGAAATTGACTTGACTAGGGTCACACAGCAAGTAAATATCACTGCATGAATTGAAACCAGATTTTCTGTATATAAGACTAGGATTTTTTCACATCCTGCCTCCTATGAAAAAAAGTAAAGGAATTAAGTAAATCTATTTGATAATACAAGCAGTCTTAGGCTTGCTAAAACTCAATCTATGCTGATATCATGGAAAAAACATCTTAGGATGGGAATCTAGGAATACCTCTTAGGCCCACATTCCCACAACTATGCTTGGCTGCCACCAATTGAGAAGTAACTGAGCTAAGGAAGTAACAGGTGTAGTGCGTTAGCAAATTATGCAAGAGCAGAAGCATTTTCTTTGCCTCTTTGAAAGAGCTCCGGCTTCCAAGCATCACATCCTGGAAGACAAGCAGCCTAGATATTCTTGGTGTCTAATACTGGAATGCATTTTCTCAGAAAACCCATTCTAAAAAGTTGTTAGGTAGAGTTGAAGCAGAATTATCAGATCAGCTATGTTATAGACTAAATAGACTTTTGTGAACTTAACCACTATTTGGTTTCCAAGGAAAAGTATATTTCATGTTTGAAATAACCTACATAGGAACAAAAAATTGAAATATCCATTGGTCTGACTTCTGTATATCAAGCTGGGTCCCTATATCCCCTCAACTACCCAGAGCCATGGAACATTAAAACTTGAAGGTTCTTATAATTCATGTATTATTATGCCTAGCATTTACATAGCATATATTTTTAAAATTATTTTTAACTATCATTTAGAAAAAAATTTTGAGTTCCATATTCCCCTCTCTCTTCAGCCCCCCCCCCTCCCCCACCCATTGAGTGAGCAAGCAGTAACATAGCAATCTAAGGCTTGCATACACAGGAGGGTGGTCACACCACAGACACCAACCCTTCTCCACCAAACTAAATTTGTCTCAGATGATGAAAGGTATAATTAGAGTGTTGATTGGTATTTGTTGAGATTTGAGCTCACAGTTCGCTTCATAGTAGCCAGTCTAACCCCCTTCCCTTCCCATATACTAGGATAGAGAGAGCAAAGATGACAGTTTCTGTCCAGCATGCCTTAGCTGGATCAATAAACTCTGCTGAGTTTTCATTCAATTTCTTTTCCCAAAAGAAAATGTCCAAGAGAGGGTGGGCGGCCTACCAAATAAAGTACAAACACCTTACCATGGGGATCAAGGATCATCACAATCAGTTTCCAATCTACTTTCTGCCCCTTATTTTCCACCGGTGCCCCCTACAAACTCTATGCTAAGTAAAATCGCATTCATCATTGTTGCCTGTTCTCATTCTGCCTTCTTCTTCCTCTGAGCTTTTGCTTAAAATTTTTGTCTGAGACTCCCGGAAAAGACTCTGTCCCCTACCGCCAATCTCTTCCGTTTAAAAGTTCTCCCTTTTGTCAAGGCCCAACTAGGGTTTCATGCCCTATGAAATTTTGCCCTGATCTCCCAAGCAGGAAGTGATTTCTCCTCGTTCAGATCTTTCAAGCCCCTCTGGCTGACCTTTCCTGTGCACTTAATCATATCCTAAATTGTATTATGATTGCTTCTATACATGTCCTTGAGGGCAGGAATAGTGTCATGCCTCATCTTTGACTGAGCACAGTGTCATAGAAATGTCTGTGGAGGTGAACTGCATTTAACTGAGTGGAATAGAACTTAAGAAGTGAGGTACTATGGAAAATACTGAATTTAGAGACATGGGACCTGCATTCAGATGAAGACTTTGGATTAGCAATAAATAATGTGACAACACACAAGTCATTCCACCTCTTTGGGCCTCAAGTTTCTCATCTGAGGATGAGGACTAGATGACCTCTAAGGTTTCTTCCCGGTCTAGAACTTTGATCCTGTGATCCTATGAATTGAATTGAATTTCTACCAGAATTAATAAGTAGGAGAGATTATTTTGTGCTGGGTTTGTCACCAGTAGATTTTTACAGAACCAGCTACCTGGAATGGAATTTGTAGATAAAAGACCTATAAAGTCCTTGGGTTTTAATTCTGAGATTAAGTTTAAGAAGAAAGAAATGAAGTTTTTCATCATTGAATATCTGTCTGGCTGACTGGCACGTCAAGGTGACTGACCAGTCACGGTGACTGATGCAGCACATGCTGGGAGACGTGTAATAGCAGAAGAATGGCACAGAACCATGTCCAGGGCTGGCAAATCAGCACAGAGAAGGGCCTGGACCAGGTTACCTGCTTTCCCTCCTTTTAACCCTATACATAATGCAGCCCACTGCTGAGCAGAGAGCCTTTCTTAGTAGGATTTTGTTGTTAGAATCCCTTTGCTTCCACCACAATTGCATAACAAGACTGATTGGAAACAGCAATCACTTTAATCTGCTATGTAGTACTTTGAGATTAAAGGTCTCATTTATAAATCACTAACATTTCTGCCACCTATACTTTGAAGCCCTTTGGGAATGACTGAGGCAGTGACAGAGAGACATGGCTGCCTCTGGAGGTTTATGTGTCTTCAGATCTTTTAACACTTGCTTATATTCACTAGTCCAATTCTTGTTGCAAGTCACTGTCATTATCTGATTTCTTAGTGTTCCCAACCTAGAGAGTTGACTTATGTCATATCTACTCAGGCTCAAGCTTTGTGAAATCTAGTTGTGTGTGTATGTGTATGTATGTGTGTATGCATATAAGCATTTATTCCCTTTTTGCACAGCAAAACCCATCTCCGACCTCTTATGTTATATGGTATTCTCACCCCCCACCTAGATTTCTAGTATTCTTATGCTGCCCACTACAGGATAACACTCATTCTTCCCTATTGGAGAAATATTCTGCCTCTATTATCTTTCTTACTTCTTTTGGTAAATTTTCTACTTCCTCAGGGCTCTGTTCTCAGCCAATTGTTAATAAAAGAAATTATCTGAAAAAGTAATTTGCATTAAGTTGAAATGACTGAAAATGGCTTAAAATATATTGCCCTTACTAGAGATATTTGCATTGAAAAAGAGAACTTTGGAGAAAACAATTCCTTAGCCTAACCAAGAACATAGCTCTTAGGACAAAATTTCAGACATCACGTTACCTAAACAGAGCAGACACTTGGTAGCAAAAAAATCTTCCACTTGTATCTCACTACCCCAGTTTACTTTCTAATTTGTTTGTGCCTAGAACTGGCCCTGATCTCACCTCCTGTCCTCATGGTAATCCAGTTGAGCTTTCTCATATCACTCCAACTTGTCCATGAGGATATCATGGGAGACTTGGCCTAGTCCCTTGCTTAAAATCAGAGAAACTATGTTTAGGTAAGTCTGTTTCTAGCTACCTAATCTCTGTTGAAAGGGAAAGGAAGTGAGACATTGACAGTCCCTGTTTTTATTGAAGTCTTCTCAATTCTTGGGTCCAAGTTTGGTATTCAAATTGGGACTGAAATTTTTCTACCTGGATTTCCTGCAGGGAAGGGCAGACTTGAAGAAGAAGCTAAAACATTTTAGCCCTTTGGAAAAGGTCTCTGCATATTTGTGACAATCTATATGTGGTGAAAAATTGGGAGGAAGATCAACCAGACTGTTCACCTATGCCTGTGGTTGTTCTAGGAAAATTATCTCTTTTCAGAATCACAGACTAGGTCTGAGTGATAACAGTAATTAGGGATGGCACCACTGTATACTCAGAGGGTAAAGGGATCCAGACTTTTTTTAATGGACCAACCTAGGTTAAATAAACCTCAAACACCTCTTGAATTTACTGGTCATGAGTAAAATACATGAAGATGCACAAGGAAATTGATAGACTTCTTTAGTGTCAGAACTTGCACTCATGGATTCATCAGTCATCCAAAGGATTTTTTAGGTGTACTTATCTGTGCTCCTCTCTTCCCCATTCCTCTTCTTCCTCTGGCAAAAGGAGACCAATATTGCTGGACTGTATAGACAGTCTTAAAGATATAACAAATGTGTTATCTCCTATGCATATTTTAAAAATAATTCAAGAATCTATAACAAATATGACCGTATGAATGTCTGAGTACTTTAGAGCTGTGGGTGCTTTCCCAATATATAACCAACCCCAAATCTCCTCCTCTAATACGCTTTCTACCTCTTGCTCTGGGAACAGTAATCAAATCAGTATTACCATTACTTCTGAGAAAGGGAATATCAACTGACATCCATGTGACTCCACCTTCCCTCTTTGTGATTTCCAGATCAAAGCATCCTTACCTAGTGTAACAACCAGCACCCTGGCATAGCCAGGATGGCCTGCCAGCACAGGTTCTCTGATCTGCTTTTCTGAAAGGAAAGGCAACTTTAAGGGGGTCAACAATCTTACTTTAAACAAACATATATAAATCATTCACTAGTTCAAGAGAAAAAGCTCAGCACCAGGAATGTAGAGAAAATACAAGCAGAGAATAAAAGCAGAGAAATTAGCATAGAGATCAACAAACAGGGCTCCAACTATCTGAACAAAGTAATACAATCACCTACATACACCACCAGATAGGGGGAGAATCAAACATCTGAGTAGTTGGGGGTCTCTGACCAAAGGGCTACTCAGAGTCCCATCCAGGGATTCTAAAGGTCCTTCTCATGAGCAAGTCCCCAAAGCAAAATCTCAGCTCAGAACATATATGTGTGTGTGTGTGTGTATACATATATATATAGTGCATATATATATATAGTGTATATATATGTATGTATATATATGCATATATATGTATGTGTGTATGTATATATGTATGTGTATATGTATATATGCATATATATATGTATGTGTGTATACTTACACACACACACATGCACATGCACACATACATACACTCTTGGCTAATAGACACAGAGACAGAAGGCATCACAACCCTCATGACTTAGTGCCTAATTAACTTAGTACCAAAAAGTGTAAAAGTCTTCCTATAAGAAAGCCTCCCAGTTAGCAAGCTCCTCCTTAGGCAAGTTTTTCCCCAAATGGGCTGTATGTGACTCAAGATATGTTGTAGCTATGATTGAACACGTGTGGTCACATAGGCCTATTAATGGATGAGGAAGATCTTCTTATCCCATTAACATTACACCTAGCTACTCCCCTATATGTATTATCCCCTCATTATATTGTAACCTCCTCTGAGAAAGGACTTGCCTCATTTTTGTATTTATGTGCCTAGAACCTATCACAGTGCTGAGCACATAGTAAGAATTTAATTTGCGTCCATCCATCCATTCATTCATCCATCTATTGTTCCAATAGTGCAGATTAAAACACATACATACTCTTCCATATTGTGCAACTCTTATACATGCTTTAATCTTCACAGGCGAGGAGGTGTAGATCTTCCAATATGTTTCCCCTAGTTCTCTTACATTGCAAAAAAAAAAAAAAAACTAATCGAACTTATGAGGTGAGCATCAGTTATCACTTGGTCTTGTTAAATAGCTGTTCTATTTCCCTTTTCTGGCCATATTTCACTCTGATGACATTCTTTGAAATGATTCTCTTGCATATCTAATTATTAGAAATATACTGAAGCTTATCTTATGCATACTATGGGACTCCCCATTGTCCTTGAGTGATCCACAACTTGAATTCTTCAGTGGCTTGTGATCTATTACTCATAGCAATATAACATTACCAAAAGAATAGTTAAGTAAAAAAAGATAGGCTTTTATTTCAGGCAAGAGGTAAAGGTCATTAAATCACTTCACAATTTCCCAAAAGCAATACAGGACACTCTCTTTTTCCTATTATATCTGAATCCAGCTCAATGTTCAACTATGCTGCCTATTCAAGATATATATGTACTAATAACTCAGCATTATGGGCAATCCACTGAGCTGTGTGATATAATCTAGATGGCAAAAACAAAACAAAATAAAAAAAATCATCCACTAGTATTTTCCTGTGTTAAGCCAAATTATTTTGAGTGACTTTGTAGAGTCTTAACATCCAGTGAGATATAACATGGAAATATATACTTACTAAAGGTGTTTGCCAATATCATGGAGGATATGTTGCTCAGTGTTCAAAGACAGAAATATCAAAGCAGGTAAGTCAAGTATATAAAGTGTGGAAGGAGGGGCAGAGCCCGGATGGTGGAGTCAAAGCAGGGACTTCTTGAATTCTTTCCCAAACCCCTCCAAATGCCTGTAAAAAATGACTCTAAACAAATTCTAGAGCAGCAGAACCCAAAAGTGACAGAGGGAAACAAATTTCTAGCCCAAGACAACCTGGAAAGTCAACAGGAAAGGCCTATCATACCACAATCCAGTGTGGGCCACACTGGCACAGACCAGGGCTCAGCAACACCTGGAGTAGGCCTCAGGGGAAGGAATTATTGGCAGCTATGGCAGTTCCCAGACTTCTCAACCCACAAACACTAAAGACAACTTACAAGGTCAGTAGGAAAGGGATGTGAGACCTGGGTGAAAGAAGAGCATGGTTCATCCCCAGCCATGAGGATGCAGAGGTAGTGGCCACAGAAGCAGCTGCTTCCAGAGCTCTCGGCCCACTGATGGTGGGGGCAGTGGGAAATTGAGCAGCTGATCAGAGGGGGATTGCAGGGATCTCTTTGCTGGCACTGAAGCAAGATTCTCTTGCTTTGCCCTTTATTGGATCTGGTCACAGTCCTAGATGGCAGTGCTGGGGTGAGGAGGAGCACTGGTGTGACAGAGCTTGTGGCAGTGGTTGAGAGGGAATCCTCCTCATAGTTCCAAGGCATAAAAGAGTGCTTGTGGTCACTCACAGACCAAAGCACAGACTAAGAAAGGAATAAACACCTTAATAGAAAATTTGACTTTCAAATACAAGAATCAAAAGAAGCACGAAAAGTAAACAGGAAAGAGAAATCACAAGGGACTTATTAAAGTTGAACTGTTTATATTCCTACATGGAAACATGATATTTGTAACTCATGAGACCTTTCTCAGTATTAGGGTAGTTGGAAGGAACACACACACACACATGTGTGTGTGTGTAGATAGATATAGATGTAGATATAGATATAGTTATAGATACAGATAGGCAGAGGACAGAGGATGAGTTGAATATGAAGAGATGATACCTAAAAAATAAAATTAAGGGGTGAGAAAGGAATGTGTTGGGAGAAGGAGAAAGGCAGAGGTAGAATGGAGTAAATTATCTCAAATAAAAGAGGCAAGAAAACCTTTTACAGTGGAGGGGAAGAGGGGGAAATTGAGAGGGAATGAGTGAACTTTATTCCCATCAGATTTGGCTGAAGGAGGGTATAACATACACATTCAATTGGATATGGAAATGTCTCTTACCCTACAGGAATACAGGAACACAGAAAAAAAATATGTCTAGAGTAGGATAAGAGAGGGGGGAATGATAGCAAAGAGAGCAGATGGGGGGAGGGGTAAACAGAAGCAAACACTTCTGAGGAGAGATAGGGTCAAAGGAGAAAACAGAATAAATGTGGGGCAAGGTAGGATGGAGGGAAATATAATTAGTCTTTTACAACATGACTATTATGGAACTGTTTTGCATGAATATACATATATAAGCTACATCAAATTTTTTGCCTTCTCGATGAGGGTGGGTGGGCAGGGAGAGAGAGAATGTGGAACTTGAAGTTTTAAAAATTAATGTTAAAAATTGTTTTCACCTGCAACTGGGAAATAAGATATACAGTGGAGCATAGAACTCTATCTTATCCTACAGTAAAACAGAAAGGAAGGGTATAAGAGAATGAGGGGGGGGGTGATAGGAGGGAGGGCAGATTGAGGGAAGGGTTAAAAAGGATGCATGCTGTCTTGGCATAGGGGGAGGGGAGAGATGGGGAGAAAATTTGGAACTCAAAGTCTTGTGGAAGTGAATGTTGAAAACTAAAAATAAATTAATTAAAAAGTAAAGTGTAGAAGGAATGATAGACTCTCATTCTAAATGCTTCATTATACTGCCATTATTATTGGGATTTGGGGAATATTAAAAGTACTTCAGAAGAATATCAGAGCATTGGGGAGATCTATTGAGAATCTATATAGAGAGGTAAACAAAAATTGGACAAAATGAGAAGGCACAGATAGACTGTTATATGCATGATTTGAGCAAATACACCGATTTATGAGGCAGTTAATATACTGAATGACATTATTGGGGTCAGAAGGTGTGAATGATGAGCTAACACTAACCAGACAAAATGTAATAGGGTAAAATTTAAAGTCTACATTTGAGACCTTTTAAAAAAATCAATTACTTAAGTAGATGGTGGAGAAGATATGGCTAGAAAGCAGTTTGTATGAAAGAAAAAAAGATCTGAGAGTTTTATTGAGCTATCAACTCTATTTGAGAGGATAGTGTCATGTGATAGCCAAAAGAGCTAATGTCATCTGAATAGGAATTTGCTTTAAAGAAGCATTGATAAAAGTACAGTGTCCAGAATGAGGGAAATTATATCCCTATTGGAAACTTCCCAATTTATATTACATTTACTAATACAAAAAGTTACTAAATAGTGCACACTGTTTAACCCAGCTATCTATACTACTGTTAGGCCTAGGCCTCAAAGAGATCAAAAAAGAAAAGTTCTTACTTGCACAAAATATTTCTAGCACATCTTTTTATGGTGAAAAAATGGAAAATAAGGAGATTCCATCAATTGGGGAAGAGCTAAACAACTTGTGGTAGCTACATGTAACAGAATACTCTCATGCTGTAAAAATGAGGGAACTATGATTTCAAAGAGATATGAAAAGACTGATACAAGTGAATTGAGCAGAACTAGGAAGAAGAGTTTATTCTGTAACATTAATATTTTAAAAAGAACATTTTTTAAGACTGGCATGAAATGATGAAGAATGAAATGAATAGTATAAGGAAAACAATTTATATAATGAAAACAACACTGTTAAAACAAACAACTTTGAAAGTCATAAGAATGCTGATGAATTACAATGACCATCCATGATTCCAGAGGATGGATGATGAAGCATGCTAACCACCTCATTACAGAGAGGTGATGGATTTAGAGTGCAAAATGAGACATACATTTTTTTCAGACATAGCCAATGAGGAAATTTGTTTTGCTTTGCTAAGCATTTTGTTACAAGGATTTTTGTTTTGGTTTTCTTTTTTCTATTCAAGGAAGCATGGGAGTGGGAGAAAATGGATTTCTGTTATTTTTTAAAATAATATTTAAGTTAAAAATATGCTACAATTCTAGACTGTTGTTCTGAGTCCAGGTGCCACAAGTACAGATGAGGCATTCACATATGAATCAAAAATAAAGTTATCTGTTAAAAATGTATTTATACTACTTACCCCACACTTGTGAGGAAAACACGTTGTAACCTTCAAGCACTATGAGAGTGGAAGCTATAATTAGAACCTAGGGATTCTTTTCTGTGGAAGGACACAAAATGTTGGTTTTCTTGAGCCAAGATATAATGCTTGAGCCTGCCTTGTGAATAGGAAAATAGCTGTGGTGTCAGAGGGCCATTTCAAATCTTTCTCCTCTTCCCCACTTATCCAAAATTCAAAGGAAAAAAATCTCTTTTGCTTTTATATTGATGTTGGAAACTCTACCATTACAGCTTCATCACTCCTTTATAAGATTTAGTTTCCTCAAAGAAATGCAATTTTTCCTGGGAGGTATTTTAAAGCAAGATATTAGAAAGGGAGTTGGAGTCAGGAAATCAGGGTTCCAAATTTAGTTCTGATGCTTACTAGATATATGGCCAGAGTCAAATCTCTTAAACTCTCTGAATTTTACTTTTCAGTCTTTAAAGTCTAGACGATAATGTAAGCACTGTTTACCTCAGAAGGTTGTATAAAGTGCTATTTAAACATGAGCTACTATTTTCATAACAAGTCTTTGTTAATCATTGGCACTTTAAATAAGTTTATCAGATCATTTCCTAAAAGCAGGTTTTAATGGAAGAGAAGAGATTGTGAAGACATAGGATGCTTGGGAGTTGGAGGTTCAGGGTAAATGTAGTAGTCATTAAGGGTTTCTCTGAGGCAAGAGAAAGGAGCGTATAGGGAATGGCCTAGAAGACAAACTTTTCTGACAACGCAATTTTGATAAGGTTGGCCCTATGCCTGTCATGAAAACTTTGATGGGCCTGCTCCCATATGGCTTCTGACTGTAAATGTTTATTTATACCCTAAAACCAGATGCCCTAACTTTACAATTCACATTTTGCATAAATATTTGTTGATAAATAAACTAGTGAGCTGGCATGGTCATTGCAGGTAAGGCCTATTTTTTTACAAAGGATTTGGACTTTATAGACTGTAAAATATAGATATTGCTCTATTTATCTTGATGTCCCTCTATGAAAAAGGTGACTACAGAGATTGGAAAAACATGCCATTGGGTCAAAGTCAAGCTCTTTGTGGAAAATTTTAAAAATCTGCCCTCCCAAATATATGAAAACCTAGCTGTTCATTCCATAAATATTTGCAAGAGCTAAATTTTTGCAATATTTGCAAGGCTATTGTCAAGAAACACATTAGAAGAATCCATAAAGGAGAGGAAATGGTGATTTCTAAGAGCAGAAATGTTCCCAGGCTCTCAGCTATCTGAGGTTAAGTTGAATAAGAAGTCTAAGGAAAGATAATGGAGGTGTTCAATGACCTCAGTAATGTAGGGACAGCCTGTTGGGACACTGCATTTGGTCTCTCCAATCAGAAAATGAGGTAGGAATTAAAATTTTTAAATAAACTTTTCCCTGAGGTCTCTCACAATTTTTCAAGAAATAAATAAAAACTACTTTCAACCAGGTTCCAGTGGTCAAAGATGGGAGAAGTCAGAGTGGGAAACAAGCACCCCACCCTTTTCTATCCTTCATATGACCATTTCTAGTCTCTTCTACTGAGGATCACAGATGTCTAAAGTTGGAAGAGACCACAGCAACCAATTTGACCAAACCAATGATTTTACAAATGAGGAAACTGAGAGCCAATGTCTGGCATATAAGAAAGGTCAGAGATGGAATTCAGATCTGAAACCAGTGAGCTTTCTGCTGTACTGTGCTGCCTCATTTGAAAACATTGAGTCGTTGTTCATATCAGCTCCAATCACCCCGTCATTTTTATTTTCCTTCTGCAAAATGTCCCTTAAATTTACCTTTAACTCTTCATCCACACTGATACTGTCACAGACCACATCTTCATTATATTACACCAGGCAACATGTTGATACCAGCACAAAGCCACCTATAAACAGGACTAGCTACAGAACTTCTCTATCTTTGGGGAAACTTTCTTCAATTTTTATCTCACTAGATTTCCTTTTTGATGATGGCAGACAACTCTGAGCATGGCTCCAGATTTTGTGACTTCTTTTAAAAAAAATCACGAGCCTGAAGAGAGGGACTTCCTTCACTAATGGAGGTTGGCACATGCCCTACAAGTTATAGAGAGTTTCCCGGGCTGCTTAATTGGCCTGCCTAGGGTCAAACTGTCAGTATATGTTAAGAGGCAGGATTTGAACACAAGGCTTCCTGACTCCAAGGTCAGGTCAGCTCTTTATCCGTTATGATATATAGCCTACTCCAACCCCCACCTCTGTCTCTCTTGCCTTATCTGAAAATAATGAGCAGAAGATTGTCAAACAACATATTATTTTGTTGTTGTTGTGTCTTTCAAGGAATCTTGAATAATTCTGATGTGAGCATAGGATACACCTTATTGAAAATAAGTTGTTAAGGTAGAATTTTGCTCTACTGAATCAAAACCTTTTAAGAATCAATAAACAATAAGCACAGCAGAATCTTGTATGCTTTGCATCTTTCCATCAATTGTTAGGTAGTGTGTTTTCTATTGTGTAATACTACTTATAATAGTCTGTTTATTCATTATTAACATCCTCACTATGGATATCCTCAATGTGTGGTATGTTATTTTCACAATTTTTTTTTCTTATATAAATAAGAAAGTAGAGGCATAAGTTGGTAGTTTGGTCACTTTACCCTCTTTTTTCTAGCATTATTGAAGTCTGATTTTTTATGTCTATAGCATCTTCATCTCCTTATGATATCTCATGGATTATTCCCTTAATGTCTTCACAATTGGCTTGCCCCCAGCACAAATCTCTTCTACATGCACTTAGCCTTATGAAGTATCTACTTGTGTTTGATTTTCCCATCTTTATTCTCTTTACTGCAATTTCTGCAATCACATCCAGTACTGTATTGTTAGAGTCCAAATATGATGACTCCATTTTCCTTGATGGGTAAAAGAGTTTCTTATAAAAAAAAAATGTAGATCTTTTGTCTGCTATCCTTTTCCTAGCTCCATCCTTAAGTTAACAGGCTAGTTGGGAGAGGAAAATGGATCTCTTTGTTACTTTCAACCCATTCTTCTGTCAACACTACTCAGCATACTCCCCCTTTAGAAGCCATTAACATCTGCTTATATTCCATATAATTTCAAAAATTCTCTTCAACAAATGTGTATTAAATATCTCATGTTGGCACGGGGGAACATACAAAGGTTAGGTTAGGCACAGTTCTTGTCCACATGGACCTTAAGCAGATAGAACATACAATCTAATAGGGAGGAAAAGATTAATACAAATAACTGCAATATAAAGAGAATATGATAAACACAAACAAGAGCTCCAGGCAAAATAATTTGAGATCACTTTCACCGCAGAGGGGGTAGGAAAGACTTAATGAAGAAGTTGGCACTGGCCTTGGACCTTTAAGAAAAGAAGAATTACTGATAAAACAATAGATGGGGATTGGCAGCAAGTGTGTGTGTGTGTGTGTGTGTGTGTGTGTTTGTGTGTGCGTACACAATGAAGATGGATCCAGCCCTCCCCCCCAAAAAATGAGCCAAGAAGATTCTAGCTTGCTATGCTAAGAAATAACAGCCCTCTAGAACAGAGGTATCAAACATGCAACCAGTAGGCCTCATGCAGCCCACAACACTCAAATCAGATTAAAATCTAAGTTGGAAATTTTTAACAAAATGAATAAAAATACAGTAAAACATACTTGACATTAATATGTGGTTTTCCAAGTGAATATGTGGTGCACAGGAATAGTTACATATCATGTAGTGGCTCTGTTTCTGTTTGAGTTTGACACCACTGCTCTAAAATGTTATATTGAGGAATTAATGCTCCCTAGATTGCTGCTCCAAAATAAAAAGGGATGTGATTAAGCAGAGCAGCTTCAGAATGTAATGTTCAACGCTAGTGCTATGAGTGATTTGACTCTTTTCTTCTTGCATTGTGTTGGAGACACAGAGAGATTGTGACATGACTAGCAATCCTTTGGACATGGGTAAGGTGGTAGCTATTTGGTATGGCATGGAAAACATTTATTTACTGCTTGATTCAGTTCCTCATTATGTGTCTTGCTATTCTGATACATTAAGTGAATTTTGCTATAAATTTATGTGTCAAATGACATAGTCTTGAATAGAGATGTATTGCTGGGGGCTCAGACCTGTAGATTTGAATAGATAATGACCCACGACAGAACCCTGAACCTGGATGTAGCTGAGAGGGCTGCCACATCAGATCTCCCTGAGCTTTATTTAAATAGTGAAATTGAAAGGACCCCAGAGGTCATGCCTGCCTGAAGTATTATTTCCCTTCATATCATCCAAGACAAGTAAGTGGTCAGTCATTCTCTCTTTAAAAGCTATCAATGATGGGCAATTTATTACCTTATCTAGAAAAGCATTTTGATTTCATATAGTCCCAATTGTTAGAAATTTCTTCCTAATTAGACACATTGTATACATGGATATTTGTGTACCAATGCATGGATTTAGGGAGTGGGTAGGAGACTGATGATAAGAAAGGAAAAGACATTGAAACAGGAAACACTAAAGACAATTTCGTTTGACCCTGAGAATTTGGCTAGGTGGTACAGTGGACAAAACACTGGGCCTGGAATCAGTAAGATTCATATTCAAGAGTTCAAATCTGGCCTCAGACACTTAATAGCTGTTTGATTCTAAGCAAGTCACTTAACCCTGTTCACCTCAGTTTCTTCATCTGTAAAATGAGCTGGAGAAGAAAAGGGCAAACTACTCCAGCATCTTTGCCAAGAAAAACCCAAATGGAATCACAAAGAGTCAGACATGACAAGAACAACCCAACAACAAACAGCAACAATCATAACAAAAAGAATATGGCTCTCGATTTTCCATCATCTCTACCTACCAAGATGAATTTTCTGCCCCAAATAGTAGTTCTGTCAATGTGATCCAAGATGGTGACCTCCCTTTGGACCTTCTTCCACTCCCTCCATCCCATGCTTGCTGTTATGTATGACTTCTAAGCTAGGACTTGGAATTCTCTTCTGGGAATAGTATCAAAAGCTGAAACGCCCCCTGTGGTCCAGAGGGAGGAGGCAATTGTTCCTTCACGTTGGTATCCCTCCAAGGACAGCAGTGCTTTCATATTTTCGGATTAATTCACGATCAAACATTGACGAATCATACTATTTTACTGAAAAGCACAGTCCTTAAGTCAACCACCTAATCTAAGGGAAGAAATTAAACTCTAAACCAACATAAACACATTACAAGTCATTAGTGTAATTAAAAAGGAATGTATAATTAAAACATTTGTGTATTTTAGCTCAAATTCATCTGCGGTCGGAAATTTTAATGAACTGTTCATCAAAGAAATCTCGGGAGTCTGGGGATAAGTTTAGCATAACAAGAAATTGGATGTTTTCTTCCCCTCCGCACCAGAAGCTCCATTCCCACCGGTTTCTAAAAACCAACCTGTCATTGGCTCCACCAAACTAATAATGATTCTAAGTGGTTATGATCGCTACAATGTTTTAAACTGATGTTATCTTTTTTATCCCTTAAGAATCATGTTTTTCATAATTACTTCTCTTTTGTCCTTTCCTTAAGACAAATGATTTTGTAATTAGTGATGAAGGAAGGAGTCATCACTCCAAGACATCTGTCAAGTTGTCATGAAGTATGTCTCCCTGTAGCTATATTTAAACTTTCTGTTTAATAGCCTCTTGCTTTATTTCACGATTACATCTCTGCGGAACCATACGCAGGATCCCCTAATGATCAGGTTCTATAAAACACAGAGCAATTAGATTGTAAGAAATATTGCTCCCCAGGAAGTCCTTCCTATTCATAATGTACATCTTTCCCTCTCTGGATCCCCTCGTCCTCTGTCTCCTCCTCTAAGTTGGTGTCCCTTGCCTTGAACTCCTTGGTGGAGTGATTTTAGACATTGTTACAGGAGATGACTGAATGTGTCAACAATTAAGCTGACATTTCCCCCAACCGCAGCATAGGGTTGTAACAATGCTCTCTCCATCTCCAAGAAAATGACATGCTATTGTGAGGTACTGAATACTTATCTCTTGCAAGGGAGAAGAGAAAGAGCTACTTTGGCATCGATGTTGAGGATTTCATGATACTCCTGGAAGAGGAATGATTGGACCACTTTCATGTACTCTATCCTCTGCCGTCTCATTCTCAGAGAAAGGCTGCTTCAATGGGGTCTCCTCAAGACTTATTTATCAAGAGCCAGAATTCAGATTGACAGAGACATACTGTAGAGTTCTGGGTAATTTGGAGATCCTCATCTCCATGGCAGTGCATTCCATTTTAGCACTGATCTCCAATTCACATGCCTTTCAGTCAATAGCTCAGACCCTAAATCTCACAGAAATCTGAAGTCACTTTAATGATAACTTTTGCAATTCTAATACTGCTTTGTACTTTTTTAATGACAATAAAATACCATCCCTTTAGTGGAAGGAAATTTTATCTTACTAAGGTGTCCAATTTGAGGGCTCCTGAAGCACCCAGTTTGATAAATACAAGAAAATAAGAAATTATTTTACATACAAAAGACAAACACATGACCTTTATTTCGATTGGCTTTCCAATTTGCCTGTGCATTCGGTATTTGGCTCTATTTTCTTACCACCACCATGGTCACTTTGAATAAAGATCCCAAACAGAGCAAGACACACAAACCATCTACCTTCACCCTACAAGTAGCCTGGTTTCATCAGAGATGGAAAAGGAAAGCTAAGGCATGGTGGCAGTGTGTCTCTGGAATTTTAATACAAACCATGATCTAAGTACCAACATCTGGCAGAGCTCGCTGGCTCCCTTGGCTGATTTGCCATTAGTTTGCTGGCTCTTTCCTGGGTTAGCCGACAGGCCTTGTGACACTTATCTTCAGGAGAATATCTGCTGGTGAGTTTGCTCAATGAATTGGCCGAATGTGAGAATTGCTTTGTACTTCTACAGCTACTTTAATCTGAGATCCCAAAGCACACTGACATAAAGTTTCCTTTGTTCTTTGTAGGAGAAACTAAGGCATGGATAGGTATAGTGATTTGTTCAAAACCACAGAGGCTTGGGAATAGATTATTTCTAATTTGAAATCAGACTTTTGACTTTTCAGTTTATATTTTCCACAGGGTATCCAACTTCGGTTGATAGTAATAGATAGTGTTGATTACAAACAAAGAGTGATATGGGTTTTCTTCAGCCTCTGTCCTCTCAATATCCTTTTTCCTTCTCCTACTGCTCCCAGATCCCAGCAATGTGTCCATCTGCCTGTTCTTGCAGAGTCATGGTCTACAATCAAATATGAGGTTTGACTCATGAAGATCAGACCAGTTTCACGATATTGTACATCTATTCACTTCTGCAGTCTCTGATGAGAACAACATCGGCAGAATTACAATGAAATAAGACATTGGTGGATCATCTAACAAAAGCGAATGTGCTTAACAATAACATCAAAAGACTGTTGAGCAAGAATACACAATTGGTTCAGATAACTGCAACTCTCCTTGTTTCTATATTTGCCACAGTGGCAAGTATGGTCACTTTTGACTCCTCATTAGTTTAGTTTTTATGTTAATACTACCAAAAAGCTATCAATGATTTCAGCCTCCGGAAAAAAAAATATTATTAGAAACAATTTTATTGACTTTTTTTGGAGGGGAAAAAATTCTATGAGCCTAAATTGAGTAGATGTTCTCTTCCTCCTCCTCCTCCTGTTCCTCCTCCTCCTCCTCCTCCTCCTCCTTTTCCTTCTCCTTCTTCTTCTTCTTTTCATAATGAATGTTTCCAAAGAATCTATCCTTGATCCTTTTATCTTTTCTCCCTACAATATCTTGGTTAGCAATTTTATCCTCTCCTATGTCTTCAACTACCATGTTTTTTCAAGTCAAACAATGAATCAAACAATAATATTTTATTAAGTACTTGTTATCTTCCACACATTGTACTAGAGACTGAAAATGAAAAAAAAATGTATCTACACTAAGGGAACTTACATTTTATTTGTTGAGGAAAAATATATGTATTATTTAAGATACCATCTGCATTGTACACTGGATAGAGTGCTGGGCTTGGAATCTGGAAAATCTGGAAAACCTAAGTTCAAATCCTGTCTCAGATGTTTACTAGCTGTGCTACCCTGAGTAAGGTACTTAACCTTTATTCACCTCAGTTTCCTCATCTGTAAAATAGGAATAATTAACCAACCTCCTAGGGTAGGTTAGGTGAGGATCAAAACAAATATTTATAAATTGCTTTGAAAACTTTAAAGGCTACATAAATGCTAGTTATAGACAAAACACATGATATGCACAAAATGAATACTTAAAGACATAGGATCTAGTATCATTTAAATCTATATCTCTAGTTTTGTTCTGTCTTCTACACGCCACACTTTCATCTTTAGCTACCATCAGCATGCCTCTACTTGGAGATTTCAACCTCTGTCTTTACAAAATGCAAGATTTTGACATTTCTCTTGACATTTTTCAGTATAGTGCAAGGAATAGAGTGCTGGGCCTGTAGTCAGGAAGACATCTCCCTGAGTTCAAATTTGGCTTCAGATACTCACTAGCTGTATGACTCCAAGCCAATCACTTAACCCTATTTGCCTCAGTTTCCTCAACTGTAAAATGATCTGGAGAAGGAAATGGCAAGCCAATCCAATATCTGCCAAGAAAGCTCCAAGAGTCAGAAAGGACTGAAAAGTGACTGGACAACAGCAACAATGATGCTACGATTTCTATCTGTGGCCCTACAAGTAATTTTATAGTCTGTTTTGAAGACTTTAACCATTTATCATGGTAGGGTAGAAAAAGAGAATGAGAAAATTTAGAGTCAGAAGATTCCAGTTTAAATACCAGTTGACCCTGTCTCCTGGTGCAAACATGGGCAAGTCACAAACTTTCTGGTTCCCAGTTTCCTCATCTTTTGGATTGAATTGTATTTCTGAAGTCCATTCCTGCTCTAAATATTCTATCTTTTGACCTCTTATCCCGTGATATCACCAAGGACCCTCACATCCATTCCCTCGTCTCTACTCCCATTGTAACTATTCTAGTTGAGGTCCACATTACTACTTGATCAATTGCATTAAAGGACTAATAGGGCTTCCAGTTTCCCCTTCCCTCCCTGACCCTCCCATCTCACATTGTGCACCGTCCTTCATTAAACTGACATAATCATTTTATTAAACAGAAGTTACATTATGGTACAGCTCTGATAAAAAAAATTCTCAGTAACTACTTTTGCCTCTCAAGTTCAAATCCTCTAACCTGTAAAAGTCAGCTACAGTTTGATGTTCTCTCTAACCCCCCCTCCCACCCCTGCTGACCCCATCTCATATTACTAAACTCTATGAAGCATGTGATCTTACCAAAACAGTGCATTTCTGGTCCCCTTCAAAATATCCTATGTCCTCCCACCACCCTCCTGTATCCTAGAACAAGGGGTGGAGTGTGTTGTTAAGCAAAATTGTCTCATTAGCATGGCTTTTGTTTCTTTTGAGTGGAAGTACTTTCAGCTGTTAAGTGCTAAGCCCCAGGCCCAGGGCCCTGTCAGGTGTGAAACCTGTGTGGGTGTGGATTGGTGACTTAGGAGGGGCCAGCTTGGGAACCAATGGTCTCTGGTCATGGAGGCGGGGCTTGAGAATGCTGGAAGCTCGGCTGCTAGGAGGGGTGAGCTGGGAAACAACTTCAGCGGCGGCGGCGGGGGCGGAAGGTTTGGAAGCCAGAAGCTGCGGAAGCCAGAAGCTGCGGAGGCAGGAAACTGTGGACTTCAGCGGCGGCGGCGGTGGCGGCGGAAGGTGTGGAAGCCAGAAGCTGCGGAAGCGGGGCTTACCCGAGTGTGAGCAGGAACGTGAGGCCAGTGAACATGATTTGGCTAAATACTCTCTTGCTTTACTTTGGCCTCCTAGTTGCCCTTGTGAAATGGGCTTTCTGGGCCTGGAGTCTTTTTGTCAAGATGTTGGAATGGGGAGGCTGGTTCAAGTTTTTGCTGCGGTGGGGCCTAAATAAATTTCTTGTTGTTTTCTCCTTAGAGAATCTCTCATACCTTGCGATTTCGGACCATTCAAACATATACATGATTATATTTGAGATC
>CM053622.1:298668775-298671275 GCA_028646595.1 Phalanger gymnotis
TTGGCCTCCTAGTTGCCCTTGTGAAATGGGCTTTCTGGGCCTGGAGTCTTTTTGTCAAGATGTTGGAATGGGGAGGCTGGTTCAAGTTTTTGCTGCGGTGGGGCCTAAATAAATTTCTTGTTGTTTTCTCCTTAGAGAATCTCTCATACCTTGCGATTTCGGACCATTCAAACATATACATGATTATATTTGAGATCATCAATTCGGCCTTCCTACTACACCTCCCTGTGCCTAATCTGCCCTCCTTATTCTTTACGTTTTGAATTCTTCAGCATTTTTGATATTGAATGAAAATTTCACCTTTTATGCTCTCCCTGATTCTTAGCAAGACCTCACATGACATGTTGCTTTTCACCTCTTTAAGATACTTCTTTATAAAGCCATAAGATCATAGACAGAGTTGAAAGGAATATTGAAATTATAAGCTAGAACACACATACACACACACACACACACACACACACACCCCTCATTTTATGCATGAGCAAATTAAGACACAGAGAGTTTAAGTGATATTCCCAAGGTCACATAGATGATAGTGAGTTACTAAGCCAGAATGTGAATGTAGGTCTTATGCCTCTGAAATTTAGTATTATCTCCACTGTACTATGCTACAGGGATAATATTAAATCATATTGTATGATACTATAGTAAAATTTATATACACATATACACACATATGTACATGTGTGTATACATACATATATACATAAACATACACATACATATATATATATGTGTGCGTCTTCACTATATGAAATTTTAAGCTCAACAAAGGTGGGGACTATGACTTATCTTTGTATTTGGCTGTAACATTCTAGTTCCATGAAGACTGGGGCTACTTAATTCTTGGGGTTTTTTTCATCTCTAGAGATTATCATATTATGTTCTACATACTCTGTCTTTAATAAATTTTAGTTGAATTAAGTTTTTAAAATAAACTTTTAAAATATATATTTTAGCATTGTACAAAATGTTACGTATACATTAGGGCCTAATAAGAGTTTAATAAACTCATGAATAAAGCGAATGATTTCCTAATCTTAAGGTACTTCTAATCTGATAGAGAAACAGGTAAGTTTTTCAAATGATAACATAATAAATCCACAGGAATGGTTGAAACCAATCAGTATGAACTATTTGAGGATGAAGAGATCATCCCTATCTCCAGACACTAGGGAAGATTGGACAGCAGAGCTAGAATCATGATCTAGGCCTTGAAAGAAAGGCATGACTTAGCGAGACATGGAAGCAAGCTAGGCAGAAGCTACTTCAGCAAGCAAAGATCATGTGCTTACAGGTCTTTAATGAAAAAAAAAACGCATCATAAGATAGGAAAATGGGAAGCATTCTATTTTGTCTAGACCAGGAATAGAGTGAAGAAGATAGTATAGAAAAAACAAAACAAAACAAAAGATCTGGAAAAGTATATTGCGACTAAATTATAGATGACCTTGAATAGCAAAATAAATAACGTTTACTTTATTTTGCTCTTTTCTAGCAAGTAATGGGGAAAAATTGAAGGTTTGGAGGAAGGGAGTTACAAGAATAGGAATGATAACAGTAATAGTAATACTAGCAGCTTAATAACAGTAACAGCTTATATGTATTTAATACTTTAAGATTTTCAAAATATTTTACATACATTACCTTATTTGGGCCTCACAACAACCCTGTAAGGCAGATGGTCTTATTGTCACTCTTTTTAGCTAAAGAAGCCAAGGTTCAGTGACTTGCCCAGAGACCCATAGCCAATAAGTTTCTGGGGCAGGATTTGAACTGAGGTCTTCCTGGATCTAAGTCCCTTTAGGCTTCTACTTATGATCTGTGTCCTGTCTCATACGGGCAAATTTTTTCATTTGAAAGTTTACTTTGGCTATAGTGTAAAAGATAGAAGGAAGAAAGGGAGAAGCTATAAAGACCATCTAAAGGATAAAGGATAAAGAGGAGAGGCCTAATGAGGCTCTGAACTAGGGTAGTGGAATTTGGAGTTGAAAGGAAAGTAGAGAATTAAAAAAAAAACATTTGAGAGTTAAAATCATTGAAATGAGCTGTTTGGCCGCAGCTTCCCAGCTAGGAGGATGCTGAGTGTTTGGGTCCCTGGTATTGAGCACACTGATGGGGAAAGCTTGTTAGTCTGAGATGCACCTGCTTGCATTTCTCCCCAAGGGAGGGAGGGGACTTGTAGATTCCTTAAGGGAGGACTCAGTGGGAGAACAGGACTGATAATAACTAATGATTCTCATTCTCCCTAGCAGAGAGTGGTTTTGGAAGGTGCTTGGCTGGAGAGGGGAAACAGGGATGGTTTCCTTAGCGTAGGCTAACTGATGTGGCCAGAGGATCTGGGAGGTGTACTCTCTTTCCATTCTGAGTGTGTTCCTGTCTCAAATCCATCTCCTAGCTTAAGTTCCTTGTCGGTGTTTTTGTTTGTTTGTTTGTTTGCTTGCTTGTTTTTTTTTCTAGGTGTCATCCAAGGGCTTTTCCTGGTCCTATTTGTCTG
>CM053622.1:298676275-298681811 GCA_028646595.1 Phalanger gymnotis
GCTGTCACTCAATGTCTATATGAGTTTGCTTAAGTCCCTTAAACAGCCCTGGGCCTCAGTTTCCTTATGTGATAAATGATGGGTTTGAATTAGATGACCTCTAATGTTTCTTTCAACTCTAGATCTCAGATGTTTTGGGTATGTATAGATACAGTCTCATTTGTCATAATTTTTGGTGGAACTACGTATTTCCTTTAGCCCTGTTATGTACTGACTTACTTATTCAGAATTAATTGAGAATAACTGATTGAATCAAGGGTTTGAGTTTGTGAAAGACAGCAGATAGATCTTCCAAAGGATCAAGTGGAAGAGCCAGAGCGAAACCCATGGAGTAGCTGAGCAGTGGAAATTGAACATGGATTCTGTGCAATGTGAAGCTTTAGCAGAAAAACAGTTCCCTTCCACACCTGCCCTGCATGGCCAGGGAAGCCCTGACATGTCCTTTAATGGCTGTGAGGAGGCATTTGTGGAGCCTCTTTGGTGTCCTCCAATTGAGAAATGGTTGTTGTTGTGTTTGTCCTTCATTTTTGAAGAGGACTATGGCATCAGGGAGATGATGACATGACTTGCAGTTGACTTTGATTTGAGTGAGGGAGGGCTGTGCAAGGTCACCTGCCTCACTTTCTCCTCCAGAGCCATCTGGGTCCAGTGACCAGATATTCACCAGGATGACTGGAGATGGCCCAGGATGCATTGGGAGACCCTGGTCCTTTTAAGGTAAGGCCTTTTCAGGTGCTCACTTTGAGTGAGGTTAGGCCCATTCTGTGAATAGGTCTCTTTAACAATTGAATCTAGGGATGGCCTCCTTAATTAGAAAAAAAGAAAAAAAATCAAGCTGGGAGGAAAAGACTCTCAGGGTTGCAAATTGTATGGCTCTAGGGAGAAAGGATATGTTAATGATCAAAGCAGCAGTGAACTTGTATGAGCTACCTGACTAGTGTCAAGAGTTGCAGGACCTAGTTTTCTAGAATGGAGAAAAACCTGCCTTTGTTTACCAAGATGGGAGAGCTGTAATAAAGAAAGCTGTGATTGAGAGGAAGAAACCTCATCCTCCTACTACTGAAAGCAATTATACTGGAGAGGTCCCTAAGAAAGGGCTTGTCTCCCTAGCAGCCAAAAGAACAGACTTTCTTTTTAGGGAAACCCCAGACACTTAAGTGAGTATTTTAAGTTTCACAAGCTGTTTTACTTCCCTAAGGAAGAATGGAAATTTACTTCCCTAAGGAAGAAGGGAAATTTACTTCCCTAAGGAAGAAGGGAAATGAGGAAGATGGAAGGAACAGGGGATTATTTAGCAACCTGAAATGGGTATCCATAAAGGAGAATCTTGAAGAAAGTATCAATTGGATGCATTAGAGTAGGGATTTTTAACCTTTTCTGTTTTATGGTCTTATTTGGCAAGCTAAGGGAGCCTCTGGACCCCTTCAGAGAGTAATTTTTAAAGATAACAATTGAAAGAAATGATAAATTTAACTTGGAGGTTAGTAAAAATAAAGATGTCACTTTTTCATATCTTATAAGCTTGACATCTGAACTGGTTTCTTGGTTGGAATTTAGATTTAAGGAAAGACCTAAATGAAGAATCCGGGAATGTATATCTATTTCAATTATACATAGAATGGTCACAAAATTCAGCACATTACAGGATCATACAAAAACTCTACACCTATTTGAAGGAGAAGTTAATAATACCTTTTTCCACATCATGAAGCAATCAAATTAGGAATAACATTAGCAAAGATTATAATGGAAACATTAAAAGGATTGTTTTAAAAAATCAGAAATATAAGAAATTTTAAAATTTAATGGCAATAATACCACATAAAATAATATTCGCAAATGGTAACTCTTAAAATTTTGAGAAGTGTTTTAAAATATTATCTCATTCAATACTCACAACAACCCTAGAAGGGGTAGTGGTGTTATTATTCCAATTAGACAGATAAGGAGATTGAGACAGATAAAACTTAAGTGATTTGCTCAGTCGCAGAGCCAGTGACTGAGGTTAGATTTATCTCTAGCCCCATAGTTGCTTCATTTAAAAAAACAAACAAATAAATAATGAAACAAATATGTACCAGCTTTTGATTTTTAAATTTATTTTATTTTTAATTTATGGAATAAAACAAGCATTTCCAAAATGGTATAATAAAAAGATAATTACACAATCATCTATGTACAACTTGCTATTTATTTCAAATATACCACACAATCATCATGCAAATTTCTTTGTTTTTCCTTTTCTTTCTTCTCTATTCCCCTGAATTAGAGATGGCTACCATTAGACACAGATAGATAGACAGACAGATAGATATAGATATGTAAAATTGTTCTATACATACTTCTATTTAACAGTTCTTTCTCTAGATGCAGATAACATCTTTCTTCATATGTACTTTATAATTAATTTGGATATTTATAATAGACAAAATAACATCCACGCAAAGTCGTTCTTTCTTTTTTTTTTTTTTTTTTTTTTTTTTTTTTGCAGTGGGGAAGCCCAGGCAATTGGGGTTAAGTGACTAGCCCAAGTGTCTGAGGTCAGATTTGAACTCAGGTCCTCCTGACTCCAGGGCCAGTGCTCTACTCACTGCACCTACCTGCCCCTTTTTTTTCTTTCTTTTTTTTTCAAAGTCGTCCTTTTAATTGCTGTTACTGTATTTAATGTTTTCTTGGTTCTACTCATTTCACTCTTCATTATTTCATGCAAGTCTTCCCATATTTTTCTAAGATCATGGAGTTCATCATTTCTTCCAATGCAATAATATTTCATTACAATCATATAGCAAAACTTGCTTAACCATTCCCAATTGATGTGAATCACTGCGATTTCCGATTCTTTGCCACCACAAAGAAATCTGCTACAAACATTTGAGGACATAGGGGTTGTTTTTCCTTTTTGCCTAATCATCTTTGGAAATAGACCTAGTAGTGATATCGTTGGGTCAAAGGGTATAGGTAGTTTAATAACCCCTTATTTATAAGTCCAGATTTTGCTCCAAAATGGTTGGATCAGTTCACAATTCCACCAACAACAAATCAGTGTCACAATTTTTCTATATCCCCTCCAACATTTGTCACTTTCCCCTTCAATTATTTTAGCCAACCTGGCAGATAAAATGATATCTCAAGGTTGTTTTAATCTATTTTTCTCTAATCAATAATGATTTAGAGCATTCTTTTTCATATGACTAAATTTGGTTTGATTTCTTCATTCAAAAACTGCCTGCTCATATCCTTTAACCATTTATCAATTCGGGAATGACTCATACTCGTATAGATTTGACAAAGTTCTTTATATATTTTTGATATAAGACCTTTATCAGATAAACTGTCTATAAATGCTTTCCCAATCTGCTTTCCTTCTGATCTTGGGGACAGTTGCTTTATTTGTGCAAAAACTGTTTAATGTAATTTAAATTATCCATTTTACCCTTAACTTTGATTTTTGCCTCATTTATTTATAAATTGTTCACCTATCCATATCTGATAAGTGATATATTCAATGTTCTTCTAATTTTCTTGTAATATTTCTTTATATCTAGGTCATGTAGCCATTTTAACATTACCTTGATAAACAATATAAGATATTGGTCTATGCCCATTTTCTGTCATACTGCCTTCCAGTTTTCACAACAATTTTTTTTTTTACCAAATAATGAGTTTTTATACCAAAATCTTGTCTTTACACTTGTCAAATTCAAGGTTACTATGTTAATTTACTGCTGTAAATTGTATATCTCCTCTATCCTGTTTATCTACCTTTATATTTCTTAGCTAGTACCTGATAGTTTTGATAATTACTACCTTAAATAATAGTTTAAGATCTGGTACTGCTAAACTTCTTTCTAGCATATTTTTAAAATTTTTTCCTTTGATATTCTTGACTTTTTGTTCTTCCAAATGAATTTTATTTATTTTTTTTGTAATTCAGTATTTTTTTGTAATTCAATTAGGATTGTATTGAATATATACATTAATTTAGGTAAAATTGTCATTTTTATTACATTGGTCCTGCCTACCCATAAGCAATTAACATTTCTCCATTTGCTTAAATCTGATTTTATTTGTATAAAAAGGTTTTTTTTTAAACATATAATTTTGTTTATTTAGTTCTTGGGTTTGTTTCGGTGGGTATACTCCTGGGTATTTTATACTGTCTAGAGTTATTTTATATGAGGTATCTTTCACTTCTCTTCTTTCAGTGTTTTGTTTGTGATATATAGGAATGCTGATGACTTACAGGCATTTACTTTATATCCTGATACTTTTCTAAAAATTATTGATTGTTTTAACTAACTTTTTTTCTTTTATTTAATTTATTTAATATATTTAGTTTTCAGCATTGATTTTCACAAGAGTTTGAATTGGGAATTTTCTCCCCATTTCTACCCTCTTGCCCACTCCAAGATGGCGTATATTCTGGTTGCCCCTTTCCCCAGTCAGCCCTCCCTTCTGTCACCCCACTCCCCTCCCATCTCCCTTTCCCTTCTTCTCTTGTAGGGAAAGATAAATTTCTATGCCCCATTGACTATGTATCTTATTTCCTAGTTGCATGCAAAAAATTTTTTGTTTGTTTTTGAACATCTGTTTTTAAAACTTTGAGTTCCAAATTCTCTTCCCTCTTCCCTCCCTGCCCACCTTCCCTAAGAAGGCTAGAAATTCAACATAGGCCACATACATATCATTATGTAAAACCCTTCCACAATACTCATGTTGTTTTGCTTCTTCCTAACCTGTCCCCCTTTATTGAATTTTCTCCCTGGTCCCTGTCCCTTTTCGAAAGTGTTTGTTTTTTATTACCTCCTCCTGCTGTCTACCCTCCCTTCTATCATCCTCTCTTTTTTCATCTTCTTCCTCCTTCTTTCCTGTGGGGTAATATACCCAATCGAGTATGTATGGTATTGCCTCTTCAGGTCAAATCAGATGAGAGCAAGATTTACTCATTCTTCCTCACCTGCCCCCTCTTCCCTTTCTACAGAACTGCTTTTTCTTGCTACTTTTATGTGAAATAATTTACCCCATTCTATCTCTCCCTTTCTCCCTCTCTCAATATATTCCTCTCTTATCCCTTAATTTGATTTTGTTTTTTTAGATATCATCCCTCCATATTCAACTCACCCTGTGCTCTCTGTCTATATATACATATATATATATATTTATATACCTACATATATACATGCATAGATACACACGTGTGTATATATATACATACATATACATATATATACATATATGTATATGTATGTATATATATGCATATTCCTTTCAGTTACTATGATACTGAGGTCTCTTGAATCATACACATCATGTTTCCATGTAGAAATGTAAACAAAACAGTTCAACTTTAGTAAGTCCCTTATGATTTCTCTTTCTTGTTTATCTTTTTATGCTTCTCTTGATTCTTGTGTTTAAAAATCAAATTTTCTATTCAGCTCTGGTCTTTTCACTGAGAAAGCTTGAAAGTCCTCAATTTTATTGAAAATCCATATTTTGCTTTTGAGCATGATACTCAGTTTTGCTGGGTAGGTGATTC
>CM053622.1:298689884-298709207 GCA_028646595.1 Phalanger gymnotis
AGAGGGACAAAGGGAGTGATAGAATGGGGTAAATTATCTCACATAAAAGTGGCAAGAAAAGGCAGTTCTGTTGGATGGGAAGAGGAGGCAGGTGAGGGGGAATGAATGAATCTTGCTCTCATCGGATTTGACTTGAGGAGGGAATACCATATGCACTCAATTGGGTATCTTGCCCCACAGGAAAGAATGGGGACGGGGATAAAAAGGGGGGGGGGCTATAGAAGGTAGGACCGATAGGTGGAGGAGGTAATCAAAAGCAAATACTTTCGAAAAGGGACAGGGTAGAGGGAAAACCTGAGCAAAGGTAGATAGGATAGGAAGGAGCAAAATATAGTTAGTTTTTCTCAACATGAGTATTGCGGAAAGGTTTTGCATAATGATACACATGTGGCCTATGTTGAATTGCCTGCCTTCCTAGGGAGGGTGGGTGGGGAGGGAAGAGGGGAGAAAATTTGGAACTCAAAGTTTTACAAGCAGATGTTCAAAAAAAAAGTTTTTGCATGCAACTAGGAAGTAAGATATACAGGCAATGGGGCATAGAAATCTATCTTGCCCTACAAGAAAGTAAGGGAAAGGGGATGGTGGGAGTGGGGTGACAGAAGGTAGGGCTGACTGGGGAACAGGGCGATCAGAATATATGCCATCTTGGAGTGGGGAGAGGGTAGAAATGGGGAGAAAATTTGTAACTCAAAGTCTAGTGGAAAATAATGCCGAAAACTAAAAATATTAAATTAATAATAAAATATAAAAAAGACACAAACAAACAAAACCCAAACTTCTTCAGGAAGTCTTTGCTAATCCCTCTTAATGTTATCACCTTTTCTCTGAGGTTCCCCTTAATTTATCTTGTTTATATCTCACTTGCACATGGTTCTTTTTATGTTGTCTACCCCATTAGATTGTGAGCTTTCTGTAGGCAAGGACTGTTTTTTTTTTTCCAGGTGGGAGGGGTGTTGCCTTTCTTTGTATTCTTAGCACTTAACAGTTTTTGATATATAGTAAGTACAGTACTGATTAAATTCTTCTTGGCTTGAAAAAAAAGATTATTTAGTTTCCAATTAATTTTTAGTCTATCTTTCCATGTCCCCTTATTACATGTAATTTTTATTGCATCATGATCTGAAAAAGATGCATTTAATATTTCCTACTTTCTGCATTGGGTTGTGAAGTTTTTATGCCCTAATGCATGGTCAATTTTTGTGTAGGTGCCATGTCCGCTGAGAAAAAGAAACATATATTCCATTCTATCCCCATTCAGTTTTCTCCTGTTTCTAAATTCTTTTCTAAAATTCTATTCACCTCATTAGATTCTTTCTTGTTTATTTTGAAGTTATATGTGTCAGGTTCAGAGAGGGGGATATTAAGGTCCCCCGCTAGTATAGTTTCACTCTCTATTTCTTCCTGTAACTCCCTTATCTTCTCCTTCAAGAATTTGGATGCTATACCACTTGGTGCATATATGTTTAGTAATAATATCACTTCATTGTCAATGGTGCCTTTTAACAGGATATAGTGTTTCCTTATCTCTTTTAATTATATCTATTTTTGCTTTTGCTTTGTCTGAAATTAGGATAGCTACCCCTGCTTTTTTCACTTTGGTTGAAGCATAATATATTCTACTCCAGTCTTTTACCTTTACCCCGTGTATATCCATCTGTTTCACATGTGTTTCTTGTAAACAATATATTATAGGACTATGCTTTTTAATCAATTCTGCTATCCACTTCTGTTTTATGGGAGAGTTCATGCCATTCACATTGACAGTTATGATTACTATCTGTGTCTTTCTCTCCATCCTATCCCCTCCATTTATTCTTTTCTCTCTCCTTTCTCCTTTTCCCTCTTCACTAGAGTTTTGCTTTTGACCACCACCTTCCTCAGTTTGCCCTCCCCTCTATCAGCCCCCTCCCTTTTCTTTCCCTTTTCCCCTACTATTTCTTCTCTCCTCTCTGTCTCTACTTTCCCCTCCCACTTCCTATAGGATAAGTTAGATTCTTATACCTGAGTATGTTATTCCCTCTTTGAGCCAAATCTGATGAGTGTAAGGTTCAAACAATGTTCATCTCCATCCCTTCTTTACCTCTACTTTAATAGATCTTTGTGCCTCTTGATGTGATGTAATTTACCCCTTTCTGCCTCCTCTTTTCCTCTCCTCCCATTACAATCCCTTTTAACCAGTTAAATATTTTTTTTATCATCACATCAAAATGAACTTAAACCCATGCCTTCTGTCTATCGATATCGGTTCTAAATATCATAATAATGATACAGTTCTCAAAAGTTACAAGTTTCATCTTCCCATGTAGAGATGAAAACAGTTTGTCCTTATTGTATTTTTCCCTGTTTACCTTTTTATGCTTCTCTTGAGTCCTGTATTTGAATATTAAATTTTCTGTTGAGCTCTGTTCATCAGGGAGGTTTGAAAGTGCCCTATTTCATTGAATGTCCATCTCCTCCCCTGAAAGATTATGCTCAATTTTGCTGATCTTCAGTTGCAATACAAACTCTTTTGCCTTCTAGAATATCATATTCCAAGCCCTCTGATATTTTAATGCAGAAGCTGCAAGGTCCTGCATAATCCTGGTTGTGGTTCTACAATTTTTAAATTGTTTCTGGCTGCTTGCAGTATTTTCTCCTTGACTTGATAATTCTGGAATTTGGCTACAATATTCCTTGGCATTTTCAATTTGGGACTTCTTTCAGGAGGTAATACCTGGATTCTTTGGATGACCTCTGGTTCTATGACCTCTGGGTAGTTTTCCTTGATGATTTCTTGAAAGATGCTGTCTAGGCTCTTTTCTTAATCATAACTTTTAGGTAAACAAATAATTCTTAAATTACTTCTCCTGGATCTATTTTCCAGGTGAGTTGTTTTTTCCCATGAGGTAGTTTACCTTTTTTTTTTCTATTTTCTCATTCTTTTGATTTTGTTTGATTCTTGATGTGTCATAGAATCATTAGCATCCACTTGCCCAAGTCTAATTTTAACCAAGTGTTTCCTTCAGTTAGCTTTTGTACCTTCTTTTCCATTTCGTCAATTGTATTTTTAAAGGATTTTTTTTCTGCAGTCATTTTTTCCCTTCCTTTTCCAAACTTGTTGACTCTCTCTTGCATACCTCTCATTCCTTTTCCCAATTTTTCTTCTACCCCTCTTATTTACCTTTTAAAATCCTTCCTGAGCTCTTCCAAGAAGGTTTTTTGAGCTTGAGACCAATTCATACTCCCCTTCAAGATTTTGGTTGTGGGTATATTGACAGTGTTGTCCTCTTTTGAATTTTTGTTTTGCTTTTCCATGTCATCACAATAATTTTCTATGGTCAGTATTTTTCTTTGTTTCTTTCTGTTCATGGTGTTTGCCTTTTTCCTGGATTTTAAAGTTGATCTCTGCTTCTGAGGGGCACAGTCCCAATCTTCTTGTGCTAGAGGCCATGGGGCTTGGTTACTGGCTTTGTGTGCTGGGTCCTTAGGTGCTGGCAGCTGGAAGCTGTAGGGGTCTGACAGCTTATCTGGTGCTGAGCTGGAGCCGGTGGTGGTAGCTGGTGTGTGCCAAGGCCAGGTGAGCATTCTGTGTGTTTCCCTGGGACTACACTGAAGCTGTCTGGTTGGGGGGTGGGGGTGGTGAGAGGTCTGGCCACTGGAGGATGCCTCCTTACAGGGGTTGTGCTAGAGCATAGGCAGGTTCAGCTGCTGGTGGATGCCTATCCATCAGTGCATGTGGTGCTTCTCAAAGCTGGAATCTGCTGTTCCCCTGGCTGTGCCAAGGTACATGGGAGTGGGGCAGGGGTGGGGAAGGAAGGTGGGTCTTATGTTTGTGCTTGCCTGCTCCACCACCCTGGGGCTCAAGATCTCCTACTGGTTTGCTGAGGTGGGGTTTTCTGCTGGCTTGCTGAGATACCTCCTGTCCTCTATTATTCCCCTTCCAATAAAGCAAGAGGAACCTTTCCTGTGAAACCCTCAAGCTCCCAGGGCAAAAAGCCTGCTGTGTCCCATCTTTCTGCTGGCTCTGCTGTTCCACAATTTTTCCTGATATTTTCTGGGTTTTTTGAGGTCAATGAGGGAGGGCGACAGAAACCCACTGCTTATTCCACCATCTTGGCTCTGGAAGTGTTCTATTGTTCATATATAATTGTTTGCATGTTGCCTCCTCCATTTGACCATGAGCACCCTGAGAACAGGGACTTTCTTTTGCCTTTCTTTGTACCCCCAGTACTCTACACAGTGCCTGGTATATTGTAGGATCTTAATAAGTTCTATCTTCTTTCAGCAGTTTCTATTTCTTCAGAATTCAGCTTATTACCCACAAAATTACTTACAGTACCTGCCAATTTCCCCTTCTCCTCTTTCACCTTCCCACTGTGAGGAAGCAAGTTGGTATAGTAGAAAGAGTACTGAATTTATGATCTTGATCCAAAGAAGAGACAGAAACTTACTAGCTATGTGATGCTGGATGGAGAAATAATTTAATTCTCTTGAGTCTAATCCCTCTCTATGGGCTGTCTCAATTGCCTAAATATATTCATGCCTTACTTTCTTCTCTTGGAATTCCAGTTTTACTTCAATACTCAATCCAATCATCACTTTACATGAATCTGTTTCTCCTTAAACCCTAGATGCTAGTGTTGATAGCTACTAAGCTTCCCAAAACTGCCCTGTTTATTTTGTATATATTCTCTATATAGTTATAGCTATACATGTTATTTCTCCCAATAAAATGCATATTCCTTGAGAAGTGTTTCATTGTTATCTATGTATTTCCATTGCTTAGTACAGTGCTTGGCCTATAGTAAGTGCTTAATGAATGTTTGTTGATTGGTTGATAGACACCAAATCAAAGCATTGTGGTCATGATGGAATGAGATAATGGATGTCAAATATTATTGCTGTTAGTGAAGCTCAAAAACCTGCCCCTTTCAGTATTCTTGTCTTCTCACTACCTGCATGTCAATAGTGTTGGTCCTGACCTATGTGGAGGCAGGGGGAACAATTAGACACCATCTTGAGGGAATCATTGCAAATGGGAAAGGAACTGGAATGATTGAATAGCTCTAAAGGAAAGTAATTTTTAATTAGATCCTCTTTTTCACTTTCCTTGAATTTTAAAATGTGCATATGTCTTGTCTCCCCCAATCAAATTTTACTATCCTTGAGGAAAGGGACCCTCTGCTTTCCTTATAAAACATGTTCTGGGGTCTGAGGAAACAGTAGGCTCTCAGCAAATACTTAGTGATTAAGTGAACATGTCCTGTGACCATAGTGCTAACTCAGCAGGTGCAGAGAGAATGGGCAGCAAGCACCCATTCTGTGCTGCTTCCAGAATTTGAGGGGCTCAAATTTGGGGGCTTTTATAGAACAAAGGCAGCAAAAAGCCTATTTTTAAAATGACTGGAATAAAATCTGTCAGTCAATTTAAGTTACAGAATGCCATCAGTGGCACAAAGCAGGTCATGAGAATGAGCTTTTAGAATGAGAAAAAGAGTGAGGGGGGGAGAAGGAGAGAGAGAGGGGGAGAGAAAGAGAAAGGGAGAGAGAGAGAAAGGAGAGAGAAAAGATTGAAGTGGAGGGGGGGGGTAGGGAAGACTTTTTGGCCGCTGTCTTCTTCCTGAGCCAGGATCTACCTTTAATTTTTGCTTGTGACTTTGTCAATAATCAGCAAAATCATTTTGTAACCATGGCCAAAATTATGGCAATTATTTAAATTGGCATTTTAGGTATTTGTCTTTATTCTCATTATGGTACATGATTTTTGCTTTACTCATGGGAGAAAATGAAAGAAATTACATCTGACCAAAAAAGACCTATGAGCAAAGATTCTCCTTTTGCCCACACATCCTGCTAAAAATCCCATGAAAACTAAGCTTTCCTCTGTAGAAAAAAGATAAATTATTAAAAAAAAATAACTCAAAGAAACATGCTTGATTGCATTTATGAATTCAGGGCTTTTGAACAAGATGAGCAGGGGTGTGTATTTTCTAGGTGGCAAGAGTCCTATTTTGACTCCTTGCTTCATATCTAAACCATATCTGTTGTGAAATGTAAGATTGCTCTCATCCTTATTTCTTCTTCTTCTTGATCTGCCTTTCGATTCTTCTCCCACACTGTATGTTTCCCCATTCCGCTTCATGGCTCATTAGGACAGGGAGACGACTTGGCGGCCAGCTGGACAGCGCCCGCCTGCCCATCCTTCCCTTCCCGTAGCCCAAGCTTCTGAGCCATTGTTCTGATTGCTAGTCCAGTGCCCGCGCTCTCCTTTGAAGCTCCTCCAAAGGAACTTTATCCCTCTGTTCCAGCTGGCGTTTCATTAAGCCCAGGCTTCACAGGATTTTCCACTCCCATTGACACATCAGAGCAAGGATGTAGCCATTAAAATAATGAAGAAAAAGAAAGTACGAGAGAGGAAAAACTCTTCTGAGGGGAAAATTGAAAAGGAGTACAAGGTTATTTAAAAAATAAAGGCAGACTGTATAAAAATAAAATCTCCCTAATTTATCTTCCATTTGTGTGTGTGTGTCTGTGTGTGTGTGTGTGTGTGTGTATGAGAGAGAGAGAGAGAGAGAGAGAGAGAGAGACTTGACTAAGCAGTCCAAAAATTTTCAAAAAGTCCCATCAGGGGCAACTTCAGAGACAACCTGGATGAGATGAAAGAATAACACTGCAGAACTAAATGAGGAGTAATTGATAAGAATTCCAAAGCCATCCTAAACAGCCATATGGGTAATAAGGGAACTACATACATTAAACACTTAGTGAATCTTAAACAGAACCTTCCCTACACTTGGGGGTTAAGGTAGGGTCAGGAACACGAGTAACAAGTGATCAGAAATTTGCTATACTTGAGGTAGTTAACCAGCTCCAAAATGGGACTTCTTTTCCCCATTTCCATACTTTTGTCTATGGCAATAGTATTTTCCCCAAGGTTGGTCACTGAGAAAAAAAAAAAATCACTCGTTTCAAAGCCTGGCTTAAAATCAGTTTCCTCAAAGAAGTTTTCCATATTTAAGCCAACTCCTCTACTACTATACATACCTGTCAAAAGAAGTAGCACCTTAAATTGCACTGTACATTTTGTAAGCAGTGACCTTATTATCTTCTGTTTCTATAGTCTTTCTCCCCTGTTTCTCTTAGAGGGTTCTTGAAGACTCTCTATACCCCCACACTTGAGCCAGTGGTAGAAGTTATTAAGTAATGTGGAAAAAGGAAGCTTGGTGCACTGAAGGGACCTTTATTCAATAGAGTTTATACTTTTGATCCATGGGATCCCAATCAGAGCTTTGGTAGCTATTATTTAACATGGACTGTGGAAGATTTAAATTAGCAAAATAAATAAGGACAGCTCAGAGGCAGGGAAGATGAGAACAAATTAATAGCTGAATGTCTGCTTTCTGGGAGTGGGGTGGGGGAGATAGAAAACTAAAAAGCAGAAAGAGAACTGTATTATTCTGTAGTAGAAGAATGGATATTCATGATGACTACCCTAAGTCGTCAACAGAAAGACAAAAAAGATTTTTGGTGTTTAAAAGAAAAATTTTTAATTAGCTGCAAAATTCACTTATGGGACATTCCACCATCTTCAAGAAAGTAATATAATTTTGATTGTACATAGAAAAAGTGAAAGAAGAGAATTATTTAAATGCACAAAATGTATTGTCATGAAACCACTCCCTATATATATTATTAAATTGTTGTGTTTTCCTTATAAAATGTTTTAAAGTGTTTGTTTTTAAAGAAAAACTTATAGATAACAGAATTTGAAGTCACTTTTAGACAACAGTGTCTGAGATTATGTCTTAAAGAAAATGGCCAAAAAATGGGTGGGGTGGCTTTAATTGCCATTGCTAAAAAGACAATCCGAGATACATTGTAATTTCTTGGAAGGAGTCTGTGATATCTAGTATTTATCTACGACAGACATTGAATATCTCTTAAGTCTTCTTGAAGGAAATTTAAATCATAATGAGCAAATCTTAGAGAACAAAGAAGTCTAAGCAGTCATGTCATCCTACCTTCTGTCTGATGCCTCTCCAGTCAGGATCATCTAATCCAGGGGTGGGGAACCTGTAGCCTGGATGCCACATATGGCCTTCTAGGACCTAGGGTGCAGCCTTTTGACTGAGTCCAAATTTTACAGAACAAATCCTTTTATTAAGGGGATCTGTCCTGTGAAGTTTGTGGTCAGTCAAAGGGCTGCATTTAAGGTTCTAGAAGGCCACATTGGCCTCAAGGCTGAAGGTTCCCTACCCCTGATTCTAGTCCAACATGAAGACCTTCAATGATTGAGAAGTGCTTTCTTCTAAAGGCAGCCCATTCCACCATGAGACACTCCTAATTGTTAGGGAGTGTATTTTTTATTCTAATATATATGGTTTTTTTTTCCCAACTTTCACCCACTGATCTGTATTCTGTGAGCTGTGGCAAAGCAAATTTGTTTTTCTAATCCTCCTACTTGACAGATATCAAATACTTAGAGAATGTTACAATATTTTCCCCAGAGCTTATAAGTACTTTCTCTGGGTTAAACAAACCAATCATTTTAACCAGTCCTCATGTCATAAGGTCTCCAGTCTATTCATTTTTCTGGTTATCCTCCTCTGGATGGTATGTGGCCCATTTTGCCTACTTCTTTTATAAAACATGGATTCACAACCAAGTACAATATTCCAGATATTATCTAAGTAGAGTAGCATGTAGCAAGACTATTACTCCCTTTTTCTGGTCCTGATGCTTTTGTTAATGAAGCCCAGGAGAAACTTTGGAGATTTCCATGTAACTCTCTTTATTCATACTCAGGTATTTTTCACAACTAAAAAAAATCACATCTCCCCCTCCAACATGAATAAAAAAATCACCTATACAAGTGTAGATTCATCTATCATTCATTTAATTTAAATTCAATATACCCAGTCTGTTGTTCTAGTCTGATGAAATCAATTATTATTTTATCTAACGAATTAACTAATGCTTCAAAATTATATCATCAGCAAATTAAACAATCATATAATATTGCTTTTATTTATGCTACAGATGATAATGCAACTGATATAAATGTCTCCTGCCTGACTAGTTTATTGTTGTTCATTTTTGAAGAGAACCAATGACGTCTTGACTTGTGAAGGAATTGGATTTAAGTGAGGCAGAATTGCACAGTCATCAGCCTTATTGTCTCTTCCAGAATTATCAAAGTCCAATGGCAAGAAAAAATCAAGATGACCAGTAAGGGCAGAACCCTGGTGCAGTCCTTTAGCGATCTTCCTTCAAGTTAGCATCAATAATTACTACTTTTTGGTTTTGTTGTTCAGCCAATTCTGAATTCACACAAATGTATTTTCATCTAATTTTTTTCACTTATTTTTTCCATAAAGATATTGGGAGAGATTTTTTCAATGCTATGTCATTCCCAAGATTTATTCCATTAACCATGTCAAAAAGTGAAATGAGATTAGTCTGACATATTTATTCTTGATGAAACCATGTTGGTTTATTAGGATCGCTGCTTTCTTTCCAAAGTGCTCACAACCATGCTTTTAGAAATGTGTTCACCATCTAAAGAAAAACACAAGCCTAAAATTTTTTGGAAAATACCTTCTCCATTTTGAAAATTAGGACCCTAGATACCTACCTTCAATGGTATAATATCCCTCATCTTCAGTAGAATTCTTCAGAGATGGCCAATAGTAACTAACTAATCATATCTATCATATATGTTTTGATTGGAAACCGATTTTAGGGTGTCCTAGGATGTGATGTTACAAATACGAGTCAGAGAATTTCATAATAATTTCTTCATGTCCTTCTAATTATAAATGCCTCTATTATGTTTTTCATGCTGCTTAGATAACAACCTTTCAATCAATTCAATTAGCATATGAGCATAGACTCAAGTGCCAAATGACATGATTCAGACTTTGTCTGACCCCATCATTCCCCTGTTCAAGAACTTCCATGACTCCCTGTTGCCTTTAAGGGCAAGTTAAAAAACAATCTCTGTATGACATTTAAAAATCTGACTCCAATATCTTTCCTGCCTTATTTCATATTACTTAGCGTGATATAATATTTATTCCAGCCAATCTGGCCTATTTCCCCACATACAATATAATGTGTTTTTCCACAGATAAGTCTTTCACTTTTCACATAGTCTTTCACCTATTCCCATAATGCATCCCACTCTCAGCCTTTTAGAATATACATACCCTTCTCCTCCTTACCTTCAATGTCACCTGCTCTTTGAAATCTTTCCTAATCTCCCCAATTTTTAGTGTTCCTTTTAGTGAATTATATTATATTAAATATGTATATACAGTGTTTATATGTGTGTGTACACACACAAATAATACTAGCAACTAACATTTATGTAGTTCTTAAAGGTTTGTGAAGTACTTTACCGATGTTTTCTTATTTTATCCTCACAACAACCCTGAGAGGTAAGTGCTGTATGTATTAGCCCATTTTATGTATGTGGAAACTAAGACTAAGGGAGGGAAATTGACTTGGCCAAGGTCACACAACTAATGAATGACTGAACATGGATTTGAATTCACATCTCCCTGACTTCAGGTCTAGCACCCTATCCACTGGGCTACTTTGCTGTCTAACAGGGGAAAAAAAGCATACAATTTATGTAATATATAAATAAAATAACATGTCATTTACTTATACATGTGAGAGTGGTAGGATGGATAGGGAACCCTCCTCAAAACCAGGAGAACCTGGTTTCAAGTCCCATCACTGCTGTTTGACCAGAGGTAGGTCGCTCACCCTTTAGGCACTCTAGGCAATTTTCCATGATTATAAGGTACAGAGAAGGTTCCATCTTGAATTGATAGGTGTTAATTTCCTCAGATGGAGTTTTCTACGCAATGAAATCACAGATTTTCTCCCTATCCTTACTTATATTTTAATTACCACCCTCCTCCATAGAATCCCCCACCTCCCACCCCAGGAGAAAGAAAACTCCTTGAGATTAGGGCCAAATTTAATTTCTGTCTCTGTATTGTCAGCACCTATGCTGGGAAGAGAAAAGGAACATAATCTATGTTGATTAGTTGAGTTACTTTTAATTGAATTGTACCAGTTAAGAGAAGGAGATTAGTGAAAACTGGAGAGGGCAGGGAAATCTCCAAGAAAGATGCAGAAGTGGGTAGGATTTAGAGAGCAAGGGAAATAAAAGGGCATTCCAGGTGAAGAGAGCAAAATAAAAGCAGCGTAATGGTAGGAATGAGCATGTTCTGTTCCTAGCACACTGAAAGCATCACTATATCCAGCCTGTGAGGAATGTAGGGATTATTGTCCATCTGTTACAATATACTTCCATATACTAGCCATTTAATATATAGAACTTAGTTCCAAGTTATGCTTCTCCCCACCAACCAGCACCACCACATGCATACGCACACACACACTTGCACACACTCACACATGCACACACACAGACACACAAACACTTCTTTTTATTCTTCATCTCTCTGAAAGACTGAAGAGGGATACACTTAGACTTCAAGAAATCAATCTAGTAATCTTTAAAATACTAATTCATTAGAATATTAATAATAATGTACATTTTTGATGACCATAGAAAGCTATCTGGAGAGTCTTGACTGTCAATTTTTCAGACTCTGGGTATATGTGGAGTATATGTTTCTGTGCATGTGCACATGTGTGTGTATGTGTGTGTGTTTGTGTGCTATATGATTCCATGTGTATTATGTGACCCCATTTGTGCTTTGCCCGATTTCAAAATTCATTACCTTGAATGTATTTAGCTTTAGTTGATATGATAGCTTTCATTGTGTCAGTATGTGTGGGTATTTTTTTTTTTAACAGCAGCCTAGTATGCCCTTTGGATGAATTGATTTCCTCAATCTCATAGTGAAATATTGCATTTCGGTTGTCAGTTTTGATTTATTGTTACTTTAAACATTAAATCTTCCTTTGCATTTTTATTGGTTTCATTAAAAACATTCTGCTCATCTTTTTCATTGCCACCTCCATAAAGCCCAAGAAGGCTGACGTTTGAAAGCAGGAAGCTCCCCTTTCCATTCTTCCAAGTTCTCTAGGCTGGTTCAGTCTCATTGGCTGCAGTTTCGGAAAGCTCGGACAAACAAAGCAACAACGAAACAAAAACAAAAACCCCACAATTCTTTTGTCATTGAGATTATTGTTTTTTAAAGCCACATACTAAATCTAATAACTTTGGTGTGTAATGAGGCACAGAGCATATGTGCAGAAGTATGGTGGCCAAACAGCAATAGTGCTGAATAGTTTATCTTGCTGGCAAATGTGTTACATGAGGTTTGACCCTTAAATTGAGCACTGGGAGAGATAAATAGGGTAATCAAAAGGACTTCCTTACAGTCACAGGAACCTGGAGCCATCTGGTCAAGACAAAAATAAATCAGTAATGCAACTGGAAATTATCTCTAAAGACCTTGGGGGATTGGTTTACCATTACTGTCTCTGGAATCGCAGAGCAAAGGAAACTGACAGCAAAGATCATGAAAGTGACTCTAATTAACAGGAAAAAAAACAGGGAACATGCAAGCCCTTTAAGGCCGGAATGCCTTATACCTGAGGGATTTAAACCCAGACAATAATTTGAGAATCTCCCAGCTTTGTAATGTCCAATGTCCTAAAGAGGAGGAAAAAATCTCTCAAGGGGCACACAGAAATGTTGATTGCAGTTTGAGCATGTGATGCTTTGATACAGTAAAACCTCAATTAATGAGAATTTAACTAACCAGAACTTTCTGTTGACTGGAATTCATTTTCTGCATTGTATTGACAAAGCCAGGATTGAATACATCTGTTGTCAGAATTGAAAAATGTGTTTGCTTGTATGTACACACATGGAGCCAAGTGAGGAACTGAGGAAATTATCCAGATAATTAAAATAAAACATTTTGTCCAAATATTCCATTTTATCTTGCCAGTATGGCAAGACACAGACTAAATGTTACTAGCACTTTTACCTTTCCAGAAAAACACAGTCTTAAGTGTTAACAACCCTGACCAAAAAACGGAATATCAACAGTACGAATTAAAATACGGTCTGCCTCTATACATGCATAACAGTTGAGCTGAATTGTATTTTTACAAAAAAAAATAATTAAAACTTTTACCCCTCATTGTACGCAGCATCTAACAAGCAATATGAGTGGATTTTTCAGTTTTCAAGGCGTTATTTTGATATCATAGAGACACCATATACCTATTAAAGTGAATTCCATGGTGAATGTAGTACTTAATCCATGTCTAGTTGAGGCCAATGTTATCCTTCAGATTTGATTATTTGATTGTTTCATTTGGGTGACCTCATAAAAGAGACTAGTGGAAATTAATTGATTCATTTAGCCAATATTTATTGGATGCCTACTACGAACAAGGCACTGTACTAGTTGCCCCATGAGATACTAAGTTATATAGCCCGTTCTCTGCCCTGAAGGAGCTTACAACATAATAGGAGAGGGGAAAAGTATACTAGAACATCTATAATATAACAAAGCATGTGGTGTATCATAAGTGGGTAAAAACTACTATGGAAATACAAAAGAAAACAGCAAAACAAAAACTGAATACCTCACTTTTACATCTCAGTGGGTTCACTGAATGGTTAACTCTGTTCTCATCATGGTTTCTGCTCTTGGAACTAGGACATCAAAACCTTTGCCTTACTGTATCCATTTATTTATTCTTTTCCCAAATACTTTTTTTTCTTTCTGTGTTGTTTAATTAACTATTATTGTTATCAAATAGTTGTGGCCTTTGGTGCTTATTAATGCTCTTGTAGCAGTTACAGCAAAATTTAGTAAAAAAAAAAAATGAACAAGTCATTGAATCTATGTGAACCTCAGCCTCCTCATGTGTAAATTAGGAGCAAATAATGATAGTTGATAACCATTTAGTAGTTGAAATTTGACAAACACTTAGCATGCATTTTTCTCTTTTAGTCCTTCCTCATGAGAAACGGTAAGACGGGTGCCATGTTATTATGAACCACTTTTTCCCCCACTTACACATAAAGAAACTGAGACTCCGAGAGGTTGAATGCCTTGCTCAGGGTCACAGAGGCAGTAAATGAGGAAGATGGGTTCTGAATACAGCTCTTCTGGACTCCCAATTCAGCACTGGCTGCTGCCCAGTATTATCTACCATAGTATTTTCATTACTTACTATACAGAGTGGCTGGAAGGATTAAAAGTAGTAATGTAACTTGAAACAATTTGGACTGTGGCAAAGCACTATATAAATGTAAACTCCTGTTATTGTTATAAGCAAAGAGAGATCACAGGCCAGAGGAGATTTTAAAAAGAAAAACAGAAGGCTGAAAAAAAGGCAAGTAATTGAGGACAGATCTAAAAGTGATACTGGTCTTTTAATAAGAGCGTCAGTGCCAAGGCTTAGAATGAGCTGAGGTTGGTGAAGGAAGCTAAGGACAATGAAAAGTCCTTAAAAATAAACTTTGTCTGTTCAGCTATATAGAAGATAAAAATGAAAGAAGGGACAGGATTGCTACATAGGATGGATGGAATGATGATAATAACCTTGTTGATCCTCAGTTTCTTCATCTGTGGAATTGGAATAATATGGAAACGAATTTACAAGTTTCTTGTAAGAAGGAAATGAGATATTTCCAGACCTAAAGGTATTACCTAAAGGTCAATTATTACTTTTATTATTACTGACAACTGAGAGAAGGAAGAATTATACAAATCTTACTTCGCTTGTTTTCTTGGCCAAGGAGGATTATTTTTACACCCCTAAAGGACAAAACAAAATTAGTTTAAAGGGAATTTAAGCCCAACATAAGCAGGAAGTTAATAAGAAATTGACAAGCTGCTCAGGGTGAGTTCAAGTCACTAGGCCCTGATGAACTACATCTCAAGGAATCAGAAGCACTGGCAATTGGGATTGCTCTTCTTCCGTGACCGGTGAATGGTGAGAAAAAACAAAAGAAGTCCAATGGGATTGGAGAAGGGGAAATGTCCCAGTTTTCAGAATGGGAAGAGAATGGTAGCTAGACCAAAGAATTTGACTCAGATCCTCGGCAAAATTGCATAATGTGTAATGTATTGCGTCAGCTAGGTGGAGCAGTGGATGGACTGCCAGGCCTGCAGTCAGGAAGACCAGTTCCAAGCAGGCCTCAGATACATGGGCAAGTCCCTTAACCCATTTGCCTCAGTTTCCTCACTTGTAAAATTACCTGGAAAAGGAAATGGCAAATCACTCCAGCATCTTTACCAAGAAAACACCAAATGGGGTCATGAGGAGTTGGACATGACTAAAATCACTGAACAACAAATACAAAAATAGTGTATTGCTGATGATAGAGTTAACAAACGTCTAGAAAGACAAACAATGATCACAAAAAGCCAGAATAACTCAATTAAGAGCCAAAGACAGATAAACTTTAAAAAAATAAATTTAACAGGGTCACTAGGTGGATATGGGTAGATCAGAGAATTGTTGTAGGTAAAGTTGATCTAGATTTTAGCAACATATTTATCTGCTACTTCTGTAGACAAAATGGAGATATCTGTATGAGACAATGACCTAGCTGGATTTAGAACTGCCTGAACTGTGCCCCCCCTCAAAAAAAAAATTAGTTTAAAGGTTCAAAGACAACTTAGAAGGAAGTTGTCATTGTACTCTAGGATCTGGCTTGGGCCACTACTGTGTTGTGAGACTAGTAACCAGTAGATGTTTAACTTGAATATATTTAATCAACAACTTAGATAAAGACATGACTGACCTTTATCAAATTTGCAGATGACTAGGATAAGCTAGGAGGCATGGCTAATGTACTGAATGATGTCAAACAGTTTTTACAGTTTAAAACACAGAGGCAACAATTCTAATAAGATGGAATTGAATAACAATAAAGGTAAAGTCTTACATTTTGATTTAAAAAATCAGCAAGTACAAGATGGGGAAGCATGGCAACACAGCAATTTGTCTGAAAAAAATGAGATTTTAGTGAACTACAAGCTGATTATGAATTAAGAGGGCAGTGTTTCTATCAGGAAAGTTAATGTAATCTTGGACTGCATTGAGAAATTCATCAAAGCCAGCATGAGGAAATAATATTCTCTCATACTGTGCCCTGGTCATTCCACATCTACAGTATTGGGTTCAATTCCAGGTAACAATTTTTAGGAAGGAGACTAATAAGCTGTAGATTATAATGAGAGAAATGATTACTTCTCTCCTATATTAATAGCCAATTATTGAATTAGGACTAAGGTTTTTCCCTTTCCTTTCCTCATTTAGAAATCAATCTCTGTAGACTATTCAGTCAGCCTTTGAAGGTCAGGGCTGATAAAGAGATGAAATCTTGTTCAGAAACCCCCCGCCCCAACCCCCAACAGGGAAAACTAGTTTAGATGAATTGGTAGATTCTACTCTGTTGTGTTTTAATTAGACAAGTTTGAGGGGGAGGTGGATTCCCTCTTTGTCTAGATTACCCTAGAGAGGGTGGTATTGATTAATAAAGTTGCCCCCAGCCCCAATATTCTAACTTCCTTATGGGCCTCACTGAACAGCAGACATGTCCTGATTTACCCACACAAGCTGGCCCCTCCACTCAATACAGACACTGCCCCTAGCTAGCCCATGCCTCCAGATCCAATTCACATATTTGAATAGGTGTGACTTTGTACTCAACCACAATCACATCATCCATTTAACCCAAGACAGGACCACAATACCTAACTATCCATCTTGACCAGACAGGACCACAATAGCCAGCTAATCAGAAAACAGCAGAACCAGGAGGTTTGCCAACTGAACCATAAAAGGGACCCCTCCCCTATTACCTAATCTCTAAACAATCCCCTCTTGTCTTTTAATATTCGTAATCTCTGTTGTGTAATCAGTATCATTACACTATAAATTTGCCTGTGTTATCTTATGAAGTTGCTGGTTCCTCTTGGAACCTAGCCCACTTCTGAGGGGGGTCAATTCTCAATAAATGGCTATACTTGGATTAGAGGTGGTCTGATTTTGAATTCTTTGAGACAACCCCGACAACATACCATGAAACCACAACATTATAGGTATAGATATGTCTTTCTGACCAAGACAGCGACCAGTCTTCCCCCAGATCCTCATTAGAATAAGCCCACCTCTCATTATAATATTAATTTTGTCATTACTTGTGAACCAATCCGAGTTGATTTCTACCCTCAAGAACACCCAGCCTTCCAAGGGCGTATAAGCCCTGAGTGGTTTCCATGAAGGGTCTTTGGCATTTGAGAGTGCCACTGATCCCTTTTGTTAATTATGTGCTAGCATGATTAATAAAATTATTAATTATCCAGAAACTATGTCCATCAAACATTTTTATAGGTCACAATCCACAAGCAAGGATGGAGATAATCTTCTAAATCATGGCCAAGGAAGTTCAATTGAAGGTAGCAGGAATATTTAGTTCAGATAAAAAAAGACTTGGAGCAAGAGACATGATAGTTCCCTTCAGGTATATGAAGGGCACTTAAATAGAACAGGAACTCAAATTGTGCAGCTTGATCCCAGGGGTGGTATAGCATAGTACATAGTAGGAAGAGGGAAATGTCCAGTCACACTTTAGATACTTAATGGCTATGTGACCTTGGACAAGTCTCAACCCCCTGCATACTTCGGTTTTCTTATCTGAAAAAAAGGAGGGGGGTGGACTCATTGACTTCTAAGGTTCTTTTGTTTTCCAAATCTTTGAACCCATAGTTATCACATGATTCTATAAACTAGGAACAATAGATCAGAATCGCAGAATGTTTAAGCTTGATGTGAGGAAAGACTACCTACTAGAGGTATCCCAAGAAAAAATGAAGTATCTAGGAAAGAAGTGGAGTTCTTCAGACAAAGGCCAGGTAAAGCATTGCCATATATACTATAAAAGGCATTCTTGAACAAATATAGGGTCTGCTAGACAGCCTTTAAAGTCTCTTCCAATGTTAAATTCTGTGATATTATTTGTGTAGTAACAAAGAAGTTTATGCTAAATATCTATCAATGGTGCTCCTCTATTGCTTGCAGGTGGAAAAGTTGAAATAATGAAAGTGCATTATGTTTTCTGATAGCTCCCATTGTTACAAAGTTCTTCTATATACTGAGCTGATATCTGCCTCCCAGTAGTTAGTAAGATAAGACTGTGGAGAGGAGATGAAATGTGACAGAAAGAAAAGCAATGAATCTACAATCAATGAATCTGGTTCCAAACTCTGGCTGTGATACTTTCCAGCTATGTGACATTACCTCTTTCAGTATATACAAAGACATATATAAAAGATGTAACCAAGGTAGCTAATGGAGGATGAATAAAATTAGACACTGGTATGGCACCATATGGATATCAATTTTATTTTTGGTGAAATTTGAATTATTATAGGAAAGCCCCTATACCAATACAATTTGGTGCATTTTCTCTAATTTATATTTGTAAATAGTTACCTAGGGAAATGAGAGGTTAAGTCGCTTGTCTAGGATAATGTCTAGTATGTGCCAGAAGGTTGAACCTTGATCTTCCTGTCTCCAATTCTGGGTTTCTATCCACATAAGATGTCTCTTTATATACAAGGTATATCATAGTACGATTTTTTAAAATAAACAATATTTTACATACCCTTCAATGTCATGCACATCACACTCACTGAACCTAGACTTTGTGGGTATCTCCTTGTCTTTTTGCTCTATAGTACCCCCCTTAGTGATCTGATGTTTTCATACATCTCTCTTCGGATAATTCTATGTGTCTAATCCTGAGCACATTCACACATCTCTACCTTTCTCTTGGACATTTCAAATTGGATATCCCAAAGGAATCTTGAATTCAAAATAATCAAAGCATAATTCATAATCTTTTCTCCAAAAGCAACTCTCCACACCCTACTGAATTTCCCTGTTATGATCGAGGATATAGTAATCCTTCTAGTCACTCAGACTCACAACCTCAGTCTCACTCACCCTACACAGCCAATCCATTGCCATATCTTGTCTTTTCTACCTTCATAACAATTTTTCATATGTTTGCCTTTCTTTCAATAAACACACACACACACACTCACACACACACAGGGTCACTACCTTTATATAATTGTTGGATTATAACACCTGGATTATTGCAATAGCCTCTGAACTGGTCTCTCTGACTCAAGTCTCTCCCCATTCCAATTCATTATCCATTCAATTGCCAAGGTGATTCTTAGAAAAGCAGGTCGGATCATGACAGTCCCCTGCTCAGGTAGCTCCATTGGCTCCTTATCACATATTATGCTAAATATACAATCTTCTGCTTGACATTTGTAGTTCTGCATAACTTGGCCCAGCCTACCTTTC
>CM053622.1:298709707-298732765 GCA_028646595.1 Phalanger gymnotis
ATTCTTCTCCTCATTGGCTTTTTGGAGCTCTTTTGCCATTTGAGTTAGTCTATTTTTTAAGGTGTTATTTTCTTCAGTATTTTTGGGTCTCCTTTAGCAAGTCATTGATTTGTTTTTCTTGGTTTTCTCTCATCCTTCTCATTTCTCTTCCCAATTTTTCCTCTATTTCTCTTTCTTTTCGAAACCCTTTTTGAGCTCTTCTACAGCCTGAGACCAATTCATGTTTTTCTTGGAGGCTTTTGATGTAGGCTCTTTGACTTTGTTGACTTCTTCTGGCTGTATGTTTTATTCTTCTTTGTCACCAAAGAAAGATTCCAAAGTCTGAGTCTGAATCTGAGTCTGTTTTTGCTGCCTGTTCATGTTGCCAGCTAACTACTTGACCCTTGAGCTTTTTGTCAGGGTGTGACTGCTTGTAGAGTAGAGAGTACTTTGTCCCAAGCTTTAGGGGCCAAGCACTGCTGTTTTCAGAGTTATTTCTACACAGTGAGCTCTGCCACAGCAGCGCTCCTCCTCCTCCAAGAACCACCAACCAGGATTGTGGCCCAGATCCAAGCAGGGCAAAGTAGGCTTTGCACTCCCGCTCTAATCTGCTGCTTAATTCCTCCCATTGGGTGGGCCTGGGGCTGGAAGCAACTGCAGCTGTAGCTCTGGAAGCAGCTTCAGAGCTGCACCACCTCCACCACCCACAGGGGCAGTGGCTGACCAAGAACTCTTTTCACTCTGTCCCAGCAGTTTTCCCCACTAACCTGCTCTGTTGTCTTTGGCGTTTGTGGGTTGAGAAGTCTTATAACTGCCACAGTTCAATGATTCAGAGCCCTATGGCCTGTTCCGCCTGTCTCCCAGTCTGGGTTGGTCCTTGCATGGCCCACGCTGGGATCTGCTCTACTCCACTGCCAACTCCGTGTGATAGACCCTTTCCAGCGACCATCCAGGCTGTCCTGGGCTGGAGCCCTGCCTCTCTTTGCTATTTCGTGGGTTCTGCAGCTCTGGAATTTGTTCAGAGGCATTTTTATAGGTGTTTGGAGGGACCTGAGGGAGAGTTTAAGCAAGTTCCTGCTTTCCAGCCACCATCTTCAGAAACTAAATAATCTAATCCTAAAGAATGAATGGGTAACCCAACAAATCATAGAAACAATCAGTAACTTCATCCAAGAGAATCACGACAATGAGACAACATACCAAAACTTATGGGATGCAGTGAAAGCAGTTCTTAGAGGAAGTTTTATATATCCAAATGCTTACATTAATAAAATGGAGAAAGAAGAGATCAATGAATTGGGCATGCAACTAAGAAAGGTAGAGAAAACAACAAATTAAAAATTCCTAATTAAATACCAAATTAGAAATTCTGAAAACCACATGAGAATTGAACAAAATTAAATTAAGAAAGCTACTGAACTAATAAATAAATCTAAGAGTGGGTTTTATGGAAAAAATAGATAAACCTTTGGTTAATTTGATTTAAAAAAAAGGAAAAAGAAAACCAAATCACCAGTATCAAAAATGAAAAGGATGACCACTACCAATGAAGAGGAAATTAAAACAATAAGTTGGAGCTATTTTGCCCAACTTTATGCCAATAAATTTGACCAACTTAGTGAAATGCATGAATATTTACAAAAATATAAATTGCCCAGATTAACAGAAAAGGAAATAAAATATTTAACGTCATTTCAAAAAAAGAAATTGAACAAGCCATCAATGAACTCCCTAAGAAAAGAAATCCCCAGGGCCAGATGGATTTACAAGTGAATTCTATCAAACATTTAAAGAACAATTAATTATAATATAGTATAAACTATTTGAGAAAATAGGCAAAGAAGCAATCCTACCAAATTCTTTTTTATAAGTGTGGTACTGCTACCTAAACCGGGAGGAGCCAAAACAGAGAAAGAAAATTATGCACCAATTTTGCTAATAAATATAGATGCAAAAATTTAAAATAAAACATTAGCAAAAAGATTACAGCAACTTACCTACTGCTACAAGGATACTACACCATCACCAGGTAGGATTTATACCAGGAATGCAAGGCTGCATCGATATTAAGAAAACTATCAGCAAAATTGACCATATGAACCATGAAACTAACAGAAATCATATGATTATCTCAATAGATAAAGCTTTTGACAAAATATAACACCCATTCCTATTAAAAACACTAGAGAGCTTAGGAATAAATAGCGTTTTCCTAAAAATGATGAGTTGCATGTACCTAAAACCAACAGCAAGCCTTATATGTAATGCAGATAAGCAAGAAGCACTTCCAATAAGATTGGGGGTGAAACAAGAATGACCGTCTTCATCACCACCATTATTTAATATTCCACTGGAAATGTAAGCTTTAGGAATATGAAAAGAAAAAGAAATTAAAGGAATTAGAATAGGCAATGAGGGAGCAAAGCTATCACTCTTTGTGGATGATATGATGGTATACCTGGAGAATCCTAGAGAATCAAATAAAAAAACTGCTTGAAACAATAAACAACTTTATCAAAGTTGCAGGATGTAAGATAAACCCACATAAATCATTAGCATTTCTATATATTACTAACAAAGCCTAACAGCAAGAAATACAGAAATTCTATTTAAAGTTACTGTAGGCATTATAAAACATTTGGGAGTCTACCTGCCAAAACAAACCTAGGAACTAAAGGAATACAATTACAAAACACTTTTCACACAAATAAAGCCAGATCTAAATAATTGGATAAACATCAGTTGCTCATGGATAGGCCAAGTTAATATAATAAAAATGACAATTCTACCTAGATTAATTTACATATTCAGTACCATACCAATGAAATTACTAAAAAAATATAGTATAGAGCTAGAAAGAAGAATAAGAAAATTCATTTGGAAGAATAAAAGGTCCAGAATATGAAGAAAATTAATGAAAAGAAATGAAAGGGAAGGTGGCCTAGCCATAACAGATCTGAAATTGTATTAAGAAGAAGCAATCATTAAAACTACTTGGCGCTGGGTAATATGCGGAGTAGTGGATCAGTGGAATAGATTAGGTACACAAGACACAGTAGTCAATGACTATAGTAATCTATTTTTTGATAAGCCCAAAGACCCCAGCTTCTGGGATAAGAACTCAGTATCTGACAAAAACTGCTGGGAAAATTGGAAAATGGTATGGCAGAAACTAGGCGTAGACCAACATCTTACACCCTATGCCAAGATAAAGTCAAAATGAGCACATGATTTAGGAACAAAGGCTGATACTATAAGCAAACTGGGAGAGCAAGGAATAGTTTACCTGTCAGATTTATGGAGAGCAGAAGAATTTATGATCAAGCAAGAAGTAGAGAACATTATGAAATGCAAAATGGATAATTTTGATTATGTTAAATTGAAAAGTTTTTGTACAAACCAAGCCAATTCAACCAAGATTAGAAGGGAAGCAAAAGGGGCAGCTAGGTGGCACAGTGAGTAGAGCATCGACCCAGGAGTCAGGAGGAACTAAGTTCAAATCTGGCCTCAGACACTTGACACACTTACTAGCTGTGCGACCTTGGGCAAGTCACTTAACACCAATTGCCCTGCCCTCTCTCCTCCAAAAAAAACAAAAATAAAGGAAAGCAGAAAACTGGGAAAGGTTTTTGTATAACTACTGTCTCTGACAAAGGCCTCATTTCTAAAATACATGGAGAACTGAGTTGAATTTATAAGAATACAAGTCATTCCTCGATAGACAAATGGTCAAAGGATATGAACAGGCAGTTTTCAGAGGAAGAAATTAAAGCTATCTATAATTATATGAAAAAATGCTCTAAATCAATATTGATTAGAGAAATGCAAATCAAAACAACTCTGAGGTACCACCACACCTATCAAATTGGCTAACATGACAAAACAGGAAAATGATACATGTTGGAGAATATGTGGCAAAATTGGAATACTAATGCATTGATGGTAGAGTTGTGAACTTATTCAACCATTCTGAAGAACAATTTGGAATTATGCACAAAGGTCCATAAAACTGTATGTACCCTTTGACCCAGCAATTCCACTTCTAGATCTGTATCCCAAAGAGATCATAAAAACAGGAAAAGGACCCACATGTAGGAAAATATTTATAGCAGCTCTTTTTATGGTGGCCAAAAATTGGAAATTGAAGGGATGCCCATCAATTGGGGATTGACCAAAAAAGTTATGGTACTTGAATGTAATGGAATACTATTGTTCCATAAAAATGGAAAGACATATATGAACTGAAGCTGAGTGAAGTGAGCATAACCAGTAAAACATTTTATACGGTAATAGCGACATTGCTCAATGACTAACTTTGATAGACTTATCTCTGCTTAGCAATTCAAGGATCTAAGATGACTCCAAATGACTCATGATGGAAAATGCTATCCACATCCAGAAAAAGAACTATGGTGTCTAAATGTAGATCAAAGCATCTTTTCGTTTGTTTGTTTCTTCCTTCTTGTGATTTCTCCCATTGATTCTAATTCTTCTTTGCAACGCGATTAATGTGAAAATATGTTTAATATGAATGTATATGTAGAACCTATGTCAGATTGCACACCACCCTGGGATGGGGAAGGGGAGGGATGTGGAGAAAATTTGGAAATTAAAATCTTTTGGAAGTAAATGATGAAAACTAAAAATAAATAAATAAGTAAACAAACAAACAAACAAATAAATAAATAAATTGAAATAAAAATAAAAAATAAACGAGAGAGATAGCGACAGAAATAGAGAGAAAGACAGACAGAAAAAGACAGAGAAGGAAAGAGAAAGAGAAATAGACACATATATGACAAATAAAAAAACTAAATATATATGTGTGTGTGTATATATGATAAATTATAAATAATTAATATAGAAAAAGTATTAATATTAAGGGAGAATAGGTAAATTCTTTTTTTAGAAGGTGAGATTTTGAGAGGCAGTGCCAAGGTAGTGGAATAAAGGGAGAGACTCACCTGAACACCCCCCTCCAACCCCTCTAAATACCTTTAAATAATGACTTTAAACAAATTCTAGACTGGAAGAACCCAAGAAAAAATGGAGTGAAACAATTTTCCAGTCCAAGAAAACTTAGAAGGTTGCTAGGAAAGATCTGTTGCACCAGGGTGAGAGAGTAGCACAATCCAACACAGGCTGTACCAGCACAGACCAAGGCCCCAGAAAACCAGGAGCAGACCACAGGTCAACTGAATCAGTGGTAGCAATGGCAGTTTCCAGACTTCTCAGACCACAGACAGTAAGAGGATCAGAAAATGGGCCAGAAGGAGATTTATAAGGCTCTCTTTGCTGGCACCAGAGGCAGGACTCTGTTACATTGCCAATATTTGGATCTGGTTCCCAGTCCCAGTGCAAAGAGGAGCACTAGCATAGCTGAGCTTGTGGCTGCATGGGAGCAGGGACCTTGTTCACAGTTCCAGGGTTGAAAAGAGTGCTTATGGTAGCTCACAAACCAGTGCACAGTACAGAAGAGTAGTAAACACCCTCTCCCTAAATCATACCACCAGGAGGACACAAAAACTTATAGGTCCCCAGAAGTATCTTTGAAAACAGCTGCACAAAAATCCCCCTCCACTTGGGAAGCAGAGCCCCACTTTAGCATAGAGTTAAAAGTCAAGAAATAGTTTGGAAAATGAGTAAACAATAGAAAAACATTCTGACTATAGAAAGTTACTATGGTGACAAGGAAGATCAAAACACACATTCAGAAGAAGACAACAGTTAAAATTCTTACATCCAAAGCTCAAAGAAAAATATGAATTGGTCTCAAGACATAGAAGAGCTCAAAAGAATTTTAAAAATCAAGTAAGAGAGGTAGAGGAAAAATCAGGAAGAGAAATGAGAGTGATACAAGAAAATCATGAAAAAAAATGTCAACATCTTGGTAAGAGGCACAAAAAATACTGAAGAAAATAAACAACTTAAAAAACAGAATAGGCCAAAAGGTAAAAGAGGCACAAAAATACAGTGGAGAGAAGAATGCCTTAAAAAGCAGAATTTTCCAAATGGAAAAAGATATACAAAAATTCACTGAATAGAAAACTCCTTATTAATTACAGGGTGTCCCTAAAGTCTGGACACAGGAAATCTCATTAACATCTCATTAACCATTTTCACTGAAGACTCTGTGTTGTTTAGCGACTTCTTTTTCTGGGGTATGTTAAAGGAGAAGATGCACTTAATGAAAGTGAAAATCACAGATGTAACACACTTGATTGAGCGCATAAAGAGTGAATGTGCTAAAAATTGACAGCAATGTGGAGTTATTGCATCGGGTTCATGTGAATCTTGCAGAGCACATCAACCTTTGTATCACAAATGATGGAAATCATATTGAAGATGTTATTTGTTAATATTCCAATTAAATAAAATGTTGTTGAAAATTTCATTCATTTCTTGAAAATATGCATTTTTGCCTATGCATCCAGACTTTAGGAACACCCTGTAGAATTGGCCAAATGGAAAAGAAGGTACAAAAATGCAGTCAAGGTTGTGGAAATAAGAGCCATTTCTCAACTGATAAAGGACTTGAACAGGCAGTTTTCAGGCAAAGTAATAAGTTATCTGTAGTCATATGAAAAAAAATGATGAGAAAAATTGATGAGAGAAATGCAAATTAAACCAGCACTGAGTTACTACCTCATACCTGTCAAATCAGCTAATATGATAGATAAGGAAAGTGACAAATGTTGGAGGGGATGTGGAAAAATTAAAACATTAATGTACTGTTGGTGAAGTTGTATACTGATTCAACCATTCTGGAGAGCAATTTGGAACTTTGCCCATAGGGCTATAAAACGATACATACCCTTTGGCCAAGCAATACTGCTACTAGATCTATATCCCAAAGAGATATAATATAAAAAGGAAAAGGGCCTAAGCATACAAAAATATTTATAGCAGTTCTTTTAGTGGATGTAAAGAATTGGAAATTGAGGGGATGTCCATTACTTGGGGGATGATTGAACAAGTTGTTGTATATGATTGTGATGGAATGCTATTGTGCTTTAAGAAATGATGAGCGGAATGCTCTCAGCAAAACATGGAAAGACTTTATATGATCTGATGCAAAATGAAATGAGCAGAATCAGGAAAACATTGTACATAATAACAGCAATATTGTATGATGATCTACTATGAATAACTTAGCTATTCTCAGCAATACAATGATCCAAGACAGTTCTGTAGGACTTATGATGAAAGGTGCTGTCCATTCCCAGAAAAAGAACAGGTGGAGTCTGAATGTAGATCAAAGATACTTTTTCTTTACTTTATTTTTCTTAGTTTGTGTGTGTGTGTGTGTGTGTGTGTGTGTGTATTTTCTTTCACAGAATGACTTCTATGGCAATGTATTTTGCATGACTACATATGTATGACCTATGTCAAATTGCTTGCCTTTTCAATGAGGGAGGGGGAAGGGAGGGAGAGAACTTGGAATTCAAAATTTTTAAAAAAATGTTTTTACATGTAATTGGGAAAAGTAAAATATTAAATAAAAAAGGTGATATTTTACTTGGGACTTAAAGGAAGCCAGGGAATCCTAGAAGCAGAGAGGAGGACAGAGAGCATTTCAGGTAAGGGAGACAGATACTGGAAATGTTATCAAAAGACAGAATGTACTGTTTGAGGAACAACCAGAAAGGCAGTGTCACTGAATCTCAGACTACTGTGTAACAGCGGGGTGTAAGGTGTAAGAAGATTGGAAAGGTGAAGGTTGTTTGAATGCCAAACAAGATGAAACCACTGAGGGGTGGCAAGGTGGTGCAGTGAGTAGGACACTGGTCCTAGAGTCAGGAGGACCTGAATTCAAATTTGATCTCAGACACTTGACACACTTCCTAGCTGTGTGACCTTGGGCAAGTTGCTTAACCCCAACTGCTCTGCCTTCCCCCCTCAAAAAAAAAAAAGGAAGAAATCATTGGAGTTTATTAAGGCAGGGGATGGAGGTGGGTGGGGCATGTTATAAGGTCACACATGCACTATAAGATCATTTTGACTGCTGAGTAGAGTAGGTAGAGGCGCAAGGAGACCAAGCAGCAAGCTATTGTTATAATCTAATCTTTAGGTGATAAAGGCTTTTACCAGGGCGATCACAGTGTTAGAGGAAGGAAGTAGATGTGTGTGAGAAAAGTTATGAAGGTAAAATTAGCAGACAATTAACAAGAAATTGGATATGAGAGTTGAGAGAGAGCAAGAGGTCAAGGAGGATACCTAGGTTGTGATCCTGGATAACTGGGAGAATGGTGGTAACTTCATCCGTAATAGAGAAATTCAGAAGGTGGGGGGACTTTTTGGTAGGAGGAGGCAATATAGTTTATTTATGAGCATATAGAGTTGGAGATGTCTGTAGGGAATCCAGTTTAAGAAGTTGGCAGTTGTGGATCTGTGATTGGAAGTCACCAGAGATGTTACAACTGGATTAGTAGATTTTAGAATCATCTGTATAGAGATGATAATTGAATCCGCTGGAACTAATGAGGTCACCAAGTGAATAGGGAGAAGAGAAGAGGGCCAAAGACAGAACCCTAGGGGATGCCAATGGTTAGCAGAGATGATTTGGATGAAGATCAGTGTCAAAAGCTACAAAGAGGTTAGAAAAGACTGAGAAAAGGTCATTAAATGTAGCACTTTAGAAAATGCTAGTAACATGGAGAGAGCAGTTCCAGTGAACTAGGCTGTAGAGTGTTAAGAGGAGTTTGAGAGAAAAAAAAAAAGCAAGCGTATATCGTAGGTGGCATTCTCAAGCTTAGCAACAAAAAGGAGGAGATGAACACAACTGTTGAGGAAAGGAACCAGAAATTTGACTAGGTCTTCTTCAATCCCCTGTTCTTTCCAGTACACCAAACTGCATTAATGAAAAATGACCCCTAACCCTCCCTCCTATAAAAAAAAAAAACTCTTGATATGTGGATCACAAATTTAAAGCTAAAAGATGCTTTAAAATTCATCTAGTCCAGTCTCCTCTTTTGACAGAAAAGGAAACTGAGGAAAACAGTAAAATTGATTTGTCCATGGTCACACAGATAATGTGTTAGAGATAGAATTTGGGATCAGATCCTTGCATACCAAATACAGCACACACTTTTCCTAGTATTGCACTACTCCTCTTAATTACATGCTCTTTAAATTTTTCTGTAGCTCATTTATTATCTCTATTTAACTGGCTGCAATCTATCAGTCTTTCTATCTTTAGCTCATCTATCAATTCAACTCTGCTTAGCTGCACTAATGGAGCAAGCCAATAGAATGAATTCTCTAAAGTAGCGGCAAATACAAATCTATTTTATTTTTCTGTAAACTGCATGTTACGCTTGCCTTTGCAGCTTATCAGGAGAATGTTGAAAAAAAAAAGTATGACTTGATCAATAGGGATAAAACAGCTTGGAAACTTACATAAAAGACTAGAGGCTAATATAAGATATAAGATTATTGCCTGGATGATCTGCAAGTGACCTATAGTTGGACACCAAAAAGAGTTCTCTCTCCTTCTCCCTCTCCCTCTCCCAAAACTAAAGCATTTCTGGTTGAGGATATTAGGGGAAATCTTTTGCAGAAGAAATTATTTCAGCCAGATGTTGAAACATGAGTAAAGTTTCAATAGGCAAAAATTTGTGAGAAGAATATGCTGGGCAGAAGAAATCTTGTGAACAAAGACATAGAGTGGGGTAAGCATAAAAATGGAGTCTTAGGGAAGATCATGGAAATTTCTGAATAAGTAGCATTAGGATATTATAATTTTATTCATAGACAAAGAAGAATCATTGATTTTTGTTTTAGCTTCATTGTGTCTTTTAGATTTTATAGCAGTTGTTTCTCTTTACCTCACTACATCACTCACATATACCCTTACTTGGGATAACAAAAAAAAAACAAAAGCAAAGCTAACAGAAACATCTATTATTGATGGCATATTCTGCCTTCTACTTAGGTAGCCTACACTTACTATTTGGAGGAGGAACATGTTTCCTTATCAGTTTTCTTATTTAAGATGTTTCTATCAAGGTTTACAAGTACAAAGTATCTAGAATTTTCTTTATGTGCTTTGTGACTCTTGGCTTTCAGTATTATGACCATATATTTTTAATGAGTTTGGTAGGGTGGGTTCTTTCTAAATTTTTGAGAAAGTTTTGATAACATAAGCATGAATTGATTTATAAATATTTGAAAAAATTCAATTGAAAATCCATCTAGATGAGGTTCCTCTCTGTTCCCTGCTTCACTGGCTATTCATTTATAGCTTCCATTATTTTTCTGAGACTGAGGGTATTTTTAAGCTTCCTTAATTTTGCTATCTTGGGTACTTCATATTTTTATAGATATTCACCAATTTCCTTTTAAATTCTCTTTTTTTCTGACGTATATTTGGATGTAATCGCTTATACTAATTATCTTCCCCCAGCATGTTTATTTTTAATTTATTTTGTTAATTTTATTCTCATTTTTAAAAAATCAGGTCATCTATGCACTAATTTGTTTACTCTTGAAAAAGTAGTTCTTTGCTTTGTCATTTATACAGTCTATTAATGTTTTGAATTTCTCTATTTTAACTTAGATTTTCACATTTTACTATTTGAACTTATTATTTTTAATATAATTTTGTTTATTTCCTAGGTAAAAAACATATAATACTTAACATATATCTGTTGTAACAATACAAACTTTAAAAACAAAGGAAATATGTATGAATATATGTATGTATATGTATACATACATGTGTGTACATCCTGGCTGAAATATTAATTTGCTTCTTTTTATTTATTTTTGCTCTGTTTTACCACCTTGAATTTCTTCAATATATACATTCTAGGCACTGAGACATGTCATACAGCACATTTCAAAGAATTAAAAATAAGTATCATGACAAGTCAATTGAAAGGCACCTTGTAATGTGAGTGGGCTCTAACATATAACCAAGAAGCAATATTGAGGAATAACAAGATTAAAAGATGTTATCAAGAAATTGAATGATATGAAGTAAATATGTCTGGTCATGTGGCAAATGTAAAAGTGAATGACCAAAAGAGTCTACTGATATACTTGCAATGTCAGGAGACATCAAGGAAGGCCTCTAGGCTGTTTGGTGTTTGCTTATAACAAATTTTTAGGAGGACCTATGTAAGAGGTGCACAGGATATGTAAGCATAGATAGGTTGAGATTTATGTCATTGAAAAAAACCCAAATCAGTGAGATCACAAATACATTTAAGTATTATTTATTACTCCTTATATTATTTTTTGTCCACGATACTCTCTATTCTCTCTATGCATTTTGCATGATATGCAAGAGTTGGGGAGTTTTGTTTATTTGTTTATCTCTTTCATTAAGTAATAACAAAAAAAATATTCATCACTTTTCTCCTTATAGCAAATTTTGCTATATAGAATCTTCAAAGCTCAACTCAAGTTTGTCTCTCTCTCTCTCTCTCTCTCTCTCTCTCTCTCTCTCTCTCTTTCTCTCTCTCTCTTTCTGAAATACTTCCTCACCACTCTAGCTCCCACTGATATCTTCCTCTTCTGGGCTTCTTTTGCATTTTGTGAGGATCATACAAATTAGCAACTGATTATTTTCTGTTTTGTATATTATAGGCTCATATTTGTCTATAAAATTGGGAATGAATTATCACTCTTTCTCTATAACAGGTATTGGAATTAGACCTATAGTAGGCAGTCAGTAAATGCTTTCAGAAGGATTCAAATTCTGGAAAAATTTATTAGGTATTGTATGCAGAGGATGTTTTTATGTATTTGTTGGAGGTGGGTAAGGTTAATCGGGAATAAGGTTAATGGGGAATAAGATCTTCCCCACCCATCAATAGGCCTCATGTGGAGCCCAATAAGGGAAGTTTGCTTGATTGTAGGAAGGCTTACATACCTTTTGCTAATTTCTAATTAGGCATTGAGTCAGGAGGGTTGTGATACCTTCTGGCTCTGAGTCTATTAAGCTGAAAGAGAACATATTCTGAGATGCGAGCATTTGTTTTGGGGGCTTGCTTACAAGAAGGATCTTGTGATTCTCTGGTTGAGACTCTGAGTAGCTATACGTTCAGAACTCCCCAACTGCTCAGAATTAAAGGCTCTCTCCATTCAGTGGTGAATGTAAAGTATATTTGCAGTATTGCTTTGATTCAGGCAGTAAAGCCCTGTCTGTTAGTCTTTATTTCTCTGCTCTGTATTTGCTCTCTATTTCATGTAATTAAAGAGGATTGTTGATTCCTGAAACAGATGTCTTTCTTAGTAAAACAGATAAAAAAAACCTGTACTAGCAGCTCTGGGCATGCCAGCATTGTTACTGTTACAGAGAGATACAAAAGATTAATAAAATAGGGTCCCTGCCCTCTTGTTGCTTATAGTCTAGTGGAGGAATGTAATATACACATCTAACTATAGTGTATCTGGATGTTAATCTGTATACATACATATACATGTGTATATAATCTTCTTAGCCTTTAGAAGATGATAACAAAGTTAGTCCCTTAAGTAAACTGTTCTCTAGCTTTAGTTTCTCTATAGCTTCATGCATAGTTGAATCATGAGTCAATAGAAATATGTATGTATGCATGCATGTACACATCCACACATATATCTATTTCTATAGATATACATACGTATATGGAAAAAGACCTGATATATGTATATATATGTATATGAATATATATGTGTGTGTTTTGTATATGTATGAAAAAACAGACTCAATAAAAGTAATGTATGAGGTCTTATGAGAAAAAAGTCATTACTAACTGGGAAGATCAGGAAAATTGAATTTTAGAGGATGAGTATCAATTTAGTTCTCAGAGAGGTAGAAGAAAGACATTCCAGAGATATAAAACAATTTGGCAAATCCAAAGGGAGGAGAGTTTATGTGGAAGGCCTATAGGAATAGAGGTGTTTGTCTTTTGATGTTTGTCCTTCATTTTCGAAGACCAATGACATTGTGAGGGTGATGTCTTCACTTACTCATGAATTGGATTTAGGTGAAACAGTTTTACAAAGTTATCAGTTTCCCTCTCACTTCCAGAGTCATTGCAGTCCAATGGCAAGACAAACATTGGCACAACAAGTGACGGTCTGGGATACATGGATGACTTTGGCATCTTTGACGTCTGACCAAGCTCTAAGCCCTCCACTGTGTCTGCTTCAGCCACCTTCATGGCCATTGGAACAGATTGTTCTCATCTGCTCATTCTACTAGGGGAAGCCTTCATGTGCTTGGGGTAGATATTCCCCTAACTCACTGACGGGTTTGAGGCCTGTCAGTTACCCTCAAACTGGTTTAACATGTCTGGAGAGACAGTTTTTTTGAGATGTGGCTGCTGCACATGCTACAGCTTCTTAGAGCCACAGGTGAGAGTTGGGTAGCAAGTAGACAACCAAAGTGGATAAGGAGCCCTGAAAAGGGCTCAGCAAGCCCTGATACCAGAGGTGCTAGTCCTCCTTGAATAACCCATACACCTTGGGTAGGAGTGAGGGGCTATTTCATAGATAGTATAGGTGCATTGTGCAGCTGCATTCAGATTCAGAGGCCCATATATCCCTAGAGTGGAGTTTGTTTGAACTGGATGAAAGGGCATGTGTTGCTTGAAGCAATGCATAGCATTGCATTCTAATCCTGACCACAGAACATGCTTTGGGAAACCAGACTGTTAAGAATGCAAACGTCTGCCTCTTCACTTACCTTACTTTAGTGGCCTGTGAGGTTAAAGTTGATGGGGACTTGACGGTTCCCACCTCTTGGTGGTCTAATGATTCCTTGACTTTCTTTTCTTGCTGGGAAGAAGTAGCAATGTCTAAACTCTTCTGTAATTGCTAGAATTAAAACTGATTGAATTTCAGAGATGGTTTTTAGCTATTTTTTTCCCCGAGCTTTACTTTTATGGACAGAGGTAACAGCGGATATTTCCTCTCCATGCCTGACAAAATTTCATTCCTTCCTCAGTAGGGGGTTGCAGCCCACGCTTCCAAAAGGTTGTTGCTGATCTTTCTTCCCCCTAGTTCTTTTTATTCTGCAGGAAATGATTACCTCCTTGACTGAAACTTTCATGTTTGGGGGGGGGGAGAGTATGAAAAGCAGGTAAGGCATTAAATTAACACCAGGATGAAATGTCTATAGAAAGGACGCAATAATAGGGAAGCTCCTAAGTCCTTAGAATCCTCCCCTTTTTCAGGGATGTTTAAAAAAATCAGCTTTCTCTTTTGCATATGAAATCAGCATGGAGGTTCTTATTGAAAATGGCCTTGAGATGCAGGAAATCACAAATCTTTAAGATGCCCAAAGACAAAGCAATTGTTAACATGGCTGTGAAATAATAAACCTGGAGTATCTTGTTTGGTACACATAGCAATAGAACCAGAAGAAATCAACGATGGGACTGCTTCATTTTTAAAATGATTCAGAAAGAGTTAAGTCGCTGTGCTATTCCCAAGATAATGTTGGACATTAGGGTGGATTATGGGAGAAATAGAAGACATTGTCTGGGCCTTCCAGAAACTTGTAGTCTAATTAGGAAGATAAGACTGAACTATGTAAGAGACACATCAATGTAAGAATGTCTATAAATAATAATAACTATATCTGTGTATCACTTACTATGTGCCAGGTACCGAGCTAAGTATTTTACATTTATTATCTTATTTCATCTTCACAAGAACCCTGGGAGGGAGGCGCTGTTATTACCATTCCCATTTTATAGATAAAGAAACTGAGGCTCACAGAGTTGAAGTAACACACAGCTAGTTAAGTGTCTTAGGTAGGATCTGAGTTCAAATTTTCCTTACTGTAAGTCCCATGATTTATCCGCTGCACCATACAGCTGTCTCTGAGACATAATCCTGACATGCAGAACTTTTTGAAAATCCTGATATTTCTACATTTTGTAGGTAATGATCTCCTTAGCCGCCTCTAGTGGGTGCTAATAAAGTTAGTCCCTTAGTCTAAACTTTTCTCTAGCTTTAGTTCCTCTCTAGCCTCATGGACACTTCGATCATGAGTCAGGGGACTTGGGACAGAATTCCAATTCTGCTACTTACATGCATTTTGACTTCATGAAAACACCTTTGCCTCTTTGAACTCCACCTGCAGAATAAAGGTTGAATAGATCTCCTCGAAGGCAGCTTCTCATTGAAAATCTATGATCCTACGATTCCCTCAGCAAAGACGTTGCTTATACAACATGACATCTAAGGCCACTTTTAGCTCTTCTTATGATTCCTGTTCTTCAGCCTGAAAATGTTATTTAAACCCAGCCCCAGCCTACCTCTCTAATTACTGTCCCTTTAAGTTTTGCTGTTTAGTTATTTAGTTGTATCAATTCTTCATGGCCCTGTCCATGGGGGTTTCTTGGCAAGGATATTGGAGTGATTTTCCATTTCCTTTTCCAGTGGATTAAGCCAAACAGAAGTTAATTGACTTGCCCAGGATCACACAGGTAGTGTCTGAGGCTGGAATTGAACTCAGACCTTCCTGATTCCATTGAGTCACCAAACTTCCTCCTCATTTTAGCAAATTTTGGCAAAAACCAGTCTCCTAAATGCACTTTAAATGCCTCCCTACTCATGTGCATTGGATTATTTCCTGTGATTTCCTTTCTTCTGCATCAGAAAGCTACCCAGATCTCAGCTCCAATGTCATCTCCTCCATAATCTGTAGCTCCTTGTCTCATTCTGGCATGCTCCATACTACCTTGCACTGCCCTTACTTATGGCCTTGTCTTACTGCCTTGTCTTCTTTGCCTCCAATCCCACCTCATATAAACAAATTAAAGGGTTGGAGCCTTTGAGGCAAGGTGTTTCTTTGTGCCCACCTCAGTGCTTTGCATAGGACCCTGTTTATACAGCAACTGTTCAAGAAATGCTTTTCAAGTGAATAAGTGAAAAACTCTAATAAAACTATTTTCCATTTGTCTCATGTAGGAAAGTACTAAACCCAGCACATCTTGGGAGCCCGTTCTTCTGCCTCTCTTGTAGTCTGTCTATCTCAACCAAAACAATAATGTTTAAAACAAAAGCATGTATAGCATTTGGGGACATAAGCACAATGAAATATTTTAAATTATATTGCTTCATTATTTATACCAGCTCAGGACGATTTTTTTCCCCATATGAAAGACAGAGGGGGAAAAAGATATAGGAGGTAAGGAGTTTTACAATTGCAAAGGTTATTATTTTTATTTAAACAGTAGGTGCTTTTATGGATTTGTAATGATTTCCCTTAAATATACTTAAGAGTAAGGGTAACCTGGAGACCTAGAGGCTATCTTTTGATGTTGTTGCTGAGTAGCTGTGTGACACCTGTCAAGTCAATTAACCTCTCTGTGCCTCGTTTTTTTTTTTCCTTCATTTTTAAGTCAGTTAAGATAATACTTGTTTTTTTGGTAGCTGTCTACCCAAAGTGAAAGATATGTTTTAAGGGATAGGAGGCAATTATTCAGATGATTCAGGCTAAACTTAATCCCAACATGAAGAAGTTTAAAAAAAAAGTGTGTATACCTGGGCCTGAGTTGTCAAGATTGGCTGTCAACATCAATCAAATTCACAGAATAAATTGTTCAGCTCTCTACCTCTTTTTGCTTGTGTTCTGAAGACACCTTCGGAATGGCATTAGCTTGTTGAGGCCAATTGGGTGTCAAGAATGCATTCACACCACTTAGCTTAGAGTCAGAGAGTAGCTGAGACTCAAAGATGATGGCTTTCTGTAGCTCCAGAGTAATCCTAGATAGAGGGTTTCTACCCCAGAGACTTCCTCTCAGTAGTGGTCACACAGGACTCACAGTAGGGTTACAATCAAGCCGAGGAGGATCAGCACCACAGTTTGGAAATTATTGGATTCCCAGACAGGGCATCTTGGTTCAAATGCTATTTCTGCCACTCATTAGCTGTGTGACATTGAGAAATATGCACCACCTCTCCAAAGTCTTGTATCTTTATAAAATGAGAGTTTGGGACTAAATGAACTATAAGATCATTTTTTTTCAGCTCTGTCTATGGCTTTCCATGAAAAATGTACACATTCACATATATACATATATGTATGTATACATATGTATACATGTATACATGTACACATGATACATGTATGTATACATACATATGTATCATAAAGAAAATTGCTATAAGAGACAGAAGTGTAAGGTAGGAAGACACCATACAATTTCAGATAAGTGAGTGATCACTTTAGGTGGGTGAGTAGGACTACATCTGGTAAGCTTTTGTGTAGTCTTTGTGCAAGACCTTGAAGGGTGGATAAAATTTCAATAGGTAGAAGTAATAATGAAAAAATCTTGGCAAAATGAATGGTGTCAGCAAAGATATGAAATTAGGAAAGCATGAAATATGCCCAAAGAATTGTGATGAATTCATTTGTAGTATTTGAAGAGGAGAAGGGTGAGAAAAAGGTTGGAAAAATAACCTGAACCTAGATTGTAGTGGTCCTTGAATAGAAGGAGTCTAAACTGCACACATGCATATGCTGAGATCTGAGTAGCTTTCCGATGTAGAAGAAAGGAAATCACAGGAAATAAGGCAATGCACATGGGTAGGGAGGCATCTAAAGTGCATTTAGGAGACTGGTTTTGCTAAAATGAGGAGGAAGCTTGGTAGCTCAATGGAATCAAGAAGACCTGAGTTCAAATCCAGCCTCAGATACTACCTGTACCTGTGTGACCCTGGGGAAACTGTCAGACTTACTGTGATCTCCTTCCATTTATTGGGATTGTGAAAAATGAAGGTGAAATGCTAGAGAGATAGGAAAAGCAATGGAAGCCTCAGCCATCATGGAAGAGTCAGGCTACAACCATAAGGTCTCCATTACCAGCCTCCTGCTCCAAAGTAGTGTGAGTGAATCAAACACAAAACCTGTTGACCTGGTTCGTGCATTCCTGAAATGTATGTGGACTGTAGATCCAAGCTGGGGATCCTTCATTTCCCTTTATTCCTACACTCCCTCTGTTATGACAGGTATGAGCCTAATATCTTCTCCTAGAAGATGGGAGACTCACAGTTATTCCTTCCACATCACAGGGGGTAGGGGCATGGTGTCCCCAGCAATCTGGAAAATCCACATAAAATTTTTGGCCATCTCTTTATGCTAGAGAAGAAGTCTGATTTTTTTTCTTTTCTTTTACTGTGTTTATGTAACTTATTGAAAAATTTAGGTTAAGTATTTGGTCATAACTCTCTCAAAACTCCCATTAAATTTCTTATCCTGGCCTGTGATATATATTGAAACTGTGATGGGGAAAATAGTGATGTAGAAAGGATAACTGTATTTCTTCAAAAAGTTTGGTTACCATCCTACGTTTAAATGTTTACTTTTTACACATATTCCTTACATTCCAAGACCCCTACAATCTAGGTTCAGGTTATTGTTACCTGAAATTTCATAGTACCTTCCTATATTTCAATTCTGTATCTCTCTTTTTTTTTTACATTTTTATTTAAAGTTTTGAGTTCCAAACTGTATCCCTCTCTCCCCTTCCCTTTCTCTGAGAGGGTAAGCAATCAAATAAAGGTTATATATGTGCAATTACGTAAAACATTTCCATATTAGTCATTTTGAAAAAGAAGACTCAAAGGAGAAAAGGGAAAGTGAAAGATAGCAGGCTCACATATAACATTTTTCTTTTTTTGTCATATTATCCAATCTGATAGGTGTGTGATGACACCTCAGGTTGTTTTAATTAGCATTTCTCTGGTCAATAGCAATTTAAAGCAGGGCATCTTAAACTTTCTCCACTTGTGACCCCTTTTCTCATTTCAGTAGCATTCCTTGGTATTGTGTAGCCTGAGGGCATGTGCAGTGCAAAGTGTGCATGCTTTGTGCTTAGAACCAAGGCTACAGTGAAATTACACAATACAACATGGGCAAGCACTGCCAGAAACACCTCAGATTTGTTATGTGTTTGACTTTTAATTAATTTTTAGCCATTGCATGTTCAGAAACCATTTATTATAGCCAAATTTTTGAAACCCCATATGGGGTTGTGACCCAGTTTAAGAAGCATTGATTTAGAGCATTTTTTTCATATTACTATAGATATGTCTGAAACCTACCTATTCATATCCTTTGACCATTTATCAATTGGAGATGACATGAATTTTTATTAATTTGACTAAATTCTGTGTATATTTTGGAAATGAGGCATTTATCAGAGACATATCAGAGACAAAGAAAAATTCCCCCAGTTTTCTGTTTTCCTTATAATTTTGGTTACATTGGTTTTGTTTGAGCAATTTTTTTTTAAAAAAAATATATGATCATACTAATCTACTTTACATTTAGTAATGCTCTCTATATCTTCTTTAGTCCTAAATTCTTCCCTTATCCATATATCTTACAGATAAGACATTCCAAGCTCCCTTAATTTGCTTATGGTATCACCCTTTATGCATAAATTGTGTGCCCATTTTGCCCTTATCTTGGTATACAATGTGAGATGTTGGTCTATACCTAGTTTCTGCTATACTGTTTTTCAGTTTTCCCAACAGGTTTTGTCAAATAATGAATTTTTGTTCCAAAACCTTAGATCTTTGGGTTTAATATATGCCAGATTATTATGGTCCTTTACTGTAATGTAATTTTTACCTAATCTATTCCACTGATCCCCCACTCCATTTCTTAGCCAGTACCAGATTGTTTTGGTAATTACCACTTTAGAATACGGTTTGAGATCTGATACAGCTAGACCACCATATTTTGATTTTTTTTCATTGATTCCCTTGATATCCTTGAACTTTTTTTTTTACTTCCAAATGAATTTTGTCATTATTTTTTCTAGCTCTATAAAATTATTTTAGATAGTTTGATTGTTATGGCACTAAATAAATACATTTAGGTAGAATTATCTTTTTTATTATATTGGCTCTCCTACCCATGAGGAATTAACATTTTTCTAGTTGTTGAGAACTGACTTTATTTGTGTGAAAAGTGTTTTATAGGTGTGTTCATGTGGTTCCTGGATTTGTCTTAGCAGGTAGACCCTCAAATATTTTGTAATGTCTACAGTTATTTTAAATCAAATTTCTCTATCTTTTGCCACTGGACTTTGTTGGTAATATATAGAAATGCTGACAATTTATATGGGTTTATTTTATATCCTGAAACTTTTTTAAAGTTGTTAATAATTTCAAGTAGTTTTTTAGTTGATTCTCTAGGATTTTCTAAGTATAAAATAATATCATCTGCAAAGAGTGATAGTTTTGTTTCCTCATTGCCTATTCTAATTCCTTTGATTTCTTTCTCTTTTCTTATTGCTATAGCTAACATTTTTAGTACAATATTAAATAATAGAGATGTAATAGGCATCTTTGTTTCACCCCTGATTTTATTGGAAGGCTTCTAGTTTATTCCCCACTACAGATTATGCTTGCAGATGATTTTAGGTAGATGCTACTTATCATTTTAAGGAAAACTCCATTTATTCCTATGCTTTTCAGTGTTTTTAATAGGAGTGGGTATTGCATTTTCTCAAAAGCTTTTCCTGCATCTATTGAGATAATCATATGTTTTCTGTTAGTTTTCTTGTTGATATGGTCAATTTTGCTGATAGTTTTCCTAATATTAATGAACCTTGCATTCCTGGTATATATCCTACCTGGTCATAGTGTATTATTCTTGTGATAAGTTGCTGTAATCTTTTTGTTAATATTTTATTTAAAATGTTTGCATCTATATTCATTAGGGAAATTGATCTATAATTTATTTCTATTTTGACTTTTCCTGGTTTAGGTATCACTACCATATTTGCATCATTAAAAGAATTTGATAGGACTCCTCCTTCACCTGTTTTCCCAAATAGTGTAAACAATAGATAATTTCATTAAAGTGAGACACCATACCAAAATTTATGTGATGTAGCCAAACAAGTACTTGGGGGGGAAATTTATATCTCTAAGAGATTACATCAACAAAATAGAGAAAAAGAAGTTCCTTGATCTGTGAGTTCTGGAATTTGGCTATGATGTTCCTGGGAATTTTCATTTTGGGACCCCCTTCAGCAGGTAGTCAGTGGATTCTTTCAATTTCTGTTTTGCCCTCTAGTTCCAATAAATCAGGACAGATTGCTTTGATGCTTTTTTTGTCCAGACTTTTTTTTTTAATCATGGCTTTCAGGTAGTCCAAAATTTCTTATATTATCTCTCCTGGATCTACTTTATAGGTCAGTTGTTTTTTCCAATGAGTAATTTCACATTTTCTTCTGTTTTTTTTTTATTTTTTTATTATATCTTGATATCTCATAGAATATTTTGTTCAATTCTAATTTTTCAGGAATTATTTTCTTCAGTGAGCTTTTTTTTTTGCTTCCTTTTCCATTTGGCCAGTTCTATTTTTTAGGGATTTAACTTTCCACAGTAAATTTTGGCATATCTTTTCCCATTCCATTGACTCTTTTTTCATGATTCTTTTACATTACTCTCATATTTTCCCCAATTTTTCTTCTACTTTTCTAATTTATTTTTTTAAATCTTTTTTAAACTCTTCCAGGATTTTTTTTGGGGGGGGGGGGCCTGAGACCAAATTATATTTTTTTTGAAGCTTCTCATGTAGCCATTTTGACACTATTGTCCTCTTCTAAGTTTATGCCTTGATCCTCTCTTTCACCATAGTAACTTTCTATAGTCAAGTTATTTTGTTTTATTCATTTTTTGCTCATTTTTTTCTGCATTTATTTTTGTGACTTGCTGTTTTTATGTGAGAGTTGGGCTCTCATCTTGCCCTGTCCCAGGTTTTTTGTGCTAGGGTTCCAGGTTTTACTGTTGCCTTAAACTGGTCTTCAGAGCTGAGCTGCTTGCTTTCTCTGGATGGTAGGCTTCCTTTCTGATTTGTACCAGGGCAGTGGGGTGGTGGGGGGAGGAATTGGGGAGGGAAGGGTGTCTCCCTGTTGGCCTCCCCTGGGTGTGGGGTTTGATTACTGACCTGCTCTAGGGGTGGAGCCTTGTTCATGGGTTGCTATGGTTACACAGTCCTTCTGGTAGCTGGCCCTGAAAGACAGATCTTATTGCTGGTTTGCCCCAGTGGTGGTGGCTTCCTGCTGGGTTGCTACATCAACAGGGTCTCTCTGCTGGTAGGCTCTGGGGTGGAGGATCTCACTGTTGGCCAGCCCTAGGGTAGGGCTTCACTACTGGTCAGCAATGGGGTCAAGGCCTTGCTGGTGGCTTGTACTGGGGGTTGTAGTCAATGGTGTGAGGCCTTGCTGTGCTATACAGAATGCTTACTTGCCTAGGGGGCTGATGGCTTGCAGGAAGATGAGGCCTCACTAGTCCATTGCCCCAGGCTTGGAGCCTTGCTGCAGGCTCCATGCTGTGAGGCTGGCTGCTGCTAGGGCTCTTGGACTTTGATCCCCTCCCACCCCAGTGAAACCAATCTTTCCTGCCAGGAATGGTAAGCTGCTTCCCTGCTCCTACTTAGATCAATTATGAAGCAGTTTTCTAGTTGTTTAGAGGGGAATTTGGGTAGGCTTCAGAGGGTTCCTTCCTCACTCCACCATCTTGGCACTAAAAGAGAATTTCTCAATTCTGTGTCTTAGGCCAGAAAGTGTGACAAATTTATCAACCATACAAGTTGTTAAATGATGCGTGCTAAACTGTGAGCAATAATTTATTTCAGATGCAGCCCTGAGAAAGATAATTGATAGTTCTCAGGAGAAGAACGAGATTAATTTAAAATTTCATTATTTTGTCAGAGTGAGATCTCTGGTTGGGGGCTCAGAGCTATAAAAGAAAGTCATTGATTAATTTTTACAAATTCCCAGGGCATAGAAAATTCTTTTGCCAGGCCATTTTTGTCTAACAAATGATTCTATAGCATTGACTGCAATAGCTAGTTAGACTGACATTGAAATGGACCCACACTATTTTTGTGCTTCTTATTTAAAAGGAAAGTTATTCTGCAGAAAGAAGGGGCCAAAGTTTGGCTGGAGAGAAAGTCACAGCTAAGGGGAAAGGTAACCTGTCCTATAAAAAAGGTGGGATGGAATAATAATGACTTATATCTCCCTTTCTGCTCACCAGCTCAGCACGGCAACCATTAGTCTTAAAATATATTATTTGTGTGTGTGTGTGTGTGTGTGTGTGTGTGTGTGT
>CM053622.1:298733265-298762577 GCA_028646595.1 Phalanger gymnotis
GTGTGTGTGTGTGTGTGTGTGAATATGCAGCAGCTGGGTGATACAGTACATAGAGTGCCAGGCTTGGAGTCCAGAAGACTTATCTTCCTGAGCTGAAGTCTGGCCTCAGACACTCACTATCTGTGTGACCCTGGTCAAATCACTTAACCTTATTTGCCTCAGTTTTCTCATCTGTAAGATGAGATGGAGAAGAAAATGGCAAATCTCTCCAGTAGCTTTGCCAAGAAAAGCCCAAATGTGGTTATAGAGACTTGGACACAACAGAAAGCGACTGAAGAACAAGATGCTTGTATGCTATATTTCAGATAAATGTGTATATACATACGTGTACATGTGCATTTTATTTATGTACATGTGATATGCATGTACATAGATATGTGTGCATACATATCTGCTCTGTGTGTGTGTGTACATAAAGTAGAACAGAAGAGGAAGCCTAGGGGAATAGTTCCTATTTTCTCAGTAAAGATTGAGGCAAAGTCTCTTGCTAAGAGGGAAGGTAGAAGAGAAATGTAGCAATCATTAGGAGAGAAGGAAAGTCAGAGGACAGACCCTGAGATAGAAAATGAATCAAGGAGCAGTAGAAGGATTGCCTTTCTATAGTGAAGGACCTTATGATATTAGCTAACAAATTTCTATTAGGTACAACCAGCTCAACTGCATGAATTTTCCAGGTTACACAGAAAATATCTGAAGTCACATTTGAATTGAGGACTCCAAGTCCAATGCACTAACATAGCCACCCCATTAATGAAAAGTGAAGCCCAGGGTTGTACCTCTCTCTAATGAATTTATAGTGAAGCTTAAAAAAACTTCATGAGAGTCCAGAGCTTGGGGGTTAGTGATTTCCTGTGGAGAATGACTAAATGCACTAGAGGCTTATAAAATTTTGTAATCCACTCATTCTAGATAGAATTGCCCTTGCTTGATGTTGTTCCATTTAATAAGTGGATTCTCAACATGAGTCTAAGAGTTCATGAGATGCTACTAGAAGAATCTCATCAGAGGGTTCTAGCCAATGTTTAAGTCAAATTAATAAGAGCCATTCTACATTATCCCTAATGACTTCCTATTACCTATAGGACGAAATATAGACTCCTTATCCTGACATATAAAACCCTCAGCCTGGTTCTGACTTGCTGCTTCAGTCTTATTTTGCTTTGCTCTTTTTCACTCATTTTGTGTGTTAGACAATCTTTCTCCCAATTTTATTCTGGCTTTTGCACAGGTCAGCTGCAACCTAGAATGCATTTCTTCATCATTTTTTCCCTGCTGAAATCTTTCACTTCCATTGGAAACTCAGCTTAAGTGCTATATTCTCCATGAATTCTTCTCATCCACCCAATTGAAAGTAATCTCCCCTTCCTTATACCTCTTAAATAATTCAAGCTATATTTTGCCTTTGTCTTATCATACTGTGCCTTGTGCCATATTTATTTGTTTGTAAATATGCATAATTACATGAAAATTTTTGAGGTCATGGACTATTACATTTCATCTTTTTATCTACAACCTTCAACCTAAGTTGGTACTAAATACTAAACACATAATTGACACTAACTAAATGTTTGTAATTGAAAATGTTGATTTTTCTTGAAAGGACACTTTTGTTTTCCTTTCAACAGCAATGAGAGTGATTTGCCATAAATCACATTAGGGAATAATTAATGATCATTCCTTGGTGGCTTTGAATTCTTTTAGCCTAAGCTAAAGTTAGGCAAGTTCCTACTTTTCTCTGTGGCTCATTTTCCCTATACAGAACTCATTCTTTGCCATAATAATGTGATTTTCAGATACTGTGGTAGGCTTGTAAGAGACCTATTTTGGGAGAGGAGAGACTTTGGGTCCTTTTCATGTGATGTCATATTAGTGACTTCCTAATCTTTCTATCCACAGAGCAGACCCTGGTTCAGAGGGATATTGGTGGGGGGGAAGGAACAGCTATAATTTTCAGTTACAATGAAGTTTGGAAACTCTCAATGGATCTCATTTTTCTTGTCCTCCCTGTCTCTCATTACTACCAAGAGCTCAGAGCTGCACAGATCAGTATTATAACATTACCACAGTGAAGACTGATGAAGCCCACTTTGCTATTAAATGAGCTGCACTGTTTTAGTTGGTTAGGCTCTACCCTCAACGCAGAATTAGAAAAATTCCTTTTATAATGGGATTTATTTTTCATTTTCTGACTTGCCACTTAAGGTTCTTTATTAAGTCTTCAGTGGCATGTGGTCATTCTCTTCATATTGAACTGGTACTACTTAAATGCATTTTCATTTCTTCACTTACTCAAGGTCTAAACAGCTAAAATGGAAGACAAAGCAATACAGTAAACGAGGACTGGAAAAAAATGAATTGCCACAGTGTAAGAGATTTTTTCTACACAATTCAGATTAAACTCATCATTGCCAAACTTTTAAAAGACACAATATACAAGTGGACTTACAGAGATCATATGAGATAATATTGGTAATTCTCTTTTCAAAGCATAAAGCACTATGTGTGTGTGCGTGTGTGTGTGTGTGTGTGTGTGTGTATCATCATCATTATCAGGAAAGGATTTAAAAATTCAAGAGATCTTAGAACTCTTGTAGTCCACATCTTTCATTTTACTGTTTAGGAAAACAAGATCTAGAAAAGTTAAAGGACTTGCCTGGTGTTTCAAAGGCAATGAGCAGAAAAGACAAGATTCCAAGCTAGGTTCTCTATTCACTTCTCTTGGCACTACCCCACTGATATCACAATGAGATGAAAATTAGAGTAGATGACTAAAGAATTGCTTCTGATTGTAGGGAAATCTTCAGAAATACCTTATAATGCAAAGCAAGGCACACGCCAACCCTCTCTGAGCAACCCTGCACTGTCATGACTGTTTCTTCTTCCTGGCTATGCCACTTAACTGTGATTGTTCCCAAAGGTCTTGACCTCAGCCCATTTTGAGTGCATCTAAAGTATCCTCAAAGGAATCCAATTATGAAGAATTGCCATGTTAGTATTAATAGCAATAACTTAGTGGGTCAATGTCTTGGCTTGGTAGAGGTCAAAGAGTTGAGTCTAAACCCCATATGTATTAGTTAGCTGAATTCTGTTTTATGGCAAAAGAGAGAACACTAAATTCTGGTAAGTCTATTTACAAAAAAATGTGTGCAGATAAAGTCTTTTGGTAGGATGAACAAAAGAAAAATGTGTGATCGAAGTGATACTAAATTTAGGGTCAGATTGCCTGGGTTTCAGACTCTGCCACTTAATACCCATGTCAAATTAGCCAAGACATTTTACATTTCTCAGCAAAGTCTGCTCATCTCTAAAAGGAGGGATTTAGACTAGGTGATTTCTTTAAGCTCTGACGTTCTATGATTATATGAAGACAAATGAGTCATCACAGTTCCAGCACTGCTACTGCAAGTATTACTGAATGCCTTGACCCTTAGTAGTTCTAGTAGTGGCTATTCTATGTTAAAGGTGAATACATGGCATTGTGGATAGAGCACAAACTCTGGTTCAAATTCAGCCTCAGACACTTTCTGATTGTGTGACCCTGGGCAAGTCACTTAACCGTTTGCCTCAGTTTCCTCATTTGTAAAATGAGCTTGAGAAGGAAATGGCAAACCACTCCAGTATCTTTGAAAAGAAAACCCCAAATGGGGTCACAGAGAGTCAGACATAACTGAAATTACTCAACAACAAAATTCTATGTTAAAGTAATTTTTTTCCCTAACATTTGACATCTTGACCTAGAGTACTAGAGAAATAAGAAAAAAAAATTAAATGATACTTAGAAGAATTTTTTTGTTGTTTTCATTTTATAGTATAAGTATAGGAGAGCACACATAAATATATAATTACCAAAACATTTTACTTGAAGAAGTCGGTCTTCAAGGGCCAACTTAAAACTTGCCTTTTTAAAAAATATGTTTATTTATTTTTAGTTTTCAACATTCATTTCCACAAGATTTTGAGTTCCAAATTTTCTTCCCATATCTCCTCTCCCCCTACCCCATGCCACAACTACCTTAATACTGAGAAAGGTCTCATGAGTTACAAATATCGTCTTTCCTTGTAGGAATGTAAACAATTCAACTTTAATAAGCCCCTTATGATTTCTCTTTCCTATTTACCTTTTCATGCTTCTCTTGATTTTCGTATTTGAAAGGCAAAATTTCTGTTCAGCTCTGGTCTTTTTATCAAGAATGCTTGAAAGTCCTCTATTTCATTGAATATCCATTTTTTCCCCTGAAGCATTATACTCAGTTTTTCTGAGTAGATGATTCTTGGTTTTAATTCTACCTCCTTTGACCTCGAGAATATCATATTCTAAGCTCTTCAGTCCCTTAATGTAGAAGCTGCTAGTCTCACCTTATCTTGATTGTGTTTCCACAATACTTGAATTGTTTTTTTTTTTTCTGTTTTGTTTTTCTCCTTGATCTGGGAACTCTGAGATTTGGCTACAATATTCCTATGAGTTTTCCTTTTGGGATGTTTTTTTCAAGAGGTGATTGGTGGATTCTTTTCATTTCTATTTTGCTATCTATATTGCTAGAATATCAGGGAAGTTTTTCTTGACAATTTCTTGAAAGATGATGTCCAGGCTCCTTTTTTGACTGTGGCTTTCAGGTAGTCCAATAATTTTTAAATGATCTCTCCTGGTTCTATTTTCCAGGTCAATGGTTTTTTCAATGAGATATTTCACATTGTCTTCTATTTTTCATTCTTTTGGTTCTGTTTTATAATTCCTTGATTTCTCATAAAGTCATTAGCTTGCATTTGCTCCATTCTAATTTTTAAGTCATTATTTTCTTCAGTGAGCTTTTGTCCTTTTTAATTTGTCCAATTCTGCTTTAAGGCATTCTTCTTCTCATTGGTTTTTTTGGACCTCTTTTGCCATTTGGGTTAGTCTATTTTTTAAGGTGTTATTTTCTTCAGTATTTTGGGGGGTCTACTTTAGTAAGTCATTGACCGTTTTTCATGGTTTTCCTGTATCTCTCTCACTTCTCTTCCCAATTTTTCCTCTACTTCTCTTATTTGCTTTTCCAAATCCTTTTTTAGTTCTTCCATGGTCTGTGACAATTCATATTTTTCTTGGAGGCTTTAGATGTAGGAACTTCGACTTTGTTATCTTTTTCTGGTTGTGTATTTTGATCTTCTTTGTCACCAAAGTAAGATTCTATAGTCTGATTTTTTTAAATGCTGTTTGCTCATTTTTCCAGCCAATTACCTGACTTTTGAGCTTTACTTTTTTGTCAAGATAGGACTCTGCTTTCCAGAGTGGAGAGGTCTCTGTCCCAAGTTTCAGAGGTTTTACACATCTGTTGTCAGACATACTTGTAGGCACCTTCTACTTTGTCTTTGGTGTTTGTGGGTTGAGAAGTCTGGTAATCGACACAGCTGCTAATGATTCAGTGCCTTGAATCCTACTCCAGCCAGTCTATGCCAGTGCAGGACAGGCTGGACTGTACTCCACTCCCATTCTGGTGTGACAGACCTTTCCTGTTGGCCTTCTGGGTTTTCTTAAGCTGGAGGTTTGCTTCACTATATCATTTTATGGGTTCTGTAGCTCTAGAATTTGTTTAGAGTCATTTTTTACAAATATTTGGAGGGGTTTGGGAGAGAGCTCAAGCAAGTCCCTGCTTTTACTCTGCCATCTTGGCTCTGCCCCTAAAATTTGCCTTTTCTCTAGATAGTTTCCCTAATTCCAATAATTGGGCAACTTAAAAACTAAGTTGATCTTTTCCTTAAATTCTATCAAGGTAATCCTTATATGCCTGGCTTGTACTACTAGTTCTTTAAGGGCAGGAATTATGTCTTTGCCTTCTTCTTCTCCTGAATACTCCATAACATTTAGCACAAAACACTCAGTAGTAGTTTTACAAGCATGTGTTGAATTGCTCTGAATTGAAAAATGCCATTTTTATGTATTTTAAAGGCACCCAGCATGGGGCCAAAAAAGTAATAGTAGTCTCAATTTGTGCCTTGATCAGGACACCTTTGAATTACTATGCTCAGTTTTGGTTTCCATGTTTTAGGAATGACTTTGACAAATTGGAGTGTCCAGAGGAACTAGCATGGTGAGAGGCCCTGAGGATGCTTTGAAGGAACTGAGGATGTTTAACCTGGAGAATAGATTATGAAAGGTAAATATGAAACCTGTTTTCCAGTGTTTGAAGGGTGGTCACATAGAAGAGGTAAGTGTAGGGAGCAAGCATTTATTAAGCACTTACTATACGTGTTTTACAAAAAAAGAAAATCTCATTTAATCATCAAAAGAACCACGTGAAGAAGGTGCTATTATTATTCCCATCTAACAATTTAGGAAACCAAGTCAGACAGAGATTAAGTGACCTGCCCAGGGTCACAAAGCTAGTATATATTTGAAAGGGGATTTGAGCTCATCTTCCTGTCTTCAGTCCCAGTACTCAATTCACTGAGCCACCTAGTTGCCTCTAGGGATTAAACTAACGATGCCCAGTCCCCCAGTAAAGAATGAGGAATAGTTCATGGAAGTTGCAAAGACACCAAAAAACAAACAAACAAAACAGAGAAAAAAATTGACTTTACATTTGAAGTAAGGAAACAATTTCAAAAATATTAAAGACGTCCAAAAGTGGAATAGATTGCCTCAGAAGGTAGCGTTCTTCATTAGTTAAGGTCAAAGACGGGATGAGCACTTATAGGGGATGGTGGAGAAGGGACTCCCATACAAATACAGCTTCAATTCACTGACTTCTAAGGTCCCTTCCAATTTGTAGGTTGTGTGGTGAAGCCTCACTATGAATCCTTTGTCTTCAGAGTCATCCTTAAGCAGGTTCCCACTTGGGGTGTTCCTCTGTGACATTTGGAAATAGAGACTTTTAGTGATAGTTGTAGGGGCTACAAAGCCATTGTGCTGCCATTCCTAAACAGATTTCAAAATGAAGTAAACACCAGTGCTCAGACTTGGCTTTATAGAACCAGTGAGACATTGTGCATTTATTAGCATTTTTGGAGTCAGATATTCATCCATCTATTCATTCAAATATATTTATAGAACATCGACTCTGGTCTAGACACTTGCTGGCATTGATAGGGCATGAAATCTGTCACCTCTTAAAGTTCATTTCTTGACTTGTACATCGGACTAACTGTTGACCAAACACTGTCTATATTTTCCCACAAAAAGCATTTACATACAGTACTTCTATAGTTTCTCAGCTCCCTTATTCTTCACTTTTTTTACATGAAGATTGGCACTTGTGCCTAAATTACCATATCAATTTCTAGTGCTTTTCTTACCATCTTAGATTCTATATGCACACATTAAAAGGACTAAACAAGCATGCTGAAATATGGATGAAATCAAGGGTGAAAATGTATGCATTTTTTTCCTATTATAACCACTTCTTTTCCGACCTCCCCTTTCCCCCCATAAGCCTGTCTGATTGTCTTTAAATATAAATGTTCACCTCCCCAAGGAAAACAACAAGCCAAAGAAAAGAAGTAGAAGGAGAAAGATGCCGAGAAAGGCATTGACACCCTAAGGGAAAATTTTATCTCAGGAGAACTGACCTTTCAGAGAAAGCAAATTAAATTATCTTTCTCATCCTTTCCTAGTGCTGTGACATCATTAAAATGCACGTTCCATTCCCACACACGTTGTTTTGTATTCATAACCTTAAACCAAAATTAATCAGTTGTCACAGGGAGTTAACATATTTGTTAATAGTACCTAGCCAAAAAATCTGCATTGTTCGAAGAAAAGCAGCTTTATATACATTCCTTTGAAAGCTACAGGAAATTAACTAGTGGCCATTGAATATCCCTCTCACTTAAAGAGAAGTAACACATTTCTTGTTCCCTTCTTCCCTTTCTGGAGTTTGCACTTCTCCCTACAATATATGAAATAAATCTAGTGCCTAGAAACAAAGAAAAGTACCTTCTGACAATATACTATCCAGAGCTGTAACTAGGAAAAGACAATTTAAGATGTTTCCAGGGTACTGAAATTTGAAGGGTGTTGATTGCCCTCCCTAGGCCCTCAGTAACCAAAACCAAACCCAAACCCAAAATGAAAACAAAAACAAAAATCAACTGAGCTTAACATCTATTCAGCAGAATTTTTTTTTAAATAGGAAACTACAAGATGGCAGCTGTCTCCCTTCAGCTAAAAGTACTTCTAGGTGTCTAGTTACAGACTCTAATCCTCACCACTACTCTTTAGGTGGTGCAGTAGATAAAGAGCTGTGTCTATAATCAGGAAGATCAGAGTTCAATTCTGACCTCAGACATTTACTAGATATGTGACCTTGGACATCACTTATTTGTCTCTGCCTCATTTTCCCCAAGTGTAAAATAAGGACAATAGCACCTATCTCCCAGAGTTGATGTGAGGATCAAATGAAAGTGCCTGGTATATCATAGGTGCTATATAAATGCTAACTATAATTATATTATTTTTGAGATGAACGATTTCCTCATCTCTTGAGGTCTTGGCTGCTTTGCTTCTTTGTCCTACAATCCCCATCCTAAGTGAATCAAGGGCACATTTAAGCCATTTACCATGACCACAAAAATGCTAATTATGCCTGGGGTGCTTTTAATGTAGTTTGTTTATATATAAAGCCAAAGAAATTCATTTATTCGGTGAGCAGGAATTTTCCAAGCAACCATAAGGTCTCTATCCCCATGTTTTGTTTTGCTGTGAGGCATTCAAAGCTGGAATAATAGAATCATAAGAATTCAGATTTTAGAAGACTTTAGAAATAATCCAGTAAAACTCAATAATTTTATAGATGCAGAAAACCTAGGCTAAGAAAGATGAAATGATTTAACAAAAATAGACAAGTCAAGTTTTAAAAATCAGGTCTTCTGATTCCAAATCTAAGTGTTCTTTATTGGTTCTTTGGGGCATGAAGCCTTTCTTATTTTCCCCTGCCCCTGGGGTAGTAGTGCCCTGTTTCCCTCACTACCTTAGGTTCATTTTTTTTTTCAGATTTATCCTTTGTGTGTGTATAAAATTAACTAGTTCCCCCCACCAACTCACACACACACACACACACACTCATCCATAAAAGAACTCTGCTTTCTTTGAGAGCAGTAATCACTTCCTTTTTGTTACTGTATACCCAACACATAGCACAGTACTGAGTTCATAGTAGTTACTTAATAAATGCATGTTGGTCGATCAATCAATGCATTTAAACAATACAACAATTAGCAATTAGTAGATGGCATGAGATTTTGCAGTGTACAGATTAGATTCCATAAGAATTTTATAAATGGATGAAGAAAAGAATTAAGCATTTATTTTGTGCCAAGCACCATGCTTAAATAGTATGTTGTTGCTAGGAAGGCTTAAGGTTACAAATCTGGAAGATCAGGAAGAATTTTTACTGGCAAATCAGAGATGATAGTGGAGAATGTCTAGGGACAAAAAAAAAGTTGATTCAGGTGGACATCATATTTTACTGGACACGTGCATCTTACCATTAGGTCAAATGGGTTCTGGTTAACTAAATCACATAATTTTGTTCACATTAATTATTTCATAACCACCTGTGGATCCAGAGGTGACTATCTAAACTAGCACAACAAATTATTCCCTAGTAGGTGGAGATGTACAGGGGTGGAGATTCCATGCCTCCATGGTTCACCTATATAAGTATTTGAACTCTCTGGTGGCCAAGAAATCCTACTTCTTCCCTGGCCAAGTTTCAGCTCTTTTGCCAAAAATTAGTCTTCCACAGAACTCTTCTCAAATGTAGCTGTGTTGACAGGTAACAGGAGCATAAATAGGGTTCAGTTGCAAGTCATAGTGTTTTACTAATTTGCTCCAGTAATATGAAGCATATATTTTTGTCTCAATTACTTACATGGTGCTATGATTTTACTCTTCTTCCTCATAGGGTTATATTGCCATATAAACAACATGGTAACTAGAATCAGTTTAGGGCTGGAAGGGATCTTAGAAGTAATTTAATCCAACAACCTCAAATTGCAAATGAGGTAACTAAGACTGAGAAGAAAGTGACTTACTCAAGATCATACAGGCAATAATTGACATCTGGAATATTAAATCAGGTCCTCTGAGTCCAGCTGTTTTTTGTTACTTTCTAACAGGAAAACAGAGTTTCCCAGTTCATCAGCACTCACCGATGCCTTTATCTTCTATACAGAGACAATATTTACTAATCTGTGTTCATTATATAATGAAGCAACAGTTCTCTTTTAATAGTTTTGTGTTTTCATTCTCATTTGCTTCTCATGTCAACTGGCATTGGTTTTAGACGAAATCGACATCATGGCCCCAGCTTGTAATATGCAACTTGAAAAAGCCATTCCCCATGTTTGATGGGAAATGTTTATCCCTAAAGTTCTGTAAATCTTTTAAAGCACTGTGTAAATATGAACTACTAATAATCATAATGTTATCATTATTAAGAATGTGTGGGGTGTTATGGATAAAAAGACTGGCCTTGGACTTAATAGGATCCAAGTTCAAGTCCTGCCACTGCCAAATATTCGTTTCGTGACTATAGCCAAGATGCTCTTAATATCTTGAGAAGATCCCTAATAGCAGTGATTATAGAAATGAATCAGTGGAAGGAATTTCCATATGAGAAGTTCTCTACACTGATGAGATAACAGGTTCATAATGTAACGCACAAACACAGACACATATGCATTATATGTGTTTATTTGCATGTATGCATACATGTAGGTAGGTATATGATTACATATTTGGTGGTCGCTAAAATCCCCACTTTTCCAAGTAGCAATTTTCTCAGTTCTCTTTAATGCTGGTGCCTTCCTTTTGAGATTATTTCCAATTTATCATACACACATATATACATATATATACATACATATACATGTATCCATGTAGGTATATGTGGAGAGAGAGAGAGAGACAGACAGAGAGAGAGAGAAAGAGAAAGAGAGAGAGAGAGAGAGAGAGAGAGAGAGAGAGAGAGAAGAGAGTTTGCATAGTTGTTTACATGTTGTTTCCCCTTTCAAATTGTGAGCTACTTGAGAACAGGGACTGTTGGATTTTTGCTGTTGTTTTTGTGTTTGTTTGTTTGTTTTGCCTTTCTTGGTATCCCAAGCACTTAGCTCAATGCCTGGCAAATAGTCAATGCTTAATAAATGTTTGTTGACTTGTTTACTTGACATATGAATACACTGAGGCATATGGATGGATCTAACTTAGGATGAAATACTTTGCTGTTATTAGAGCTGAAATGGGATCTCAGGTCATCTAATTCCCAACCTAGGACCCTGGGAAAAAGTGAAATGTGCTATTTAAATAATCAAGTCATTTGAAAAGGCATAATTATGAGGCTGAAGTTTTGCAAGACTCTTCACTACAACCTTTCTGCTCTTCTTCTCCCTGCCCTAAACCTTTCTACATCTTTTTGCTCTCCTTGTCATCTCTTCATCTGATATGAATAATGCAAATTCCTCACAATGGCTCCTTGTAGTTACCAAATACTATCATCTCTATTTTGCAGATGAGGAAACTGAGCATCAGAGAGATTCAATGACTTTTTATTGAAAAGTCATGGCTAGTAAATTGTTCGTTGTTGGTGTGATGACCTAGGTCATCTACGGACAAAATAAAGGCTCTTCCCCTTATAACACACCACCTCTGAAATCTTTAGGTTCCCTCCTCCCAGCTATCAGAATATGATCAGACAGCTCTTAAATGTAAATAAATGTACTTACTAGCTCTCCCTGGAGTATTTTCATTCAAACCTTATCACTAATTGTGAAGCAGGGGAAGGGAAGCATTTCTTTTGTACCTGTTATTTGCCAGGCTGAGTGCTTTATACTGTGCCAAATGGTTTACAAGTATTATCTCATTTGATCCATCCAACAACCCTGCAAGGTAGGTGTTGTTATTATCCTATTTTACTGCTGAGGAACCTAAAGCAAATAGAGGTTAAGTGACTTTCCCAGGGTCACACAGCTAGTAAGTGTCTGAGGCTGGATTTGAACTCAGGTCTTCTCGATTGAAGCTCAGCACTCAATGTAATGCGTTATCTAAGTTGTTGTCCCAAAGGAATTTCACATATCATCCAACAGAAGAAAAAAGTCTTTTGAGAGTCAAAAGGTGCCTTCCAGGAGCTCTAGACATCATACCACATAGGTAGCTTGCATAGTCTGGCTAATCTTCAAGTCTACCCTGAATTTGGATATTTACTGAGCTCTTTCTTCCACCTGGTAGGGATATTGGTTGGTAGAAATCTCAATTTGCAATTAGATGTGTACTTGCCCTAGGTTCAGACTTCTCGTATTCATCACAGACTTCCATTCCATATCCATTAAAACCTCTTCAGAATTGAAAACATTTTATCAAACATAATCTTTTAATTTAGTCTCCTAAATGTGGCATCTGTCAGTTTCTTTTGCTTACAAAAATGGATAAAGGAAAGTGATAAAAGAAAGTTACTTTCTTTATAAACCCATGTTTATAATTTGTAGTGAATATTATGGCTCATATTTTTTTTCTTAAACAGTTGATTGTAAAGTAATTCTTCGATCTCACTCAATCCAGTACCCGAAGGCTATACAACTCAGACCTCAGTGTACAGCAGGCCCTAACCCTGTTCCATAGACATAATAAGTGTTTAATAAATGCTTTTTGACTCACTGACATAGTAGGTACATATTAAAATGAATGAATGAAGAACCGCGAGATAACGTCCATGATCCAACTCCCATCTGTGGTCCTTCCACATTCCCTTTCCCTATGCAGGTATCTATAAACACAGAGATCAAAAACTATCACCTCACAGAGAGTTCTCAGACAAAAGGAAAATTGCAGATGTGGTCATTGCATTCCCCTAGGAACAATAGCTACCAGTTAACACAGAACTAAGCAGTGGCTGAGGGTAGTGCTCTTTGACCTAAAAATTTCTTGAAATTACTTTGTAATGCAATAATATACATACTAACTTCCTTTTTATTACTTAACATGAAAAAATAGAACTGGAAAGAAAAAACTATCATGAGCCTTGGATGTAGACATATTGGGAATAGGTAGGAGGAACAAAGGGTCATCTCTTATATCTACAGTTGGGCCTGTGTGTGACCCAGAGAACTGGATTGGCTGTCTCTCCTCTTCCTAGATCCCATCCTATAAACATTTGCTTACTGGAGTCTCTCAAACCTCTCTCTACACTCTCAAACCTGCCTCTCCCCCTCCATCACTGGAATCAAATTATATAAATTATTCAACATCTAAAAGTGCTAAAATTCACGTGGGCCCTTTGGCAGGGAGCTTCTGCCTATTCAGCCCTGCAGCCTGCAATAAAGGAGGAAGCTGGGCCCTTGCCAGATCCACAATGGCTCACTGTTCACACATCAAAAACAACCCAGTAGAGGCAGTTGATGCTTATAGGCTCCAGTTTGCACGAGGCCACTTTGGTGCCTCAATTCCAAGGTTGCCTTTGAAGGAGAGGGAGTGGAGAGCATGGAAATATTGATGGTGAATTCTACCTACCCTTATAATCTTCATGATGACTTTATCTGAATTTTACATAACCTCTGACTCTTCTTACACCTCAGGGGGAGAATAGCAAGGAAGCTCAGTTCCTCAGGGTAGGGAATACCAGCAACATCTTCCATCTCCGGGTGCATGGTGCTACATCCTGGGGATAGGGAGATGTCTTTCCTAAGGCTAAATTCACACTGCGGGCTACCTTGGTTTCAGTCTATTACTTCTCTGTACCAACTCCACCCTACTCCTTTTTCCCAAAGGACCAAACTGTATCCCACAAACTCCCTGAGTAGAAATATAGAAGTAGAGTGGGGGAGTGCAGGGGCAAATACTAGAAGGAAGAAGCAGGGTAAAGGAGAAGAAAGGGAGAATACTGATTTTCTATTTGCTTTTAAACTTAGAGTTAATGAAATTATAATGTCTTCTGTATCTATATGATATAAGTCTGTATATGTTGTTTTATATACCTATATACAGATAGATAGGTGTGCATCTATCTGTGTGTATGTGTGTGTAGAGGAAATATATATCATATGTGTATGTATGTGTATGTAGACGATGGAAATGTGTGTATATATTTATGTCCATATACATATATGCATATGTATGTATGTGTATATATACATGTATATGTATATGTACACACATATTCACAAACACTTGGCTGGATGTAGTGTGTATTTACTATCTTGTAGTTATTGATGCATTACATTTTATAGTGTCTAGATTTGTCATTCATACATGTTATATATTTGTGCAAATTGGAGAAAGTATAGCAAAGAGCAACAAAAATGATTGAGGGTCTGAAAGGATTGACTTCTGAGGTGAGATTAAAAAGAACTAAATATGTATAGCTCCACAAAACCTCCGCTAAGCAGGGCTAGATAACTGCCTAGCTCTACCTCAGGGTTGTAAACCCCCAAAAAGGAATTTGTTGGGCAGTAAAAGGGGGCATTACTGGAAAGGAAATGAGCAGAAAGGAGTTGTCTGCGTATGAGGGGGGAAAAAAGAAAAAAAAACTTTGTTGGAGTGGAAGCTATTAGGCAGTGGAATTGTCTCCCCAGGGAAGCAATGGAGACTGTGACCCCATTACTAGGGACATAAAAGCTGGACTAGAGAATGCAGCTCCCCAATATGCTATGGGGAAGGCTATCATACCAACCCCTTGGAGACACAGGGGAACGGAGAATGGAATGTGACTCCTCCGTATCTTAACATTTATGGTTCCAGTTTGGCTTTGAGATAAATACTAAAGAACTAAATACTAAAGTCCAGCCACCTGTATCTGAAGTCAAGATTGGATTTTTAATTCCAGGATACATACTTAGGTATTATATGGAGATTCTTATTTCCTAACCCTTTTATATACTCAAATGAAATAAAATGTATCAGTTGCTTTGAAAAGAGCATCATTTGCTGCAAGCTTTAATCTAGTGACAAACATAAATATATAGATATAGGCTTATACATACACGTGTATAGACATATGTGCTTCTATACATAGATATATGTATATTTCTTGTTTAGATGTATGTGTGCATGTATATATGCCTGTATTATACCTAATATATTTGTGTGGCCTGTGGAGTCAGATAAAAAAAAATGAACCTGCTTGAACTATGACTTATCTGGAAGTTAACTAGTTTTACTTGGGTCTGGGTGCTGAATGTATGTGCATGCAAAACCAGCTGCCCCGTTAATGGAATGTTAATATATTCTTAGGAGGCTGAGAGAGTTAGGTTTGAAACGAAACAAAAAAAAGGAAGAAAGAAAGAAATTGGAGACAGTTGAATTGTGGGGTTGCAGCCGGGATCCCTTGGGGGAAGGACAGGGGGAATGAGAGGCAGTGCTTTCTCTTTATCATGCGAGCAATTACTGGCAATTTGTTCTGGCCAGTAAAACTTCTGATATTATCATGGTTGCTGAGTAATTTATCATCAAAGTTTAATGTGAAAACAGGTGACTGTGTAATCACCAATCTAGGAACAGAAATAGAATCGTTATTATTTCTGCCTGAAGAGAGAGATTTTTTTTTTCTGTCAATTGACTTAACGGCCAAAAGGCTGTTCATCATATCACCATGAATTATAAAACCTCTATTAAATATTCATAAAAGTTTTGAAATGAATGTGTGATAGAGATGAAAGCTGGGCTAATTTAAATACCTACCAGACCTGTCTTAATTACAGAGGTAAAATGAGATATAAAAATTATAGCAGCAAGGAAAGAAAAAAAAAGTTGAAACAGTTCATTCCATACATTATACAAAACTTCTTTGCAAGCCATGTCACATGCAGTGAGCGTTGGGAACACTGGGCTTCTCCCAGCTCTGGTGAGAGCTATTGCCTTTCATCTTCATGGTAGCCCTGTCCGGATTGAGCGGGGGAAGGATGCAGGGATGGTAGTGATATAGATTTCTTCTACGGGAAAAGGGGATGAAGAATGAAGAGCTTGAGTATCTTTGGGGCTTTCAGCCAAATGGCTTTCAGTGGCTTTCCAAAATGTCATTGCAAAGCCCCAATCACACCGACATATCCATTACCATGCAGCCACAGGCTCCAGAAAGAATCGGGTGGAGCCAGAGGGAAACCTGGCAGGGAGCTTAAAAAGAATCAAATACAATGGTCTTCTCTTTTCCTATTACTGTGATGTTTGGTTCTCCTGGGAATTGTAAAATGTCTTAAGGCCTGGTATGCATTGGTAAATAAGCCAGTGACTGCCTCTCTTTGCCATTTCCAATACCCCCAATTTCACTAGCCATGACCGTGGGTGGCTATTCTCCCCTAGCAGCTTCAGAGATTGGGAAGCCAGTGAAAATCTACTGTCTGTAACTAGCTCCCTAGCTTAAAGACACTCCCTTTCCTCACTGCTGCTCACCCCTCACATGCAGGGTATATTAGAGAGGCAGGGTGGCAGTGGAAAGAGCAGAGAATGGGCAGTTAGGAAGCCTGGGTTCTTAACCTAGTTTTGGTTGTAACCTAATGCAAATCACCTCCTTCCTTTGGGAAAATGAGGAAGTAAACTTGAATCAGGGGTTCTTAACATAGGAATCGTGAACTTAAAAGAAATATTGATAGCGGCTTTCAATATACTTGATTTATTTTGCAATCCTGTACAGCTTATTTCATGAAATTATAAACATGATTCCAAGATGGAGTCCGTAGGCTCTAAAAGCCTACCAGAGGGATCCAGGACATGAAAAACATTACCATCCACTGGACTAACAGATATGAAAACTGCCTTTTCACCCTTACATTCTATAATGAAGGGCAAGGTTAAAACAACATCCTAACATATACTATCACTCTAGAGGGAGCGTTTCATTTTTGAATTTCTTTTTTTCCAAATTAAGCAAAGCAGATTCAATCACCAGTCAGAACTCATGGAGCATCTAGTGATGGATCCAGTGTTCAAAGTCCAAGCTAAAGGATCTAGTTTCTCAGTATTTTGAGGGAAGTTTAGACATTTGCTGAACAATAAATGTATTAATGAAAGCACTGCAGAGAAATGAATTATTATTAAAAGCTTTGGTCAACAAGTATTTGTGAATTTCCACTATGGGCAAGGCCCTGTGCTACATCCTAGTGATACAAAGTCCAAAAATGAAAAACAGTCCCTGCATACAAAGAATTTAAGTTCTAATTACTGAACATGGAATCAGGAAGACCTGGGTTCAAATTCAACCTGAGGCATTTCCTGGCTGTGTGACCCTGGGCAATTCACTTAACCTCTATCTGTCTTTCCTCATCTATAAAATGGATATAATAGTGGGCTCCTACCTCCCAGGGTTCTTGGGAGGATCAAATATGATAATACATGCAAATTGCTTAGCACAGTACCTGGCACTAACTCTTTCTCTCTTTTAAAAAAAAATTTGTCTGCTATGTGCCAGGTAGTACAGCAAGTACTGGGGATACAAAGAAAGGTAAAAGACAGGGACTGCTCCCAAGCAGTTCAGAGTCTAATGGAAGAGATGACAAGAAATCAACTAGGTACCATCAATCTATGTGTGTATATACACACACATGAGCACACACACGAACACAAAAGTAAAATCAAAAGACCTGGCAACAATGAACTGAATTGGATATGGTGGTGAGAGATTGTGAGGAGTCAAGGACAATATTCATTATCTGAATATAGTCAAGCCATTTAAAAAAACCAATTCTTGAGCCTTTGTTTCCATATTTGCAAAAATGAAAAATTTGAGAAAGAGGAAAAAAAAAGACTGAAAGAGACAGAGAGACAGAGAAAATGAGACAGAGAGAACATGATAGAGACAGAGTCACAAACAGGGAAACAGAGACAGGGTTTCAGTCCTCAGTCTGACACCGAAAAACCTTATGTGAATATGGGTAAGTCACTTGTACACAGTTCCTCAGTTTTCATCTGTAAAACAAGAATATTGATACTCATAGCACCTATCTGACAGTGTCATTATGGGGCACAAATGATCAAGTGTACATAGAACACTTTGTAAACTTTAACGCATGATATAAACATCAGCTATTATTTCTGGTTTGTAATAATTAAATTTGAGCGAAGACAGATTTGCAATGCCATTTCTGAAAGGTTATAAACTTAGTAACTAGATTATTAGTCATTAAATATGCTCATTTTATAAAAGACTAAAGTGAAACACAGAAGTTTAATATGAACATATTTTAATTTTTTGACAGTGAATCATAATTAGTCCTACTCTAAAGTTCTACTTTGATTTCTTCAACCACATGAAAGCAGCCCTGAACTCTTAAAGGCTATGCAAGCAAATGATAAACCTGGGAATCCCCATCCAGGTGGAAAAGCTTTCACATTTAAGCTCAGTGCTGGACGATACATCACTTAACTTAGGGCCACCCTAGCCAGTAGATATATGATAGAAGATGATGACTTAAAATTTGGCCACCAAGAAATAGATTATTTTGGCCACAGCAATTCATGAAACCAGTCTACCGAGGCATGTAAAGAATCGTCACTCTGAAGAAGTCACAAGATCTTTAGAAATGTTAAAGAAAGGTCATCAGTAAACTTAATTTTGTATGTTAATTTTTGGCAAGAGAGGTAACATAGTGTAGTGAAGGAAAGCTGAACTCAGCATATGGAATACTTGGGTTCAAGTCCTCCCTCTGACATAGAGAGTTCTGTGATGCTGGGCCAATCATTTAACCTCTTGTTGACCCAAGTGACTGTCTGAGAATATAAGTTAAAGAAGACTTACTGATTTGCTTTAGGAGGAGGATTTCCTCACTGGCAGTGCTTGACACTGATTAAATAATAAATATGGATATGTGTGTGTGTGTGTGTGTGTGTGTGTGTGTGTGCATGTGTGTGTGGGGAGGGTCATGTATATATACACACATAGAGTTGTATGTACATATGTGGGTTTATATACATACATATTAAGTGTGCATACAAACACACCCACACATACAGAACTATACCATTGGTAACCCAGGGCTAGTGTATTTGCATTTGTGTTCATGTGTTCTAAAAGTTAAAATACAAAGAACAATTTTAGGCTTCTGCCCAAAGTTATGTATACATGTGATCATTGAGGAATTAGGGATGGTGAAAGTTACTATGGTGGAACACCCTGGAAGAAGCCTCTCAAGGAGTATGGAAGCTCATCCTGAGCCAAGGGACAAATACCAGATCTTTGTCCTGATTCACTGCTCAGTGGAAGAGAGCACAGGAGGACAGTATTTAATAACCTTGTTTTTCTATTATAGCTCCGGAGGTTTGAAAAACTGTTTGAAAGATCTGTGTCACACTCTAGGTACCACTAGAGGGCCCATGAGCTGACCACCACAGACCATAGTTGTTGCTGTTTGTCCTTCATTCTCCAGGAGGACCATGACATCAGGGAGGTGATGCCAAGACATGCAAGTGAATTGGATTTAGGTGAGGGAAAGCTGTGCAAAGCCACCAGCCTCACTTTCTCCTCTGGAAGCACCTGGGTGGTGCTGAGAGAATAATCCAACAAGTATTGGTTCTAGTAGCTGTCTGAGGAGTTGAGGGGCTCCTGCAAGCAACAGTCAAGTAGGTAGCCACCCCCAGAGAGAGAAGCCATATGGAAATAATGCCACTTCTGGAAGCTTTCACAAATAGGGTAGTAGATAGATCATTAGTCTCAAAAGTAGGGACTTCAGAGTTTCAATCCAGTTTCAGATACTAACTGCTTGATCGTGGTTGAATCAATTAATTTCTGACTGTCTCAATTTCCTCAACTGTAAAATGGGGATAACAATAGCATCTACACCCCAGGGTTGTTGTGAGGATCAAATGAAATATTTCTAAAACATTTAGCACAATGCTTGGCACAAAGTAAGCACTTTAATTTCCCTTCCCTTCCCTTGCCTACCCTTGCCTTGCCTTGCCTTCCTTTCTGTTCCCTTCTGTTCCTTTACCTTGCCTTCCCTTCCCTTGCCTTCCCTTGTCTTCCCTGCCCTGCCCTGGCCCTTTCTTCAAGTTTGTGGTGGAAACATTGAAATTATCAGTTTATCCAGAACCTGTACCACCCCATCATGTCTTAGCCTTGAAGTAGGTTAAATTTACTGTTTAGCATTCTGGAAGAAGGTAAGAGCTCTATCTTTTTCTTTGCCCTTCAATAAGGAGAGAGAAAGGAAATTTCTCTCCAGGAAACCTGGTGTGCATAGAGCTTCAGAAACTCGATGTAAGAGACCAAGACAATTAAGGATTCTATAAATTGTAATATAGCACTGATGATTTCTGATGAGTATTGTAGCCTGTGAAGGAGGGTAAATTGATAGTTACTCCCATCATCATACCATGAATTCATTATTTGGAGAACACAGGTTCAAATTCCATATCTCACTTGCTGTGTGACTAGGGTCAAGTCACTCACTGTACTTTCTGAGTCCCAGACACTTCAATTTATAAGATGAGAGGGTTGGATGAGATCGTCTCTATCTCTGAGGTCTCTTCCAGCTCTAAACCCTATGTTCCTATGATAAACAGGAACAACGAGGACACTAAATCTAATGCTTCCCATTGGACAATGTCAAAATAACACATAATAACATGAATTTTACTGATTGAAAGGTTAATCTTGTCTCCTTTCTTCTTTTCTATGAATAACTATTTAATAAACTATATGCAGAATACAATTATGAGTAGTGTTTGCAAGCTAAAATAAAAGTCATGCTTTTGAGGCTAGTGTGAAATCCAACGTAGGATGTGCCTTTAAAAAAGGAATCCTTAGGACCCTGATCCAAAATCCATATGGAATGAAAATTTTCTTAAGGAAAGGTGTGTGATACAGTGGTTCATAAACTATTTTACCCCTGATTGGAAGTGTTATTTGTCCCTAAATAAACATTCATAATCAGGAGTGGGGGGAATAGGGTGAACAGCTGCAGTGAACTCATGGAGTCCACTGGACAGCACGGAGCCTTGAATATTTATCAGGATTCATGTCCTCAAGAGGAAGCTTTCATACTCTCAGAGAGTGAACTTGTAATTGGCATTGCTGAATTTCTAATGCAACTTTGAAAACAGTTTACAAAGAAAAGAGCATGAGTAATGCTGTAGGTGAGAGATCAGTCAAAAAGAATGCTTTGAGGGGATTTTAATCAGGAGCAAAAGCGCAAAGTGCTTTTTTATCTAATTTGATGTGTGTGCTTGGAAAACTATGATATGAATGCTACATAACTAATATGCATCACATGTGTTATTGAAATAATTTTACTTAGATTTTATAAAATTAAAATTAGGGGAAAAATCTGAGAAAAAATAAAAGCAGGAGAAAAGAAAATCTGGAAGGACTTTGGATTTAGAATGCTCCAAATGTAGTCTAATAAAGGCAGAGTCTATATGGTGTTGAAACATTTGATCGATTCAATCAGCTCAGTCCAAATTTCAGTCAATCAGCCTGACGTTTTGCTTACATAGTGTTAGACAATCAGTTTGGGAGAATTTGGAAATGAATTGATCTGATGTGTTGGCATTGTGTCGACTCAGCTATTCTCTTCTACTTTGCAAAGGTGCCCTGTGTGATGGGAGCATGGGAGAGATTCTCTTCTAGAATCGTTGGATACAAGAATGGCAAAGGACCAAAAAAAAAAGCCATCTTGTCCAATTTCTTGCCTTCATCCCAGACTACGGGTAAGTCAGGGAACCCATTCTTTACAGATATCAAGAACAAAAGAGATTCTTATGTCTCCATATGTAAATGTTCCCAATATTTGAATATACTTTATCTGACCTAAATAGTTTCTTCTGTGATACAAGTCTACTTCTTCCATTTCTTTTCTCCCTAGGAATGAATCATAACTGGGTAGTTCAGTTCATTTTTCATAATGCACTTGAAGACTCACGGGATCTCAACACATAAACATATTCGTGTTGGCAAGGGGGAGAAGAGGAATGTTGAATTCTGTCAAATACCCAGTTAGTAACAAGTCATTAACTTGCTGTTTGAAATTTAATCAGAACTATGTCCAGAGAGCTATAAACCTGTGTATACCCTTTGACCCAGCAACACCACTTTTAGGTCTGTACCCCAAACAGATCAAAAAAATGGGAAAAGGACCCACATAGACAAAAATATTTATAGCAGCTCTTTTTGTGTTGGCCAAGAATTGGAAATTGAGGGGATACCCATCAATTAGGGAATTGTTGAACAAGTTGTGGTATACAAATGTAATGGAATGCTATCATTCCATAAGAAATGATGAGCAGACTGACTTTAGAAAAACCTGGACTTACATAAACTGATGCTGATTGAAGGGAGCAGAACCAGGAGAACATTGTACACAGTAACAGCAACATTGTGCAATGACTAACTTTGATAGACTTAGCTCTTCTCAGCAATTCAAGAATATAAAACAATTCTAAAAGACTCATGATGGAAAATGTTATCCATATCCAGAAAAAGAACTATGGAGTCTGAATGCAGATCAAAGCATACTATTTGCTCTCTCTCTCTCTCTCTCTCTCTCTCTCTCTCTCTCTCTCTTTCTCTCTCTCTTCTTTCAAGTGGTTTATCCCATTGGTTCTAATCCTTCTTTACAACATGACAAATGTGAAAATTTTTTTAAAAAAGAAAATTAATTAGACATTTTACCAAAAGTATGCAAAAAACATAGCTGAATTTAACTACTTAGACACGGTCTTCAATCTTTAGTCTTTTTTCAAGATGAATTAACTTCCTCATTCCTTCCATGTCTTCTCCTAAGTCCTAGTTTCCAATTAAATAATCATTTAGGTTTAATTTTCCAAATGCAACTCTCAACCATCTGTCCTTACCTTACCAAAATTGTGTATGTGGAAAGAGGGGTTGAGGTTGAGGAAGAGTGATTCTAGCTGTGGCAAGCATTCACTAGACTCACTTTTACTCTTACAAGCTTCCTGCTGTTGTCACACTCCAGAAATGTGAAAATTTGGCTGAGGAACAGGAAACAAAGAACAAAAAAAGAAGAAACCATCAGCCTAAGGGGAAGGTGCCACAAAGATGGGTACTCTCATTTTGATCAGCCCCAGAAAGTCAAATCACCTGAAACCTTTTGGTATATCAGGAACTGCTTGAAACATCAGCAGTATGAGCCCAGCTCCTGCCAGAATTGACTTGCCACCATTTGCTCCTGAAGCAAGTAGAAATCACTTCACTGCCCACAATTTAACACAACTTCTACAGCAGCAGGGAGTTTGAAAGCATCTTGTGGCCTCATTATCAACTTCACAGGCTAACTGCCTTGAATTTTTTTGGTTGATGACCTATAATTCCCTAATACCTATTTAAAGTAATATTTTTTATTGTACACCCATATCATTTGAGCATAAATTCTAATAATAATTTACATTAGAAACTTTTGAATACATTTGAAAAGGATGAGATAAAGATAAAATAGTATTCAATTCTAGAGTTATTAGGGAATCACTGGAGTTTATTGAGTAGGGGCTTAATAGAGTTAGACGTGTTTTAGGTGTATCAGTTTAAAGGCTGTTTAGAAGAGAAATCGGAGTAAGAAGAAATGAGGGAGGGAGACCAGTTTAAAGGCTATTGCTATAATCCATACAAAAGATGATGAGGTACTGAAGGATGGCGGTGGTCATGTAAGCAGACAGAAATCAACGTAAGATGTATTGTGGAGGTAGAATTAACAAGACTTAGCAACCAATTAAATATGCAGACTACAGGAGGGTGAGGAGTGTATAATAATGCTAAAGTTCTAAACACGGATGATCAAAAGGATAGCAGCTCCCTGAACAGAAATAGGGAGGTTTAGAGGAAAAAGCTAATGTGATGAGACTTCTATCCATAGCTCACTCTTAGCTGTTCATCCTATGTGACTCACTGTTTTTCATAGAAAGCTAAAAGTGAGCGGGTTGAAGAAGGGAAAACTTATTCACCAGGTACTTCCCAGGAGAAAAAAAACTCATTAATGGGCATATGTCATAATTATAAGATGATCTGGGAGACTCAGTGTGCATAGCAAGGGGCTGGGGAGACTTTTGCTCCTGTAGTGTCTGATGCAATTACTGGGGGTATATAAAGGATACAATCACTCTAGGGAAACTATGCTTAGAGAGGATAAGAAAGCAGTTTATGAGCTTGAATGACCACAGAAGGCCAGCATTATAAGGGAGTAGAGAGTGGGGGTATTGGGCTATAAGTGAAAAGAGGGAAATTGTGTTTGGAAATAAAGCCTCCTAACCAGCTATTGTGGGGAAGATGAGATGAAACCTATCTTTCTCATCATCTAAATAGATATCCCCTGGAGACATACCATAGCCTACTGAGGATGGGAAGTGAAGAGGGTAGTGACTAGTGAGTCTAGATCTTATTGACCATTAAGCATTTGCTCCCTCATGATGATATCTATCTATCTATCTATCTATCTATCTATCTATCTATCTATCTATCTATCTACCTATCTATCTATCTGACTTTACTTTTAAACTGGATCATATGGCCTATATGTCCTTTGAGGACAAGGATAATGTCTCACAATTCTATGTATCTCCAGAACCTAGAACAGTGTCAAAACCAGAATAGAAACATAACAAATATTTTATACAAATGGAAGATAGTGTAGCATAGTGGGTAGAGTGCTCAGATTGGTGACAGGAGAAACTTATGTCTCAAGCATTTAATAGTTATATGACCATTGTCAATTCATTTTGCTTCTGAGTCTCAATTTCATCATTATATAATGGGAAAAATGGTTATATCTATTGCTCCCACTTCACAGCATTATTACGTGGCTCAAATGAAACAATATACTCAAGGTACTTTACAAACTTTATAATACTTTATAAATGTCAACTTTTAGGATGATTTCTTACTCCTGGCCTCTATTATTTTTTGACTTTAGTTGTATCTCAACTGCTTGCATGTTTTTGTTCTCTGTTGACTACCTACTTCAATTATCCTTCTATTGTTTCCTAGATAATAGATAATTGTTTTCCTCTTTTACCCTCCCTAACTCCACAATTATTCCCCTAATTATTCCCCTACTGGAACAGGACTCTGCCTTACTATCTAAACGGGGAATCTCTTTCATTGTCCATGGATTTTAAAATTTTAATCAGTGAAAAGGAGAAAAAAAACTAGAAGGGGGTGTTGTCAAATCTGTAGATGAAATAAACATCGAGGTAATAGTGAACACCATAAATGATGACAGAATCAAGATTCAAAATGATCTTGATAGTCTGGAATAGTAGTCCAAAATAAACAAGGAGAAAAAAAATCTAAAATCCTTCATTTAAATTCCAAAATCAGACAAACAGGATATGAATGGAGAGCCCTGAAAGCCACAGTTTATGTTAAAAAGCTCTTGCACATTTAATTGAGTATAAGATTAGTGTAAACCAAGAATGGCAGCTAACGAAGTAAACTCAACTATGCTTGTACTGATTGTACCATTCTATTCTGGACACATTTTAAGAGGGAGATTGGCAAACAAGAATATGCCCAATGGAAGGCAACTATGGTAGTAAAGGACCTAAACATTGTGTTATTAAAAGAAAAAGACTGGGAATATGCAAGTATTAAGTAGATGTTAGATGATGAAGACAGACTGACAGATGATAAAGAAAACATTTACTAATCACTAATTTCTAGGCACTTTGATAAATGGTGGGAATATAAAGCAAAAAAGCAAGGCATCTCCTAACCTGAAGAAGCTCACATCTAATGTAGGAAGATAACATACAAAGAAGAATTGGAAAATGCGTGGGGAGTTAGACAGGCTGTGGCATGTTGCGGAAATGACAGGGAAATGATATGAAGACCCGGTTCTGGACAGCATAAGGCCAAGACACACTTATTATTAGAACCTGGACTCTCTGTGGCAGAGTCTAAAATCCTGGTGGGGGTATGGGTGGAGATGGGGATAATCACTGGAGTGCAATTGGCATGGTGTCAAGATGGCTAGGAGACTGAAAAGGAGGAACGTGGTAGCTGTCAATGTTTTTGAAGAGTAACACATAGAAGGATATTTTTTTTCTTTTTTGTAGATCTAGAGTTTAGAATTAACACCAGTGAAAATTACAGTAACATTAATTTCACCTTGATATACAAAAGGTCTTTCTATCCATTCGAACTTTTCGTAAGTGTTGAATTGCCTCCTGAGGTAGTGAGTTTCTCTTTTATTGGAGCCAGGCTTTCTTCACTGAGTGGACAATTAAATTAGATGACCTCTAAAATCTCTTCCAGTTCTTAGATTCTATGGTTCCATAAACTCTGTCAGGAGACATCACACAATGGCACATTTTGAAGTAGTCTGAAGCTTAATATAAGATGGTCCATGTTGGACAATCAGTCAACATTTAGCGAGTGCCAGTAGTATAGCATAATTAGGTCTAGAGGGAAAAAGGGATGTAGAAGTCATCTAGTCCAACACCTCATTTTACAATTGAGAGAGTTTAAGCTGAGATATATGACTATGCAGGTTGTACTGGGAGTAAGGTGGTAAGTGACACAGTAAGGACTCAGAATCAAGTCTTATCACTTCAAGCTCGATGTTCTTTCTCACGTGTCAAGCTGCCTCATCCAAAGGGAATTAGTTACTTGCTAGAGAACTCAAGAGCCGTATGTATATGGCGGCTTCAGGGTTTTATTGTATAAACCTCAAAGATATCATAGGGCAGATAGGTGAGGCAGTGGGATAGGGTGCCAAGCTTGGAGTCAGGAAGACCTTAGTTCGAATCCAGCCTCAGATACTAGCTGTGTGACCCTGGCCAAGTCACTTAACTCTGCCTCAGTTTCTTCATCTGTAAAATGAGCTGGAGAAGTGTATTGGTAAGCAAAATGGGCTCTTAATACTTAGTTCGACCAAGTGCCCTTGAAGAGTTTGGCTTTTGTTTCCTTTGAGTAATTCAGTGTATTTTATTGAGTTTTATTAGGTGCTAAGCCCCAGGCCCAAACCCCTATTAGGTGTAAAACCTATGTGGGTGTGGATTGGTAACTAAGGTTGGGCCCAAGGTGGGGCTAACTAAAGGGAGGTGCTAACTCAAGAGCCAATCATAGCAGCCTAAGTTCTGGTCATTTAGATGACGTTTGATGACATCTGAAACCCTATAAGAGAAGACAGAGCCATTTGCTCAGGGCTCTCACTCTTGGTGGCGTTTGGAGACTCCCGGGCAGCTGTAGCTAAGAAGCCCTCCAGCTGGTAAACCTGGATGTTGGAACTTTGTTAAACTCTGGTAACTATGTATTGGGATTTGAACCAGACAAGGTCTGTCTGTTGATGTTTGTATTTTGTTTGTATTTTGCTCTGAAGTTCAGTGTGCTGGTCTTTTCCCCTGAACTAAGTGAACTAGGTGAATGATATTTGTATGCTGAATTAAAGTGAGCTCGTCAACCCCTTAATGTAGCTTTCCTTAGTTAAGCAGATCAAAAGAACCTGTGCTTTTGCAGTGTGCTAGTAGCATTCTTGTTGTTGGGCTTGGGTTGGTCTTACACCCCCACAACACATGCTAGCTGGATTGTTGAAACAAGAAGGAAATAGCAAACCACTCCTGTACCTTTGACAAACAAAAAACAAAAACAAAAAACCCTCAAATGTGGTCACGAAAAGTCAGATACAACTGAAAAGTGACTCAACAACAACAACAACGAGGATATTATATCATGAATCTCAACGGTGGATGTATTCATGAACATAAAATATGTGTCAAGTCATCTCTTCTCCTACCAGTGCATATTAGACAGACGTGGTAATCTTTGTATCTTCGTGTTTTTAGTCTAAGTTTTTAGAACGAAGGATAGTATATCTAGTTCTCTTTATTTTTTGTGTAATAATTAATGCTACTTTGGCCTTAGATACACACACACACACACACACATACACACACACATACACACGCACGCACGCACATGAGTTAGAATTTTAGAGGAAAAAGTTTATCCATAATCACTAAGTTATTCCTAGTGAAGGATAGGGCGTGAGTAGTACAAATTCAAGACTGAATTCAGTGATATAGGTTCACTACCTTTTCTTCCTCTCATAGTAATTTCATTCAAGATTAAGGAGTTTGGGATAAAAGGGGAAAACTACAGGAGTGTGTGGATAATTATCTGAGCTGAAATGAAATGATTCTTGAAGTCTCTCCCAAGACAAGAATATAGGAATCCTAGCTCAGATAGGAAACATGTGTGTCCTTTTTACTCCTTAGTTTTAAAACAGGAAAAAAAGAAAAAAAGAATTTTAAAAAATCTAAATTTTTCAAGAGTAAGGTAGACAGAGCATCACTGATGAAGAGGTAAATAGCAGAGGAGACTGGAAAAGCTCAAGGCCAAGGGTTAGGGAAAGAGCAAAGGGGTGTGTTTGTAAACTGGAGAGGAAAAAGAGGGTAGGAGGGGAGAAAATATCCTGGAAAGTGCTTCCTTTTGAAACCCTGTCAAGTTTCTAGGCCCACACTGATTGTCAGGCACCATTGCCTTCAAAAGTTTTTTGATCTTTTCTGAACTTTAGCATTCATTAAAAAAAAAAAACTTTGTTTTAATGCTTGCATGATGTAGAAATGTGAGGCTTTAATGTAGCCTATGATCTTTTGGCCTCTCTCATTCTAACCTAACCCCAGTTTCCTAATATATTTCTTGTTATTTTCACTGATTATCATTTTGTTTGAATTCACTGAGTATCAAAAAAATCTGTTGGTTTAATTTGGAGAGTCTTACCAAGACCTTCATAGAATGTATCAACCTCTTTCTTAGGGGCAGGGGTAAGAGAACTTGCTATATAAGCTACAATCATCTTTATGGTGACCTAAATGTTACAAATATCTACCAAAAATGCTGCTGTAGGAGATGACCAAATATCATAGATGATGTTTCTTGTTGCCTTTTGATGCATGATGAAAGGAATCCTCTCAGTTAATTTATTTGCCTTTCCACAGAAAACTTATGAGCCAACCTATTTATTCACAACTTTTTTTTTTCTTTTTTGGATTCATTTATAGCCAGAATCTCAAGACTGATATGATTCAGTTTCTCTGGTATTACTGGCCAGAGATCTCATACTGAGAGGGCCAAGAGCCAAGTTAAAATGTAGAGATGGTCTAAATATTCTGTGATTCTTAATGCCCTCTGCTCTCTTTTCAAATGCTATGCCACCTTCAATGCAGAATGGAAAGAAAATACACAGAACAGAGAGCCAATCTGCATTTTTCATTGCTTCATGGGTTGCCATAGCTATAGCTCATTAAAACTATCTTCAAGAAAATAATCAGTAGGCACTGGGAATGCCAAACATTGTATAGTATTACAGAAATGAAACTGGTTATCTTTTAACAGATAGAAAACAATTTGTTACTGATGTGGGAGCCATTCCTAAATCAGTTGTCTATGTAAAATAAGACCACTCAGTAGTTA
>CM053622.1:298772212-298855384 GCA_028646595.1 Phalanger gymnotis
ATTCCTAACATTTGCAAAAGTAAAATGGGCTGCCTTCACAAACACTGTAGATCTTAAAATGGAGGGTGAGTGGCCATTTTTAATAGTTGTTTTAGTGGTGACTTCTGTTTGGACACAAGTTGAACTAGTTGACCTCTGAAGGCCCTACCAACTCTGGGATTCTGTGATCCTATGTATTAGAGATATGTCAAGAAAGAATTCCTTCTAAAGAGATTTATATGCCTATGTAAGTCTACCTCTCTAGGGAAAGGATAGAAGTTCTATAGCTTGAGACATTTAAAACTGGGCTACAAGAATAGGAGGAAAATACACTTTGGGGAACAATTCTCTGCCAGGGTGCAAGGGATGGAAAAATGACTTAATGGGCCTTTTCACTCTCCCAACTTCTGTGTATGTGTGTGTGTGTGTGTGTGTGTGTGTGTGTTTTTTTAGAAAGACGATACCTTCTATAAATTTCATTGTAAATAGACTCTTGAGATAAAGACACAGCTCTCTCTCCCTTAGGTGGCAGACTCCCATTCTGCTCTCTATTGAATCAACAAGATTTAGAAACAATATTTAGAAATAGAAATGACTCTAAAGTAACTTAAAAAATAAAACAAAACAAAAAGAACTTAGCTTTGAATTTGCCGAATATCAAACAAGCACAGTGTCACCTTCCTTCCAAAGCCCAGAAACCTCTAAGCAGAAACTAGGTTAACTTGTATTGGTATTGGTCAAAGGATATTTGAAAAACAGTCTTGGAGAAATACCAAAATGAACATGGATGAAGAGCTAGCATTTGTGTGCAGCTTCTAGAAATTCATGATTCAGTAGAGCTTAAAAGAGAGATCACAAAGTAGAGCATGAGGATAAGTAGATCAGGATATGACTGGCAAGATGACAGACTCGTTTTCTCATCATGTAAGGCAAACCAAGACCTCTGCAAAAAATATAACAGGTTTAGAGCAACTTAAACTATTTCCCAGATAATAAGGTAAAAAGCTTCATAAGGCAAAGACTTCATGAATTAATGTCTAAGAATGTACTTATTTGAGTCTTTACTCAGCATTCTACCTCCAAGCCATTTGATTGGCTGATATGAGCAGAAAACAAAACAAAACAAAAACCTCTCAGGCTTGTGACTCAGCATGTAGTTCTAGAGAGCCCTACCCACTGACCTCACATCAGTGACTCACTCTGAGTCTTTCAGTGTAACTAATTCTGCCAAGCCAAATAATAGAAAACAGCTACTTAGAGTGAGGTGGTGGTGGACTGGAAGATACTACAGAAAAGATAGAAGACGTATTCTGTTCTCAGAAACAGGGTAGAATGAAAAAAGAATGCTGGTAGGAAGGAAAAGTAAGGGGAAATGCCAGTAGGGGAGGGTCAGCTCCTCTCTTCTTGGAGTTAACTTAAAGCAGCAACCTAATCAGCAAACCCCCACGCTATGCACCACAGAGATGCTAAACACAACCAGTAGCCAAGTATCAAAGGATTCTATGTGGCCCGAAAATAAGAAGGAACTTAAGAGTGAGGAGGACCATTGGTAACTAATTGTGATTAGAAGAGGGAGGCTGAAACATAAAAGGATCGAGAAAGAAAACTTGAAAAAAAAACTTGGCACATGTGCAGAAAACATAAAAGATAGATTTTTTTAAAAAAAGATGCAAGTGTTGCCCATGATCTGGAGTCACTCTTCCAATTCCCACCAGAACACGTTAATTGAGTTATTAAAACATTAGTATCTATGCCCTTTTGTGTTTTAGAATTTTAGAATTAACCCTGAGGGGCTGAGGGTGTGTGTGTGTGTGTGTGTGTGTGTGTGTGTGTGTGTGTGTGTGTGTGTGTTTTATAATATTATAGCTCATAAACCTCCCACCAGTGTGCTTCTCTCCTTGGTCAGCTAAGTAGTAGAGTGGATAGAGGTTACTGGACGTAGAATCAGGAAAACTGAAATTTAAATCTTGCTTTAGACATTTACTAACACTTAACATCTGTCTCAGCGTCTTCCTTTTTAAAATTGGGACAATTAAAAATTATGTTGTTCCTCTGGGACCTAAAATTCCCATCTTCTACAGGAAGCCTTTCCCAAGCCTTCTTAATTCTAGTGTCATCTATTTGGTATTTCCTATTTATCCTGCATATAGCTTGTTTAATGTAGATAGATAGACAGACAGACATATAGATAGATAGATAGACATCATGTGTATATATGTGTGTGTGTGTATGTATGTGTGTGTGTATTTGTTTGTTTACTTATTGTTTCCCACATTACATTGTGCACTTCTAGAGAACAGGGGCTGTCTTTGTATCCCTAGAACTTAGCACAGTGCTTGGCACATAGTATATACTTAATATTGTTTATTGACTGACCAATAGCACCTACCTTCCAAGGTCATTGCAAGGATGAAATGAAATATTTGTAAACTGTTGTATAAACCTTAAAGTGCTACATAAATGTTATCATCATTGTTATTATTATCAATCAGTCAGACCAAATGAGCTTTTAGAATAGGGTAATTTTACAAATATGATGTAGTAAGGATAGTTGGTATAAAAAATCCTCCCCCCAAAATCTGTGATGGATTACACTGTACATACAGAGTCTGGGGGAAGTGGGTTCAAGTTTACAGGGCATGGTTCCTGGTTGCTGAGAATCTTTCACTTCCCTTTAGGCTACTGTCATGAATTTCCCCTTAGGCATGATTTATAGTTTTTCTGCTGGTACCGTTAAAGTGTCTCGAAACTACCTATCCTCATTCTGGCTAGGTTGCTTCAACTCCCAATGCATACATTGTCTCTAGCTGTTGCTGTCCCTGATGTTTCTATGATTCCAAAGAAAAGTCTCAATCCTCCAACCCTATGCAATTCACAAGGTCTTTCTCTGGCCCAGGAGGTGTGTGTGTGTGGGAGTGAGGGGAAATGACACCAAAACTCAAGTCTAAGCTCTTCCCACATAAGTAATTCCTTCTCATGTAAACAATGGCTACCATGCCTATCTTCTCTTCTGGCTAACACTTCAATCCCTAAGTTTCAATATTGGCTCATTTTTGTATACAAAAACTAAAGGGCAATAAAAAATTCTCTGAAGCTATGAATTGGTCCAACCCTTTTAGAAAGTAATTTGAAACCATAACTAAAGTCATTTTTTAAAATCCATACGTGTCCTTTGATACAGAGGTTCCACTACTAGAAACATACCTCAAATAAATCAAAAACATAGAAAAAAGGCCCACCCATATGCATAAACATATTTATTTTTTGTTGTGGAATCATTTCAGTTATGTTCGACTCTTTGTGACCTCAATTTTGGGGTTTTCTTGGCAAAGACACTAGAGTGGTTTGCCATTTCCTTCTCCAACTCTTTTTACATATGAGGCACTAAGGCAAACAGGGTTAAGTGACTTGACCAGAGTCACAGACACTAGTTAGTTTCTGGAGCCAAATTTGAACTCATGAAAATGAATCTTGCTGATTCCAAGCCCAGTGCTGACACTGTGCCACCTAGCTGCCCTCGCAAAAATATTCATCGCAGCACCTTTTATTATGGAAATGGACTAGGAACAAAGTGAATGTCCATCAATTGTTGGATGGCTAAACAGATTGTGTATCATGAATATAATACTATGGATTAATGGAATCTTATGAAAATATGTGTAAATGAATATTAGAGAGTGATGGGATCAGAACCAAGAGTACAATTCATATAGTGATCATGATGCTATAACAGAAAGCAATTTTGAAAAGAACTTCAGAATTCTGATACCTGAACTGCTCAGTGATGCTTTCAGAAGAGTGATGGTGGATTACATCTCAAACCTCTTGAAAGAAAGGTGTTGGACTAGAGGGACAAAATAAATATATATTTATAGGCATAGCTGATGTGTTGTTGATTTGCTTTGTCTGGCTATACTTACTGACTATAATGGAGGTCTTTTATGGAAGGGGGGTGAATGCATATATACCAATAGCAATTAAAAGAAAGAAAAAACCATCAATGAAATACATAAAAATACAGAGAAGTGGGCAGAAGGAAATTCTGAAGGATACATGGACAGCATAAATTTTGTTACTATTGTGTTAATTTTCATATACATTTTTAAAACTGCAAGAGAAATTCATAGTTTTATATTCAATCTTTTCCTCCTTATATATTAACATGTTTGTCATATAATCATATTCACTATCACTAGTTCAAAATCACTAATAATTATATGAATGCAATTTAAGATAACTGAGATTCTATCTCATACTCATCAGGCTGGCAAAGGTAACAAAAGAAGAAACTATCAATTGCTAAAAATTCTAAAAGAGAATATGCATATTAATGGTGGAAGGATTGTGGAAGGGACATAAAGCCAGACACAGGTTAAGGTGGCCTTAGGAATGGAAACTAATTAACATAAGGCCATGGGTTAAGATTGGGCATTATGTATAATTCTGATGCAGTCTGAAGACTAATTGTGCCTTGGAAGACTCAAGAACAAACATGAGAAATTTCAGTTTCGTTATTTTCCCTCTGGTAACAAAAGCAAAGCAAGTGGCATCAAGGTCTTTAAAGAAATCAGAACTGACCCAGAAGCAATTGTCTTTAGGTTTTCTGTGACAGAGGGAAATATTTACTTTTCTCCTCATGAAAACAAGATCAACAAAAATTCAGTGATTCCCAAATCTGATTTTACAAATGAAAAAAAAATGCAAAAGACAGGCTGGCAAAACATATCTGATCTCCACTTGGTCAACAAAAAGCAGCCAAGTCATCAGCAAGCATAATACGCCACTACACAGTTGGCATATCTGTTCCATTCTGTGCTCATCCTCAAATCGATTATAGATGTTTGCTGTGAAGATTGCATTCTTAACCAGCTTAGGATTATAATTGTTAATTCTCCACCCAAAGAAAATGCCTTTATAACTAACTATATTCCCCAAATTAAATTGTCCAAGGAACGTTCTGAGGCTTGCATCTTTCAAGGGAAACGTTATGAAAAGAATGCTCTATGGTCAAAGTCACAGATCACTTAGGGTTCAGGACATGTTCATTAGCCAAGACCAGAGTCACCATGTGAACAGAGGAGAGGAGTTTGGGAAAGTAAAACAGAAAGCCGAAATAAGGGCTGCAGCATTTCTCTCCTCATTTGCTTTATCCAGCTATTTTTGGTTTGTGCTATGGTGGGTAGAGTGAAGCTTGGGAGCATTTTAAGTGACAGAGTATTCTGGATGAGAGTGGTGAGGCAAATGGGCTAGAGATTTTCATGACTCTTAGTGGCAAACAGGTGGGTAGTTTTTTTTGCACCTCTACTTGGGGACTGACCAATGAGAGCACAGTCCTAGGAACACCTGTGAAGTGGGTTTTTCCTGTTGCCAACCCAAGTGAAGAGGCTTCAAGAGCTCTATTCTAGAAGTGCACAATTATGGGAAATGGGCTCAGTGTTCCAATTCAGAGCATGTGCAAGTATTCCTTGACTATATTCTTGTCTACTCATTGCATTAAGAAGAAAAATCTTTCATTTGTTGCTGATACAGAATTGAGTATATATTTAAAATACACTATCCATTTTCTTTTTCTTATGGTGATGATCAAGGCAAAGGAATAAAAGAAGTTTTTCCACAAAGAACCAATATAACCACACTCCCACTCCAAGACTAATGTCTGCCTTATGTCTGAATGCTGTGTACTCAAAAGGAGATATGACTACTGATCGACTAGGAGAACTTAAACTCAGCATAGATATGCTGAGACATCATTAACTGTGCAACCTGGGATATGTCACTTAATATTAATAGAACTTAATTTTTTTATTTATAAAGTAAGGAGTTTGAACTATCTCTCAGTTATAAAATTATACATTTCTCTTGATATTCTCTATTTATATTCTTCCACTCTGTACCTATTTTCCATAGAATATATTCGTAGATAATCCATCCAATACCCTGACTTCACAATGCCTCAACAAATTCAGTTCCTAGTATATTCATTGCATATCTGTTGTAAACAGTCTTCAACGTCACTATGCTTTGGGACTCATCATTATTCAGAACTACTCTATTTCCAATAATTTGAAATCAGAAATTCTTCTTCTTGGCCATAATCTTCAATTCTTACATCCATACCATCCCTTAATTCTTACTAAGCATCTTGTTCTCATTAACCTTGCCCATCAATCCTCTTCTGCAGGGTTGCTGAGTGGACTCCATGGTTACCCATTTTCAGGGTTTTCAATACCACATTAGAATTCCTCTCTGTTTTCACTTGCCATCATACATTTTTCTCCAAGCCCCAAGCCTTGGTAACTCTCACTAACATCTTTAATTACTACTATGCTAGGAATACTGAGTATAATTAGAGAAAAGCATAAAAACATCTTAATTTTGTCAAAGGTGAATTCATGCTACTATAAGTTAAACTTGTTCCTGGGTTATTATCACATGGTACAGAGTTGGAAGGGGTCTTTGATAACATAGACACTATCTAGTCCAGACACCTTAATTGTAATACAGAGAAGCTGAGGCCAAGAATGGTAAAGTCATTTGATTTAGGTCAAACAGGTACAGTGGTTACAAACAGAACTGGAACTCAAATTCCATCTGACCCTACGGTAATTCCCGGACTCTTCTTGTTACTTCGTATACTGCACCAGCAATCTTATTCTATATTTTATATTGACTTACTATTGTATTTGAAACATTTTCCTGAAAGGCCTTAACTCTGATCCTTTCTACCTCTCTCTTAGCTATGCTTACGTTGCATCATAAAGAAATTACAAGATTATAAAAGGAAATGCCTTTCACAACTATGCATTGATGAAGAATTCATGAACCATCAAGGAAGAAAGGCACATTAATGTGAATGCGAAAATGTGGTCTAGAGATTCTGTAAAGCTTATTTAGACCTTTGATCCCAAAGTTGCTAAGCCATGAATACTCTTTGGTGCAGCAATACAATGCCTAGGCCTATCACCCAAAAGAGTTCAAAGAAAGAGGAAAAGGATCCACATGTACAAAAACTGTTTATAGCAACTGCTCTTGTGGCAACAAAGAACTAGAAGTTAGAGGGGTTCCTAACAATTAAGGAATAGTTGAATAAATTTTGATTATATAAATGCCATTTTTTCCATGAGAATAATGGAAGTGATAGTTTTAGAGAAACTTGGGAAGACTTATGTGTCCGATACAGAATGAAATGAGTAGAAACTGGGAAAAAAATTTTTACAATATCCATAATATTATGAAGCAAACAATTTTTAAAACTACAATCAATTCAATGACTAATTACAATTTCAAAAAAAGAGGAAGAATACTACCCACATCCTAATAAACAAACAAAACAAAATGAGAAACGTATTTCTGAGGTAGCGCCAATGTAGGGATTCAGTTTCTTGATTCTGCATATGTATTATACTTATCTTTTTCTTTAGTGCTTTTTTCCAGTGAGGAGGAGCTCTATTTGTAGTAGCAAAATCCTGGAAACTAAAGGAGCACGCATCAACTGGGGAATGGCTGAGTAAATATGGGAAAAATATTATGAGATAGAAGCTATCTCCTCCCTTGGCTTCCATGAATTTGGATTCTTCTAGTTCCAATATCTTTTCTTACTACCTTCTTATTTTCCTTCTGTACAATATGTAGAGATTACCTAAAATTCTGTGGTCTGGTGAAAAGAGCACTGACTCTGGAGTCACAGGATCTGGGTTCAAATCCTACCTCTGATTCTAACTACCTATATGACTTTGGACAGGTCACTTAACCATTCAGTTTCCTGATTTGTGAAATAAAGGGATTAGACTAGATAGCTGCTGCTGCCCCTCCCAGATCCTTTGGCTCTGTATGTGGCCTTCTCTTCTCTATACTTTCTTCCTTGGCTAATTCGTCTACTTCATTAATTCCAATTATCGCAGTTATACAAATTACTCCCAAATCTCTATTTCCACCTCAAATCTCTATCCTGGGACTCTAGTCCTACATTTCCAATGGCTTATTTGGTATCTCTTCATGAATATCCTGATAGCAACTCAAAGTCAATTTGTTAAAATATGCAATTTAATATCTTCTTTTGAATTATTGTTTGCCTCTGACTTCTCTGTTTCTACCTATGGTACAAAACATTTTATAAGTCACCTGCACTTGAAACTTTGCATTTACATTGGACTCCTTCCTTTACACCTTCTTAACTCCCAAAATCTCAGTCACTGTCTCTAATAGATTTTACTCTCATGTCCCTCCACCTTACAGGACTAGGCCAAATGGCAAAATAATAGGCCCAGACCAACGAAATATTTCTGGAGTAAAAACGTTTTAAACAGAATATGTCTATGTTTAGTCAAATAATTTAGTAGGAGAAATAACCCAGAGAATGAAGCAGCAGGCTTACAAAAGAGATTGGAGCAACAATACAAACAAAGGCTAATAAAGGTCAGCAGGGAGAAAGTGAGGGATTCCTATGGAGGGAGAGATACAGGCATTAGCAGATTATAGTTTCTCAAACAACATCTCTGACTTGGATGGGATTGCCATATGACAGTCATGCCTCTCCCTTATCACTATATTGAGTCTATGTTCTTAGGAATCCTGTATCCACAGTGTGGATTCCATCCTTTGAAATTTAACTGCTGCTAAGCTACTTTAGGCCTCCATTGCCATTTAAGGCTTACATATTCTGGCCTCAGCCTACCTTTAATCATGCTACTCCTTATCATGTAGTTTATGTTTGGTTAAGGAATTTCTACGTTATTCCATAAGCCATCAGGGGCCAATGATGATTTGTAATCAACTCAATGACCACAAGAAAAGTGTTGCTGCTATTGTTAAATTATTACACTGGTTCTCCCTATCTCTCTTAGATTGGAGGATATTGGTCTCTTATAGATATGGTCCCATTGCTCATCAGCACCAAAGCTTTGACCTGCTCTGTTTCCAACCCAGATCAGTTCAATCCTCTTTATATAGCCTGTCCCACCCACTCCTAACCACAGACCTCATGGGCCCACTATATTGGTGCTGGACTTAGTGTGGGTATGTGACAGATTTGGGCCCTACTGTAGCCTGAGCCTGAGTGATACATCAGACTCAGCCTTCCCAGCATCAAGGACTACAGGGGTGCACCAACACACTATTAGTAATTATATACTGGATAAATTGTAGGTAGAAAGAGATTAAAGACAAAGTAAAATAACTCAGGCAGCTTTACAATAGTCCACATAGTAAGTAATAAAGGACCGAATAGTTAAAATAGAATGGAGAGAAAGGGCCAGGTATGGAAGATTGTTTTAATGACACCAAAGGTATCGTGTACTATCTAATATACGAAGCATGTGCTCTGGTGTTACTTTTCCCAATCCCCACTGGCAGTGAGGAGTCTAGTCCACAGAAAGTTGCTGCTTCATCTCCTAGGGATTGTCCTGAGGTATTAGAGGTTTCCTTCTAATTCTATAGCTCAGAACCTCCAATTGTGTTCCTCCATCACACGGTTATCAGTTGAGATCATCTAGTGAGCAAGACAATTAACTTTTAGTAAGATTGTATAGTAAGACTAGTTGGTACAAAATATTGCCCAAAATGTCTTTGACATTCTTTCCCACCAGTATATACAGAATATTTGGGGAAAATAGGATTGAGCTTGGAAAGCTTTTTGGCAGAGGGATAACTAAGAGCTGACATATAGCAAGCACTTAATAAATGCTTGTTGCCTTGCTTTCCAGGTGCTGGAAGTCTTTTCCTTCATTCTGTGGGATACTCATAAAAACCCGTTTAGCCAAGATGTAGCTATTCTGCTAGACTCCTTGTCAAGTGTGGAAACTGTATTCTTCAGTCTATTTATTTGTTCCTTGGATCCTGAATGTGGACATTATATCACCTCTTCCAGAGACACTGCTAGGATTAGAACACTTATGGGGAGAACATATTAATAATAACAAGAATATTCCAGCCTCCTAAAACTCACAGGGTTCTTCTTTATCAAGAGACTGAGGTACTTTCCCTGTGCTGCCTCCCCCGCCTCCTCAAGTGATTCCTTTTCATGGTCTTGACTATAAGACTTCTACCACTAAGTTACCAGATATTCAAGGATCCATTTCCAAACCATTTTACTTTGTCCAAACCATTGTTCATTTTACTAAAAGTCCCAGAGGGTATGACCAAGCCCCCTCAACCAATTTTACAGACTTCCAGTTTCCCCATTTGAAATGTTTCTTTAATTAAGTGGAGATGTTTTAATGTTTTTAAATTAAGTGGCAATATCGAGACCTTATTCATACCTAGTTCATACCTCTGATTGATTAATGGATTGACTCATTAAGATGTGTTCTCATCTGGTAAAGGAATCAGGGCATAGTATCTTGTTACTTACTTTGAGTTCAGTTTTTTATTTACTTTGGATTAAGATTTTGATTCAATCAACATCTGTCCTTACACACCATCCTTGTTCATGCATAGATATCTGCCCTTTTCCACAACACACTCACCTAACAATGGGCAACATATATTCACTAAGAGCAGCAAATATATTCTTCCTTAGGGAATTGAGACCAGGACAAGCCATTTATTTTTCATTTCCCCATTAATTTTAATTATGGAATTGGAATGTATTATTCTAGCTTTAAAATTTCATGTCATGGATACATGCTGAGAGTGTTCCCAAACTACATTCCAAACAATTCCTTTTTTAAGGTCTGTGTCTAATGAGATAGGAATAAACTGGGACCATATCCTTCCTACATCTACATTATTAATGTTACTTTTCATACAGGCTCAAACAATAATAGCATTATTTTTAGAGAGAAGTGGAGAATCTACTTACTCATTTAAAAAAAAAAACAGTTGGCCAAAAGTTTTTTGGCATTACCTTTGAGCTTTAAGCCCCTTCAGCATAAGAGATGGGTCTGCTGCTTCAGTACCAGTATCTTGGTAAATCCAGCTGTCCTTGGTTTGGAAATGTGTTATTTACTTTTCCCTCCCTGCTCCTAAGCACTACGTCCAGCATTTCGTCTTGCTGAGTATAAACTAGAAAATGCAAAATGCCCACGTCTTCCTCATCGTACAGAGGAACAGCCACATTTGCATACCCTTCATAATTCAATTTAATTTCTTTTTTTGTCAAGAGTTGTGAATGCTTTGTGTTTGGTTTAATCAGAATGTTGACATTTACACTGAAGCCAATTTCTCTTTTTCTACTCCGTGTTTTGTTTAACCATGACAAGTGACAGCAAACTGGAAAGAACAGACTTTTTAAATTGGCTTCTTGCCCGGAATGCATCATTTCTCTTGTAGCTCTTTTCCCCCCTTCCTATGCATTGCAAGAGGAAATGTGAAAACATAGTCCACGAACACAAGAGTGAGGTGTTAGTGCTTTTAGATAAAGATTTGTGTTGTATTTTAAAACTAGATTGCTGTACAGTTTCAAGCTATTAGCAGGAGCCTATTACGCCATGGCTCCAGGTCCTTGGAGAGATATGCTTAGTGTATTTCAGTAATTCAAGGCAAATAGAAAACCTACACGTGAAAATATTTAATGGCAAAAGCACCAACTGCTGAAGGCTGCTGGAAGCAATAAGCAAGGATGGTTCTCACCATTAACTCTTTCTTACAATTCCACTCTGATCTCTTGCTGTCTGGACTAATACAACATCAGCAGGCACAAATGCAAACAAGAAACTCCAAAATTCAGCTGCTCAGAAAGTCATGGCGCTGCCTTGGGCTCTTTATAAGAATGGGGGCATTGTTGTGTTTCACGCTTGATCTACGGGCAGTTTCATGCTAACAGAGCTCGTCTAAATTAGAATGTGCCCTGTATCAGATACACCTGTTTAAACCAGAAATGAGCTTGCAAATTGCTTGCATCAAAGACATTGGAAAGAAAATGGGGCCAACTAGCCACCCCACTGGAACAGAAAGTGCCCGTGCCTCAGAACATTATTTGCTTACATATGATATATGTAAGGAAATCTGAAAAGGTTAAAAATTATTAGTACACTATGTCAGAATGACGGAATCCTTTAAAAAGGACATCAAAGGGCCAATTCTACTTTTCCAGGTAGAATTCCTTTTAATTAGCCTCCAATTCTATCCTAACAAAATCTAGAAGCTTTAAGAATTGGGTTATGAGTCATAATGAGTCAGAAAGAGTTTCTAATAAGCAATTGAATATTCTCCCCTTTATCTTCCTGTTCTTTAACATTTGCGTTTTTATGAACTCCTCTAGGGATAGCTTTATGCAATAAGACCATAGGCATACACTGAAAGTATTAATATTTTGATGGATACCTGGAAATACCACTTATGAAAAATACAAATTTACCTACCAATTACAGTACCTAAGATTGCGTCATTTCGGGTGCCTTGTTCTTTCCAAGCACTTGTTTTGAAATGTAAATATATGACAAATATTAATATTTTTACTACTTTAGAAATCATTGTTAATAGATATATTAGCTAATTTCCTTCCTAACAGGAGGGGCCTGGCTATATATCCTCATATGTATCCGATATCAGAAGGGGAAGGAGCCATGGAAGAACTGAAGGGCAAGAGGTACTCTGAGACTGGAGTAAAGAAAATTATAATATTAATATTCATTTTGAAAGGTTTTTGTTTTTGTGGCTTCTGTTTTTATTTTTCTGGATATACTGCTTCCTTACCACCCACTCATACAACACTCTCACCCATGCCCAATGAGTCTTTCCTTGAAACAAAGAAAAATTCAAGGAAAACCAACTGAGGCAGTTTTTATGATGTTCTGAACTGATAGTCCCCTAGCTCATCCTGGAAATGAAAGGAAATGAGGAAGGCACATTTTTTTCAACTTTTTTTCTGGGTAACAAGTTGGTTATTACAATTCACTTTTGTTTTAGTTTCCCTTTATCAGTTCATGTCTTCAAATGACCTTTTTGAATTCCTTATATTTATCATTATTTATGGCACAATAATAATATTCCATAAGCATTCATATTCCACAATTTATTTAGTCATTGCCAAATTATTTTCAATCACATTGCTTCCATTTTTATTACAAAAATATAACTATATTTTTATATTCATATGCATGAAATGTTTCTATCTTTTATTTTCGTAGTAGACATTTTATATATATTCATATATATTTCATATTCATGAATGGTTTCTATCTTTTATTTATTTTTGAACATATATGTATATATGCATATACATATCCATAAGATCACTAGATGGAAAGGTTTAGAGACTTTGAACACTTTCAAATTATTTTTTCAGACTTATTTGACTATCTCATAGTTCCATCAACCATGTGTAAGGGTGACAACCTTCTCATAGTCCCATCTAATACTGCCTATTACTTTTATCAATTTATCCATTTTGCTAAGTATGATATTGAATTGATAATTGAATTGTGAATGAAGAAGGCACCCTTGGTTCTTTGGGTTCTCGCTAAGAAAAACCACAATTGGCAGCAGAAACTGGCATGGCAATCACTCTTTAACAGGGGACAAAGACAAGCAGCAAAAAGTGGGGAGAGATACAGAGACCGACAGCATGGGGATAAAAGACGGGCTTGTGAAGGAAGGCAGTCATTGTGGGGAAGAGGACAGGCAGAGGCAGAGAATATCACGCATGTAACTATGAATTAGAGTTGGGAGCACTGGGCAGTATGGACCCAATAGAGATGGAAGAAGTCTTAGTGGGCAGGAGTTTGAGGTCTCATCTTCGTAGGGTTTTTTGGGAGTCAACAGACCAACTCTTATCTGTGCCACCAGATTTCATCTGGAATTTATACATCACGCAACCAGAATTCTTGACAAATGAGCTTAGATAGTTTCCTCCAATTCAACGCATATTACCAGGGTGTGAATTTTAGTACTACATGATACAGTTTCTAAATTATGCTCTTTTGCTCTATGGGACAATTTATCTGTGACTTCCAGGTTCCTCTTTGCGGTCTTATTTCCTGCTAAAGCTTACTTACTATACTGACTAGAATGGTGTAGTGGTGGTCAGGGGGATCAGAACAAGTTACAATTTTAGCACAATCTGCCCCTGATCGCCTGACCACCATTATACCCTATAATGTCTATGTAGTAATCCAAACAACATCACGGTAAGCACAATAATCACAGTAACCTCAAAGGATCCTTGTATGAATCCGGCCCATTTGCTTGAAAGAAAAATCCAGGAGAAAAGATCAGTGGCAAAATTTATAGGCCCTGCTGAAATATTCTTGATGTCTCTGATGATGAAATCAGCAATATTTACTTACTTTCTCCTATGGTCTGTGATAAGGGTTATTTCTCCTGAGGAGACAATCCATATGAAATAAGAGTTTATAAAACCAAAAACTACTCCCTAGATGGCTAACAGAGAGCCCGAGGCCAGCTGGTGGTCCATCCCTATAGCTCCCAAAGTATCCTTCAGTTGATTTGTCAAGGTCTCTGGAAGTGTCCTCAATTCGGTCCTTTAGCTGCTCTGCAATAGCAATCTGTGCAACTTCACAGAGATGAAGCCTCAGTTCTCTCATTAAGTGATTGTAATGTTAATGGAATAGGAAGATCTTCCTTATCCATTAATAGGCCTTTGTGACCACATGTGTTCAATCACAGCTGTGATACATCCCAAGTCACATAGAGCTCATTGTAGGAGGAACTTGCCTAAGGAAAAGCTTGCTTAGGGGAAGGTTTGCTTACGTGGAAGCTTGCTTGTAGGAAGGATTTCACACCTTGTGGTAGTAAGTAATTAGGCACTGAGTCATGAGGGTTGTGATGCCTTCTGGTTCTGAGCCTATTAGCCAAAAGTCTGAGGTGAGATTTTGCTTTGGGGATTTGCTCATAAGAAGGACCTTTTGATTCCCTGCATGGGACTCTGAGTAGCGATTTTGTTAAGAGCCCCCTGACTACTCAGATGTAAATGCTCCCCCAATCTAATGGTATATATAGGTGGTTGTATTACTTTGTTCAGTCAGTTGGAACCCTGTCTGTTGAATATCTGTGCTAATTTCTTGGCTTGTATTCTCTGCTTGTATTTTCTCCATGTTCAGGGTCCTAATCTTCCCCTTAAATAGTGAATGATTTATATATGTTTGATTAAAGCAAGACTGTTGACACCCCTTAAAGTTGCCTTTCCTTTAAGAAAAGCAGATCAAAGAACCTGGGCTAGTAGGCCATCCTGGATGTGGCAGGGTGCTTGCTGTTAGTGATATAGAACTATATTGTATGTGGTTGTTTATAGATTGTGATTGTTCTTTTTGAAAATTGCCTTCTAAATACTATTTCATCATTTATCTATAATAGATAGTTTATATTTGTATCCATATTAATTTATGCATTTTCGATATGAGTGTTAGAGATATTTGAAGCAAAAAATATTTTCTTATTTAAAGTCTCATTTCTTATTTTACCTGCATTGACATTGTTTGTGCAAAAAAACATTTTAATTCCATAGAATGGAATTTCTTTTCTTTTCCTGTCTAAAAATATTTGTTTTGCTTAATAGTTCTCCCATTAGTCTCAATTGTTAAAGGAATATATATATACCTTCATTAGATATGTAGACATGTTATATATCATATATTTCCTAAGTATATATAATATATATGTGTATATATACATATATATGCATGATATGGAAATATGTATATCTTTATAAAGATATACACACATTTGTATGGTTGCATGCTGTTGACTTTTATATTTAGGCCCATATGCATTTGGAAATTATCATGGTATATAAGATTTGGTCTAAACATTTCTTGCCAAAGTTTGTGCATACACACACACACACACACAATATGTGTATACTTATAAAACTTATCATAGTATATGGTATATGATATTGGTCAAAAATATTTGTGGCTAAACTCTTTACTAATTATCATAGTTGTTATTTTCAAACATGAAGCCTTTCTGAGGTATTTCTGAGGTCCTCATGTTTACTAAAAATTTTCTGAGCTTCATTTATTTAGACTCTTTACTAAGTAAATTCTTCTCCTTATCTATATTTCTATTATAACCAATGCCAAAATAAATTTGATGGTTAAAAATTAAAAAAAAATAAGTATCTAAAAGTATTATTCCCCACTAATTTTTACTTTTAACACAATTCCCTTGACATCCTATATATTTTGTTCCTCCAAATGAAGTGTGTCATTTTTTCCAGCTCCATAACGAAAACGCTTGGAACTTTAATTGACATAAAACTAAAATTGTGAATATCCTATTAATTGTATCAACATTTCTATTATATTTGAAGGGAGGCTAAAATCAATAGATATACTTGCACTTATTTGTCTTCCTTTATGTATGTTGAATGATTTGAAATAATATTTTGCAACTCTTTAGTGTATTTTTGTAGCTTAACTCTTGGATATTGCCTGCAATTTTTAATTATTTTGAATGGTACTTCTGTTTCTATTATTCTGCCTGGTTTTTGTTATTGTCATATAGAAACCCCAATGAATTTGTGGATTCTTCTTGTATCCTAATACTTTACTGAAGCTATTGGTTATCTCAATGTTTTTATTGATTCTCTTGAATTTTCCAAGTAATCCACAATCTTGTCTGCAAAGACAGATAGTTTGATTTCCTCTTCAATTTCATTTGTCCATTTCATTTATTCCTCATCTTATTGTTCTCACTTGCATTTCTATATCAAATAATTGTGGTATAAGGAAATATCCTTATTTTATCCCTGCATTTATTGGGTAAGCTTCTAGTATTTCTACATTACTAATTAAGTCAAGTCAAATCAACAGGCTTTTATTAACAGGTAGTATGTGACTAATATGTGTCAGAAACTATACAAAGCACTGGAGATACAAAGAAAGACAAAAACAGTTTCTGTGGTCAATGAGCTAACAATTTAATGGGGTGGGTGGGGAGGGAACAACATGTAACAGCTATTCAAGATAGATAGATAAAAACATTATATATACATATGTACACACACACATATATATACAGAGAGAGAGAGATAAAGATAGTATAAATTGGAGATAATTTCAGAGAAAAGCATAATATTAAGGAGAACTGGGAAAAGTTTGTTGAGGAAAATGGGAGTTAGGACTTGGAGAAAGCCAGAGAAGTCAGAGGTAAAGGGGAAGAGGGAGAGAATTCCAGTATGCAGGACAGCCAGGGAAAATACCCAGTCAGGAGATGGAGTGTTTTGTGAAAGGGAGAACAAGGAGTCCATTGTCACTGGATTGTAGAATACATAGAGAGGAAGAGGATTTAAAAACTCAAAAATAGTAGGAAGGAGCTAATTTTTAAAGTAATTTAAAAGTCTAGCAGAGTATTTGTTTTTCTTTTTTTTTCTTTTCTTTTTTTTATGGAGGCAACCATTGTAGTTAATTGAATGGGAATGTGCCATATAGTGAGACCTATGCTTTAGGAAGATCAGTTTGAGGACTGAGCTGAGGATAGAATGAAGAAGAGGGTACAACAATGTTGCTAACAGCTACTGTAGGGATGTAAGACCAACAACAACAGCACACAGGAGGGCTACTAGCACAAGTTCTTTGATCTGCTTTTCTAAGGAAAGCAACTTTAAGGGGTTTACAATCTCACTTTAATCAAACATACATAAATCATTCACTTAGTTCAGGGGGAAAGCCAGCACCTTGAACTTCAGAGCAAATATAAACAGAAATTACAAACAGAGACAAAATAAACAGAGCAAACACATGGAGTTATCAACAGTCAGGCCTCTAGCTGCCTGACCAAAGAATTACACAGTTATGAGACAGAGAGAGAGAGAGAGAGAGAGAGAGAGAGAGAGAGAGAGAGAGAGAGAGCCCAACATCTAGGTTTTCACAGCTGAGGCAGGGGATGCTGCTTTAGCAGCTTACCCAGAGTCTCATCGCCAGCACCACCCTGTCAATGAGTGTGCCCTAAACAAAATGCTAACCTCACAGTACACACACACATACACACACACACACACACACACATTCTTCAGGGTCAGTTCACACCTAAAGGTTTCACACCTCTAGTCACCTAATTAGCAAAAGGGTATGGGTCTTTCTACACACAAAGGCGAGACTCAATCAAAGGCATTGTATTGCCTTACTGCTGAGAAGCACTCCAAAACAAAAGACAACAAAAAGTCCCACTTTGCTTGCCTTTACAATGGGCTATCATCTAAGTGAGTGATGAGGTGGGTCTTCACTAGGGTAGTGGCAGTGTCAGAGAAGAGAAAGGCTATATACAAGGGAGATTGTGAAGGGAGAGCTGTTAGGTCTTGGCAACGTTTTAGATATGTGTGTTAAAAGTGAAGAGTATAATACAACACCTAGATTAGTGTTGCCTTTGACAATAACGGGATTTTGGAAGATAGGCCAGTTTGGGGGTGAAAGCATTCAGTTTTGTTGAGTTTAAGATGTGTATAGGACTTCTAATTCAAAATGTTCAATAGGTAATTGGAGATATGAGACAAGGTCAGAGAAGAGTTTAATGCCGGACACATAGATCTCAGATTCATCTTCATATAGATAATAACTGAGCTTGTTGGAGCTGAAGAGAGCACCCATCAAAATAGAATAAAAGGACAAGAACAAAGGACCTCCAGGGCAAAGCCTTAGAAGACAAACATGGTTAGCATATAATGGTAGCTTTTGTCTCTAGGCAAACTTCTTTTGTCTAAAGCAACATTTCTGTGCCCATGCTTTTAAGTATTTACTTTAATGATAAATGCATACTATATTTTGTCAAAAATTTTTTCTGTATCTATTGGCATAATCACTATAAATATAACTTGGTCATAATAGATCATTTTTGATATATTGCCTTAGTTTTTTCTAGGATTTTATTTAAATTTTGGGGATTTCATATTCATTAGCAATATTAGTATAAAATTCATTCTCTACTATATCCCTCATTTGTTTAGGAATCAGGATGATGTTTATGACAAGTGATATTCATAGAGATTAGAGCACTGGCCTAAAAGCCAAGTACACAGGTTCCAGTCACTTCTGAAACATACTGTTTCCTTAACTGGATTTCCTATACCAATGAAATCGTAGGTCTAGTCGCTATTCCTTCTCTCATAAAGGGAATTTGCTCAGGCATTTTCTTCCTTAATTTTTGAGGAAAAAAAAACATTTTGTAGTATTGGTGTTAATTGCTCTTTAAACATTTCAAAGAATTCACTTGTGAATCTATCAGTACCATGTTGCTGTCATTTTTTTTCTCTCACTTTTGGTAATTCATTTATGTCTTCTTTCATCATTTTTTTTCTAGGAATAGTTTGTTTAAGAAAATGATTTCTTTTTATGTCTTTTTTTCTTCATTTGGGATTTTTTTTGCAGGTAATTGTCCATTTCCTTTAAAATCTTAGTGTCACTAGCATATAATGTGCAAAGCAGATTCTGTTGTTCCTTTTTTTAAAAAAAAACTTTTCTGTCATGAATTTACCTTGTTTAATTTTGATTTTGATAGATTAACCTATCTCTCCACTCTCCCCCACCTCTGACTCATTAGCCAAACAGATTTAAAAAAAAATTAAAGTATTTTATTAGTCCTTTTAAAGAACTTAGTTTAGTTTATCATAAATTTTTATTGTATTTGATTTTATCTTTTTCCTATAATTTTTGATATATTTTTAGTAGTTATGTTATTTTCTGGATTTATTATTGTGCTGATTTTCTCTTGGTGTCTTTATTCATATAGACACCATATTTCTCCTTTTTCTTGTGTATTTTGTTCAGGAATATTTTTAGAGATACAATTTTTAATTTGGAACCACTTTAGCTCCATTTCAAAATTTTTGGTATTTTGCCCCTTGATGGGCTTGTCTGGGGCAGTTTGCAATCTACATTGATAAAAGGAATAATTTGAATTTTTGAATACCTCTTTTGGGGGACACCAGACATGTGATATATGTCAGAAGCAACACTTAAATCCAGTTCTTCCTGACTCAAAAGCCAGCTCTTCATCCACGGTGTGATCCTGAATACCACTGTTGCTAAGAGGTAGGTATATTCTTTGTGTTTTTTTTATAATTATTTTAGCTGTTCAGTCAGTCAATAAACATTTATTAAGAACCTATTATGTGTGAGGCACTATTCTAAGTGCTAGGCAAACAAAAAAAGTCAAAAGACAGTCTTTGCCTTAAATGCACTTATAATCTTACGGGGGACGGGGGAGACAACAAAGAAACACATGTACAAATTATATACAGAATAAATAGGAAGTAAGTGAGGGAAAGCACTAGCATTTGGAGGGGGTTAGAAAAGGCTTCCTATAGAAAGAGGAATTGTAGCTGAAACTTAAAGAAATGAAGGAAAGCCAGTAGGCATAGATGAAGAAGGAGAACATTCTAGGCAGAAGAGACTTCAAGAGAAAATTTCCAGGGCTGAGAGAGAGACTGTCTTATTCATGGAACAGCAAGCAGGCCAGTGCCACTGGACCAAAGTGTACATGATGAGGGAGAAAGGAGTGAGAAGACTGGGAACATAGGAGGGGGGTAGGTTATAAAGGACATTTAGTGCCAAACAGAGGATTTTGTATTTGATCTTAGAAGCAATAGGAAACCACTGTAGTTTTATCAAGGAAGGGGGTAATATGGTTCATCCAGCACTTTAAAAAAAATCTCTTTGAATTGATGGATGAATGCAGGATGGATTGGAGTAGAAAGAGACTTGAGGAAGGTAGACCCACCATTAGGCTATTGCAATAGTACAGGCATGAAATGATAAGGGCCTGCACTAGTGTGGTAGCAGTGTCAGAGGAAAGAAAGGGGCATATTGGAGGGATATTGCAATGGTGAAATCAACAGGCCTTGGCAACAGATTGGATATAAGTTGGGGTGAGAGAGATTCATTGAAGGTGACATCCATCTTGTGAACCTGGATGATGGCGTATAGAGATGCCCTCTATAGTTGCTATATGTTACCCTAGATCGCAAAAGGGAAGGCTAGAAGAATGAAAGGTTTAGGGGGAAAGAATGTTTTTAGTGTTGGACATGTTGGTGTCTGCTGGACATCCTTTTCAAGATGTCTGAAAGGCAGTTGGAGATAATGAGAAGTCAGCAGAAGCGGAGAGGTTAGGGAAGGACTGGTACTTCAACAATCATCAGCATAGAGATGGTAATTAAATCCATGAAAGTTGATGAGATAGTTAAGTAATATGATATAGAAAGAGAAGAGAGACAGGCCTAGAAAAGAGCCCTGTGAGACACCTATGGTTAGAGGGCATGATATGGATGAGCACCCAACAAAGGAGACTGAAAAGTAGTAGCTATATAGGAGGAGAACCAGGAGAGAGGGTTGTACTAGGAAGCTTGAGAGAAGAGACTATCAAGGAGGATGGAATGATCAATTGTGTCAGACTCCAAAGAGGCTGAGAAGAATAAGGATTGAGAAACGGCCATTGATTTGTCAATTGGATCTTTGATCACTTTGAAGCGAGCAGTTTCAGTGGAAATATTGTCCCTTTATGAATCTATAGAATTACATAATCTTTCAGAAATCCAAGACTATTTAATCTGAGTAATACCTTAAAAAATCACCAATATCATATGATCAACAAGTGGTTATCTAGCCTTTGCTTAAAAGCCTTCACTTAAAGAGAGCCCATTTATTCTCCATTAGTCATGCCATTTGTTTCATATCCATTGGAGAAGGATATTGTTTCATTGCCTATATGACATTTAAAGAGAGTAGTTTCCCTGTTTTTCTCTCTTGACACTGTTAATTTTTATTTTGTCTTTGCCTGACATTATACTTGCAACCTACTTTTTTGAAATTGCCTCATGTGTAATACTTTGTTTCAAAATTTCACTTTTCATTTTATATGTCTTTGTCTTTGATGTGTTTCTAATAAATATCAAAATACATTTTTATTCCTTTACCCTTGTTTCAATAGGCTATTAACTATACTCTGATTAAAGATTAAAATTATTAACAATTTGAATTTTCCTCAACTTATTTATTTTGTGTTGATCTTTGTACCATCTCTCCTCATTTAGTGCCTTAACCCCATAACTGCTTTTGTTTAGAGTAATTTGACTCTATTCTCTGTCCACAAGCTCTTTACCCCCACTTCTGTTTACCTTCCCTATTCCAAATTATCTTAATAAATAGTTAATTTCTATTTTTATTTACTCTTCCCCTCTTTTGATACTACCCTCTTCCCATCCCTGTAAGTACTCAATAATTTCTTATTCTAAATTCAGCTTCTTGAATGATATTGTTTTATGACATCCTTTTCCAGGAGGTGCTCATTTGCTTTGTTCTACCACTTATTTCAGTTTCCATTGAGGATACTCTGAATTCTATTTCCCATTTTATCAGCTATCCACTTATTTGTTCTTTCTTTATTTTACCTTTGTACCAATGAGAAATGGGGCTTTTGTGAAACAAAAAAAAATATCTATTTCTTCCTCTTTCTCATGCCTACTAATATATTTATAAATATCATACTACCCTTCCCCACTCCTCCCCACCTTTTTTGTTGTTGTTATTGGGACTCCTTCTGCCATTCTTCACTCCTACAAATTGAAATTCATGAAGGATTCTAGGTGGTATGGTGTGAATCATTCTGTACCCTTAGTCGTAGTGCATGGTCCTGCCATTATCTTAACCTTTTTTAATACTAGAATATCCTATTAAAGTTTACCTTCCTGGATAATGATCATCCTTGGTTAACCTTCGAGAAGGTACAGATCCATGTGGCCTGTAGCAAATAAGATTGATTCCAACTCTCAAAGCACCCCATCACATTAAGATACATAATCAACTTTCCAGTTATTTTGACCTGCCATGTATGAAAGACTAGCTAATCTAGAGTTTATGTAGAGACTCAGTTGGATTGAGGAGAGTCAGCAAACTTTCATCGTTCAGATAATAAATATTTTGCTATTTCACACTTTGGGAATTATCTTAGTATTTTATTTTCTTAATTGATGTGCAGAAACCTGCCTAGTGCAGTAAAAAAAAACATGGGATTTGGAATAAAAGTTTGTGGGTTTGAATGCTGGCTTTGTTGCCCACTACTACGAGACCATGGACAAGCCACAAGAGCTCTAGGGATCTTACTGTTCTCTTCATTAAAATAAGGAAATAGGGCTAGACTGTTTCTAAGGCCACTCTAAATCAGGTGGTCTATCCATTTATGTAACTTAACAATGCACAAATTTATAATACACAAGTGTTCTGTTGATGTACACATTCCTGAGTGCCTGAGATCCCCAAAAGCAGTTCGGAAAGATGGTTATGATGAGAACAGTTAAAATGATGATGTTTAAGTACATCATAAAAATAGTGATAATGCTAACTGCAGCAAGAACAATAATGTCACCTTGATATGAATTGGAGACTTTCTCTAACTTTCCTTGGTAATGCTCTTTTAAAGCTCAGAGACCCACCAATGACCTGATGAATGGGACTGAATGATAGCTTCATTGCTATCTGGCTCCATCCTGGGGTTAATTAGACTGTCTCAGGTCATCTGTGACCTCCTGCTTGGAGCCAGTCTGTTCCTGTATAGGATAATGGAGCTGACCCCGAGGGAGTTTATTGTATGTGACTCACCAAAGCAAATCCTGAGGGAATTCTGGAAGATTGTCCCAGTAAGCTCATGTGTGCTAGACAGATTTTAAATGTCGATGATTTCCTAATGAACCAGCAGTCAGCTTTATCCTTACCTGTTCAATGGGTTGTAGGGAATTTGAGAGGTTCTAGGAAATAGGACCAATGTAATTCAAGGGTAAATTCTAATGAGAGATGTCTGGGTTTCTGAGATGACCCATACCTAAAATTATAGACAGACAGATAGACAGACAGACAAGATAGATAGATAGATAGATAGATAGATAGATAGATAGATAGATAGATAGATAGATAGATAGCTGGCTAGATACATAGATGGATAGATAGAAAGAATCAGCTTCAAATAACCTGGGGATGAATCTCAGAGTTGGAAGGACCTTCGTAAGTCATCTGCACCATGACTGAAATTCCTTCTATAAGATTTCTAATAAATGGGCACCTAGCTTCTGCTTGAAGACCTCCAGTTATAGGGAACCCACTGCCTGACAAAACAAGTCATTTCACTTTGGCACAGATCAACTTTGTTTTTCCCTGGATCTAGCCTTAATCTGACTCTATAAATTCTACCTGTGTTTCATATTTTATCTCTGGTGGAGAAGCAGTATAAAGGAAATCCCCTTTCTACATGATAGCCTTTAAAGTATTTGTCCCTCAGGTATATAGATGGGGAAGCCACTGAGTCACAGCTTCACTCAGAGCAGCACTGCAGCCCAATTCTGACAAGCAGCTATCATGGCAATATTGCAAAGTCAAGTGAGTTTCCCATTTTCTTCCTGGCACACAGATAGATACAAAACAGTCTAGCAAGGCCCTAAAGGACTCTTCCAGGAACCCAAGGACATTCCACATCTCCTTTGTTTCAATCCACAGAGGGTCATCAGAGAAGGAGACACATATTCACACAATGAGATAAAGGAGAAAGGCTAGAAAATCAAAACCTATTCTTGCTGTTCAACCTGCTTTCTCAAAAAAATATGAGAAAGCTAGAGAACATCCTCAAATTATCAAGCTTAGAGAAGTCCTTAATTCTACTACTTACAGGCCCACACTAACACTATCAAGTAAGGGCCCTTAAAACTCGGAATGCACTTTTATTACCCACTGAGTTTGTCTCCTCATACTGTGCACCAACCACTTGCACTCTCTTGGTCTTTTAATGTTTATAACATGCTCCAGTATCTAATTTTGTGTTGGGCCTGGCTTCCATTGAGAAAGCGTGGTTTTATTTACTTCCTTCTCAGTGTCTGAAGCCTGGAACCCCAGCATGGAATTATCCATGAAGTCATAGGATTTTGACCTGGAAAATACCTGAATGAATGCCTTCATTCTGCAGGTGAAGAAGCAGAGGGAAAGAGATAATCAAGTAACTTTTCCAAGAGTACACACAATAATTAAATGGCAAAGTCTGGATCCAAGCCCCCAAGTTGTTTGACTCTAAGACTGATGTTACTTCTGCCATAGCACTTTTGACATTCAGCATGTCACAAAATCCAATTTGCAAGACAAGGGAAGATTTAGCAAAACTTAATGGACTGTGAAAACATATCTTTATTGAAAAGGAATGGGTAAGCTGTTGTGTTTTTTTTGGGGGGGGGGGCAGAGGAGTCATTCTTTTTATTTATTCTACCCATACTTGCCACTTTTATCATCTTTCATTTTGAAATCTTCCCCCACCTCCATGACCATAATTTCCTAGCTTTCTCTCTCTATCTCACTGCTTCTAAAACTGTTTTTTATCCTCATCAGAACTTGGAGTCTTTTTATAACACCTTGTTCTTATAATTCATCACCCCTACTCAGGCTCTAATTCTATTCTTTCATGAACATAACTTTGTTAACCAGTTGAACTATGTACCCTTGAATCTTTTTATTCCATGTCCTTTCACCATTTAAACCCTGTAACTACCCCAATATGAATTCTGCTCTCCAACTGCCTTATTCACTCCTCCCTTTTATATGCCGAATGCTGTTAGTGGAAGTTACATATTCATGCTATGTCCTCTAGTCCAAATTCATGTTATTTAATGTCAACTGGGGTCTTATTCCTTCACAGAAATTACTGTATTCATATTCAATTAACTCCAAACTAAATGTTCCTTCTTCAGTCTACCAGTGCCATCCCAAAATCCTTTCTCTCAACTAATGATATTTCATATAACTACTGAGAAAATCAAGGTCATTTATCAAGAGTCTTCTTTTGTCTTAGGCTGCAACTCTATACCATACCTCTATATTACTGGTCCTCTTTCCTTTTACTTCACTGTTAGGAAAAAGTCATTAATGTTCTTATCTACCTGTATACTTGATCCTCTGATCTTCTCTCTCCTCACACTTTTATCCTCATTTTTTTCTTATCTACCAACAAGTAATATGTGAGTACTATTACAGCTTTTATTACCTAACTGTGGCCCATCCCAGAATGCTTGTAACTTCCCAATTATTTGTGCTTTCCTTTACTTGTTGTGTAAGGAGAAAAAGAGGAAGAGAAAGAAAGAGATAGAAAAAGAAATTGTGATTATATTTTGGTAGGTCATTCTTAGATATTCAATATGTTTTGTTAATATATTTCTTCCTATCTCTTATTCCCATGTGTTATTAGTAATATACAGAAAAGCTGATGAACTTGGGGATTTATGTTTTGTTCTTTTACTTTAAGCAGATCTCAAATATAAGTGAAGAATGCATTCTGATTCCAGAATACATTTAAAAGCATAAGGCAAAATATCTACTATACTGTCAGAACTAAGGCAAGTACCCTTAGCATAGACAAACCCCTCAAGGAAATGAAGATAATTGATCTCCATTGACCACAGATACATAACAAAGCTTTTTAAAATATGTTTTGTTTATCCTCTGGTATTCTATTGGTAGAACACATCATTTGCAAATGAAGATGATTTTGTTATAATCAATCTAATTTTGTTTTATGTTATTTCTATAGCACTATAGCCAACAAAATGAAGATAATGGACATCATCATTTTAACCCTGAAATTATTTGGAAAATTTACAGTGTTTCTCTGTTAATAAATAGTAGTAGCTCTTTGTTTGAGGTAGATTTTTAAAATCATGTTAAGGAGACATTTTTGGTATCTAAACTTTTACTAGCACTTTAATGTAAATGAGTGTGATGTTTCATCAAGGAAATACATAATATTAACAACAAAATGAACAGTCATGTCAAAATGACCACATAATTATTTGTGTCATTATTATAAATTTCTTTTTTATTTCTTTAATATTCAAACATCTTTGCTTTGTTGATATAAATCAAATATGTTGAATGATACTCAATGTAATACTACAAGTTACTTGCTAATATTTTGTTGAATTTTTTGCCTCAATATTTATTAATGATAATGACCTAGGATTTCCTTTCTTTACTTTTTTTCTCCTGGTTTGGTGTTTAATATTTTTGTGAAATATTTATTTCTAAATTTTATTTTTGTTGTCATATCACTGAATATAGCATTTCTTCTGAAGTTTTTTATTTCCCCTATTTTCATCATTCTTACTTTTATTTTTGACCTTGAACATTTGATTTTCTCTCTGATTTTCTTCTCATCTCCTCTTTTCTCCCATCCTCTTTTTTCCTCTTCTATTCCTTCAAAAATTACTAAATAATTTATTAATTTTCTTTATCTTTTAAAAAAGTTTTTTTTTCATTTCGTCTATTATTTTGTTAATAATTTTGTATTCTGTCTCTTTGTTATTAAAAGTTTCTAGGTTTGGCTTTGTTTTGTAATTACTATTATTTATTTTAAGTTGTTTTTTGTAGTTATATCATCTGTTTATTGGGCCTACCTATTAACATCAAGTCTAAAGTTAGGAAGCAGACTAGAAGAATGAGTAAATGGAAAAGGAATCTCATCATAAAAATATTATTGTGATAAGGATTCTCAGGGTACAAACCCAGAAGAAGACAATGACTAAAACCTCTAAAACCAAAGTCTCAACAAGGAAACAGCTTAGGCACACATTCAATTAGAATTTCTGGAATACATGGAACAAAAGTCACAAATGAAAAGATTTTTAAAATGTTTTCTCATCAATGGACTAAATGCTGGAGGTAGGGGAGGGGACCAGAAAAGAAATAAGAGCTGTGGAAGAAAGAATTGGAAATAGAATTCAGAGTTTGGTAGAAGAGGTACAAAATCTTGTCTGAACAACAAACTCTCTGAAATTAGAAGGGACCAAATAGAAGCCAATGGCTCCATCAGACAAGAAAAAAAAATTAAAACAAAGTCAAAAAACTGAAAAAGATAGAAAAAAAAATATGTAAGCTATCACAAAGCAGAAACAACTGACTTGTAAAACAAATCGAGGAGGGAAAATAAAAATTTTGGATTACATGAGCACTATGACCACAACAAAGGGCCTAGTTATTATATTTCAGAAAATATTTTTTTAAAAAATAAAGGGCTAAACAGAAATAGAAAGAATCTGCAAGTCACTTCCTGAAAAAAAAAATCAAAGTAAAAATGTCTAGGAACATTACACCTAAAATCCAAAACTTCCAAATCTAAGGAAAAAAAAATACTTCAAGAAACCAGAAAGGAAAAAATCAAGTACTGGGAAGTCACAGTCAGGATTCCACATAATCTAGCAATCCCTTCTATGAAAGAGTGGAGAATTTCTTATACCATATTACAAAAGGAAAATGATATATGCTTAAAGCCAAGAATAATGTAACTAGAAAAACAGTATAATGCTACAGAGGCAAACAGAGATTCTTAATGAAATAGTAGACTTCCAAGCATTCCTGACGAAAAGCCAAAGCAGTATAAAAACTTCGAAGTTTAAACATAAGAAATAACAGAAGCACAAAAAGGTAAACAGATAAATAAGGATAAAATAAGTGGTTTATGTTCTATAAACATAGAAACAAAATATAAATATAGTAATAAATTAAATATAATATATTTATAATATAAATAAAGTATAAAAATAACAAAATTCTATAAATAAAAATAAGAAGTTTATATTCTAATATGAGATGATATATGCATCCCTTCTGAACATTATCATAAGTAGGGATCATAGAGTGAGTCTAATTAGACAAGGCTTGGGAGTGGTTCTGTTATGTCTTGATCTTATGAGAAGATGAAAAGAGCAAAGAAAAGTTCTTTGTTGGGTGATAGGAGAGAAGAAATTTAAGGAAAATTATCTTACATAACTAGAGTACACAAGTAGATTTCTATTCAAACAGGAAGAAATGAATGGTAGGAGGAGCAGCTGACAATTAAATCTCACTGTCATCTGAACTGGGCAAAGAAGAGAAGACACAAACAGAAATGAGTAGAGAAATGCATTTCGCTCAACAAATATTTTGAATGGAAAGGGGAGAATGGTGAGTTAGAAGTAGAATGGAGAGATTAGGCAAAACAGACTAAGAATGTACAACTTTGGTTATGCCTTTTTCAGGTGGCAAATAAAGGGAATATGAGAGATGCTTATAAAATGTGGAATGATGGAACAAGGTTTGGTATATAAATATGATGAAATACTATTGAGCTGCAAAAAAAAAAAAACGACAAAAGGGATAATTTCAAGGAAATCTAGGCAGTCATAGATGAACTGAGGCAGAGTGAATTGCACAGAACCAGGAGAACAATTTATACAATGACAACAGTATGACAAAGAAAAAAACAACTTTGAAAGAATTAGGAACTCTGATGATTGTAATGATCAACCACAATTGAAAAGAACCTATGAAACACAAGATACCCACATCCTGACAGAGAAGTGAAGAATTTAGAGACCAGAATGAAATCTTATATACTCAAACACATACATATATGTATGTATGTGTATGTGTTTGGGGCAACATAGTCAATGAAGAAATATGTTTTGATGGACTATACATGTTTGTATAAGGGGATTTATTTTTCTTCTGTTCTCAATTGGTCAAGAGAACAAAGAGAAGGCAGATTTTTGCTGATTGAAATTAAATGGACAGATAGACAGACAGACATATATGTGCATATAATATAATTTTAAAAAGGAAGCCTGTGGAAAGATATTGGAAGTTTGCATCACTATCTAGCTGGTAAGCACACAAGAAAACTTGAATGCTATATTACCCAATTAAAGGCAAGGGGGAAAAAAGCAGAATCCAGAAAATGAAAGCATATCAAAAATTGTAGAAACACTTAATCGGCCATTGAAAGAAAACATCAAAAGACTAAGGCAATATAAAAAGGCAATGTAGCACAAAGAATAAAATAAATAGTTCATCATCGATCAAAAACTTTATCTTTGTCAGAGGAAGTCAAATAATTCTTATACTGTCTCTTCAATTGTTGTCTTCTAGGTCAATTGTATTTGGTGAGATATTATGTGTTCTTTCAATGTTGCTAAAAAAAACTAGTCTAGTGATTCTATGAGTCTTGTTATAGCATCAACAAGCAATAAACACAGTGGGATCTTTGGCTCTCTATACATTTCAGTAAACTGTATGACTGTAAATATTTATCTATTGAATACCTGTTGTGATAGACTGCTTGTTCTTTCATCATACTCACATTGAGGATGCCCTAAAAATATGCAAAATATTCTGATTGATAAATAGTAGAGATAGACATATGGATTGGAAGTAATTTATATCCTCTAAGTCACCTTGAGAATGAATTCCTCAAAGCTCTCTAATCTATGGCTTCTGCTCCCATACCACAATCGTTATGGATACTCTCTGTGTAAACTTGGTCTAGTCCAACTCTTCTTTGAGTTAGTGTTTTCTTTGGTGATATTTCTACTTCCTCATGTTGTACATTATTATTGAGTTGGGTGAAAAATTAGTTGATTTGATTCATTAGTGTGTATGGAGTATTTATTTATCCAGAAATATATCTGTCCTAATACTCATGCATAATAAATCCTGGAGTTGTTCGTCTGTGTCAAAATACATGTGTAATACACATACACGTTAATGATATATATGAATATGTATACATGTGGAATGTGCATGTATTATATATAGTCATCTATTATGTGTGTATATACAATACATATATGTATGTGTATGTGTGTGTGTGTGTATATATATGTATATGTATATACAATATATACGTATATGTATGTTTGTGTATATACTGAGCTGGGTCCACATTTGGACAGAAAAGAAGAGGGTAAGGATGAATTGCCTTTGAGAAACTGTGTGATTTTTAGTTATCTTCATCTTTTCCTTGAAACAAAATTTCATATTTTTTTTAAAAATGGTAATAATTAATTAATGCCATAGAGTCTAAAGAATTAAAGTTAAAAGTTATTCTAATGTCAATGAAGAGATGTATGATGTGTGTGAGTTGGCTCTAACACATTTCAAATCAAGATTTGTACAAGAGAGATTTTATACAGGATGTTATTAGAGAGACACGTGGTCAGCAAATAAGCGGTCAGCAAAAATGAGACCAAATCTTGTGGCAAGCTCTAGATGCAGTCAGTAGGCAATATATAGGAACTATTAAAGAATTACAGAAAGAACCCTGGTATAGTCTATTGATCCCCTTGGGAATACATGGAGAAAACCTAACTAAATTGTGATTTCAGTTGCCTGAAGTACTATTCACTTTGAAAATATATGCCAATGCATTAAAAATGTATATATACATGTAATTATAAATATATAAAGGTTTATATTTATAAAGGTATGTATTTGTAACATCATGTCATTGACAGAATGCCTCCCAAAGGTTCGTATCATCTTGTTATTCTTTGACCCCTCCAGTACACTATAGTTTTGTGCAGTGAGTGCCCACTGATTTGAAGGACATAAAACTATTTCTGAATCATGGCAGAGCAGATTAAGTTGCTCCCACATTCTTATACAGGGGATGTTATAACGTAACTTACGTGAGACATTTTAGGTTATAAGGAAGGATATGAGATAACCACTGGGAAACTTCTCCATAATCGGCCTAACCAATTGATGGATGGGCGCCAAAGGCTTTAAGCATCACTTTCCATTTGCAAGGTGTATAAAAGGCACTGCACAGATAAAGCCTTTGAATGCCATTTGTCTGACTGTCTGATGTGCTTTTCCATCTCAATAGAAATATTAAGTTTCAAAAAATGACACTTTGTATACAGGCAAGAAAAAATATATATCCTTTAGATGTGATTATTGCATGATTTACTCCAGTGCCTAGTAAGTTATAAGATGATCAGGCCACAGTTTCTCCTTGACAAAAAGAGAAAACGGCACATTAGCAAGAATATTCCTTTCTCTTTAAAGTTGTGAAGCTTTGTATCAAATCCATTGTAATTGTCCTTAAACATACTTTGAGAGTTGGTGTTGTCTGGAGAACTGGTGGTTATCATTTCTGCCCCATCAATTGTTGGCTGTGTGACATTTGTTAAATCCATTAACCTCTTTATGTCTGAGTTTTTCTGTCTTTTAGTAGGTTAAAATAATACTTGCTGTCTATGGATGAATCCACAGGGGAAAAATGAAGTGGAGATTTGAGTCAGTTATTCAGATAACCAACTCCAACAATAAATACTGGAGAAAAGGTTTCAGAGCAAATACAGAAGGGGTCTTTTCTTAGTATTCCAGAAGGGGTTATCTACATCAATTAAGCACCCAGGATGATTGAAAAAATTTTCCCATCTACTTTGTCTGTGTGGTCATTAAACTAGAGAACTGATAAACAAAATTAAAAGATAGTTGTTTGAAATTATTAATTGAATATATAAACTTTTTTAAAACCTGATTAGAATGAAGAGGGACGAAAACAGTAATAGAGATGTCTTAGAAGTCAAGGATAAGTGTCCTCTGAGACTTCCTTAAGCATCTACTCTATGAAATTCCTACGTTTGTCACTGAATAATATGGAAAGATAAATAGGACATATTTATTATATTAATAAAAAGATACCTCATTTCTCTGCTATCTGCCTCATAAACCTTATCTTATAATGGTAGTTATATATACAAGAGTAATCATAATATAAAATAATGTGATTGGGGCATAAGAACTTCAAGGCAGGCTTCATGTAGGAAGTGACATTTGGTTTGCATCTTGAATGATAAGCAGTATTTTTTTTTATAAGTAGTATCTAAACAGGCACAGTAGATCTCGAAATATGAGTGAGATTTAAGGGGCAGTAGTGAAAAGGGAAGCATTCCACAGTGTGAATTGCCCACAGTGTGAGCAAATAAATAAAGCTGTGCTGCCTTAGAATATATAGATAGAATGATGAGTATTCTCATTTGAATGGAATATAGAGCACCTGAAGGGAGTATTGTGAGATGAATCTAGAACAGGGGTGGACAATCTGCAGCCTTGAGGTCACATGTGGCTCTCTAGGTCCTCAAGTGCAACGCTTTGACTGAATCCAAACTTCATAGAATAAATGCTTTTATTAAGATTCTAGAAGGTTAAGTGGTGAGTCAGTGCAGAGCTTTTGAGTCTGGATTGAGATGGCTGGGCTTTAGTAGGAAATAGTGAGTTTATGAAAATTTGTGGAACATGGAGGCAACTGGACCAAATATGTGACCCATATCCTTTCCATTAGCCTACCATTTCTCTTTTCTAGAACTAAAACTTCCTAAACATGATATGCTATAGGTTCAGACTTAAGGAGATTTGAGAGCATTTAGCAACTTTTCAAATACGTCCCCAGCCCAGCAGCAGTAGCAATAAGGCTTTATTTAGCCCTGTGACATTCAAGTGGTTGCAGAGATGATTGATTGTTGATCCCTCACCAAATATAAGACCTAAACCCTTCATCTAAGGAAAGTTTAGTTCAACAGGAAGAGAATTAAAAATGGGGTCATGAAAATCTGGGTTCAAGTCCTAGCCTGGCCAATCACTACCTATATGACTTTGCTTTACTTCTCTAGACATGTTTTCTTCTCTATAATATTCTTCTCTTCATTGAGGAAATTTGAGTAGATGACCTCTAAGATTCCTTTTAACATTTCATGATTTTAGCGGTTGGGAATCAAGAACAGCGAACTCATCATCTTGAATGTGATATGGTTGCCACCATTCTCAGGGGAATTGAAGCCAGGGGCCTGAAGAAAGAGTCAAATGACTTGGCTCAGTACAACCCAAACATCAGCACAGCCCATAGATGAATCGCTCTTCTCAGGGTTATTAAGTAGCATTGCTGGGCTGGGCTTCCCTCAGCTGGCTGACCATACTATGAAGGATATATCACAAGGGGAAAAGAAAATGGAGATGGGGAGAAGTGAAACCAGCGAGACCAGTGAGAAGGCTATCTCAATAGTCCATAAGATAGATTATGAGGGCACGAAATAAGGTAGAGAGAAAGAAGTTTATGTATAGTAGAATCAAGAGCTTTTAAATTTCTTGAATGGGGAAAGAAAGGGGAAAGAATTTCTTAGAATTTAGCCCAGGAAGAGAACTTAGATATAATATAATTTAGCCTTTTCATCTTACAGGTGGGAAATTGAAGCTCAGAAAAAATTATGTGATTTATCCAAGGTCATACAAGTAGAAAGTAACAAAGTCAGAATACACACCCTAAAACTCTAAATCTGAAATTATTTTCACCATAGCAGGATTCAAGTATAAATGACTGGATGCATTTGTCAGGCCACTAAAAGAAACTGAGAAGGAAAAGCAGAAAGATGGAAAAGTGAGAAAAAAAAACAATAGAGCCCAGTTCTCTTATACCATAGCAGCAGCAAAAACAACAATAGAGAGAGAAGGGAGCTTACATATTATATTTCAAGAAATCATGAATAACAATAACCCAGACATCTTAAAACCAGAAAGCAGTGAAAACAGCACCAACCCATTCACCTCCTGAAAGAAACCTTAAAATAAAATTAAAACCCTCAGAAAGGGTCATAGCCAAAACCCAGAGCTTGCAGATCAAAGAGGAAATTCTGTAAGCTGCCAGAAAGATAGCACTTTAAGGTTGGAAAAGCACTTGATGAATGTTATCATTAAAACAACCCTGAGAGAGAGAGATGCTATCACTATCTCCATCTCCCATGTGAGGAAACTGAAACAGGCAGAGGTTAAATGACTAACCCAGGGTCACACAGCTTGTCTGAAGCCAAATCTGAAATCAGGTCTTCCTGACTTCAGGCCCAAGCCTCTATCCACTTTACCATCTGCCTGCCAAAGAAAGAATATAAGTATCAACACACCACAAAAATTATCACACAAGACTTGGCAGTTACAACTATAAAGGAAAGGAGATCTTAAGATAACAAATTCCAAAAAGCAAAAGATATAGGCTTACAATAATGAATAACTCACCTTGCAAAACAATATAATCCTAGAGGGGAAAATGGATATGTAATGAAACAGAAGACTTCTAAGCAGGAAAATACCAGAGTTGAGTAGAAGCAATGAAAACAAAGAAGTCAAGAAATATTTTTTTTAAAACTACATATTTGAACATTTGGAAAGACTATGCAAGGATGAAATATTCACATTCTAATAAATAAAAAAGAAATATATTTCTCTTCATTATCCTAATGCCATTAATGATTGCTGAAAGAATTAAATAAGACAGAGGACCTGGAAACTGTTTTATGTTTATGACCGGGGACCATATGTGAAGAAAAATGGAGGATGAAAAAAATGCTCTAGTGAAGAAATAAAGAAGAAAGGAGTGGATGTCATCCAATTTAATAAGTGTTTAGGAAGAAGATTATAAAAATGTGGAAGAGGTAAATGAAGCAGGTATCATGTAATGAGGCTCCATTTAAACTAGATAAAGAAGGGTAGCACACTAAAATTCATATATACACAAAAGCACACAAATTATATACATATATATGTATGTATATATATATTGTATATATATATATACAGATACATACACACACATAGATACATACATACATATATGTTTATAGTGTAGAAATAGTCAATTTGAAAGGGAAACAGAAAGGATCTACAAGAAGAGGGGAAAATAACATAGAAGATAGATTCACTGAGTGATTAGTCGTAAGAAAAAGAGAAGTATGGAAGATTCTTTTACATTTTGGTTCAAATAGTTACCTTCATTGCTAGAGGATGGGGGAGTTATGGCTGTATAGGAATTTGCCTAAACGAAAATGTAAATTTTAGCTGACTACAAACTCCCTAAGAGGCAGCAGTATGAGATCTGCTCTTGTACTGTATTAAAAGAAAATTTCAACTTGGAAAGAGGAAATGATACTCCTGTACTCTTCTCTATCCAGACTATATGAATAGTATGCTGTACATTTCTAGGTGCTACAGATAAATGGGGCATTGATATGGCTAGAAATTCTTCTGAGAAGAATAACATGTTGGTTAAAGGTCTTTTACGCCATGTTATATGAGTGCAATAGTGGTAGGGTGGGATGGTGAAGCCTCTTATTTACCCTCTTCATGCTACTACTGATTCATTGCCTAGATGACTATTTTTTTGGTAAAAAAAAAAATTCCCACTTTTCTATAGGAAGTTATATCAAAGGATCTATTTTATTGTCTCTGTCTCTTGTCTCTCTTTTGACATGTGTGTATTATACATGTTTATATAAAATATAGCTGTGTATGTGCACACATGAATATGTACATATGTATGAATGTATATATACATATAGCTATGTATACCTACATATATATGTATACAGTATATACACACATACAATATGAATATGTGTACATGCATGTATGTGTATGTGTATGTGTGTATATGTATGTATGTGATGTATAGTCTAGGAGCCATAAACCTTTGCTAGGCAGGGTGTATTCATTGAAAATGAGAATGTAAAAAAAAAAAAAAAGAAAGAAAATAAGAATGTAAATGGTTAAAAGGGGAGGGAAAACCTAAAGAAGAGGGAGAAATAGATCTAACACTAAGGTATTTGGCCAGGATGTGATATCTCAGAGCTCTGAGCTTTCAGCTAAAGAAATCACCTCAAAGTTAATTTTATGTGTGTGTGTATAGATATATAGACATATATATACACATAAATGCACACATACATATATAAACATACTTATGTGTGTATGTATAAATATATACACATCAATGCACATATTTATATATATGTGTGTATGTATATATGTATATGTATATATATACATTATATATATATATATATAAACACATATATTTTATTTATTTGCTTTTTTGTTTATATGAATTAGCTCTGATACCAGTCAAAGATAGCACATCCTGGCCAAATACCCCAGTGTTAGTTCTATGTTTCCCTCTTCTTTGGGATTTTCCCCTTTCCCCCAATCAATCACCTTCTTATTGCCAGTAAACACATCCCAACTAGCAAAGGTCTATGTTTCATATTGCTTATATAAAATCAACACTTTAAACAAAGAGAGGTAAGGAGATATCCCTGTTCTCAGAAAGAGAGGCTTCAAATTTGTAGGAAGAAGTCCAAACCAAAAAAAAAAAAAATGAGATATGGTTACTGCCTTGGGGTATAGTTCAAAGGGTTTTTTGCTGTGTCACTCTTCATCCCATATTAGTCCACAAAGCCATGTTTCTAGAATATTGCTGCCTGTGCTTCTGTTCTTCTGACTCCGTGTGGCTTCTTGAACCTTAAGTTTCTCCAGTTACATGCATCTTCCACATATCTTGTCAGGGGATAGATACTCTCCTAGAATTATTGCCAGATTTTTAATGATTGTCTCTCCAGTTACTCATTTGTACCACATGAAGGAATGGTGGTCTCGTTTTCACAGTTTGTGCAATAACTTGTTATTTGGCCCCTTTTCTATGGTCAGGTCTTTGAAATACCATTTCTTTATACTAGCCTTCCAGTTAAACATTTGTTGTACTCAGTAAAACACCTGGTCTGTTATTAAACATAAATTTTCATATTCTCAAACTTTAATATCTCTTTGGTAGCAACAGGTACAAATTAATTGTAGGGCATATTTCATGTGCATGTCATAGTATATATGCCTATCCACATAAGCTAATATGCATAGAATTAAATGCAATAATAAAGAAAATATGTATAAAAACAATGTGCAAAAACAGAAGCATATATGTAGTATATAATTATTTATATTTATTAGGTACATATGCAATTTTATATATGCTGAGTACATATGTAATTATACATACTAAGTTTATATATGTTAAATATATACAACCATATGCAGGGCACATCTTATACTGGTAAATACTACTATAAGTATTTAGTTATGTGAATAACTACTTCTCCATTTTCCCTTGTAATACCATAGATTAAGATGGACACAAGTCAAGTATACCTAGGTCTCCTGTGATCCATTGAAATATCTATCCCTTTACATGAACTAGTTGATGGTATGAAATCATCATAGTTCTCAACATACCTATATAGTTCCGAATCCATAAACCTGAACATGCGGAAGGTCCAGGCTGACTAGCAGTATTATAGCCTTCTCTGTGGGTTTTCTGCACCCTTAGCATCTCTACAGCTGAAATTGTAGGTAGGAAAGTATCTACCTCAATTTTCATTCCTTTTCCTCTGATTAGAAATGTGTTTTTTTTTTGTTCCATCAAGTCTTCTTCACTCAAAATGTCTATTTGTAAGCCACTGTTTGATTTAGATAATCCTTAAGAAATTGATAAGCCTTCTCTTTTGCATAAAGATTACTGAGGTAAAGACCTATTTTATCAACAGTCTCTTTCTGCTCATCAGAGAGAGAATCCAGCTTATTCTCCTATAGGCCGTAAATGGTTGTGGTGAATTGTCATTACAGAGCCCCTACCAGTTTCTGGGTCTATTTTGTTAACAGTCAAATTAACTGGTCTCTCCTAACTAGGTGTCTCATGAGCACTGAGATTTTGGCAAGACACTGTCTTCTTATTTAAGGCCTTGACAATGAACTTGACCGTTATAACACCAGTTATTTCTGTCCAAGCTCTTGGGAGCTGCAGCTGATGCTAGGTAGTAAGCCTCTAATGTAAACAGCTTCTCTGCCGGTTGGGAGGCATACTGGTTGTGAGTGTCTGCAGGATATTATTAAAACACAATTCTAGAATTAGATGTGGTTCTAGCACAAACATCAGAAATTATAGTATATTCATGTGGCATCTTTCCTAATAGAATTTTGTGCACATAAAGCCACACGGTGGCTCCACTGAGAATTTTGCTCTGGTCTTTAGCGTCCTGAACGTGAACAGCAGAATACAGTTGAAAAGCTCAGGCCGTGGGTGCTTTTTGAGGGTGTTGAGGTATAGTTCTATATTTCTGGATGCCTGGTAGAGCTTGCCTCTCTTTGAGTAGTGTACTTTCAAAGCATCTGCTTTGGCCTGAATGGATTTTGGCAGAAAGCCCTCACAGTGGGAAATACTTCACTACTGTACTTCAGCAACCGTGGAAGCTTTCTGATCGCTGTTCTGGTATGCCTGTGGGTCGCAGGGGAAATGGTCAGTAAACACCAAAATATGGCTCCTATTCTCATTATCCCTTTCCAAGGATAGAAAGTTAAGCAGATAAGTTCTAAGGGCTCTATTTTCCAACTATGTATATGGTATGATCCCACAGTGCTTTTCTTTGCACACAACAAACAGAAGTTTCATATTTCCTAATGATATCTAAAGTTGTACTGGACAGTGGAAAATCTAATCTTTACGACCTATAGTTTGCCCTTTGGACACAGATATCCATGTAAGTCATCATATAAGGGTTTCATGATTATAGTGTGACAAAAAACTGCTTCTTGGTATCACATGTGGGATCAGTGACCATCTGGCATAACATTCTATTGTACAATTCCAACTTATCCTATTGTCTCAATGGTAGGACATCCCAATGGATTGGAACTTGAGTCCTTTATTATCCCTAACTTACCTTTTGGCTTGTATCACTTCTTGAAGTTTCTCCCTCATTGGCCATCTGTTCTTGCCATCTTGACATCTAAGGGAGAAAAGGTTGGTTTACTGAAATAAAATTCACATACACTGCTGGCATGCTGTCTTGTAGAAGAAGTCCCCAACCTTCCATTGTATTGACATTTTCCAGGAACCCAGCTCTCCAGGTATTCTTCACTACTTACTAAGGGATTGCTAAAATTTCAGTGTCACATTGTTTTTGTTACAGAGCATCTTCACTGATATTGACACTTGTTAGACTACAGATCTGTGGATGGTGGCTTGTCCACACTTACGACTTCCCTCCATATGGAATGGATCACAGCTTCTATGCCAACCACTGGTGGGGTAGGTTTCATAACTGAGCATTGTACTTCCAGCCTAGGTCCCATAGGCCAGTCAGTAACTAATCACTGCTCACACCTTTTTGAGATAAGTGACCAACATACATGAATACAGCTCTGCAAAGCTGGTACTTATGAAGTGAAAACTGCAGGTCATTTTTCTTTAATTGATCCAACATTTTCATGAATATCTCCTAATTTTCTTACAGGGCTGCCCAAGGCATTGATAACAAAATCAGCACTTCTAGGTAGTTCATATCTACAACTTCTTTGTCAACCAATTGTTGGAAAAGGGCAGGGCCCACCAAAATGCCTTGGGGTATGTGCTCAAACTGGTAAATTCAGATAGGTAGATGAAAGTCTTTTTAACCCTATCTTCCTCTGCCATAAAAATTTAGTAGCAATTTCTACCTAAGGCAAATAATGAAAACTGTTAGCAGCTTAACTGACATAGAACATGTTGAATCATTGGCATGGGATAATGATCCACTTTGTATTAAAAATTCAGTAGTCTACACACATTAGTATCTTACATTTTTTCTAGTACTTCCACTATAGGTTAAGTATATAGACAGCTGGACTCTGATGACTCCATAAACCAATGGGTCTTTAATCCTCTTTCTGAGTGTTCTTTTGAAATTGTCCTTGGTACAATTGGGAGTTAGCAAGCTGGATGCTATGGGTGGCTTATTGAGTATTAAGTCCCCCCACCCCTTCGGTGAGAATACAGTGGCCCTCTTGCTGAAATCAACCCTTCTTCCCATTCTTTAGTACAAGAGAACCAACAGAGTCCAATGTCTCAGAACCTGTTTCTGAGGTTGAAGAACCAGTATTTTCATGATGTTTACTGTTATAAGTTTCATCTGTTTTCCCACAGACCTCTTCACAGGTGGCATGGATAATCAAAGTGTCTAGGTATTTGGTGCCAGATTATTGTTTGCAGTGTCTTTCTAGTATTTTGAAGACACTGGAAATTGTTCTAATAATGGCTAATAGACCATTAATGCTCTCTGGGTCTAGAAATACTAGAGTTAAGGTGTCTACTTACTTGTCGACACCAGAAACCTCCTTAGTGGATCCCATTCTCACTAGGACATAGCCCAGATATGAAGAGTATTTCACACTCAAATCTCTAAGACCAAACCCTTTCAAGAGTTTGAGAATATAATATTATTTTTCTTAGATATTTCCTTTGGGAAATGATGGTCACCTTGTTTTCTACTGCATTAAGATAGCAATACATTCCACATCCTCAATCACTTGCTTTTGTTTGTAATAACTCTTTACTTTTTATCATTTAATTCAGAGGAGCTCAACAGAAACTCAAAGCTGCTCCATTGTTTCCACGGGGGTTTTTGGGAGAAGGGATAGGGAAAGTCTGAGGGGCCATGCCATACAAGTACATTGCTAAAAAGTACTTGGAAGTAGTATGTTCTACAATAACAAGGCAACGCATCTCTGGAGAATGTCTTCATTCATGTGCTACAGATGTGTATGATATATAGCATTTTGAACTTCTTAATCCTAGTTCATGATTTAGGCAGGCTAAAGAATCTCTGTGTAAGATCTATTAATCTGGATTTGGTAAGACAGAAAGCTTGCTTTATGCTCTTGAACAGTCAGCAGCTCTGCAGGAACACCCAGCACACCTCCAGTATGGCAAGGACAGGTATCTTAAGGGAAAATTATAGCATCACAGATCTGGTCTTCCTACCCCATTTCCCACGGTGAGAACATAGGCCATACCCAGGCCAGGCAGCTGGTATAGGCACCTGGCCTATGTCACAGCTTCTGGATCTAGTCCCAAGGTAGCAAACATATGATGGAGATGGAACAGCCCAGATCTGGATGTGAAATGCATGCCCCACTTGTTTCCCCACCTAGGCATTGTTTCCCCACCTAGAACCAGACCCTCGCCTCCCTCCATGGACCACCACTGTCCCCAACAAGCCCAAATATAGCTACCCACAATCTATAGTCTTAATTTTCACAGTCACTTTCGCTTGAGTAAATATAACATAAGCCATCAATGATGAGGTTCTACTCACTGTTTCCATGGTCCAAAGTCTTCTCCATCATTGTTCCCATCTTCTTGCAGCTAACGATAGTCACCTAATCCATCAACAATTTTGCTTTGAGTGCCTACGATGTTTAAGTTACTGTTAGAGGCACTGGAGATGCAAAGACAAAAATGAGACATTACCAGACCTCAATAAAATTTCATTTACAAGAAATGAAACAAAATGTTTAAAATATGTACACATAAATTTATTTATTTATTTATTTTATAATTATGGAATAAAACAAGCATTTCCATAACATAGTATATAATAAAATGATTACACATGAAACTGCAAATCTATTTTGTGTAATTTGCTATTCCTTTTAAATATATAATAAAGTTATAATGCAAATTTCTTTTTTTCTTCCTTCTTCCCCACCCTAGAGATGGCCACTATTAGATACAAATATCTATCTGTGTATGTGTGTATACATATATATGTGTATATATATATACACACATATTTGTACACACATATGTCTATATACACACAGATACAATCATTATATACGTACTTCTGTTTAAACAATCACTTATCCTCTTTGGACTTTAGTTTCTTTATTTGTAAAATGAAGAATTTGGACTAGAACACTTTAAAAAAATAACCTAGTAATTTGCCTGAAATGAGAATTTTATTCTGCACTGTTGAAACATCTTTCTCTCACAATGATTTCAAGCCTACTGTGGGGAAACCATGGTGAAGGGAAAGCTGTTTTTGTTTTGTTTGCTAGTTTGGTTTTTGGTCTGAACCTTTTGATGCAATAGTATGGTAACTTCTATGTCTTGTGGGGTAGAGCCCACATTTCGCGATTTTATGATCCATCAGTTAAAGGCTCTTTCAATTTTATACACCATAGCAGGGAGAGGTTGCTTAACTCTGAGAAAATTCCTATCAGTTAGGTGTAGTATTTTTACAAGCAATTTCCAGTTAGTACATGCAGAAGAAGTAAAAGTCAAGGACAGTTTGCTGTGTCCCAAATGAGTACTAATTACAATATTTCATACAAGGAGAGTTAAGGATAAGAAGAAAGTTCACATATGTGAGTTTGTAACATTGTACAACTTGTCCTTCTCACTGGTGATGATGAGGATATATTATAAAAGTCTTGGTTAGGGACTAGGGGTGGGCTAAAGTCTAAACACAGAGAAATAAACATGACTATTTTATTTATGATGAAATGTAGACTACTCTTTTGTTTTGTTTTGTTTGGAGGGGGAAAGGCAGGGCAACTGGGGTTAAGTGACTTGCCCAAGTTCACACAGCTAGTAAGTGTGTCAAGTGTCTCAGGCTGGATTTGAACTCAGTTCCTTCTAACTCCCGGGCCAGTATTTTACTCACTGTGCCACCTAGCTGCCCCAAAACGTAAACTACTCTTAATGATGGAGTCACTCATATGAAGAGGGCAAAAGTATAGGGCCTTCTGTTTGCCTTCACATTTGTTGCATGAATAAAATAAGATCTTGGGCCAAATGTTCAGTCCCTGACCTCAGTTCATGGCATGGTTGAAAAAGCACTGAATTTAGAGTTAGAAGACATGGATTCAGATTGTGGCTCTCCTACTTAATATCTATGTGATATTAGACAAATTGATACTTCTCTGGGCTTCAGTTTTCTCATCTGCAAGTGAAGAGGTGAACCTTTAAGGCCCCTTGTCACCAAAATTTTCTGATCTACAGAATCTCTTTCAGCTCTAAAAAGGTCTGTAATTACAGTTTTTAAGTTGGTGTATTGTTTTCTGAGATAAATTTCCACTAAATAGGTACTACTTGTATATACAAGACCAGCCTAAGAAGTCAAAGAAAAATAATGAGGGTCATATTTTTAATTCCTGGTTTTTTCAAGTATTATCAGAATTATAATTGTTGCTATCCTTAAGAAGGCAAGAAACTTGGAATTCTCTCTGTGTCCCCTCTCTTGAAGATCATACGAGGATAGGTTGAGCTAACCATAGCTGGCCTCTCTGACTTCATTATTTTCAGTTAGAGATTTCCCTTTAAAATTCTGGTTCCCTTAACAGTCTATTATAAAACTGTCATCCATTATAAACTTTTTTGAACTTTTAAAATTTGTATGTTCAATTTTCCTGTTTCTTCTTTGTAGCTCCATAAAATAGGATTGCCTTGTTATTTTTTTTTTTACCTCTTATAAGATTCAATTTTGCCATCCCCAGTTCTTTTACCATTTAGGAGAAAAAAGGATTTGCTTATGAAGTGAGGATTTCCCCAATTCACCTCTTTTGACGTTTTAGAGATTCTGATCCTAGCTCCTCTCTGCCTTTGTCTTTGCAAACTTAAAGCCTCATATTTTTAGACAATCCTCTTATACCTCAACTACTCCTCCAGTTTTAATAGCCAAACAAAAACAAAGATTTGCATTAAAACAATAAATAAAAATCTGATTTGTCCTGAGTAAGAAGAGTGAGTGGGTTTGCTGTTGTTGTTTATTTGTTGCTGTTGTTTAACACCCTGAAATCCGACATGGAATCATTGAGACTTCTGAGCTGGCCAGGTCTAACCTGACAGCAGTGTTTTGAGCTTCAGTAGCCTCAGGGCACCTGTCATGAGAAGTGGGAATCCTACAGGCTCCACTGGAATTCAGCCACTTTTACAGCCTCTACTCCCTGTCCTGCTGTGAGAACCACTCAGAGACATCAGCCAGTGACGCAGGTATTTTGCTCAGTAGGAAAAGTGATACAGGAAGGTTAGAGAGGGCACAGCAGGCCAAAGAGAGAGCTCCATATGGGCAAGGAGGGAGCAGAAGCATATTGGATAAATGCAGGGCAACGTCCCAGTAGGGATGAAGAGTTATAGGGCAATTAAGCTATTACTATTAGAGGCATCATAATGATATTAATAGATATACAGAATTACAGAATCTTAGAACTACAAGGGATGTCACTGAGCAGCTCATTCAATGCATACCTGAAAATGCTATTGTATGGTATTGTATACCATCTGTGACATCTTGGGTAAGAGATGATCTAACATTTGATAGAAGATCTCCAATGAGGAGAAATCAATCTCCTCCAAAGACAGGCATTCAACTTATGAACATTTCTAATTGTTAGAAAAGTTTCTTGTATCAAACCTAAATTTTCCTCCTTGAAATTTCCACACATAAAACTAATACCTCATTTATTCAAAACTGTCAGAAAACAGTTATTCTAATGCAATGTTTTCAACTAACAGAAACCTAGGTCTTTCATGACTTAAGCTGTTTGTTGTCATGGTTAACTATTATCATCATTGATTTTTAATGACTGGAATAGTAATAACTCACATTTACATAGTGCTTCAAGATTTAAATAATAATAACTCTATAAGGTAAGGAATAAAAATAGTATTATCCTATTATACAAATTTTGCAGAGGAGGAAAATGAGAATCATAGGAGCAAAGCGACTTGCCCATGGTCACATAACTAGTAAATGTCTCAACTAGTATATGAAGGCAGGTGACTCTAACATGTTATCATTTCAAATAAAATTCATAACTTTCCCCTACATTCTTAATCCAATCTAATAGAACGACCATTTATTAAGAGCCCACTACATGTGAGACACTCACCTATGTACTTTGGACACAAAGATGGAAAATAATACCTGCCTTTATGGTGCTTACAGTGTATTAAGGGAATATAACAGAGAAAAAAAATGTATTATTTGAGGAATAAGGATGGAATATTCATAACTAAGGAGGTATAGACAGATATAGAAAGAAAGATAAAGACAGAGAGATGAGCGATATAGAAGGATAGAAAGATAGACGGTTAAATAGCTAGATATAGAAAGATAAAGACAGTGAGAGAGTGAGAAAGTTAAAGACAGAGAAAGACTGAGAGATAAAGATGGAGAGAGATGATAAATAGATGGATGGATAGATAGGTAGATAGATAGATAGATAGATAGACAGACAGACAGAACTTAATAGGTACTTACTATATGCCAGGCACAGAGCTGAAGAGTGGGGATGTAAAAATAAGACAACAACGTGGTTGCTACTCTCACAGTGCATACATTCAAAGGAGAGGAAGACACATAGAGAGGGGCAAAAAAGCTGGTGTGGAGGTATAGCAGACCAGAATGTAAGTTGGGAGGGAAGAAGCATTCTGACAATTATGGGAAAGCATTCCCATAGATAGAACATGAACTGAACCTTGAAGGAAGTTTGAACTTCTCACTTGTGCGCATATAGAGGGGGTGCATGAAGGACTGTTTATACAAAGGCATAGAGGCAAGAAATAGAATGCCATATTTAGTGAGGAATTAATGCTAGTTTGACTAGAATGGAGAATGTAGGGGGAGAGGAGCAATTTGTAACAAGTCTGAGTGGATGCCCTCCCACTTAGTGGAAGTGTCACTGTCTGATGGCTCTAAGTGGTTCTTGAAGCAGGGCAGGGAGTAGAGGCTAGAAAAGGCTGAATTCTATTGGAGTCTGGAGTTGAAGTACAGCTGATTCCTCTTGACAGTTGCCCTCAGGCTGGAGCCAGGTTGAGAAGGGCTTCTACTCGTGAAGAAATAGTGGAGCACTAAAGATTCTCAATCAAGGGAGGTGACTTGGTTAGTTTTGCTCTTTAGGAAAATTTCCTGGTAGGTTTGAAAAGGATCAAATGGAGTAATAGAGACACATGGGGTGGGGAGAAACAATAAAAAGTTGTTGGAAAAGTCCAGGTGTCTGGCTTGGAACTAGTATGAGGGAAAAGGGGGGTGTTGGGTAGGAAGATCATAAATTCCTTCTTTTCAGACTGACTACATACTAAGGCAAGAGACTTCAAGCAAATCACTCTAACTCTCTGAGAATCAATTGTCTCTTTTGCAAAATTATGGGTTGGATAGATTCAGAGGGCCGATTGAAGTATATATTTTTCTCGTTTTTTCCCTTGCTTTTGTTTTTGAAAAAGACTAATGCCCGTTTAAATTTGTTTTACGTGATTATATATACATATATGTATATATGTTGGTGTTTTGTTTTTTATTTGGAAGGCAGGGTGTAGGTAGAGGCAATCAGAGTTAAGCAAATTGCCTAAAGTCACACTCTATGTATTTCTAAGAATTTTGTTTGTCTTGCTTTCTCAATGAGTCCAATAGGGAGAGGAGAGAGAGGGAAAATTTGGAAATGAAAATTAAAATAAAATTGAATTTTTAAAATATGGGTTTTGACTTGTAAACTTCAAAGTTGTTTTTCTAGGTACAAATTTGCACAAATCTGTGAATTAACATTTTCTGGTGACCATTGGTCCTAATTACAAGTATTAATTATTATTCTGTAATGTAGAATAGTTCTTCGCTAATTTTAAATATGAAGGCTTTATCATAATAATAATATCTCATATTTGCATGGTGCCTTAAGTTTTACAAAGCCTTTTACAAGTTTATCTCAGTTGATTCTCACAACAACCCTGAGATGTAGGTGCTATTTATGATCCCCATTTTAGCAGATGAGAAGACTGAGTCAGGCAAAAGTTACGCGACTTACTTAGCTAGTAAGTGTATAAGGCTGGACTTGAACTTGGGTCTTCCCGTTTCTAGGTCACACCACTGACCCACTATGCCACCTAGCTAATAGTGAAGCATAAAGACTGGCAAGGATTCCATTATGGGCTTCATGACCTACTTTGTGCCTGTCTTCTGAGATTTGGCCTAGTTATGTTCAGGGAGAGATTAGTAGAAGTTTGGTTACTAGTTATATATACATACGTGCTTGTACATATGCATACATGTACACCCACATGTATGTTTGATGCCTGTTGTGTAGAGAACTCTTGGAGTGAGATACAAAACACCTTCTACCAATGTAGATAAACAGCTGTTCTGCAACACAAAGTCTCAGTGATTAGCCTGGGATGCTGAGAGGACAAATGACTTGGACAGCATCACACAGCTACTATTTGCCAGAGGAAGGACTTGAATCCCAGGTCAGCCATGTTATTTCTCCTGAAACAAGTTATATTATTCTTGAATTGTTTGTTTAGCTCTTTGAACAAAATAAAATTGATTTTTTTAATGGACTCTTTCATTTTAAGCCTCGGGAGGCCATGAGGTATGGAAGAATAGGCAGGAGCTTTGGAATAAGAAACCAGGGCTCCTGTTCCAGCTCTTTGACCATTATGGCCCTGTGCAGGTCTTTAACCTCTCTGCATATTCATTTCCCTTCTAGCCTGACTGAAGTCCTTATTTTCAAACTCCTGTTTAGATTCAGCTCTGCCAAGTCTACCTGGGATGCACACTACATCAACCTCTGCATTTCTGGGTGTTGTCAACTCTGTTTGACAAGGCTGCCAGATGTTTCCATCCAGGATAATAGTATTCCTCTGCTCTTAGCTCTGGGTGTGGAAGCCCTAGGCCAGGTGATGGCTAACATGGGTTGAAGGCAATGGTTTTCTCCAGTGAGCTGACATAACTGCATGGAAGTGTGGGGGGTGTAACACCAGTGTTACTAGCAGCTGCTGTGAAGGTGTAAGACCAACCACACTAGCACACAGGAGGGCTGCTAGCATAGATTCTTTGATCTGCTTTTCTGAAGGAAAGCAACTTAAGGAGGTTTACAGTCTCATTTTAATTAAACATATATATATATCTTATTCACTTAGTTCAGGGGGGGAAAATAAGCACCCTGAACTTCAGAGAAAATACAAAAAGAAATTATACAAACAGAGTGAATAATACAAATCAGCAGACAGGGCTTCTAACTGTCTGTCCATAGCAATACATACATAGTTACCAGAGAGAGAAGCACCAACATCTGGGTTTTCAAAGCTGGGAGCTCCTTAACAGCCACCCAGAGTCTCATCTGGCCAAATAACACTAATACTTTTCCGATGTCTGAGCCCCAAAGCAAAATGCTAACCTCAGAGTATAAATACACTTCTTCAGGGTCAGAGGGTATCACAACCATGTGATTCAAACTCATGTGACTTAGGCTTTCTTGTGACTTAAGCAGGACATCAAAGACTCTTGATTCAAAGACTCTTCATTCAAACAAAGGCAAGACTCAATCAAAGGCACCTGGTTGCCTTAGTGCTCAGAATGACTCCAAAAGTAAAAAACAGCAAAAAGTCCATTTTGCTTGCCATTACATGGGGAAGTAGGCATGTTTCCTCTGTAGGATCTCCCTCCTTAAGGCATCCTCTGTCACCATGCCCTTCATGGCTCTCTACTACTGGCTCCTGACATCATCACCACCCTCACCCCTCCACTGTCCTATCCCTGGTCCTACCCCTACTTTTTTTTTTTTCACATCCCCTAATACAGTGAAGGTCAGATGAATGTGACCACACCAATAGATGAACTGTCCTCTGCTCACTCCACTTCTCTCACCTGAACTATTTTTACCACAGGTGAAAACGTTCATAATTATGGTTCTCTTTCAAGATCTGTGTCATGTTATCCATTTGTCTGCCAGGAACTTCCCTCTTCTAAAAAGAAAACCTTCAAACTTTCTAGGAACTTATACATCCAGGGTTTGATGACCGTGAATGTGCAAACCTTTGGACAAGATTTCTGGGACAAGGAAGATCCTTCCTTATACACACTTCAAAGTGTTCTCACTTGGCTTCAAGCCAATGGCCCCAAGCTGGAGGGTACTTCTTTCACTCTTCTGGACATATCAATGGCCTGCACTCCTGGAATCCTCCTCTCTTGGCCTTGATCTGCCCTTTCTATTGTGATTATTTTTCCTAAAATTAAACCACTAATCAGATTGCAATGGCCAATCTTACACACCCAACATTTCAGCAAAACCCACCTACTCTCTAACCCCTCTTGTCAGTTTTACACTTTTTCTCCTTCACTCACCATTACTCACCTTATGCTTAGAATTTCCTTCTCTTCTCTATCCAAATCTCCTGAAATCTCTCCTTCCCTTCAAGGCCCAACTCAGGGACAATATCCTATAAGAAGCCTGTCCTGACATCATTTCGCCACCTGAAGGTAATCTCTCCCTCCTCAAACTCCCCTTGCTTCTTTGCCTATAGGTCTACCTTGCACTAAACTCGCTGTCCCTTTTATAATGATGATTCTTGTGTGCCTTTCCCCTTTCTTAGTGCAGCCCTACATTAGATTTTAATTTCAACAGTTCATAGATTTCAAGCTGGAAAGGACCTTAGAGGCCCCTAAAAGTAGGGTCTTTTTTTTTTAACAACAATTTTTGAATTTGCAGAGCTTGCTAAGTACAATATTTTGCACATGGTTGGCACTTAACAGATGATTGTTGAATTGAATCAAAGCCCATGAGAAGTGTTTTTCAAGGCCCAAGGAGCCAAGGAGCCTCTGTCAAAATTAAAGGGGTCAGTGCCTTGACAGAAGCATATGCCTGTTGTCACAAGCCAAGGGGAGCTTAGAGTTCTGCTGGCATCATGGAGCTTTTGTGAGTATAAAGAGTGAAAAGGGAGCTAACGTTTGCCATTTGTCTGGATTAGTCTGAGGAGGCTTCCTGGAGGAGCTGGGATTCAATACAATCTACTTAACAGTTAAAAAATGATTGCCACTGATCAGCCTATGACCTGATATATTAATCTTCATCATTTTTTAATCTGTAAAATGGGTGTAATAATAATTGTTTGACTTGTTGCCCAAGCACCTAGGAAGGAACCAAGGAGATAGGAAAGTGTTTTCCAGAGTTTAAAGTGCTGTGTAGATGTCCTGTGTGTGGCACTGGGCTGGGATAGCACACACTTTTTTTTTTCTAAGATAAGAGTGAGAAGTATGGGAAGGGATTCCAAACACAAAGTATATTAAAAATAAGAGATATCAAATGGTTCCTAGCAATCTTCCTTCACAGTAAGAATTTGGATTGGCTAAACCTGTTTTTGGAAGAGACTCCAAAGAAGCATCTGCGAGTTCTTCTAGAAGTCCCTCCCAAGATTGCTCCCGAATGTAGTAGGAGAGATTTTCCTGTTTGGCATGGCAGCTAACCTGACGTGCCTGGCACATGGCTTTATCTGTGCTCTTGCTCACACACCTGAAAGCTCAAATAGCTCACAGTCGGAGCTGCCTGCAGTCTCACTTGTGACAACAAAATGGTAAGGTTTGAGCCAAGGCATTTTGAGAAAGACATACGGCCCAACAGATGACGCCTCACGTGGAGAGACCTGAGGGTGAGGGCTGCCTGCCCTCACTAGAGGGTGGATGGGCAGGAGGAGACTGACAATCAAATCAGAGTCGACGCCATTCCCAGGTACCAGGAACGTGAGCCTTGGCAGGGGCCGTGCAAGCGGGCAGAGGAGGTGACCACCCTCACAATGTTATTTCATAGCTGCCAGAAGAGAGTCCCACTGCCCCCAACATTCTTTGGACAAATGTGGCACCATGCCTGAAATTTCACTGAGTAGCCTTATCCCTTTAATTTGAGGCCTTTTAAAATGCAAGTACCCATGAGAGGGGGCATTCGTTAAACTGTCATTCAGCATAGGAAAGCACCAGCTTTATACAGAAAAGAGCAACAAAATGAATCAGGAGACATGAGCTCTAATCTGTCCCTGCCGCTAACTAGATTAGTGACCCTCACCTCTCTGGACTTCAGGTTCCTCATAGGACAAGCAATGCTCTTTAAGGTACCTTAGCCCCAGAATTATCTGATTCTGTGATTTAGTCCTTACCATGAATAAAGAAGCTGAGAGCAGGTTTTAATAAAGAGACAATGGCAGGAGGGCAAGGGGACGAGGACAGGACAGGGCACATACTATTAGGAACCTAGAATAGAATTTCAGCCAATGAATCAATTCCAAAAGTCTTTATCGACTACTACTTTATTGACTGCTGTATGCCTAGTTCTCAGGAAGGAAAGGTTGAAAATTGATGGCTTTTTAGAGTGAAATAGACCAAGTGAAGCGGTCACTGTTCTGCCTTCTCCACTGATCCATAAATACAGATCAAACATTTCTACAATTTACCCAGACTGAATGCATGGGAGAATGCAAAGAACACTGGGCCATGAGTCAGGAGCCCTGAATTCTAGAGCCAGCTTAGCCCTCTCACTTCCTAGCTATGGTCAGGTCTATATTGAAGGAGAGTCATTTTGGCAGTTTTGTGAAGCATGGACTGTAATTGGGAGAGACACAAGGCATGGAGACCAATGAAGAGGCCATTGCAAGAGGTGCTGGCTGCATGACCAGAGAGAAAATTACAAAAGGAGAGATCGTCTAGAGGTAGAAATGGCAAGATTTGGAAGCTGATTGAATATGTGGGTTGAAGAAGAGTGAGGAGCTAAGAATAATGCTGGGGTGGCAAACCTGGAGGAATGCTGGACCTGGGGGTGGAGGGGTGGGGGGGGGATGGACAGAATAGGAACATTCCAGATCAAACAGAACAAGTATCATCTACATTTTATGTGATGGACCTTTAAATACTTGAAGACTGCTTTGGTCCATACCACACCATATTCTTCTCTTGTTCAGACTAACGAACCTGATCATTGTATGGTTTGCTCTTCAGTTCTCTCATTATCTTCTGGATGCATTCTAGTTTATGAGCCCCAACATTTTACAGATGAAGAAACTCAGGCCCATTAAGTATTAATAACCAGACCAAGATCCTGCAGTCAGGAAATGAATTGGCTAGGGTGACAGGTCTCTTGAATTGTAGGCCAAAACTCCATTAACTGTAAGAGACTACCTGTTAATCTCCACACTTGTGGACAGCAATCTAGGCCCTCTACAAACTAGAGTTCTTACTTCTAGCTTTCTGGACTGATGTAAATATGGAGAGAAAGAGGAAGGAAGAAAGAAAAGAAGGGAGAGTGGGAAGAAGGAAGAGAGAAAAGAATGGAGAGAGGGAGAAAGAAAGGAAAGAAGAATTTATTAAGCACCTACTATATGCTAGGCACTGAACTAAGGGCTTTGTAAATATTACCTCATTTATCCTCACAACTCTGGGAGCTAAGTGCTGGTATTATTACCCCCATCTTACAGGTGAGGAAACAGACACGCAGAGGTTGACTGACTCCCCAGGATCAAACAGCTAGTAAGTGTCCAAGGTTGGATTTAAATTTAGGTCTTCCTGACTCCAGGCCCAGGGCTGTATCCACCATGCCACTTAGCTGCCTCAGGACCTTGGGAGTCTCCATTCACTTCTCCTGGGCTTTGGTGTCTCCCTCTGCCCTGTAAAATTAGAAGTTTTAGTCCCTCTAGTCCCTTCCAGCTCCAAAGTCTTTGCTAATCCCAGTGAACCCTTTCCTGGAGCCTAAAGAAGGGATTATACAGTCGGATAGAAGGATCCCGTATATTGATTCAATAGCTTTTCCTACTCACCCAAGACTTGGGGATGCAATGACAAGCAGTTCAGCTCACCATTTTTTCCCCATCTACCCTGCAGGCTTCCCACATCATCTCATCTCAAACTCTGTTCTAGGCACAGACAGCCCACTCCAGGCTGTTGCCAAACATACCCCCTCCCTAAGGTAAGCAGGGCCCAGGCATGTGTGGTCTTGGCACACATTCTCCTGCAGCTGTCAGTGGGAACAGCTCTGCCTTCTCCACAGCTGGTGACAAGCATTAAGTTGACAAGACCCTTCTGTTCACTACTCTTGACTTTACCTTGACACCTAAATTATCCATCAAGAATTGCATTTTTTAATGAGAGTACCTTGATGTTTCATTGTTCTTAAAGTCGCATAGTTACCGAACCAAGGTGAGTGGGGATGGGGGAGGTGGGTGGCAGGGGGAGATAGCATACTCTGTTGAAATCATTGCACATTTCACTTGAAAACCTTCCCCTGTGGATGGCATCATCATCTCTTGCTGACAAGAAGTCAGCCCTGGGGTTAGTTTTTTTCTTTGTCTTTGTCCTGTTTCTCCAAATCAGGTCTCCTGCTGGCTCTCCACTCGAATATAAATCAAATGCACGGTCTGCTCATTCACTTTTTGGTTGTTGTCAACATCTACGCTTAGAAATGAAAACAGACACCCCACCAATTCCAGATCCCCCAGAGCAGATGCAATATCCTCAAAGTGAGAGCCGGGTGCCACCTTCCTTTCACTGTATTCTCATAAATGCTGCTGGCTGTCAAACACCACAGGTCCTTCCTGGGGGTGTTAGAGAAACAACATTTTTAGAGCTAAAACAGACTTTAAAGGACATTTACTAAATCCCCACATTTTCCTGACGATTAAACTTGAGGGCCAGGGATATGAAATGACTTTTTCTTTTTCTGAATCATACAAGTTAGCACCAAAACTAGGACAGGAACCCAGGTCTCCTGACTGCTTATCTCACTCACCCTACACCTCTTTTGGTATAATCATTATTATTCCAGGCCAATCTTGATGTAGCTCCCAGCTTGGCATTCTCTAGGGCTTTGGGATAGGAACACAAGAATCTAGAAGTAACTATGAGAGAAAGATAGACATTTTAAATGTTACCCAAATACATGTGATATTGACCTTGCCACTTAGGCAGATTCTGTTTCTTCTCAATGGAATCAGTCATAATCAGCCATAGTATTACCAGTGAGTAGAGTACTGAGAAAAAAAATCAGTCTCTACTTCCCAAACAGGAGGTCTGGGCCCATCATTCAAGGTTATGAATAGAGAAAATAATGGAATTGGTTTAAAAAAAAAGTACTTGGGCTAAGGGGAAGCAATTTGGTTGGAAGTGATTTGGTTCTCCTCCATTTGGGTATTTCTTGGGTAGGAGGATGAGAACAGACCTTTGGGAGCTGTCATATCATGGACAGGTGCAAATGGGAATCTTGCCAGAGTGCGATTGTGACTGATAGGACTGATCTGTCAGAGGCTAAAAGATGGACGCAGTCAAGTCAAAGTACTTCTGCTTCATTGTTGGCTTATACAAAGCACTCCAAGATTCTCTCTTGTCAGCCTAAGCCAAAGTGTCAATGTGGCTCTATATTCACCCATCCTTTCCTCATCCTCTCTCTTCTCCTGCCCCCAACCACCGCCATCTCTCTCTGTCCCTCTCTCTTCCTTTCCCCTCCCTTGCCCAGCAACACTTTTCCTCAGTTTATCACTGTCTCTGTGTGAGGATTTTACACTAACAAGAGAACTGAGATAATCAAAGATTCTACTTTATACACCTCAGGGATCAAGGAAGGCAGGTGAGGAAGTGTAAAAATGAAAGTCAAAGTCAGGTGAAATGAGAGGGTTATTGTTCATAGGATACCATGCATGGGCTGATCCAGAGACAGAGAACATAAGAAATGTTCCAGGGGAAGCAGTGTATTCTGATTACATTTTTTGTTGTTATTGTTCAGTTGTGTCTGACTCTTCATGACCCCATTTGGGGTTTTCTTGGCAAAGATCCTGGAGAGTTTGCCATTTCCTTCTCCAGCTCATTTTTCAGATGAGGAAACTGAGGCAAGCAGGTTTAAGCGACTTGCTCAGGGTTACCCTGTCTGAGGTCAGATTTGAACTCAGAAACATGAATATTCTCGACTCCAGTCCTGGCCCTCTATGCACTATGGCACTACCTAGCTGCCCTCTAATTACGTTTATATCTTTTATAATGCTCAGACATTAAGCTTCTCATAAGATTAAGTATCTAGTTAGTAGTGAACTGTTCTTCATCTATCTCTCTCTCTTACTACTTTATTTCTATCTCTCTCTCTTACTACTTCAGTAATAAATCACTTCCCTATGACCCTTTAAAGTTGGCAAAGCATTCTATGGCAAGGCAAGTATTACTGGAAATAAAACCCCCCATTTTACAGAAGAAGAAACTGAGATTGAGAGGTAAAATAATTTGGCCCTAGTCACACAAACAAGATTGTAGGATCATAGATTTAAAATTGGAAGGGACTTCAGAGAACATCTCAAACGACTGGAATCGAACACCGTTATTTCCACAGATGAGTAATCTAATGCTCAAGAAAGTTAAGTCTCTTACTCATGATTGTATAGACAGTAAATGTCAGCCTCCCTGACTCCAAAGCTGATGCTTCATCCACTGTGTCAAGTTGTCTTCCATCGCAGCAAAAGAACAACAATTAAAGTTAAGTATTTATTGCAGACACAGTACTGGGCCAAGGTTTGGGAATGATTTATGGTTAGGTAAGGAATAGAGCTAGCCTCTGCTATTATGAAAGTTACAAGTTAGTAGATCCATGATTTTTTTAGCATGCCTCTCCAAGTTGGTAGAAAGTTTCATGATGTGCTGTAACCAAAAACAGAGGGAAATAAATAAATAAATCATCCTCTGGTAGCCAACCTTCTAGTGGTGAGATAAGCATTTTCATCCCTACTGAATATTAAACTCATTGAGGATAAAAATGATATTTTATATCTTATGAGTCTTCATATGCTCAGTGGCTAGCATGACACACGGCAGTTTCTTCATCTATAAGATGATAAGGTTAGACTGGATGGGAAGGGAATAATTATTTCTATAGCACCTACTATGCATCAGGCACTGTGCTAGATACTTTTTATAACTGGTTTTTCATTTGGTCTTTACAACCACCTTTTGAGGTGGATGCTATCGTTATGCCCATCTTACAGTTGAGGAAACTGAGATAACTTGAGGTTAAGTGATTTGCCCGTGATCACACAGTAAGTGTCTCAGGATTGATTTGAACAAAGGTCTCCCTGACTTGACTTCGGGCCCAGTGTTCCATTCTCTGCTCCACTAGCTACCTCACAGAGCTACTGACTCCCTTGACTAGATGGTATCTTAGGTCCCTTCCAGCAATTCAATAAATATTTCATGAAAAAATGAATAAATGAATGAGTGAGTGAGTGAGTGAATGGAGTGAATCTCCTCTCTGCTATAGCTTTTTCTTGTTCTCCTCTGGATCTTTTCCAGGTTCACTCTATCTGACCTAACTAATTGATCATCCAAACAACAAGCACTTCTTGAAAATAAAAAGCCCTTAATACAAGTCATTTACAATTTAATACATGGGTTCTTAACCTGAGGTCTATGAACTTGTGTTAATATTTTTATAACTATCTTTCAATATAATTGGCTTCTTTGATAATCCCATATATTTTAGTTTATGCATTTAAAACCATGATTCTGAGAAAGAATATGTAGGCTTCCACAGTCAATGATGCAGGAGGCTAAGAAACCATGCCTTAATGTGAATTAATGTTAGTATTCCATCTTTTGGGAGTATTTAAATATTTAGCCATATCTCTACTTAAAAAATTAAGGTCTTTAACTCTGGCTAACAGGATTTCAGGTGTCACTAGGATGGTGTAGACCAGGGGTGGGGAACCTGTGGCCTCAAGGCCATATTATCCTTCTAGGTCCTCTGGTGTGGCCTTTTGACTGAGTCCAAGTTTTAGAGAACAAATCCTTTCATTAAGGGGATTTGTTCTGTGAAGTTTGGATTCAGACAAAGGGCTGCCCTTGAGGCCACAGGTTCCCTACCCCTGGTGTAAATTGTAAAGGAAGGTGGGAAGGAAGAAAAATATTCTCTTTAGATTTCCTTGAGAACTCCAGCTCCCCCTTACTTGTCCCTGCTCTGTCCTCCTTCGAGACTTAACCACCCATTTTAATGCTAAGTCAGATGCTTGGAAAAGTCTAGAATTTCATCAATGAGTATTCTCTGCACACTCCATCCCACGCCCCGCCCCCCCCATCTGACCCTTAACATTCCTCAACAGAAGATCTTTATGCTCTGATATGATCAAAAATATTCAATATCTAGTTATTATTCAACCTTCGCTATCTTGGTAGGTTGATGACACACATATTGTGTTCTTGGTCTTACATTTAAAGCTTTTCTAGCTTGGTAGCATCTTCAAGAGCTCAAGTGGTACCTGTGTTTTGAGAAAATGGGGTTATATTTGCACCTCACTACAATGAGGCATTGTAGGGATAGTAATGGAGACTTTAATTCTATAGTATGCTGTGCTGTTGTTTCCTGACTGTCCCAGGAGATTTTGTCTTGTTTCCTCAATGATATTGTCAGTTCTTAACAATGGGACCGTATCTTATGCTTTTCTGTGTCCCACAGAACACTTAGCAGAGGACTGAACCTAGAGGAGGTATTCAAAAAGTGCTTGTTGTTTGAAGGATCAATTAGTTAGGTCAGATAGAGAGAACTTGAAGAAGGTCCAGAGGAGAATAAGAAATGGGAAGTAACATAAAGGGGTAAGAGGAATAGAGAGTAGAGGCTAAGAATGCCCTAAATAATGATTGGGGAATGCACAGCTTTGCTTAGAAATGGCCCTGCTTAGAAGATAAGTAAGGCATATAAGCAATAAGATGAATGAGATATTTGAGGAAAAACATCAAGGAAGACTCAGATGTGGGATGGGTGTGAGCCTAGAATACGATGAGAAGACGGGATGGGGAGCTAGCAATAGCAATCCTGGCTCAAACATGAGCTATGTGTTATGTAGAGATGGTGAACGAGAAGACTAAAAAGAAGTGTAACTTTAGGAAACGCACAAAGAGTTACCAAAGTTAACAGTTATCCATTGGGACCAAGAGGAAAGTTCTGGATAGTAGAGATGTTGGAAGTCTCACAGGAAGGTGGAATGCAGGCCAGATCCATTTACAAAGCTGGCTCACGCACAGGTCAACTGAAATAGAAGTGAGAGATCCAGAACGTCACTTTAGTGACTTAAAAGGCAAAATACAATCAATGAAGAAGGGGGAGGGGAGTAAAGGAAAAGTATTCTGGGAAATGAAATTTTCCCTGCAGATTTACTGGAAACTCTTTCTTTCAGGAATGTTGAAAAGTGAGTTGGGAGACAAAAAGGCACAGAAACAGCACAAAAACAGATATACATACAGATATATGTGTATATATCCTGATTCATATATATGTGTGTGTGTGTGTATGTATGTGTGTATATGTATATATACGTATATCTGTATATGTGTGTACACACATATACAAACATATACATACATATACATACATACACACACATATGTGTGTGTGACATACGCAGAGACAGAGAGAGTCTCATATATATACAAATACATATATCTTCAGTCACTTAGATTGTATCTGATTCTTCATGGCCCCATTCGAGGTTTTCTTGGCAAAGATACTAGGGTGATTTGCCATTTCCTTCTCCAGCTCATTTTACAGATGAGGAAACTGAGGCAAACAGGGTTAAGTGACTTGCCCAGAGTCACACAGTAAGTGTCAGAGGCCAGATTTGAACTCAGGAAGATGAGTCTTCTTGACTCCAAGTTCAGTGCTCTATCCACTGTGACACCTAGCTACCCCAATACATTTGTATACATACATGTATGTGTGTGTGTGCATATATATATATGTGTGTGTGTGTGTATGTTTGTACATGGATGCATATGCATATTCACAATGCGCATATATTTGCGTGCATGTATTTGTATATGTATATACGTATACATATACATATATGTATTTAAGAAGTCTACAATCTAAGGAGCTATATGTGCATATGCAAACAAATATATATATGCACATACACATATGTACATATGTGTGTATATGTATATATTTGCATATGCATATGTTTAAGAAGTCTATAGTTTAAGGAGTATATGTATATGTGTGTATGTATGAATGTCTATAATTTTATTGGGTTCTCTAGATTCCTTAAACATACAATAGGCATAAATATCATGTGTGTATATGTACACATGTATGCACATACATGTGTGTGGTGTGTATGCACATGTACGTGTATACACACAGATACATGCAGACATATTTGAGGAGCTAACAAAATTTCAGCTGCGGGAAGGAATCCCTTCCACCATCTCACAAATATCACACACTAAATTTACAAATGGCCAGTCTCTAAAACAAGGAGAAAATGTCTCCATTTGTCATGTTCAGGATTGTAAAGCCGCCGTTCTAGAAGCCATGGAGGCTGCCTTGGATAAGGTCATATTGAAGCTTCCTGCTGGCACTGGGTTTTCAGAAAAGGAACACAACGGTCTATGCACAGGAGAGAGGTGGGCTGGCTCTCCTCCATAAAATATAGTGAGGCTAAGCCATTGCTTAACTTCCCCTTTGCTTTGTCAGAAGTTACCCAAACATTTGCCAGGATCCAGAACTTCCCTCAAGCTGCCTACTGATAATGAAGTTACTTTGTTCCAGGGTTTGAAAACCTGTGACTCACATGCCATGAAACTGTCTGGGAGATGGTTCTAAGTACCAAGCACAAAGGTGGCTTCCAATGTGATGGAAGCTCTGTGAGGACACAGACTGTGTGTTTCATGGTTGTCTTCATGTTCCCAAAGTCTAGCCCACTGCTAAGCTCAAGTGAGTGCTAATAAATTTTTGTTGAATTGAATAGAACTGAATGGTATGGAGGGAATGAATGGTAAAGGAGGGCAGGTCCAAATAAATCCATATTGCTTTGGGGAGGTGAGATAATAATAGCTATCAAGAGTGAAAAAAAGCAATGGAGATTTGGCTTCCTATTCTTCCTACAGGAATTTCCTCGCTGCATCCTTAGGCACTGTGATTCTTGCCATTCATACATGTAGAGAGTAATTGAAGCACAGAGCAAATGAGTTGTCCAAATGGGATAAAATAGCCCATCTAACCTTAGAATTTCAGACTGGGAGGTGATCTCAGAGGATAAATTCAACCCATACCGTAATGGAGAAAGGAATATAAGCTTTGGTTATTCGGGGTGCAGGTGATGGGTATAAACTGTCTCACTCCCAATCTCATAGCACACAAGTCATGAGTTGTCAAAACCTGAAATGAAGCAACTTCGTCAGTAGATAACCTGAGGAAAGTCCTGGATCCTAGCAAATGTTAGGGCAGCTTTTGACAGGTGAAAGTTGAGTTAAGCAATGACTTAGCTTCACTGTATTTTATTGTGGAGAGCTGGCCCACCCCTTGCCTGTGCAGAGATCATTGTGTGGAGACTGTTGTCAGAGCCCAGGGAGTTAACCACTATCTGAATTCAAAGCCTGAATTAGGGGATTTGTGCCAGTCCCCCAGTAGGGGGAAGGAAGAATCCCTTCTTTTCTTGGATATTGCATATAGTCACAGCTCTCTTAGGGATAGTTAGAGGAGAAGCAAAGTAGAGGGGAGAGTGCAGGACTTAGGACTAGGAGATCTGTGTGCACGTCCTGACTCTGACACTTACTAGCCATGTGGTATTGGGCACAAACATATCTCAGTCTTTTCATCTGTAAAGCGAGCGCCATAATACATTAATGTACAAAGGCTTTGGTCACAAGTATTTTTTAATGGCAATGGAAAAGTATCATATAAATGTGAGCTATTATTACTAACAGTGTAGTAGCTACATGGTGCAATGAATGAATAGAGCCCCTGGCCGAGAGTTAGGAAGACCTGAGTTCAAATTTAGCCTCAGATATTTACCAGCTGTGTGACTCTGGACAAGTCACTCAGCTTCTGTTTGCCTTAATCCATTGGAGAAGGAAATGGCAAACTACTCTACTGTCTTTGCCAAGAAAACCCCAAAGGGACTCACAAATAGTCAAACATGACTGAAACGACTCCACAACAAGAAATTATTACTAATGTGTTCCTCACCTCCTGAAGGTAAAGAACCTCCAAAAACTGCAATTGTTCATGAAGCTCACCCAACATGCAGTCATTACAAATATTTAAGTGCCTACTATGTGTCAGGCTTGAGACACATAGTAGGCACATAATATGCTAAGTTCTAGAGATACAAAGAAAGGCAAAAGACATTCTCTATCCTTCTAGAGCTCACAATCAAATACAGGGGACAACATGTGAATGACTCTACATAAACAAGCTATTTATGGGATAGATAGGAAATAATCAATACAGAGAATGTACTAGAATTAAGAAAATTGAGTGAGTGTCTGAGGGCAGATTTGAACTCAGAAAGATGAGTCTTTCTGACTCCATGCACTGGGCCACTTAGCTGCCCTCTCTTGGTCTTTACTAGACAGATATTAAAATAAGGAAAGGGCTGGAAGAGAGAGGGGTAAGGGAGGGCAGGTCCAAATCCACATTGCTTTGGGGAGGTGGGATAATAATAGCTATTAAGAGTAAAAAAAAAAGCAATGAAGATTTGGCTTCCTATTTCTAAAATTCTGCCCATTCTTCCTACAGAAACTTCTTCACTGCATCCCTAGACACTGTGATTGTTGCCATTTCATAGATGTAGAGAGTAGCTGAAGTACAGAGCAAATGAGCTGGCCAAATGGGATGAAACATCCTATCTATCCTCAGAATTTCAGACTGGGAGGTGATGTCAGATGAGAAATTTAACCCATACCTTAAGAATTCTTTCTGTAGTATCTCTAAGACATGGTCATTCACCCTTCACAAGAAGAACTCAAATAATGAAGAATCCACACTACTTTCTGGGGAGTCAAATCTAATTGTTTGGAATTTGTTCATATGCACCCAAAAACTGCCTTTTTTCGAAATCCATCCTTTACTCCTTTTCTCGTTTACTCTCTGGGGCCTAGAAAAAAAAATCTAAGTCTTCTTCTATGAGGACTTCTAATACTCTAATACAGCTATCCTTTCTCTAAATTACTGGTTATATTGGTTAGGACAGAGGTTAAGAATGATGAGAAGGTAGGGTGATAGAGTGGACCTGGATTCAAATTATCCCAAAGATGCTTAGTATCTGTTTATCCTAGGGCAACTCACTTGAGCTCCTTAGTCCTGAGTTTCCTCATCTATTTAACAAGGGGTTGGTTGAACTAGATAGTTTATGAGGTCCCTTCCAAGTCTAAAGCTATGATCCTATGGGCCTTCTGGGTAATGTCTCACCCAAACTTATCAGTAGGAGTTCTGAACAGTAACATTCAGAATTTTAAAGAAATGAAAAAGGAAGGTGGGGTGTGGTAGGGGGAAGAACACCATATTTTTAGCCCAGGTTTGATCTTCCTGAGCAGAAATTGGGCAGTAACTTTAAAAGTGCAAACCCAGTCTACAGACTATAAATACATAATTGCTAGTGTTGAAATGCTGTTGAAAGATTGTTGTGTAAAAGGGAGGAGGGGGAAGCAATATGTTAGAGAGAACATTCCCTGAGTTGGCTTGGCATATTCACTTTTCAAAAAAAGTTACAGCCATTCAACAGATGAAAATCTCCTGGAATTAAACAAGGAGGAAATTTCATTATTTTTCCAGGAATAATTTATCAAGGAATGGGGTATAGCTCTAATTTAACATGGAATCCTGTCATGTTAACCAGAGGAGCTGGTTCCAGCAATAGAATTTGTCTTATTAACATTTCCCTAATTTTAAATAATAGCTCTTAGAATCACCATGCCCTTTAAACCTATAATGGGAACACATTTCTCCCCCCGAGTTAGGACTCCTGACCATCTAGATATTTTGTCTTCCTGTCACATTGGGACAAGATTCCTAGTTTCCCAGTTCTCCCTCAGACCAGCTTTCTAGCTTCCTGTTTATCAGTAGACAGAACAATGGACTCCAGCCCACTCTGCACTTATCACAGTGGATTTACAGCATGAGAAACAAAATCTTTAATTAACTCAGTTCACGTGATAACAGGAAAAGTGTAGTACAACCATATTTAAAAATGAAAGGAAGAAATATTGTTGAAATAAGGGAAAAGTGAGAAAGGGGATAAAAGAGAAGAGAGAAATTGAAAGGGGGAGGAGAGCAGCCATGGGGAGGGTAGGAGAGACATACAGAAAAAAAAAAAGAAGAGATAGAGAGACAGAGAAAAAGATAGGCAGAGTCAAAGAAGGACAAACTGATGATGGTGAAAGAGGAGAAGAGAAGGAGAGAGAGAGAGAGCCAGAAAGAGACAGACAGAGACAGAGACAAAGAGACAGACAGAGACAGACAGAGAAAGAGAGACAGAAAGAGAGACAGACAGAGAGACAGAAAGACAGAGAGACAGTGACAGAGAGAGGAGAGAGAGAAAGAGAGAATGATAAGAGAAAAGAAAGATAAAGACTTATTAGTAACAATGGGAAAAGGCATAAATCCTTATTTACCCTATTCTTTTATCATTCTTAGTATTACTGCTATATATCACGATCAATCATTCCCCAGTAGCAATTCCCCATTGAGAACCCATCTACCACTAACTGTTCTACTCTCATTCCTTCCTACCTCATAGAAATATTCAGACAAAGGGGCTCTTCTCAATTTTCCTTTCTATGTTTCCTTAGACTCAACTTCAAACAATATATGCAAATGAGTCCAGAAAAAAAATTATTAATTGCCTGTTGTGTACAGGGTACTATGCTACATGTTTGGAAATGTTATCAAACATTTAAAGAACACATGGCCTCTTGCCCTCATGAATGTTACAGAGAAATGCAAATAGCTATAGTAAACAATGCTATATGTAAAATATATACTGGAGAAAGGTAAAATCAATTTCTATGTGAGCTTAAGAGGAGGTCAGCTAATTTTGGGGTGGGTGGGGAAAAGGAAGGCTTTATGGGGGATATAACATTAATTTGAGATTAAAGGTTAGGTAAAATTGAAACAGGTGAAGAAGGAAAACTTTCCTTATCCAAGGAACAGTATCAGCTGAAGCCTCATTTGGAAGAGTGGTAGATGTGTTAGGGAGTCAGAAAAAAAATGTCACTTTGAAGCGTAAAGGGTGACAAGGAAAATAAAATGAAGCAAAGGTGGTAAGGTAGTTTAGTGTTAGGTGGTAGAGAGAGCCTTGACTGACAGATAAAGGCATTGGCATTTTACTTAGCAGACAACAGGGAAGCTACACGATTGCTGACCAGAGGAGTGATGTGCTCAGATCCATCTGTCTCGTCCTCATAAGACATTTCCTTGACCCAATGTCCCTATAATAACAATTCTGAATATCTCAGTGCAAGGATCTTGACAATTAGAAGTATGAGTTCTCGTATATGCCTTACCCTCTCACTTACCTTAGTAGTGCCATATCTATGATCTTGATGAAATAATCACAATGGGCAAAATCATCCAAATTATCTCCCTTTACATCTAGAAGGATCTTGTGCATATTCTCCCTTTCTCTTTTTTCAATTTATTTTTACAAGTATTTATTTTCTCTCCTTCCCATTGCACCCTCCCTCAAATTCAACAATAAAAAAAAGAAAAACAAAACCCACATGACAAATACGTACAGTCTAGCAAAACAAATTCCCATATAGGCCATGCCTAAAAATTCACATTTCTCTGTATTTTAAGTGCATCACTTCTCTGAGAGCAAGAGGTGGTAAGTAGAATGCTTCCTGTTGAGTCCTCTGGGTTTGTAGTTTATCATTACATTTACGTGAATTCCAAAGTCTTTCAAAGTTGTTTTTTTTCTTTATAATGTTATCACCATATAAATTGTTCTCCTACTTCTGCTGACTTCACTGTGCATCAATTCGTAGATGTTTTCCCACTTTTCTCTGAAACTGTCCATTTATCATTTCCCTTAATACAATAATCTCCCATTCCTTCCCCTTACCATAATTTGTTTAGTTACTCCCAAGTAGTTGGGTACCCCACTAGTTTTCAATTTGGAGTTACTGTGAAAAGGGATGTTATAAATATTTCCTACATATATAGATCCCCTTGCCCTTTATTTGATCTCTTTGGAAAATGTCACTTTCTTCAGGGAGAAGGGAAGAAAACTTTGGATAAGATATAGACCTATAAGTAGCTCACCAAGAGTACCTGGCTGGGGGAGACTTGGACAGTGGAATACCATCTCCATGTTAGAAATCAGCACAGAATGGGAAAACCTGCCTGGAATCTGTGCACAAGGCATTCAATGAGTCTTTATTGAGGTTGTTATGGACCCATTCTTCTGGTAGGTGCTATGTCAAATAAAAGAAAAGGAAAACATAGGCTCCCACTCTTAGGATGTAGAGTGCATGACTCAGATGGTAAGTGCCATGGAAGTTCAAAGAAGGATGAATTCAGGGATTTGTTTGTTTTGTTTCTATTTGAATCAGGAGAAAAACCTGTTATTGTGTATTTCAATTTGGGGGACACCATTCTGGTCCTTACCTCTAGGAGTCACTATTTATTTATCTATCTATCTATCTATCTATCTATCTATCTATCTATCTATCTATCTATCTATCTATCTATTTATTTATTTAGCATTTCCCTGAATCAGCCAGATTACCACCTACAGTCCTGTATTAGCCTAGAGATAACAGATAGGCCTGAGCATCATAGGCAATTCCCCATTTGTGTTTCAGAGTCCCAAGCTGAGCTGCTGGCATCAGTGCAAGAGCCTGGGGCTTTCTTTGTTAATATGGAATGTGTGCTGTGTGCTGGAGAACTAAGGGGTTTCAACTTTAATTAAAAACCTTACTGTATAAAACATGAAAAAATAACTTTAAAAGGGAGAAATAGTTTAAACGTTCAGATTTTCAAAACCATTTCCTCAATGATGACAAAAAATGACCATCTGCCCATAAGTCATTGTTATGTCTGGATTATTGGAAATTGGAAGACTGGAGTCTCCACACTGTAGACCTATCATGCCCTAGCTATTTATGCTGAAAACTCACTTCAGCCCTGGAATTCACAATATTGAAAGGACCTTCTACTGCTGTGCCTTCTTCCTCTGGGAGGATGTCAGAACCTCCCAGAACTGCCATTTATGAGGGGAAGTCAGATCAGCCATCTCTCGTTCCTCTCCAGGCTGTACCAGTTTCTCTAACATGACCCATTACTCCCGAGCTTCCTTTGTCTTTGCCTCTTCCAGCGTAAGCTCATTGATGGCAGACTGTCTTTCTTTCCATTTACATTTGCATTCTCAGCTTTTAGCAGAGTTGTTGTTTAGTCATGTCCAACTCTTCATGACCCCATATGAGATTTTCTTGGCAAAGATACTGGAGTAGTTCGCCATTTACTTCTTCAGATCATTTTACAGATGAAGGAACTAAGTCAGAGTTAAGTGAATTGTCCAGGGTCACACAGCTAGTAAGTGTGTGAGGCCAGATTTGAACACAGGAGGATGAGTCTTCCTGACTCCAGTCCCAGCAGTCTATCCACTGAGCCATCTAATTGCCCCTTTTACACAATACCTGGCATAAGATAAGTGCTTAATAAATGCTTGTTAACTGAATGGGTAGAGGAGAGATCAACCATTCAGCTTTAATGAATACTCATGGTCTTGGCTCTATGCTACATGTTATCAGAGATAGAAAGGAAAAAAAAAGTGCTTGTACTCTGTTTCAACAATCCAGCTAGCAGCTGCTGTGGGGGGTGTAAAACCAACAACAACCAGCACACAGAACACTGCAAAAGCCCAGGTCCTTTTGATCTGCTTTACTAAGGAAAGCAACGTTAAGGGGTTAACAATCTTACTTTAATCAAGCATACAAATACCATTCACTTAGTTCAGGGGAAAAAGCCAGCACCCTGAACTTCAGCACAAGTACAATCAAATTACAACAGACCAAATACAATTCGTAGTTACCAACATCTGAGTTCAGCCTCGAGACTGCAGATTCCCCACCCCTGAGCTATCGGATTTCAGAGAAGAGATGTTGGTTTTAACTAGAAAGGACAATGAACATCTTAAAAGATGTGTGATGAATTCAATTTAGCCAAAATTTAATCAGATTCAATTCAATTCAATTAATAACCCTCTACAATGTGCATGAAAGGTAGCCATCCTGCTCCTGCTTTCATTCACTCATACATACATTCATTCAGCAAACATTTATTAGGCACCTATATGCCGGGGACTGTGCTATTAGAGATATTAAGTATGAGATATTCATATAAATAGGTCTGATATCATCAATTTGGAAATTCCCTCCAATTATGAGATTGAAATCCATCTGTGCCTCGTCATCCCTAGACACTCTTACCCGTGTCCCCCCATAAGTTACCACATGAGTCCTCTCCATATGTCACCAGTCTTCCTCAATTTCTCCTGATATTAAGATGACACCGGTGGAAATAGAAGGGGGAGGTAGGCAGTTTCTTCATCTTTAAAATGGCCTCAATAATAAGAGAAGTACCTATCCTACTGGGTTGTTCTGACATGGACTCAAATGGATCTATGCTCTCATCTGTCTGGATGCTCCCTCTGGTGATGTAGGTGTCTATCCATACCTGTCTCTGCAACTCTTGTTAATATCCTTCCATAAATTGACCACACTGACTCTATAAAACATGATGGAGACCTTGCTCATTTCTTAAGAGCAACATTTTGCCATATGTTTTCTACTCTTTTTGTCATCCTCACAGAGTTTAATACAAATTTGGATGGACAGTCATTGTTCACAAAACATATTGTGTTTGGTTGATGGACAAGAAAGGGTCTAGATTTTCCTTATATATCTATTCTCTGGTCCACTTCCCACCATTTATAGATATAAGTGAAATTCAGACAAAGGTCTGGAAAGGGCTATGGAAAACTATTCTCAAAAATGCTTCAAACTTTCACCACACCTTTAGAGTTGTTTGAACCTAACATGGCCCTTCCTCCAACTCATATTATTCAGGCCTACTCTGTCCCTTTACTTGGATAAATATATGCTTAGATAGCAAGTCTTAAGGAAGGGAAACAAGAGAGTTATAAAGTTGTTGTAGATGAATGATAGAAACACAAAAGAAACTAAAATCCAAATCTGGGACCATTAGTCTAGACCATACTCATACTGAACTAGATTGCAAAGATAAGGACATGGATGGGAATTGATAAAATAGAGATTTGACTACATTTCCTTAAGAATAAATTTTATTATTAAAAACTAGAAGTAGAGAATATGACAATACAGCTACAAAAATCAAGATTTTTTTTTTTGCTTTATAGGTTTTTTTTTTTTTTGCATCAACATACTTAGAGGACACTAGCAATGTAAATATCCTTCTTGGACAATCTATAACCTAAACATGTTTTGGCAAAAGTATGACTCTGGTGTAGGAATTATACAGACCACTGTAGCTGTATAAACAAGGACCTAGTGGTAGGATTCCAGGAAAGAGCTATGCTTTCTGTTGGACAGAGAGAGCCTCAGTTGTTGAGTTTTTGTTGTTTTTAATAGATAGCCAGGTCCATCTGCTTGCTGAAACATTTTCATGCAATGCACATGTTTTTGCATGGGCATCTTTCCTGTTCTCAGCAATTTTCCCCAGGGTTGAGTGAGGGGTAGTATCTCTGTGGGGTACCTTCAATGGCTCTGGGTAGCAGGAGCAGGAGAGGAGGCAATTTAATTCATTACAATAATGTATGTGCTTAATCTCTTTTTTTGTAAATGAGCCCTGTAGCTATACAACTGGTGCATACAGTATTTATAAATACGATTAATATGGTGTCCACTTCCAGGAATGAGATCACAACAAAATGAGAAAAAACAGCATTAAGTCGACCAAAAGCTGCTAGCCAGAGTCTATGCTCCATTGTTTTTGAGCAATCTGAGCTTAATTGGCCCCATGCAGTAGAAATATGAAGTTAGAAAATCATAGCTTTCTATCGATGGATGAAGCCTTGAACCATTGGCTGGTTCAGTGCTGCCAAGCAGATGGATGTCTATTCAGGGTAGATGGTTCCTCACTCTGTTTCCAGAGATTTAGGGGGAATGGAGGCTCCACAGGGCTTTTGGCATTTCACCCTTTCATTCATTTGTTCATTAATTCATTCATTCAATCAGCGTTTGTCTTATTATTCATTTATATATTCATTCTATCACAACCGGCTAACCCGGTGCTAATTTTGGTTTTTGTCCATAGCATTACCTGTGGATTTTTTTTTTAGATATAGAGGGCTTGAGAGCTACATCAAAACCTTCACTACAAAATATATGGATCCTCTAAATATTTTTAAAAATCAACATTTAACAATTATGGATACAGAAATGAATAACATATGTCTTATTATTATTATTATCCCAGCAAATGTTTGTTCACTGTGTACTATGTTTAAGAAACTTCATTTTGCATGATGAGAATTATAGGAAAGTATAAAGTACGGTCTCTGTTCCCAAGTAGCTTACACTCTAGCTAGGATAGTTTATTGATAACAAGAAGGTTTATAAGAAGGCTTTATTGATAAGAAGATTTATTGACAATAATAGTTCATATTTATGTAGCACTTTTAGAGTTTACAAAGTGATTTCCTCACAAGAACTTCATGAAGTAGGGAGTGTAAGTATTGTGTCCATTTCATAGATGATGAATTTGAGTCTCCAAGAGTTCAAATGACTTGCCAAAGGTCAAACAGAACTAAGAGATGAACCAAGGTCACCTGGTTCAAAGTCCAAAGTTTTTTCTATCATGCTTCATTACACTACACTAATCTTGTACCTGAGATTTGAGCTAAGCCTTAAAGAATGAGTGGGTATGGGAAAGGATAATCATTCTATCTGAGGTTCAGGGAATGTAATGATCTTTGGAAAAGAGTAAGATGGCCAGTTTGCATAGAGTGTAGTGCTTAGCACCATGGCACTCCTATATGTAATAAAAATCTCTCTTGCTATAATATAAATACATATCCTTTCATCCACTTTTCAATTATGGAGGAAAATTGACCACCTTCCTTCCTATAAATATTCCCTAATGCTCAAGTTATCCATAAAAGCTGGTTTTGGAGTGTCTTATGGAGAACATCATGTAATGGGGGTACTGGTCAATGAACACTTCATGCGTTCTCTGCTCCGATTTCCTTTTCTTCTTGCATTTTAACACGTAACATTCCCTGACTAGTTCCTATCCAAAAAAAAAAAAATGGAGATTTGGTGACTCTGAGTAATTGAGGTACTGTTATTGTGAGATAATAAGAATCTTCTATTTGTTTCTAGAGCAGGAAGGACTAATGACTTAGGATACAAAAAAAATGGAGTGAATGATCTCTCAATCTCTTTCCTAGCAACTGTTGAGTAAGAAAGACTGTGTTGAGCAATCAGTTCCCACTCAACTTGCCAATGGCACCTCTGTGTGTGTATGTGTGTGTGTGTGTTTATCTTTTTCTCCCTGACCTGGTCAAAGAGTACCCTAAGAGTGCCCAGGTCACTACTAAGAAAGCAATGCCGAGGATGCACCAGCAGCTAGAGATAACTAGTATCATCCACTTTCTCCAGTAGCAGTAGTAGCCAAGGTGGTAAAGGAGCTAGATCAGCAGCCAAGCAACCTAAGGCCCTCAATGCTGCAAGGAACCTGTCCAGCTAATCGTCCAGTATGGATTCTATACCCCAAAATAAATGTGGGAGGGATTTGACAAAGGGTGAAAACAGCTACCAGGACCACAGCACATAAGCTACCCTTCAATGCTGTGGATTCCCATGTAGGTGCTTCACCACCTTTTTCTTCAAATTTCAGTCCACTCTCCTCAAGTACACACTTGAGTGTATATGCCTTCCAGTCTTTTTTTTTTTTTGAGAGGGGTGTTCTTCCTATTTCTTTTAATAGTCACTTTAAAATTTTAATTGAGGCTAATTGGATTTCACTCTAGATGGGTGCTCATGACCAAGAGTACTACAGACTCTAAACCCCCAAGGTAGTTCCTAGGATCCCGAGGGTAGAAAGAGTATTCTTGTCTCTAGGAACCTAAGATCCTAAACCACTGGAAGTCAAGAGAGTGAGTCCAGGAAGGATGCTAGCCATTATTAAACCAATATAAGCCACAGGGCTAAGCAGCCTTGCACAATATTGAATGATCAACATTTCATTTTATGTCTCCCAAAAGGACAGGAGTTGTGAAAAAAAAAAAAAAACCAAAACTCAGGGCAAACCTATACTCGAACAAAACTCCTCTCCACAATTTGTCAGACGGGTGACCAGCCAGTCTCTACTTGAAGATTGCCAGTGAGGAGGTATCCACTGCCTTTTTAGATAACCCATTCCCTCCCATTCTTGGACAGCTCTGATTGTTAGGAACTGTTTCTACCTCTTCCATCAAGCACAAATCTGTCTTTATTCACCTTCTGCCTATTGCTCCCAGTTCTGTCCTCTTGAATCAAGTAGAACAAGTCCAATTATACTTAGCAAAGTGCGTGACACAGAGTAAGCACTTTATAAATGCTTATTGTTATAACATCTCTTCACGAATATGCAGACTTATCTCATAATTCCCCTTGCTCTCTCCATGGTTTCCTTACACTGCTTCGTTCCATTTATATTCATATGATATTTTTCTAGTCTCCAGGCACTCAAACATTTGGGTCACTTTCTCTCGACTAAGGTCAAGTCAGTCTAGATCTTTCCTAAAATGTGCTCTCTAGAACTGACCTAATATACTCCAGATGCGTTCCCACTAGAGCAGAGTACAGGATTATCACTTTCCTGTTTGTGTACACAATGCTTTTTTGCATAATCTAGCATTGCTTTTTGGCCTGCTATTTAAAATTGCTAGCTCTTATCAAGTTTTAGATTGACCAAAATTCTCAGATCTTTTCCAAAAAGGGTGATGAATTGTCTAGCATTTCTTCATACATATCATTCCCTGTGATTTTTATTTCTTTTTATTCCAAGTGTAGAAATTTGCATTTATCCATTAACTTTCATCTTATTTTGTTATAGCCTATCAAGATCTTCTGAGTACTTGATTCTCTCCTCCAATACATCAGCTGTCCTGCTGATACTTATTCTGTCTGCAAATTAAAAAAAAAAAGTTTTCTGATTTTATTCAAACAATTGATAAGAATACTAAACAACATAAGTCCAAAGCTGATGCCTGGGATACTGCATTAAAGAACACATTGCCAGTTAATATCATCCCATTAATGACTTTGTAAGGAAGTAAAAAAGAAGGAAGGAAGGAAAGAAGTTAGCATTTCTTAAGTACCTACTATGTTCCAAGCAATGTGCTAGGTGCTTTTTAAATATTATAATCTTTTTATCTACACAAAAATCCTGGGGTATAGGCGCTCTTACATTTCACTATCAAGGGAAAAAAAGTAAAGAAAGAATGAGTTTTTATATAGTACCTACCATATGCCAGGAATTGTGCTAAGAAATTTTTACACATATTATCTCATTTGATTCTCACAACAACCTTGAAAGGTATTATCATCTCCATTTAACATTTGAAGAAACTGAGGCAAGCAGAGGTGAAGTGATTTGTCCAGGGTTATGCAGTTAATAAGAGTCTGGGTCCAGATTTGGACTCAAGTGATCCTGACTCTGGGCCCAGTGCTCTATCAACTACACCATCGGCCTTCTGGCCATTCAACCAGTTTGGAATCCCACTAACTGTACAATGATCTAGCTTTTCATCTTGCCCACAAGTACAAGATGAGAAGCTATGTTCATGGTTGGCAGGAATCTAAGGATATTATGTCTCCAACATTTCTCTGCTCTTCCAGTTTAGTTAGTTCGATACAACCTGTTCTTGATGAAGCCATGGTGGTTTTAAATGATCATCACAAATTACCTTTTTGATAGTCTAGACTTTTCCCAGGAATGGAGTAACTCAAAGGGTCCGAGGTTGGAGATAGGAGGACCATAGGAGGTATCCAATCTAACCCCCTCATTTTGCAGGAGAGGAAACTGAGGCAAAGAGGAATGAGATTGCATGTTCAGACTCACTCAACTAGTAACGGAGGTAGGAATTGAACCCAGGTCATCTTGGCTCTAGTGCCCTTTGTACTCTGTCATATTGTCATTTTGCTGGTCTACAGATTGTAGATTAACTCCTCTTCCTCCTTTTTTTTTTTTTAAATTGAGGCATTTTCCTGTCTCCATTTATCTAGGATCCATTTCATTCTCCATAATCTTCAATGGTGAAATATTACTTTGTAATTTGTGTGATAGATAGATTAGAGGGATCGAGATAAAAGATATGGGAAAGGAGACCATTTAGAAGGCTTTTGCAATTGTTATTTTCTATCTTTTAAAAATTAATTCATTTATTTTCTATAACGTTGTTGAATATGAGTCATGCCTACTGCTTTCTCATTCATTTCTGAAAGAAAAGTATTCATGGCCTATAAGAATGAGGCTTCTGTATAGTTTACAAGTCCTAGGCTTTGTTCATTCTTTTTACCTGATCTATATTTTACAAAAACATTCCTATCTTTCTCCCTTCATCCCACCATTGCATTAAGGCTTCTATCATTCAAGGTTATGTTGATTTAACTGAGAGGGTCTCATCAAGTTCTTCAAAAATTCTCTCTCCCTCTTCGCCTTCATCAGCAGATTGTGTATTTGCTGCAATTATTTTCATGTTAATCTTTTTTCCCCAAATATTCAATATGTGTACCATAATACACTGTTGACAAAAAGTCCCAGAAAGTTATTCCTCTTGCTTTGAAGCACACAATAAAATCACCTTCACCAAATTCTTTGTGTGCTTTTTCAAAGAATACAGGTGAGGCATCTTCCCATGTGGCTGTAACTTCCTCTTTCTGGTTTCATTTATGATGAGAATGATACACTGATACTATTCAGTTCTTCTAATAGTATGCCCACTCATTGGTCATTGGACAAAGATGCCCTCTTTAGAATGCCAATAGCTAAGTTATAGCCTAGTGAGAGACTAACAACTGCTTTTTAGAGCCTTCTTCTCTTTTCTGTCATTCTGTTCTTGTCACTACATAAGTGGAATGGAGCCACACAGCACTGAATCCTTTTTCATACTTTTTTTCTTTGTTACATGAGTTGTCTTCTTACCAAATGGCTAGCCTGATGGTGATAAGTCTTTTTTGTACTTGGCAAAGCTAACCATGAAAGAATAGGCTCAACTAGTTGTCAGGACCATATTTGGAGCCTCTCCAATCCTGTCCCATTACCAGAGCTTGTGTTTTACTGATACAGTGAGTCTTCAAGAATCCTAGGTGACCTCCACATCACAATGAGACTTTCAAGGATGAATTTGTGTAATTTCCTTTTGGTATCCTCTCTCTTTTAAAGGAGAAAAAGATCAAGACAAGTCACATATTTTTCAGTTGCTAAGCTTTTGGCAAAACAAGAGCCGTAGCAGATGTCCAGATAGTTGAAGTCCCCTATTGCTACAATGTCATGTTTGCATTGCCAGATTTGTGTGTTTCCCAAACTCTTCATCTAATTCCTCCTTCTGCCCAGGTGCTCTGAATCATAATCCAACTATGATACCATTTCTGTTTCTCCCTCCATTGACCGTTACCCAAATGTTTTTCCATCATGATATTCCCCTCTTACTCCAGGATTTTCTGGCGTCGATATATCCCCTTTATATATTACTCTTGCCCCTTATCTGTTCTCCACCCTTCAATTAGTGTTTGCCATTCCAGAGTTATGTCTTAGCTAAGATTCCCATTTTACCAAATGCCAAGGAGTTCCATAAGTAAATTAGCTTCCTTGTTCCAGGATCTCTAATTCATCCTGCTTCATAAACATATTTTGTTCATTTACATATAAGTATATTAGACTTTGTTCTGTTTAAATTTTTTATTCCTTTCCTGGATTTTGTCTCCTGCAAATTGTTTGGAATCTCTACTACTATTCTTCCTTCTATATTGTTGCTGCTACTCTATGTGCCATTTGTATGTATAAATGGATAGGCTTCTCTCTTCTATTTTATACTTAAATTTCTCTTAATCAGATTTTCAATAGGGCAGGTAAACATATTCCCCTGTTCTTATTAAATGCAGTCCATTCCTGGGCAAAAGAACATCATTCCTATATTTGAAGACATGGGCTTCACTGGCTTCAGTTCGTATCCCTAATGAAATCAATGGCAGGGCTTTCATTGATATTCTCTATTTTTCCTAATGCAATGTCCTTGTTTCTTTGCCTCTAAAATGGACTTAGTTTTCTCATGTTTTTTTCTGCTTTTCTTTCCCTACTGCCTTTCTATCCCTTAAAATTATAGATCTAATCATCATCCCCACTATTTTCTCCTCTCCAATCCTCAGCATTTTATCTGGTCATTGAACGAGAATTATAATTTATGGTCACCCAAAGGGTAATGGAAAGATGAGTGCACAGTGATTGTGATCAGTATGTAGCATGTCACAAATGAAGAACTATCCAGAAGTGGTAGGAAGCAGGTCATTAGAGAGGGCCATTCACATAGTGAGAACAAGGGACAAACAATAATATTGTTACAATATCAGGAGATCACAAGGAAAGTCTTGAATACATTGAGTAGACTCCTTGTGAATTTGGGTGAGAATATTGGCAGAAAGTAGCATTGGATGGAGATTTTAATATGCATAGTTTCTTCCAACATCAATGATGTTTTGGGTCTTTATATATGTTAATCTCCACTATTTTCTGGCCCTCTCATTCTGTTTAAGGTGTCAGCACCACTTTTAACTGTTCTTCTTTCAATGGCCTTGGGTTGTCATTATTTTCTTTTTCAGGCCTTAATCTTTTCTGTGTTACCAGGATAGGAGGTAAGAAGAGACAGCCAATACAATAGCTTTGAACAGATTATATATTCTTGGAGGTTAGGGACTCTTTGTTGTTTTCATTTTCAAAACAACCGCAATAATAACAGTTCAGATTTTTAGAACATTTTAAGATTTTTAAACTTGTATCTGTCTCTCTCTCTTTATACATACATATATATCCATAGACATGTGTGTATGTCTTCTATCTCTGTCTCCTGAAGGTAAAGAAGAATATGGTCTAGCCATGTGAGTGGAAAAGCAGCCTTGGACTGAGGGAGATTTAGATTCAAGTCCTGATTCTTACTTGCCTTTAGGCAAGACATTGAACCCTTTCAGTGCATCCAGGCAATTATTTGGGACTATGAATTCCAGGCCTGATACAGATTAGCATTAAGGGAATTTCTATACTAGGAGTTCCCTAAAGAAAGGAAAGCACAGAGGGGAAGATTTGAAAGAAGGAGAAGAAGGAGAGGGAGGGGAAAGAAAGAGAATAAGGAGGAGAAGGAGAGGGGAAAGAAGGAGCAGAGAAGAGAAAAGGGAAAGGAGAAGTGAGATCTGATTGATAGAAGTTGAAAAAAGAGAACAAGAAGAACAAACGCATAAACACAGTTTCTGCTACCCATATTTTTTCAATAATAACTAGCCTGGGGGCAGCTAGGTGGTACCACAGATAGAGCACTGGCCCTGGAGTCAGGAGGACCTGAGTTCAAATTTGGCCTTAGATACTTATTAGCTGTGCAACACTGAGCAAGTCACTTTATACCAACTATCTTAAAAAATTATAATAATAACTAGCCTGAAAAGACAACATAGTAAATGGGCAGACAACTAGCCATCATTCACTTCCCATCTCTAACACAAACCGACTGGGAAACTGGGTAACTTCATCTCTCAATATAATAGGTTACTTGCAAAGAAGTTGCCAACCTTCCATGGTAGAGGGAGTCTCTTCTTCATTAACAACTCTATAATGGAGAAGTGCATCATTAGTCCTTTATTGTATGTGAAAGAACAGAGCCTTAGAAAAAATGGCCAAAACAAGACTTGCACCCAGGTTTTGTCATAGAACACTCTTTGGTATCTCCTCTATGCGACCTTGACTAATGATCCCTTCAACTAAAAGTGATCTCTCTTGACTTTAAACCTCTATAGAGTTTTGTTTTAAAAACTCCTACAACACTTACATCATCTTAAGTTATAATGTGGTACTTGTCTTCTTTCCCCAACTAGATTCTAAACTTTTTAAGGAAAACAGTATTTCTTGTAAATCTTCCCTCTTCAACACAATGCCTCCTATTAGTAATTCTCTTAATGTCATTGTGGAAAACCATTCACAGACTTGCCAAAAGAAAAACAAAATCAAGTGCCTAAAAACTAGTGGCAATTCCTTTAAAAAGCACTGTAGGTGGCTGTGGGCTGTCTCTCCCAGATCAATATATTGGTATGTATCTGGAGTGAGACAGAGTATAGAATCTTTTGTTTGCATGGAAGTGTGGTCTGACTGCTAAAAATATTTCTATTTAAGTTCCCTACTAACCACGTATTGATGTCTCTGATAGGTTCATGTTTGTGATCTCAGTATATTTGAGCATAAACTTTTTCTGAGAGATTCCTTGTTGAGTACAGTTCTTTCCATTCATGCACTAGGCCACCATTCAGACTAAACTTGGGACCTCAGAGATCATCATATTCAATTCAACTCCTCTCTTAAAACAAACAAGGCTCCATAGCAGTTCTGACAAATGGTTCTCTAGAACCTTCTTGAAGGCCTTAGAGCTTGATTATTAGCAACCACCACAAGCTAACAAATCAAGAAGCATTTAATAAGGTTTACTATGGGTGCCTGACAGTGAGAACATAAATACAAGAAGAATGAAAGGCAATTCCTGCCTTCAAGGAGCTTACATTCTAAGGAGAGCACACATAAAAAGAAGTTGAATAAAGAAAAGATTTGGTTGGAAGAAATAAACACACCCAGATTGAGAAAGTCCCAAGAAGGAGGAGTGTAGTTTTGAGAGAAATGAAGATTTGGCTAGTTTAGCTATTTTCCCCAAAATGGTGGTTGTGTTCATGCTTCATGTTCAAAGAGGACCATGACATCAGGAAAATGATGACATTACTCGCAGTTGACTTTGATTTGAGGGAGGGCTGTGCAAGGTCACCAGCCTCACTTTCTGCTCCAGAGCCATCTGGGTCAGTGGCCTGATATTCGTCAGGATGAGTGGAGATGACTCAGGATGCAATGGGAGACCCTGGCCTTTTCAGGTTCTCGCTTTGAGCGAGGTAAAGCCCATTCAATGAATAGGCCTCTTTAAGAAGTGAGTCAAGGGAATAAAAGAAAAAAAGAAAAAAAAATCATACTGGGAGGTGAAGACCCTCAAAGTTGCTAGTAAAAAGGCAAATGATTACCATTGACATTCACTCTGAGCCAGAAGGGCCCAAAATATAACCATTAAGTGGAGCTTGGGCTCTGAAGCTCATAGATTGTGCCACAATAGGTCTCTGCCCAAGCTCCACTTAATTCAATCAAACAACAATTTTCAGCATCTACTTTTCATAGTTTTATTAAATAGAAATGAATTCACTTAATGTCATTGTGGAAGACTATGAAAAAAACATGCAAAAACATTTAAAAAAGATGAACGAATCAATGAATAAATATGCCTTAGAAACTAATGAAATTAATATCTTTAAGGCTCTGTTGAACTTGTGATGCTTTAAAAAGTTTTTTTCTTAATAAGGAAAAAAAAAGTAGGAAAAAAAAATCTAACCCGATTCCCTCTTTTTCTAAGCAAAACAAATAATAATCTATTTTAATCATATATTTTGCTTCTAAAATAAGAAGGGAAATTGCAAATTCCAATGATACTGGATTATATAAATAGGAAGGTAGCAGACAGGAAAAGAGATACCAATATTTCCTTTCCATCTGTAATAAGGCTCTTCTTAGAGAGCTGGGTCCAGAACTAAATTGCAGAAGACTGCAAGGTTTTATAGAGCAATGGAAAACATAATTCTAAAGTATCTTTTACTTCTGTAGCACATTCTATTTTGTCAAAACCCATTTATATCTCTTATCTCATTGCACCTTTAAAATGTCCTGTGAGTTACATTAGGCAGGTACTATTATTGCTACTTGATAGTTAGGGAAACTGAAAGAAATTAAGTGACTTGACCAAGGTCACAAAGCTAGTCAGAGGCAGTAAAACTTCAGGCTTTCTGACTTCTATGTCAATTCATTTTATGAGACCAAATAGTCAGCAAATAAGACCATCAAGGAAAGGTTAAAGGAACAGGAATATTTCAGTCTGGTGGCTGAGTGGTAGAAGGAAGATTTCATAACAGTTTTCAAGAATATGAAAAGTTATTATACAGAGAATGGTGACCAGATGTTCTTTATATCCATAGACGACCAAATAAGAGAAAATGGGCTTACACTGCAATAAAAGTATTTTGGGAGAGACAGAACTCTGTATTAAAGGCAACTAATATTCATTAAGTACCTAATATGTGCCAGGAGATTGTGCTAGACCCTGAGGGTACGAATAAAAAAAATCAATAGGACACAATCTTTACTTTCAAAAAGCTTAAGCCATAGTATAAGTAATGAGATATGTGCATGAATAATTAAAATTCCTTATGATATGCTAAGTGAATAGCTGAGGTGGTACTAAAGGCTTCCAGGATTTGAGGAGAGAAAACTCATTTGAAGGTAACAAAGAAAGACTAATGAAAAGGGTGACTCCTAAATGGGGCTTGATGTATAATAAAACAAATAGTTAACGTTTCTACTATACTTTAAAGGTTGCATAGCACTTCCTGTATATTAATCTCACTGGATCCTGACATCAGTCCTGTGAGGTAAATAATACGAGTTATTCTCATTTTACAGATGAAGAAACTAATACTGAGTATGACAAAATGGCTTCTCCTCATATAACTAATAAAAAGTTAGAGTAGGAATTGAACCTATTTCTCTTCATACAACCAGCCCAAGGCTCTTTCCACATGAAAGTGGATGAAGTATGAGCAAAGGTAAAATGTTGAGAAAGGAAGGATGAGTTCTAGGAATAGTAAACAGTCCAATCTGGCTGTAGCATCTAGTAGATGAAGAGGAGGGGTGCAATTTGGGGCTGAAAAGTTAATTTAGTATTGATTTGAATACCAAGAGTTTCAACTTCCTTCCACTGAATAAACAAACAAATAAATAAATGTATGAATGAATGAATGTATTACCATGGAAGATTTGTGATCAGGGAATAGTTGCTCATTGGAGAAAGGCTAGATGAGAGTTCAGAAAAAAAATAGAGGAAGAGAAGTTTATGAGACTAAGAGATGATTGAATGATTTCCCACCCCTAAGAATTTTTAATTTTTGTTTTTCAGCATTTGTATACACAGTTGGGACTCACACTGGTAAGGAATTTTGAGCACTTCAAGAATAGATGGGTTCTCATCTATCTAGGGGATGAGTTGAGTGCAAGCTTGTTGAAAGACTGGGTGGAGAACTAGTTGACCGCTAGAGGTCTTGTCCAACCTCTCTGATGTTGTGAGATGGCCAGAAATAAAAACACCAGGAGAATTAACAAAATCCAATTTCTTTCCCCCTCTCTGATTCTCTATGGAACCCAGTAAAGGCTGAGGCAGATGTGGTTCCAATATAGGCCATGCTGATGACATTTCTATAGATTTCTTTTCTCCCCTTTCTTGCGGAGAATGAGAGATATGAGCTGGAAAGACTTTTTTTTTCTTTCTGTCATTTCCCAAAGGCCTTGGCAAAATTGCTCCCAGAGTTCTCTCTTGCTTTGTCCAGTCAAGTTTTAAATAACCCAAGCAATGAAGCTTCTACCAAGGCCCTTGGGAAGCTCCTCTGCAATTCAATAGATCTTCTGTTTAGGATATTTCCCTCATAGCAAGCCTATTTTAGAAGAAAATCATCCCATTTCTCTCACTTATGTTCTCTGTATCATATACTAACATCTCTTTAGGCTCACTTTCAGGGCACCCTTTTACCCCACCCAAATCAAGTTTATAGCCTTCCAATTCCTCTAGCTGGTGTTCATGGGCCTCCTTTGTCATCCTCTGACCAAAGCATTCATATTTACTTACTTTTTAGCTTTCCTTGGGGGTCTGAGTGCTACTGAAGCTAAGATGTATCTCTGGGGCTGTGGCCAAGAGAAGTATACCTGTTATCAAGTAAGAATCCTAGTCTATTAGCAAGTCCCTCACTTGGGAACCTATCTCTCTCTTTCTCTCTTCCCTTCCCTTACATCCCATGATGCTGGCTATAGCCAGCACAGTATAGAGAACCTGTGCCACTTTAGAAAAGTGAAAAAAAAAATGTTTTTATCAAAAGAGGGAAAAATAAATTCTATTAATTTCTTTGTGCTCTACTGAGCCCTGCAGCTCATTAGGCTATATATAGCATATATGTGTATATGTGTGAATATACATACATATTATATTATATATATATGCACATATAATATTGTTTCTTACTAAAGAAACGGTTGAATAGAACTATCTGGTTTAAAGGATGAGCCTGACTGATTACTGTAATTCATAGGGCCTTAATTAGCTGCACAAACCATTAGCTACAATTAGACTATTATAAAACACTTGATGCGCTATGTCAACCATGGGGCCTCATTTATTCTTGTGGCAGGAATGGGGTGGGGGGGCAGGCATGCTATACCGCCAAGCATGCTAATAAAGAATGATTTTTGATTTAAGATGTTGCCGATAGTGCCTCAAAATTAATCTCAATAGCTGTCTAATTTGTGTCGGTGGATGGTATATTTATTGTAAGATGACACCAAAGCTAAATGAGTTACCTGAAGCAGGAGTGTTAATGTCAGTGCCTGGAGACTCAACTCCATATGCTGGCATACAGAAAGGAGCTGGTGCCGAGTGCTCCCAGTGGGCCACTTGGCCTCATCTGTCTCCGAAAATGCAGCAACCTGACTTCCACTTTATGATCCTTAAATAATAATAATAAAAGACAGAGAAGGAAAGTGAAAGTGAGAGAGAAATAGGGAAATGGAAAGGGGGTTGGTGACAAACACCAGAGCAGCTTTGCAAAGGGTGGGTTTTCAAGGGCAGAGTAAAGCTGAGATAATTATGGAAATGAAGTAGAGATGTTGGGGTAAGTAGTCCTATTGGCTGACATTTCCATAGCCCTTTACAGATGCAAAAATACTTTCATAGAGTTATTTCCTTTGAAATAAAGAAAGTACCATAGCCCTGATTTGGGGAACAGATAAGCTTCAGGCTTAGAGAGGCAATGGTGGCCTGTACTAGGTACTCTTGGATTCAGTAACACAGGACTCCTGACTGTTGCACACATAAAACGCTCCATCTCCTGGCTCCAGGCATTTTCTCTGGCCAGTCTCCCAACCCTCAAATTCTCTCTTACCTCTCCAGGGCTTCCTTTAAATCCCAACTAAAATCTCATTTTCTGTAGGAATCCTTCTCCAACCCCTCTTAATCCTGGTGCCTTCCCTCTGTTAATTATTTCCCATTTTTTCTATTTATTCTGTATATAGTTTGCTTTGTATATATTTGTTTGCATGTTGCCTTCCCCATTACATTGTAAATTCCTTGAGAGCAAAGACTATTTTTGCCAGTTTTTTTTTTTAATCTGCAATGCTTAATACACTGCCTGTCACATAGGAGGTGCTTAATAAATGCTTATTGAATGGCTGGTTGGATGAATGGTTGGTTGGATGGACGGATAGACGGATGAATGAATGAATGATAGGTCATGCAGCTAGCTAGAAAATATCAAAGTAGGGACTCCAAGTCTTGGGTTTTGTCCACTAGACCCCAACTCAGTTGCATAAAGCAGAGGTTCTTAATGGTGTGTGTGTGTTGTGTGTGTGTGTGTGTGTATGAGAGAGAGAGAGAGAGAGATGGACTCTTGTCACCCTGGTGAAACTATATCAATAAGGCAAGATTCATGACCTGGAGGATGACCATAAACATGCCTATATGGTTCAGAATTGCAAAGTATGAAAAACTCTCTAGGTAGAAGGCAGAGGAAGTATAACATTTATTTAGACACCAAAGAATCAAATCCCAGAACCAATAATTCCAATTAGATATAGCAGTAACTGTATTCCAGAACCAGTAAGTCCATGTCAATGTAGCAACAAGGAGATTAAAACACAATATTACAGCAAAGAGTCAAGTCGTCCTATAACCTTCCCCCTCTGCTAGGGTCTTCCCATAAAAAAAAAAATCACTCATGAATCCTAACTATTTGCTTGCCTGTGTACTCTGCCCTCTCAGTACTCTGGTTGGCAGCTCTCTGGTCTCCACTCTCCCCTCAGCACTCTCTTCTGCAGCTTTGCAGACTCAGAGTTCTTACTCCTTCTCCTTGGGCTGAATTCTTAA